>OY787665.1:22127338-23392338 GCA_963678985.1 Spisula subtruncata | reverse complement strand
GAAACTCATTCTATTATATTTTCTAAAATATCTGAATTGTAGGACCTCCAAAAACCGTCAAAATGTTATGTCTGATTACATAATATCATTTATAAAGTCTGTTAAAATTTCAGACGTCATCTCCAATAAATAATGTTTTAATCGACATTTACATAATCACACTATATAGAAATACCCGCGTAAAATGGGCTTACTGGAATTTACGGAACCACAGGCTGCTATCAAAATCTGCGTAAAACTGGAATGTACATACTGCATCAGAGACAATACTTTGAAACTAGTAGGTTTATATCCTGAAATAAATAGACATTGATTTATAAGTGGAATTAGTGCTTTCGAGTAGGATACCAGAAGTTGACAACCGAATACAATACATCCGATATTGGTGACGTTGATTTGCAACGTCGTCGAAGAGGAGCCACGCAATATAATAGCGGATATAGCAAAACACTTAGATTAATCTTATGGGACAGCGCACACGATTTTAAACTAACAATTGAAAATGCATAAACTACTATCACGATGGTTATCCAAAAATACCAACATATTAGTCACTCGAAAAGCGAAAAAGAGTCAAAACGATAACGTAAGTATTGGCAAATGATAGCGTAAGTTTGACGTCGTTCATCAAATGACGCTGACGTGCTCCGGTATGCTGTTATGGCATGTGTACGTTTCAATGTAAAAATCATGTTGTTTTGACTAATTCAATGAAATTTGACAAATTGTTTTGTTATAATTATGATCATGTTACATTAAAATTTGAAAGCATTTGAAGCTTTGGTTTGTGAGTTATGATATTTTTCTACAAACTTTTTGATTCACCCACGTATATTAAGCCTTTTAGTGATTTTCTTTACAAAATAAAGGGAAATATTAGTTGTAAATTGCTTTTCACAAATTTATTAAAGTCAATATCGTGCTTCCTCTTTCACAATTCAAAAGGAAAACTATACTTGAATTTCACAATTTGAAGAAAAATCGTGCTTTATGTTTTACAAATCTAACAGGCTAGGGCCTCTTCACAATTTTGGCAAAAAAATCCCTGTTTGGTGACTGGCATATTTTTTATTATGGATCATGGTACTTAGCTTCAGAATAGGTAATCAAGCCAAAGAGGATTGTTTTGGACACTTAAGTTTTTTTCATCTTGACTTGTTGGGTGGCCTGCCATGGTGTCCTTAAGGGTACATCAAAAGTCCATTACTAAGTGTTTATTGTAAAAGTTGTAATATTTATGTCTATCAAAGTTATGCTGCTTCTCTTTGCGTAATTAAAGGTATACTATTTATAATAAAAGGTAATTACATAATAAAACATATTTTGACTTGATGATACATGAAATCTTAACAACAGTATCAGCTTAAATTATAGTCTTCATGAAATCAAATATTGATTGTTACCTTGACTGAGTTATTGGTATACAGAATTGAGGAGTATTCAGCATTTGCAACTTCTGTAATGACAATAAAAAAGACTTATCTGTGAAAGAAAATGTTTTAGCCCCCTGCCGATTTTTAAGGTTTGCCCTCGGTCAGTCGGTCTATCCATAATAAAATCTGGATTCTGCAATAGCTCAAACAGTTTTTAAGTTAGGTTTATGAAACTTGTTATGTGGATAGGCCATAATATTGAGACTATGCACATTTTAATCAGACAAAAATTGTGGTTGCCATGGTAACACAAGCATAGAAAACAAGGTAGGGGATTTCTGTATTGCTTGAAAAGTTGCAATTCCTAATTACTTATTTTTCTACATTTTCCAGGATTCAACTGTAGCAAATAATGGAATGGTTGATGAAAACATTGATGATATTGCTGCTATGGATTCTGACTTGGCTGACAGTAGTGAATATGAAACAGCAAATGAAGATACTGATCTAGACTCTGCTCCAAATACTGGTGCAATGACAAATTCTGAGACTTTCAAGTTTGATGATCTTTGCTTAGTAGCAGATGAAATAGAGGGTGAAAATGTAATTGATGGTGACAATGAAAATGACAATGATGATGATGATGATGATGATGAACTTATGATGTCATGTAAAAGTGGTAGCAGTGTGACAGCCAATTCGAATGTTGAACATCACCAAGAAAGGCGACGAAGGCCTTCTAAGAAACAAAAGAGAAAAAGAAAACAACATTTTAAAGTGACTTATTTAGATGAATTATATCATTTGGGAAATTTGCATGATCCTGTTGATAACATAGAAGATGTTTTTACGGAAGTTTCAGAAAGCGGTATAGATGTAACAGTTCAATGTAGAGTACCGACACTGGTTGAATTGTGTTTGATTGCTAGTCGTCGTCGTAGACATAGATCAAATTCAACTAAACGTAAATCCTCTCAAAACCAAACTGAGGGAAGTGCACAAGAGGTGGTTCAGAGTCAGCAAGTAGATTCTGTCCCAAATCAGCAAGCTCTCAAATTGACATTACCGATAGGACTTAAGAAAATACTTGCAGGTCGGCATCAAGGAAAAAGTGAAGTCCAAAATCAGTTATCATTCTTTCTGAACAAAGTATTACCAGTAATTGAAAAGAGTTTAACTGATGACGGTTACTATCAAAAGTACCTTAAATCATATCTTGATGATATGGCATCATTTAGTCCTGGAGTAAATAGTGTTTGGAATGAACTACCGTTCCCTCGGTGGAATGCAGCACATTATGCATCTGAATATGGAAGTGAGAAGAATACAGCATTCCTGTTTTCAGCATCAATGTGTCTTGGTCCTGATGCCACAGATCAATTTGGTGACAGATTTGAATGTGCATATGTATGCTTACGTCCAGTATCAATTTCAGCAATGTCTGGTGAGTGCTACTATGTTTCCTTTTATGGTTAACTTTGTGATGATATTCTCAGGTTTTTAGTTTGTCAATTTAGGATCAAAACTACTTGCCCAAATGCTATATACTGAATATGCATAAATGATAATAACTGTAGAATTTACTAGCTGAATCAACAATTACTTGTCCCTGAGACAACCGGACTAGTGCTAATTTCGCAGACTGGGTTTTTATTTACGTATTTCATTTTGTGATTTTGTTGTTCCACAAAATCATCGAAAAATAAATCTGATGCAAATGATAATAGTTTTACAGTATTACATCCTCACAGTTGATACATTGTTCTGGTTTGGATAGGGGCATGATACTCGGGTTTGCAAAAGAGGCATCCAGGACCTGATAGACATCAAAGCGTTAAGCAAAGACCTAAATTACACAGATTGGAAACATGTACCAACTCTCACAATATCTCATGGAAGGTCTCTGAAATCTCGCGAAATCTTGTCCATATTTAATACCCTATATCCCGAGTTTTAATATACTTATGAAAAAAATAATAAGTCTATGCAATAGATTTATTATTCAGCTTTCAAATGATACCTCATTATTTGAAATAGGTCAAAGAATAAAACAAAAGACCCCGAAGAGCCAGACCTACTCTCATTTTCATCAAATTAATGTAAATTCCAAGTTTATCAGAAACTACTTGATTTGCCTCTTTCAAATCCCAATTTTCTGTATTTTATGAAAGGTAGACTCATGTAGAAAAAGAAACTTAGCTCTTCAACATGATACATTGCCCTTTAAAATTGGATGACTAAAAAAAGTTTTATGCACAATAACTGAATCTGCTGCCTGTTATTTTGCGTTTTCTCTAGATTTTCAGTGGAGTGTCCAATCTGTGTAATTTAGGTCTTTGCGTTAAGTTATAAATGGGATAAGTTTACACTAGATAGATGTGTCTGCGGTAAAGAACCTAAAACATGTTTGAATACTTTTGATAGTCATATTTATTTTCTTTGCAGCTTTGGCAAATACAATGGACCTTATGTTACCTGGTGAAGTTAATACCACAGCAATTATACGTGTGAAGAGAGCGCTAGGATTCAGGTAGGTTTGTCAAATATAATTTCATGCAAGGAGAAAGCATTACTGCCAAGGGAGATGATTCCGGACAGGAGAAGTTCCGGACAAACGGTCGTAGACGGTTTATTTAGTTAAATAATTCATTGATATTGGTATCAAATCACTCAGGTGCGTATTTAAAGGAAATCTGGAAGAAGAAAAAATCAAAATCAACAAATAATTACTCATATACCGAAAATATCGTCTGCTGTTGTGATTTTGACATCAGCACCGCCGGGGGGTAAACAAATTTAGTGCGCATGCGAAATATAGCGCGTGCACTGCGCGAGCGACAATGATTTTATGCTGTTCAATTATTTAGTTCAACATTCTGAAACGAGATCGTGGCCGAGTGGTTAAGCAGCTCGATTAGTAATTATCTGATGCTAAGGTCCAGCGATCGAATCACGGCGGCGCCAAAAAAATATTTTTTTTTTATTTTTTTTTCTTCCAGCATAAATTTACTTTAGCGCAATAGACGGAAATTTGTCCTCATTATCTGTTGAGAATTTTTTTTTTGATATCTTGTCAATAAATCTGAAAAACTTTTTCCACATTTTGTTTCGGTTTTCAGCCGGTAAACAAGATACGGTATCGATTGGAATTTAACCTGTCACGAGCGCCCCCTGGGTTGAAAACATGTGCGTCACGTGTTGTCATGTCGTAAATATTGACATATTTTTGCATGATTGTGAAGATGGGACCCTGTTCTAAATATTTCCTGGAAATATGTTTCTAAATATTCGTCGCGGAATATTCGAAGCAGACTGTCCGGTATATCTACGGTAATATCGTTGAAAATAGCACAAAAGTGCCCCTTTTCAGGCCCCAATATTTTGCTGTTCACGTGACGTCATTTTTCGGGAAACCTATTTTTAGCAAAGATCCCAAACCAAGGTATTTGTAAACACAAAAAAATCTGAGAAAAAAACTATTTTTAACTCCAGGGGAAGCTTTTTATGCGATTTCTGTCCGGAACCTTCTCCTTTGCCAGTATATTAAATACATTTGTACAATTCAATAATGGTTGGCCACATATGGTTTTCAGGACATTTAATTGGTGCATTTATAATATTGCTGTTTTATTTTTGAATATTTTTGTTTCATTTCTATTTTATTTCTATTTTATACTGACACTAAACACAAATATGTGATTATACCCACAGTATGATTTACAACATGAGATAGTCATTAAATTACAAAAAATTATACGGAGATGCAATCTTTGGATAAAGTATTTGTTACATTTTACTTCTAGGTACAAATTATTGATAGATAGACACTTTGAAGGTGTTTTGCCGTATGTTTTGTGGTGTCGAGGTCTTGTTTCCAAAGCAACAGACTGTTTCAAATCATTAATAGAAAAGTCAAAAGAATGTAAGTATCAAATTATTTACTGAAAAGCTTGATAATTTGTTCAATGGCGTGCTTTTTGAAAAAGAAGTAAGAGATTTTAAATAAAATGTAGTGTATGTCTGTTGACTAGTATATAAAGCACTTTGAATTTGACCAGATCCTAACCTTTATGCATGAAAATTGAACATAAATTACAAATTTCTTGCATTGAATACAGTCATGAATAAGGCCATGCCTTGATTATCTCCACTGGTTTCAGATAAGGTTAAGTCTATGTATTTGAGTGAGATTGCCAAGATGCATGCCATGTATGGAGACACCAAGACCGCTGTACAGTTTTACAGACTTGCATCAGAAACAGCTAATGAGATTCAAGGTGGAAATCAGGAAAGAGCTACCAATGAACTCTCAGAACAGGAGCATATACTGCTGGCAAGCCTACACGATATTGGGTAATGTACAAATTTGAACATTCGGCAAATTCTTAAGGTTACTGCTACCTTTTGGATTTTTCTGTACAAGGTATATAATTATTTTTAAGAAGATGAGATTAATGCCAATCATTTGGAAAATTCCCAACCGTTTTACTTGGCTAGTTTTTAAGATATTGTTAGATTTAGGGGGTAACCCCTAAAAACTGAAAAATGATTTTACAGAAAAGGATAATGCATGTTCAATAAATGTTTTTAATCAAATTTGTAAACAGTTTAAGGGTTGTTCTTCTGCATTTGCTAGTCAATACTCTTAGGAAATAAATGCAAAAGAACCTTCTTCTAAAAAGTTTGGGATGCGGTTTAAAATATTGACTAGTTAAGAGTGCATAGTATGTATGTTTTACAAATGTTGTACCCAATTTGTGAGATTCAGTGTTTAAAAGAATATGGAATAAATCATTTGTAAGGGCTCATCAATAGTTTCTTCGATATTTTATCAATAATGTAAACAATTATTTAATATTCAGAATTATCTTGATTATAAAACACGAAAAGATACTGAAACATCAATTTTAAGCCTTTGTAACCGTTTTGATCATGGTAGCTAGATGCTTGAGATACGTCTAAGGGTCTACAATGTTTAACCTTCCGCTCAACTGAAAAGGTTGCATAACCTTTAGAAGTTTGCAAGAATAAATGTAAGCAAAATGTAATCTGCAGAATGGATTACTGTCTGTGTTTTAATTAGATTATTTACATATTTAAGGCCAACTTACCAAACTCACATTTTGTGAAAATTAAACCTTTGCAAAGAAATATTAACAGAGCAGTATTAGCATACTTCTTTTACTTAGGCTTATCACATTTCAAAACACCCAAAGTTCAGTTTTATTAATTTAGGATGGATGAAAGTACTACATCAAAGTAAAAATTGTCCTGAGCAGTGGTGCTAGGCTTTTCATAAACGATTTAGTAGTATAACCATACCTGCAAAGCTAGTTAAATCCAAAATGGGAGTGATAAAGCGTAACATTTCGAAAGATGCACTTGAATTTGATTTAAAAGAACTTTAGATGCATAAACAAGGAATGTATTAATCCTAGTGGTTATTAATATGGGTCAGAACATCATAAAATGAACCAATTTAATGAACTTTTGTGCTAGTTAGTTGAACTTAGAAAACAGAAATTTATCAACGAAAATAGGAGTAACTCCACTTTAATAGGAGTACATGGCAGGTATGAGTATAACAGAACATTATAACTTTCCTTTCCAGCCTGTTAGACAAAGACAAGTCATATCAGTCCAATTCATACTGGAGTTATGTGATTTCTAGACCTAACGCAAAGACAGTAAGCGTTATGGCTGGCATAGATTCCTACCTATGTTATCATCTATATAACTGGAATGGTAAGTATAGTATCAAGTGTATCTTGACCATAAATGACTTTCACATCTACACTACTTTCCTCCTTTGCTTGGAATTGTAATGTCATTTCTGTCACTGGCATTTTGAGGTTTTCACTTTTTTATATTTTAAAATTTCATGCATGTTACTGTGATTAGGTGTTATTTTGCATAATTATATCAAATTGTCAGCATTTATTAGCAAGAGATATCTTTCGGAGATTCATGGTACTTTTATGGAGAGGCATTTTTTCTTGCACAATGTGTCGCACCCTCTACATTGATGACTTAAGGACCCGTCATGCATGACAAATATTACCTGACAATAACTTGGGATGAAGACGTCAGCACAGTTTGTTCTCATTCCTCAATGTGCATTATACTTTGAATTGATATGTTTGCGTGCATTTGAGATCCTTGCGATTACTTTTGTACATTTTTTGGAACATTTTTGGTCAAAGTTAATCAGAAATCACAAAATCACTTTATTTGTCAGGTTTAATTAAAACATAAAATTTAATACTTGTTATGGGACCTGAAGAATGATGCCTTCCATTAACAGGTTTCTTTTTAATTATTTCATAGAATCAAAGATGTATGATGAAGCTATTCAGAAGCTGGAAATGGTGGCGAAAACTCACGATACCTTCATATATCAACTGTCTATGTTATACGCATTACAAGGAAGAGAAGATATTTCAACAAAACTGTACAAACAGTGTCGATTTGGGTAATTATGTCACTCTGTTTACCTAGATTTGGGTAATTATGTCACTCTGTTTACCTAGATTTGGGTAATTATGTCACTCTGTTTACCTAGATTTGGGTAATTATGTCACTCTGTTTACCTAGATTTGGGTAATTATGTCACTCTGTTTACATAGATTTTGGTAATTATGTCACTCTGTTTACCTAGATTTGGGTAATTATATCTCTATGTATACCTAGATTTGGGTAATTATATCTCAGTACAGTGGAACTCACTTATAGCGAACTCGCTTATAACGAAAACTCGGTTATAGCGTAAGGAAAAAAAATCCCCGACTTCGTCCCTTCTTTATTTCAATGTAATACCACTCGCTTATAACGTAATCGGATATAATGAAAAATCGGTTATAACGTAATGATTTTTAGGTCCCAATGTAACATTTTGTGTGCAATACTGCTCACTTATAACAAAGGCGATAATTGCGTGAAAAAAATTGTGAAAACAATCTTAAGAGGTGTTATAAGTAGTGGCGCCTCGGGCATTTATCAGTGCAAATTAACTGACATATTACCAATAATTATATAATTATACTCCTAAACTTCGTTGACTTAACAAGATTATTCACTTTTGTAAATGGTTTATTTCGAAAAACTGTAGCTTAAACTATAAAACGAAATATTAGAAAACGAAATATTAGGATGAAATACGTGGGGCCGTCATCAACCAAGACGCAATCGCCATCGTTACTTACTACATGTAAATTGTATTAATGGTTTAACGGCTAGTGATTAGAACTTGCTAATTAGTGGCCTTATAATTGAAGAATATCCTGTCAAACTGCTCTGACAATGCCTTACTTCGCACAGTATAAGGATTGATATATTCCAAGTAAGATATAGAATAGAACTCATTCATAACATTTTTTTATCAGTTAATATTATCAAATAATTGATCGGCATCGTCCATGCTGTTTCTTTAAACATTCCGAAGTAGTGTGTACATGCTGTTCTTATCAATGACAAACACAATGATTTTAATATACAATGTGTAACGAAATACGTTATATCAAATCTCACATAACGAAATTTCGTTGTACTGATATAGCGAAAATCGGATATAGCGAAAGGAATTGCTAGGTCCCCAGGATTTCGTTATAACCGAGTTCCACTGTATATCTATATTTGGGTAATTGTATCTGGCTGTATACCTTTTACAGGGTGTTAAAAAAGTTTGTTCTCAAAATTTAAATCAGCTAATTTTATCTTAGCTATATAAGTAGTGTATGATTATACTTTGCTACTCTTATAGCTTCATGTAATGCCTGAAAGTCAGTTACAATGGTACAATCCTCTAGAATTTACCAACAGTTATGGATGGATTATTCGGCAACCCAGAAGTAGTCTCACATGTCTCTGTGCTATGCACTGTGTTTCTTAAAGAAGTAATGAATCAGTTAGCAAATGACGCTTGGGCAGCTTTTTCAGATTCCTTGTATCGCACCACTGTCACTTCTACTTGCTGTCCCTTCCGCAAAAAATACATAGCCCCATTCGAAATGAGTGCTTTCACTGTTATGGGGTATCATTGACCAAAAGATTTTAAAACTATTATACTGACTATATGTTCAATCCTCTTGTTTTCAGATTCCTAGGAGCTCCTGCTGATCTTATCGTGAGTTATATGGGTAAGAAGGCTAGAAATCCATGGCAACCGGTGCTTGATCATGTCAACAAACAAAAATCAGCAATATCTCCTCTCAAGGTTATCTGGAGGACAAATTTACAATCCCCAAGACTGGTCCAGGATATGCGGTATGAATTTAATACAGAACGTTTAGCCTTATTGATTTCTATTTTCAAGTATTTTGGTACAGTAATACATCTATTATATAAATGAAATGAACTATGTGTTCTTAAAAAAACTGAAACAGGGACAGTTCAATATTTGATTTATATATAAACTGAGTTTCCTTTCTTCTTTTGATAGTTTTGAAACATTGAGCTCTCTACTATTTGTTTAAAACTTTCAATGTCCTCTCTTCTATAGTGTTTGGTGAACTGTTGATTCTTTCCAAAACTGTCCCTTGGTTCCATATTGTGTATTACTGTTAATAATTTAGGTTTAGACATTACCAGATGTTACACTTCAGGGAAATAATCCGGATACCTGGTTTGCTGCAGTTGTTCATCAAGTGAAGTTCAATATTACTCTGTCTAAAATGCATTTATTTAACTCAATGTTAAAAACAAAGATGTAATTTAGGTCTTTGTTAAAACTTTCAAATATTTGTGTTTAACAACAATTCCGTTAAGTAACAATTTTAGACAATCTCATGGGTGGTCGCTTAATACAAGTTGCACTGTATTGTGCTGAAAGTAGGTGAGTTATAAGATATAATTCTTTGCCTTTATGAGGGATGTTCGAAAAGTAATGCAAATTACCCTCTAACTTTTTAGTGACTGAACCGATTTCAATGAAACTCACTGACAATCTTCATCGAAATCTCCGCTTCAAGATGTACACAAATTGCATTTTTAAATTCAAGACTGAAATCATGTTTCAGCGTCTGCATTAGGTACTACTTTCATGCACTGAAACAGGTTGACCACATAGGCTTCTTGGAAACTTACCTTCGCTATACAGAATGCGATCTAAGACCAAGAACTAAAAAATAGTCGAATGGGACTAGATCTATAGCATATACTTGTTTATCAGGCATATTTATCTGATTTTTGTTCAAAAACTACTTTTCAGTAGATGCCTGGAAAAAGAGGTATTTTCATGTGAAAGGGACATAATGCTCAGTTTCAGTAACAAATCGACGCTATATGAAATGTTTCTAAAGGTTTTCCTGCAGAAACTCTCTGTAGAACCTATTACCTACCAATTTACGCATTGATTTGGGCATTTGAACTGTAGGGCCTTGGTCGGTGGACAAAATTCAAATGCATCACCTTCGTTACTGACTGCGAAGTCAACCAAATTTTATCCAATTATAAACGAAAGTTACATAGTTAAACATGCCAAATTTGACGCCTTAAAATCCCGAAACAACAAAGATATGCATACATTTGCATTACTTTTCGAACACCCCTCGTATAATGTATGAATATTTTATTTTTTATAGTTCTTCAGAAGCACAGTTTAGCAATGAAAACCTTGACTTGCGTCTGAATGAGATGGGACATTTAACTGGTAATATGCAGATGCTGTTGCCGCCTATAAGAAATGTTGCTTTGGATCCATTCACAGGGTAATTACTGGGTTTTAACTTTTTATGCCCTGCATCTACTCATGCAGATACATATAGTGTTCACCTGTCTGTACATCTGTTTGTTTGTTACAAAACTTTCAAGTTGATTGACTTACCAATAGCTAGGATACCACCGACGTATATGCGTTTACTAAACGCTCTTTTAGAAATCTTATCTGTGGCAGTAAGTTATTATTGTAGGCATCATGTAAACTACTCTGAGCACAGCTGCTCCTTTTACATTTTATGAGAATATTCACACAATGTTCACTAGAGCACTGTTATGAGATTAGACTGCTTCAGGCTTGTGTGGCTTACTCAAGGACGAACATTAAGAGTTTCATATTAACAGTTCTGTTCTGTTCTGTTCTATAACTAAATGGTTTAATTTACAAGTCCATTTTAATGAATTGTGGCCCTTTGTTTAGTTTGCAAATATGTGCTATTTTACTGTTTGTTTATAGATCTGTGATAGTGGACAGGTATTCCAACACAGGCATGTGGACAAGTGCATATTTTGACCCCAAGTTTTACCACTCACGTAAGTATATAAAGACAGGGTTACCATGGTCAGGGGATAAACATTAAACAAATTTAAGGGAAGTTTGTCTTAACATATATGTTATTTGTTGGAACCCATGATTTGGATTCTGTATCCATAGCAGAAGGGCACAATGTTGTATACCCCCCCCCCCCAAAAATGGTGTGATAATGTTTAGAGTGTCTGGTGTGCGACATAATGTCTGATACCTATGCCCATTATACTAGTACTTGATTCTTGGTGCAATTTTTAATGAAACTTTATCTAATGTTTTTGTTTCCTATGTTAAACTTTTTTAATGATTTTGCAATTGAGTCTTAAGTCTTTATTTGTGTATTTAAACTTTGTCTTAAATTAGTCTTAAATAAACTATGTCTTAGATTGAGGCTTTTTTCATGTACAGAAAAACTGATGGTTCCAACACCGATATTGGTTTATGCTGGAGACAATGGTACAACAGTGGAACTTGTGAATCCGACTGTTTGTATGCAGACTAACTGTACCAGATCCGGGTATTTATACTCGGAAAAAAGGACTGTCAAACCTCCTTGTCCTGTTATGCTCTACTGGAGGGATTGCAATGGCCAAGTAGCAAAACTGAATGTGTTCACAGTAGTTAAAAATCGTATTAAAGAGGTAAATAAATGTTAGTTTGTTGTAGCTTTTCATACACCTATCAGTCAGATATTGGGAGTCAGCTTGTATATACCATTGTTCAACTCAAAGTCGGTGGTTCAGTCTGTCCGTCTAAAACATTGTGCCAAATGAGTTTGGAAAAGTTATTTAGCTACCTTCATCAGACTTCATCAGAATATAATCAACTTAAGTTGGGATTATATTCAAAATTCATCCTTTATTATCACAGTTTTTACATTGACATGGCAAGTGTAGGCGTCGTGGTCATATGGACATATTTCTAGTTAGGTTCACAGAATAAGAAAGCTTAACATACCTCCGTGTTAGGGTTTACTAGGTAGTACCCAAATAGGTTTGTGAATGTTAAAATAGTAATGAACTGCAAAATGCCTACAATACATAAGTTGTGTTAAATGTCAAATCAGGCTACACGAAAGGTGTTTGATTTTCTTAGATTATGGAAATCATTATGCTGTGACAGGAGCATTTTATTTTTGTAATATACAAATATGTTCCAGAATGTCCTAAATAGTGTAAAGAAGAATCCAGACAAATACAGCTCTGGTGCTCTTGCATTATTGAAGGAGGAGTTAGAAATGCTCTTCCAGATTATTGACAAAGCAGCTGATAAAAACTATAATTTGACAAGTGCTGTAAGTATATTTGCCTGGAGTTTGTTCAGTGTTTGTTTGTTTATTTAATTTAGTAGTTTATTTGTTTATATTTCAAAATATCCATAATGACCAATACTTTTATGACTGTTAATACTCTAAAAACACAAATCACACTTTAGTGTTCATCTTTATGAAAGCTAGCTACAAACTACATAAAATTATTTAGTTATCAGGACCGTGTCCTTCAAAAACCTTGTTACTTAAATTTGAAATTGAATTATAAACCCTTGTTCAATGTTTAACTGAGTAAAAATCCCTTATTTAAGGTTAACAATCTACTGATTTTGCTTTAACAAGTTCTGAAAGGGACTAATACTGCATGACTTTCTTAGGGAAGTCAAGAACTTGTGATGTACATAAAGTGCATGCATGAAGGTCGAGAAGTTTGATTATCTCATCTCAACATGCTTAAAAGCACTGCATTCTATGGTAACATAGTTTTTTTATACTCTTGTAGAATATTGACAGTATAGCAAGAAGCATTATAAGGGAACGAAAACAAAAAGAGAAAAAGAAGCCAGATGGCAAGAAACATGGGAAGAAGAACATTATGAGACATTATCCTGATCTAGATTTTCAGTACATAGATGTTCAGTTTGAGCGTGAACCATTTGTGTTTGGACATACAGTGCTGTTACATCTCCGTATTGAGGGCAGCGACAAACGAAACATGTGCATGGTATGAATGCTCGTACAGAAAAAATAAACTGTTTTGTAACCATGCTCTTTGAAAACATCTGTCATCATGAAGTTAGGTGACATTATATAAGTTAGTTATTGGCCTATTTTGAAGAGACATCCTCCGTCAGTACACAATATGTAAAGGAGTAAACCATTAACTCAACTTAAACTTTATGTTCTAGTATCCTGTTGTCTAACTTCATGTTAAAAAAAGTTAAGTTACCAATTTTCTAGGGCTCTTTTCAGATGTTAGGCCGCTCAAGCACCCTTTGACATTTTAATTTTCCCTGGTCATTATGCTACCTATGAAAACTTACACTTGTGTCTCACAGGTACCATTTTACACCATGGTGGAGTGGAGCATGTGGGTCTTCTTGCTCAGAGAAATTGACCAGTGGTCCAGACGGGGGTTGAACCCTGGACCTCTGATCCCGAAGCGTGCCCCTTACCTCTAGGCCATTTCTTCTTGATATGTTAACTTAAACAAAATATTATGTCCCATACCACTTGGTATGTTCACACTGATAGCAAGCAATCATGTATGCTTTCTCGGTATTTATCACATGAATAACGTGTTATTTCATGTGATAACAATTGACGAATAATCTCCAACACCAGCGATAACAAACCCGCGAAAACATTACCTCGCCAGCTTAAATTCGTTATTTCTGACGTTGTATGACCCTGTTATTATGGTAATGTGATAAATAGAATCCTTCTTTCGTTGTCTTTAATATTGCATTTCTTAAACTTGTTACGAAAACAAATTATTAAGCTCACCTAAGGCTCGCTGAATAACTAAAGTCTCTAGGTTTAAGGAATGTTGATCTTCAAAGACAACTCATGACGATCCTATATATCCATACTTATGTATCACTGGTAGACACCGTACAGCGGAAATAGCCCCCTATTTTGGACGAAAACGAAAGTAAAAGTGGTAATTGATTTCGGAGGACGGTAAGTTTTTAACCATTAGTCTGTAAATATATATACGATTCACTTGAAGTGAACTGACTTAGGTAGTGTAATGTTTATTTTAAAGCTCCAATGTAGTAATTTGCTCTGTAAAAAACAGCACCGAAATGTACCTCTTTTGGCGGACGGTGCAGAAAAACGTACACTTTTCTTTTATCGCAGCTAAATTTTACCCTGTTAAGATTTAAACTTTTACCTGTCATTTTCTTTACCTATGTTGAAACCCTCGTCAATAAACATGCACTAACAATCATGTAATTGACGAAAAACAACATTGCGTTGTGTACAGAGTCTAGCCTTTTTAAGAAATTTCTAGTCTAGTTTTTTCTAGAGTCTAGTTGTTTACTGCACTGGGTCTAGCAGTCCTATACAGGGTCTAGTTTCCTGATTTCGACTATATTGACAAGAACTAATCGAATTTACCAAAACTATTGCTTTGTTTAAATTGTTCAGTGATATCTTTATATTATAAAAATTATTGGGGACGAAAATATTTGATTTCCTATAGGTCGTGTTCAACCCCAACTAGAGCCAAAATATTTTTATGCTTTATTTCTTTAATTTTTAGTTATAAGACAATGTTTTGGCTTCGTGACATGACTTTATAGTGTAATTTGGAGAAAAATATTTTTTTTCCATTTTTTTCTTTAAGTTTATAGTAATTTATATGTGGCAAAAAGATGAAAATCGGGTTACTGTGGATTTCTGAAATGTTCAAAGGAGCTCGGTAAACCTTTCAAAATACACACACATTGAAGTTATTTTTTTAAAAAATCAATGGTGCCAATTGTTTAGATAATATTTTATTGCCATTTATCTATAGGGTACTTATTGGCAATATGAACAAAATGCCTTAATTTCAAGGAGGTTAGGGTTACATTTTTATTTTATCTTCTTCATAATCAGAACAAACATCATTTTTACACTTTTGATTGAAGAAATAATCATTATCATTAGATTTGAACACACTCTTGTTTTTATTATGTCATCTGTTGCAGACTTATTTTATTTATCATGCAGTTTGTTTTTGCATTTGTTTTTGCAGTACTTTCTTACGCTGGGTGTAGGGAAATAAAAATAGCAATTACTCTCTTCAATGACAATAAAGGTGTTTTAAATGCAGTCCTCAACATCAAAAAAAATGTTTTTACACCTGGACATCGTTTAAGTAGTTTAGCTATGCAAGACCAAATAAAACCATCCCGCCCCACCAAGTCAGGACATGGGGACATATCTATTTCGCCTCCTAATAATTCAGAATAGTCTCATGATAGGTCATTTACCTTTTGTTCTTGGTGCAAAAAAAGTATAAAAAGTGCGTTTTTTCATGCTTCGCTCACTAAGACTCTTTAAAAATACGTTATCCCGCATTTTAAAAGCTGTAGCGCATGTCCTCGTCTATAACTCCTGTTCTAGTTTGTCATATCTAATAACCTTCCCAATAAGGTTAAATCGGAAAACTGGGCAATTTCGCAAAACAAGTATGAATAACAAGACCTTCAATTAGCTTGATTTTGTAACACAATGGCCAAATAATACCAAATAAGGTATCTCAGAATGCACCAGATGGATCCTGTTTTGAAAATGTTTCCGGGTAGCATGCCGGACCCCTAATACAATGACCTCCTATTTTTACAAGCAACCACTTCCTAGATATACACAATCTTAGTCATTATATAGAAACACAAGACATCCACATACGCTTACATAAACATGATGTTTTATCTATATCTATAATGGTTGGTCACCCCCCCCCCATTTTAAAGACGCTGCTATGATAAATCACAGGCCGTCGGGCGTAACTTACTTTTAATAATGAAATAATCGAGGTAAACGGGATGTCTTTTTTCGAATCAGAATTGAAATGCATATTTGAACTGGTTATTTATACCCACCTCCTTGGTGCACTTGGCTAAGCTACCACTCGCTAGCCCTTTTCAATGTTTTGGCTTGGGATCGAATCCCACCAACATGGACATTCATTTTCAATTTTGTTAAATAAACATGCGCGTGCATGTCTAGTATCTACATTTCTAAAACATTTATTTGTTCTAATGTATACATTGATGCACTGAAAACATTCCCATGTGCAGACTTTTGAACCGAAGTATCGGTCAACTGTCGGCCAAACCGCGCGCATTGAGTAACTATTTGCCAATTCTGACGTTTCTACAGAGAACTCTTAAAATGATGTTTCCGGCGAAACCAATGACTCAAGTTATTTGTAAATGAACCTAATAGTCGTCTGAGCAATGTCCAGATGTAAGATGAGCAATGAATACAATATCCATACTTAAATTAATATAAAAGCGCAGCTATTTTTGTCAAATGTATGAATTAGATGTATCGTTTATAAAGTATAAAAACATGCATGTAGATTGTAGAATCTAATACAAAAGTACGATAAAAACAAAGTTGAACAGCACAGGACTCGAACACACAGTCCATATAAAAAGTATGTATCTGTGAATAGGACAGGTTATCCAGAAGGCCATGTTGCCAACTAGAAATTAACATATTTTTTTTAGATAAAACCATACTTTAATAGACGGTAAAAATTGTTTCAACCCTGGCTAGTGGTCTCGTCCAAAGGTCATATTTCGAAGGTCGTTGTACATCTATAAATCCACGCGCTAGTCTAATGCAGTGTTCAGTTACAATACTTGATACGATTTACTAAATGTAGTTTTTTCCAAGAACTAATAAAGGTAAAAAAGTACGTAGTTTACATTCATAATTAGTAATTAATATTTGACGTTTATCTATGCGTCGTTAGTATGCTAAGTTTCAATATTTTAAAATGACAAACAAATGCCTACATGCTCCGATGTAACGATCAATCGAAGAACCGTCGTCTTACTCTGGCTCGCATTCTAGCACAGATATGACCTCTTTATAGAATTGGACTGAATGTAAATATGACAATATTTCATGCATGATATCCATGAACGAAAAGTATCATGAATATCATACAAATGTAGTTTACAGGTACATGTATACGCTTTATCTTCTGTACCTTCGTTGAAATGCTTCAAACCATGGCTATTTTTATATACCGGTAAACTACCCTGATGTTTGTCCCCAGAACGTTCAAATGAATATAAATATTGAATCGGTGACACAAAGTTATTTTTATGTTCATAGACAAGCATGTATGATTAACCACACGGACTAAACCTGAAAATTAATCTATATTAACACTATTTACATACAAAAAAATGCATAAATGTAACGAGAAAATCAAATAAATAACATTAACTAGACCCCGTACTCCCGGCTAGACCCCGAACACTTATTATGTGAATAAAAACTAGACTCTGTACAGTAAAAAACTAGACCCAGTACACAACCCAATATTGTTTTTCGTCAATTACATGCTTGTAAGTGAATGTTTATTTACGGGGGTTTCAACATAGGTAAAGAACCTGTCAGGTTAAAGTTTAAATCTTAACAAGGATTTGGAAAATGAATAATTAAGCTGCGATAAAAGAAAAATGTACGTTTTTCTGCACCGTCCTCCAATAGAGGTACATTTCGGTACTGTTTGTCAAGAGTTAACGAAATTACAGAGCAAATTACTACAATGGAGCTTTCAAATAAACATTACACTACCTAAATCAGTTCACTTCAAGTGAATCGCATACATATTTACCGAACAATGGTTAAAAACTTACCATCCTCCGAAATCGATTACCACTTTTACTTTCGTTTTCGTCCAAAATAGGGTGCTATTTCCGCTGTACGGTGTCTACCAGTGTGTATGCTTCCTCGCTTTGAACTTAGATGGAATTTATAGGATTAAATAAAACTAAGTTACAGTATAATTTCTCAATTCAGCATGCTTGTTCACGGGTACCATGAACAGTGGGTGTTTGATCTTTGGCCATCATTGACTCGATGTTGTTATAATTGCAGTTTGTGAATACAAGCAACAAAAACACATTTGTGCAACCTCGCCTGGTGGAAATAAAGGATGAGACGATTATGTATGATAGCTGTAGACAAAATCACTCAGATGAAGAATTTGTGAAAATAGCCACATGTGACCGGTATGAATGAAATTAATACTAGTATTCCGAACTGCGTACGGATATACATGTATTTGAATATTTTCTCTACATCATAGACCGCTTTTACTTCTAAGCAATTTTGTCACATTTCAAACTGTAGTAGAGTAAAAAATAATCAGTATTAATAAAAGTGGTACTAAGTGTTTCAAAAGGAGTATTGATATATTGAAATATTGTTTCCACTTCATAGGCAGCTTTGATACTTATAAGCAATTATTGAACGTCTCCAACTTTACCTAGTGACTGTGGCTGTATGATGACCATTCATCATCTCTATCTCTTCTAAAGCAGGCTTGGTTGAAACAGGTACCATCCAATATTTTGCAATCTTTATGACAAAGCTTTAGCCATCCCTCTGAAATAGTGAACATTAAAATAAGGTGTGTGACGAAATTTTATTGATTTAATGAGTTATCCTTGACACTCGATTAGAATGAGTATTATTCAGGCATACAAAAAGTTACTTTTTTTTAGTATATAAAAGTTTTTGCCCAATACTCGGGGTTGTAAGAACCAAAAATGGTTATTTTGTTCACAAGGTGTATAAAGCACCAAAATTTCACAAAATAACAATTTATACATTGGCTTCCATGAAAGTGAACGAGACAACCTGTTCGACCCCTTTTTTGCATATATGAGGCCCTAAATAGGGTTCATCAATTTAAATTGATTTGCACACTAAAAATATGAAAACGCTCAAATTTTACAAACAGACTGAATTGCAATAAGTGTCTAAATGTTATGTGTAATTATTTCAGCGGATTGTGTATATATAATGAAAATGGGGATATGGTTGACAGCTTTGAGAATAGTGTGGCTTGTGGATCTGATGACAATTTGTTAGATTTTGTCATAATTGACCAAGTTTTGTACGGAATTTCTAAAGAAAGAAACAGGTATGTAATCATTGTCGTCTATCATATATAACATACATAACTTTCACAGGAAGAAAAGTGCAGTAGTAGCTCTGTAGCTACTGCTGATTTTCCGTACTAATTATTGAACCAAATGCCATGAGAAACACATTACAGGTAACTGTATCATTAATAAAAAGTGCCAAAATTTTATAAATTATTAGTCTGGAGACTTTACTAGCCACTGCTTCATGAGAACAATGATGTGACAAATATCATGTTGGCATTATAACTCACTCTGTGACAATTCAAGTACCAGTCTAAATGTATCTTTACTGGTCTAAATAAAATAATTTTTAATTATAATTGTGAAATATTTCAGTATATGGAAAAAGCTTGTGGGTTGCCAAGATTTGTTTGATAGTTCCCCATTGGATTTTTCGGTAGAAGACTTTATTCAATGGTCTGTTGAATCCATCTCTGAGTTATGGCAAGAGTTGGTTCGCGATTCAAACAACCCACCACAGTTAATTAACATGAACTTCATCGGCAAGAACTTTGGCCAAGGCATCGGAAAGCTCCTCATGTTGAACCTTGGTGCTGGATTAGCATTCTTGGACCCTCAGACATTGGAGTTTATCTCAATAAATGTTCCTGAAATCTAGTATGTATATGTCTCTTAAACGCGTTTAGTCTTGTACTTGACCTTCCCATTAATTGGGCACAAGGGTCGTTGAATCCGTGCATAGACACCTTCGGTGGGTGTAGATAATCTTTTGTTGCTGCCTGGTGACAACGTTTTTAAATTTAAGCTTTTTAGAACAAATGTTTTCAATTACTAATTGAATAATGAATCATATTCATTTTCAAATTTGATGATAGCAAATGCTTGTTTTTGCAATTTCAAACCGCATGCTTGGTCAAAATCTTATTGCATCTAACTGTGTTTATTTGCAGCTCAAACTTCGATGGGGGTACACTAGCCCATGTTTATAATAATAATGATAGTAATAATAATGCCAAGTCTTCCCTGTGAGCCTCCATAACTTAGTTTGAATGATGTTATACTCAATTAAGCTGTTAAATTGACCCGTAGCATGGGTATAACTTTTCTTGTGTTACTGTCTACTAAGTATTCCAACATGAAAACATTGGCTATCATGTTTGTGAAGATTTAGATTTTCACTGACATATATATAATTTCAGCTCTAAACACCAGGAGTTCACCAGTGACGGACTCCTAATGAAAGGGAACTTTGAAACGTGTAAAATCCTAGCAGAGAAGAATTACGTATCTGGCAATAGTTTGACAACTTTGACAGTTATCGGAGTCCAGCATAAGTTATTTATTCTGGAAACCGTACATGAAGCTGGTGACAGAACTGTGAAACTGTCAATGGTTTACAGTCTAATATTACCAGGCATTGCTAAAGATTTTTGCTTCGTAGGAAATCAAGGTGAGTTGATCAGTGTTTCATTTTGGTTTTGAAAACTATGAGTCCTTTTTCATTGAAAATCAACAAGTATTTAAAAAAACGATTCCCCAGCCAATCTTTTCAGTCAGGCACTCTGGACTCGCCCCAAAATGAATCACTGGTTGATTAATGCTTTGCTCACATTAAACTTTCTGTAAAAACTACATTTAAGTTATGACTCCTAACATTTTATCATGTTGAAACATGGACTATGGTCTTCGAATTGACTTGTTTAAATTCCTTTTGAAAATAATTGCAGATGTTCTTTTTATGAGGTGATAATGTCTGGATGGAGGGCATACTAGAACCCATCTTTCAATTTCTGAATTAGTTAAGTATTCAGATAAGTCAACAAGGCAACATAAGTTTTTATATCCCGGCGTATCCTGGCATCTGTCACTGTTTCTATAAATAGAAATTATGGACTAAGCTTCCACCTGGGCAAAAGCGTTTACTGAACACAGTCTTGTTTTCTATGTTTTCAGTTGGTATGTTGGTTTCTTTAACACAACAAACAGACGATGACCAGAGATACAGAGAACATGTATTCCAATATGATTGGAATGGTAGGTTATGTGGTGTATTACCATGCCTTCATCGTGGATCAAGGTCATTCTGTGTACAATATTTCCATGACAATGAGGACACTGAGGCTGGTACCCAGTGTTTGACAGGCTGGCATGTTTATATGAGAGATGGTCGAGATGGCATTCTATGTGTGCAGCTCAACCAGTGATAACAGACAAATAATTTTTTTATTTGCTGCCTTGGCCATTGATTAGTCATACCTAATTCAGAACTGACATTCATGACATTTTGCAGTAAAATCAAATTTATTGAACAAATTAAGTCAAATTTTTTACATGTATGATGAATTTGTGCCAGACGTATGGATGAATGGATATATTGCACGAAACTTTAACTTGCTAATGCTTATTCTTCATAATGGTATGTGATAACCATTGGGACGATGTCAAAGAGACATTGCATAAGTACTAGGTTCCAAGCCTCATTTCGACTTTACAGAAATTGTAGGTATATATATAAGTATATTTGCTTGAGTTAAATGATTTAGGGAAAATTAGGGTATACATTTTGGTATATCAACATTTTATTATGTACCATTATTTGGTGTTAAAGGAATTAGTGCTAAAGGAAAACGAAGATATTTATTCATTAATTTGTCAAATTTTGCAGGTGTTATCATTTATATTTCCTGTAATTTGTTTATATTTTATAGCCATTTAGTATTTCCTTCACAATATGCATTGGCATTGTCGTTTTGTTAAGAAACCCTATAAGAAATCATCAACACTATTATCTGATTGACAGTGACATAATGTGATACCGTTATGTAGAACTTTAACTGGTGGGACTGTAAACTTTGAGAAAAACGAAAATTGCCTAGCTTTTTTATGCCAGTCATCTACTGATGCAGGAGGCATATAGTGATTGTCCTGTCCGTTACAAAATTTTGAAACACATATCAAGGCATTGCTTTCAAGCTTGGTGTACTTTTGATCATCATTAACAGAAAATATTATAAAAGCCATGTAGATCTAATACTTTCAAACATTTCAACAGAATAATGACTCCTGAATGACCTAACCATAAGCATTAACTGAACGTACGTAGTCTTGTTTACCTGAGAAAAACGGAAATCGCCTAGCTGTTTGTCAACTCCTGCATTTAAAACAAAGACCTAGTAAATGTATTTTACATTTTTGTATTTTAAATAAGCTTAATTGACAATTAATTGTTACAATGACAATATATTTGTCAACTGAAATAAGTAAGTCTGCTATAAGCAAAAGTAAGAGAGTGATCAACTGACTTCATCTGTGTTACTGCATCTACTAACCATGCAGGCAATTTACAGAACTGCACAAAATAATGTAAATTATGTTTAATATTGTTTCATTTCTGATATGAATGTTTTAACAATTATATCTTTCCGATTGTCTTAGAAGTACATGTATTGAATAAAATGAAATCAAAACATAATATGAACAACTCTTTTTTTAAACACATTCTAAATACTGTGTTATATATACGTTCTGTGCGACCATTGACACAAATCATGTGAACAATACCTGAAGTAATGTGATATATATTCATTGTGCAATCATTTACACAAATCATGTGATACTTACTGTGAATACATTGTTTATACTAGCATTTTTGTTGGATGTTGTACTTTTTTATCTTTTGTCTTAATTTTTTCTTTGAAAGTTATTTATTTTCTATAGAACATAATTTCATACTCAAACTTCTGAATGCAACACTATATTTGTGATACCTTTTACATTGTATTATGTTTTATTTGATGATGTAATATACTTGCTTAACACAGTAACTGTATTTTGGTTTATACTCCCTATATTGTACAGTTTCGGAAGGACGAACAACAAATTATCCTCGGCTTCGCCTCGGACAATTATGTTGTTTGTCCTTCCGAAACTGTTGAACGAAAACTAGTACTGTATCTAATACTTATTGTTGGATTATTTGGGTTAATTTCAGTATGTGATATTGATGGGGACCACATAACTGTTTGAATCAATGAAAAATCAGATACTAATGTACGCATATGATAAATAAATGTTAATAGCATTTCTGTTGCTTTTGTTTATTTAGTAACCCAAACATGTGCTGTGAAAGGTAAATACTGATCATAAGTATAATCTATCCATTGGGTAGTATTAATATATCCCCATTCTATCCAAAGATTGGACTTCTTTGTTCTATCCTATCATTGAGTGTGTCCTTTTGTCTATATTTGACCAACTGACTCCTACTATGCGATACCCTGCACCTGTATCCATTTGTGATGATATCTTCCTGTGTAAAAACATTCCGTTTGACCTAGTGATGGAATTATCAAATGAATCACTTCATAACATTTCGACAAAGATCAATATTTGACGGCGTCCACGAAACCAAAAGATTGACAACTTGCTCAGATTAGTATATTCTACAACGTAAGAAATTGCTTGATCGGGCAATTTGGAGATTCCCCTGACAACTTTGCCCAATCCGGACATTATGCTCCAATAATTGCATGACTAGCAATAAACGGTCTTATGTTACTTACGTTAGAAAAACTGCTTGACTTACTTGACTTAGTCCTCTTCATCCCGGCTGGGACATAGGGCCGACACCACAGCTCGCCATTGGACACGGTCTTGAGCCGTCTGCTTGGCCTTTCTCCATGACATCCTGGAATTTTAGAGCTCTGTGTTGGGGTTTCTTCTCCTTGTCAGGTTTGGTCTGCCTCTTCTACTGCCTTGTGGATTCCAGTCTAAGGCGTGCTTGGCGATGTTAGAAGAACTGACCTGTGCAAAAAATTTGAGCTAGCGATAATCCGAACACGTTTTTATGTTTTTATATCTATAAGTGTATACTAGTAGATCACTGGCTTAGAATAAAAATGTCGTACATGTACTAGTAAGTACACAATTGATGTTTTGAGAAAGCAAGGAAAAACTGTCCGACAAGTGCTCCTTAATAATGGTAAATCATAATGTTTCAACTTCAGTTTGGTCAACATGACAAGTTCCGCCTTGTAATGCTGATTTCAAATAAGTATCAGTCATAGGACGTAAGCACTACATAGTTACAACCTTCTTATCTAAACCAACGATGTCTAAGATCATTCCGTTGTTTAGTTTGTCTAAATTATAAGATGTCAAGCATTTGGAAAAATACCAATAAAGACATTCTTTAAGGCAACGTCTACTATTCAGCATATACTTTCACACCATTTATGTTTTCTTAAATTAACAAAATACACCGTATACATCTGAATCTAGCAGTGGTTTTAAAAAGGCGGCCATATTGGACGTCATCTGGATTTTATTTTTCAGAATGAGTCCACATCAGAGTCTTGTTTACGAACGACCGGGTCCCACCTAGTCAATAGAGTTGAGAAGCTATGGGCAAAGCGCAATCCATCCGTTAAGTTAATGACGTCATGCAATAAACACAATGTAATTGTACGCGGGTGGTAAATTTAACCGCAGAAAGTAGACCGTGAAATTCTATTATTTAATCACACAAAGTTGTGGGTGGTTAGGCGCAGTGGTCGTAGCTGTGTGACTTTTGGTGGTCTATGTACTACGGTATTCATATTATATTACTTTACAAAAATGTAGTAAGGACCGCATCCCTGTGACCCCAGTTATCCTCAGAGTGACCCTTAGTTAAGATTACATGTATACTGATTTATTTAATGTCGATTGTGGAAAAGGTTTTTTTTTCAAATTATATTAATCCCTCTCGGCATTCCATTCCAGATGTTATCTATCCCCACGAGGATATGAATGAGAGAAGAGAAGTCAGTTTCCATTATGTATATGCTGAGCGTACCATTTTTATTTGGTACATGTATGACGGAACCAGTCATAGAACCCTATAGAAGCAAAAGAACAACATCTCCGCTGGAATATTAGACAGAATGTGGTAGATACCTGCACTGGCAAAGGAGATATTATCAGACAGGTGAGACCACCGGACAAACGGTCTAGACGCATTATTAAGTTGAATAATGCATTTAAAGGGAATCTGGAAGACAAACTATTTTACACCAACAAAGAACTAATTATGATACCGAAAATGTCATTCGCTGTTGTTTTTACATTGATGCGCATGCGCGATATAGCGCGTGTTGCCATGATGTTGTTATTCCAAATAATTTAAACCAACATTCTCTGATAAGTTTATATTTCTGACGAAAAGGATAAGCGATGTTTTGTCCAGCACCAATTTCAGCACCATAGGCGATATTTGCCCTTGAATATCTGTTGAGAAACTATTATTTTATATCTTGCCAAAAATCTGAATGTCTTAACATTATGTGTAATTATTTCAGCGGATTGTGTATTTATAATGCAAATGAAGATGTGGTTGACAGCTTTGAGAATGTAGTGGCTTGTGTATATGATGGCAGCGCGTTAGATTTTCTCATTATTGACCAAGTTTTGTTTGGGATTACAAAAGAAAGAAACAGGTATGTAATCATTGTCGTCTATCATATATAACATACATAAATGTCCCAGGTATGAAAAGTGCCGTAGTAGCTCTACAGGTAACTATATCATTAATGAAAAAGTGACAAAAATATATATTAGATTATTAGTCTGGGGACTTGACTAACCACTGATTCATGAGTAAAATGCCCCTTTTTCATATTTTTTTTATTGTTTTTATGCCCCCGTATCGTTAGATCGGGAGGCATATAGGAATTCACCTGTCCGTTCGTCCGTTCGTCCGACCGTCCGTCCCGTCCGTTCGTCCGTCCGGCCTGGTTAACCCAAATAAACCCAAATTGACCGTTTCTTCTAGCATTCATATGGCTTGCTACAGAGCTTTCAAACTTGCATGCCTGTATCACCTGACTCCATTTTGACCTTCACCTTGCCAAATTTTAGACTTGCCGAATTCTTGGTTAACCCAAATTTACCGTTTCTTCTAGCATTAATATGTCTTGCTACAAAGCTTTCATACTTGCATGGATGTTGTATATGACCACTCTCCACACGCCTTGATCACCTGCCTCCAATTTGACCTTGACCTAATTTTGGACTTAGACTTATCTCCCCTTTAATATTTTTTTCAATAAAAATTTGTCCGTAGCGTATCTTCAAAATTGTTTAACATATTGACTTGAAACTTGCAAAATAAATAGATGGCAACTTGGAGAAGTGCAATGACCAAAAACCATAACTATGTCTGTCTTACATTTTGAATTATCTCCCCTTTAGTATGTTCAGAATCAAATTTTGTCCAGAGTGTATCTTTAAGATACTCCCTTAAAACTTGATATATAAATAGATGACAGCTTGTAGAAGTGCAGGGACCAAGAACCATAACTCAGTCTGTCTTACATTTTTAATTATCTCCCCTTTAGTATTTTTATAATAATTGTTTGTCCAGAGCATATCTTCAAAAGTATAACTTGAATTAAGTCAACTACCGGTAATATGTTTGTATGTTCTGTTTGCATGCAGTTTGCAAGAAGCTATCTCTACCACTTGAAGGGAAGCAATTGTTGTCAAGTTTAGCAGAAGCTTAAGATATATTTCAACTACACATGACAAACCGAATGTCTTAATATAACCATGGAAGCTACCAGTGATCTAGGTACTCTTGGTTGGAATTACCAGGTATGATATTTTGACTGTGAATGAGGTACACGTACGAGTACAAGTGCATCGTCTTATCGGAACGGTTCGCACGGCATTTATCTTTTTGATAAAATATTATTCGATTCGATAATTGTACGAGGTGTACCGATTGGTGGATTGTCTTTTCTGTATACTAGTATATATCTTCATGTATATAACCGGGTCTCTTTCATGAACATGCAGTAGAGTCCGGTTTTTATTAAAATACATTATTTTATATTTTAACTTCAAACCATGCTAGTATAAATGTAGTTTGTATAGCAAACCAAATGTAACTGTTTCATTGATAAAGAGTAAAACAAAAAGAAAAAAAACAACAAATTTTACCAAATGTTTTCGTTTCTAAAATACCTGTGAGTTGTCAATGTGGTTGTATAAAAAAGCGCTTCATTAAGTTGGATTCCTATTAACTGGTAGATCTACCTTTAATGAAATAAATGTTACAATAACTATTTCTTTATTTTTTACATAACAGAGCTGTACAGAGATGGTCATGCCAATATGTGCAGATGGCGTGAACGATATGTTTGAACCGTTACCATGGAATTTCACGACCTTCAGTGAATACTGTTACAAAAATTGGAATACTGTTCCCAAAAAAACTGGATAGCAACTGAATATGGGGGAAAAAGTTTACAGTTCGCTAGTAATATCATATTCAGGTAATGTACGCTTCTGACGTCAAACTAGCAGTTTTAAAGTGTTTCGTTTTCATCAGTTTTCTAAGCCCTTCCACGTGGCTTTTCCACAATGCCTTTTCGTTTACATCAGTTTTCTAAGCCCTACCATATGACCTGTGCTTTTTTTGCTTTTTCGTTAACATCGGCTTCTAAGTTCAACCACATGGCCTGTGTATAATGCTTTTCCGTTTACGACTGTTTTCTAAGCCCTTTTGTACAATACCATTTCGTTCCTTCAGTTTCTTAGGCTTAGGGACATGTTCGTCCGTTAAATCGATTTGCTAAGCCCTACCACACGTTTTTATCTTTCGTACAATTACAATGCATTTTCATTTACATCAATTTTCTTAGCCTTGTCATGTTAATTATGTCTTATTGTTTGTCTTGATGCTCTTGTGGTGTAATTTTTGGCATTCTGTTGTCTTATTCTGTAGAGTTTTTCCATCCCTCTCTGTCACATTTATTATTATCTTTTTCTAATGTCTTTATTTCCAGTAATGGTGACTTGGATCCGTGGATGGCGGGTGGTGTCACAGAAAGTTCAACATCGGCAATCGTATATACCCATACTCATCACAGATAGTGGACATCATCTAGATTTACGATCATCTAATCCACTAGATCCACAGTCAGTCATAGATGCACGTAACACAGAGAAGAACATCATTAAATCATGGCTTGAACATTCCGATTCCGTTAATAGCTCAGTGTAGGCTACTTGTATTCAAGCTTGTGGATTTATCTTTTAGCATATATTATGATATGCTTAGTCTAGTCAAGTAGAGAAAACATTATTAAAGTCGTTTCGACGTCATGTGGAGTCGGTTTTTTTACGTTTTTAAAGAAGGTTGCTAAGCAACTGCAGTTTTGAGTAGACGGAAATTTTGAGTCTCGCAACTTGATTTTTAGCACACACAAAAACTAAGCTTACACACATGTACAACAAAGAAATAGTTCCGCGATAGTACTTCATTGCACATTTCTGCAGATGGGAACTCAAAATAAAACCAAAACTAACAATGTCTGTATTACGATGAATAATATTTTTTGCAGTTATTCCACAGATATATATTTAGATATATATCTGTGGTTATTCAAAAAAAAAATTCTTATACATGTAGTTGTAAATACTACTACACTGTGCCTTTTCACTAGTTCCATGTTCTTTTATAGCACAGCTTATATTTGTACCACCGCATTGTTATACATGTACACGAGAAAAAAATAATTGCAAACAATAAAATATTAAAAATGTATCATTTGTACAAGAAATTATTATCATTAAGTTCGTTTTCACCAAAACTATAAAATCGGCAAACGTTTATCCGGCGGCCAGTTTCTTTAAACTGCAGGGTCACTAAATTCAAGAGACGCAACTCGTATAATCATGTCAGTTTAATAAAACTCGAGCAACTGGGGCGACAGGAGCGGCAATCCCCGTCCAAGGGGGATTGTCGCCCCAATATTTGGGAAAGCAACGGCAAGATTTTGTGAAAATAGGTATAAATTATTATTTTCTAGCAACAAATTGTGAATTGCAGCAGCAAAAATTACAGATCATGACCGGTGCTTTCTAAGGCTATGTAATGAAACCTAATTGTTAATGTATTCCAATCAAGCATGAAAATGTGTTGTATGATCTAGTTCACACTTGTTAATTGAATGACCTTCTGTACATATACATTTTGGCAATGTTACCAGTATGAGCCCAGGTAAGGTGGTAGAGATGACACCAGGTGTTGTGGTACGGATGATACCAGGTGTTGTGGTAGGGATGACACCAGGTCTGGTGGTAGGGATGATACCAGGTGAGGTGGTAGTGATTAACCAAGGTGAGGTGGTAGTTATTACACCAGGTGCATCGGTAGGGATGACACCAGGTGCGGTGGTAGGGATGACACCAGGTGATGTGGTAGGGATGACACCAGGTGCGGTGGTAGGGATGACACGTGTGAAATGGTAGGGATGACACCAGGCCCGGTTGTAGAGATGACACCAGGTGATGTGGTATGGATGACACCATGCCCGATGGTAGAAATGATACCAGGTGAGTGGTAGGGATGACACCAGGCCAGGTGGTAGGGATGACACCAGGTGAGGTGGTAGGGATGACACCAGGTGCAGTGGTAGAGATGACACCAGGTGAGTGATGACACCATGGGCAGTGTTAGAGCGGACACCAGGTGATGAGGTAGGGATGACATCAGGTGAGGTGGTAGGGATGATATCAGGTGAAGTGGTAGAGCTGACAGCGGGTGAGGTGGTAGAGCTGACATCAGGTGCGGTGGTGGGGATGACATCAAGCGAGGTGGTAGGGATGACACTAGATGCGGTGGTAGAGATGACATCAGGTGATGTGGTAGGGATGACATCAGGTGCGGTGGTGGGGATGACATCAAGTGAGGTGGTAGGGATGACACCAAGTCCGGTGGTAGAGATGACATCAGGTGAGGTGGTAGAGTTGACACCATGTGAGGTGGTAGGGATGACACCAGGTGAGGTGGTAGGGTTGACACAATGTCCGGTGGTAGGGTTGACACCATGTCCGGTGGCAGGGATGACTCCAGGTGACGTCGTAGGGATGACACCAGGTGAGGTGGTAGGGATAACACAAGGTGATGTCGTAGGGATGACACCAGATGAGATGGAAAGGATGACACCATGTCCAGTGATAGAGATGACACCAGGTGAGGTGGTAAGGATGACACCATGCCCAGTGGTAGAGATGACACCAGGTGAGGTGGTAGAAATGACACCAGGTGAGGTGGTAGGGATGACACTAGATGAAATGGAAAGGATGACACCATGACCAGTGGAAGAGATGACACCAGGTGAGGTGGTAGAGATGACACCAGGTGAGGTGGTAAGGATGACACCATGCCCAGTGGTAGAGATGACACCAGGTGAGGTGGTAGAGATGACACCAGGTGAGGTGGTAGGGATGACACCAGGTGCGATGGTAAGGATGACACCAGGTGAGGTGGTAAGGATTACACCAGGTGCGGTGGTAGAGATGACACCAGGTGCGGTGGTAGGGATGACACCAGGTGACATGGGCGGATACAGTTTTTCCGGTTGGGGGGCGTAAGAAATTTTCTGTGGTCCAGGGCATAGTCCTGTATGGGCGTAGGAGCGTCTTTAACATTACAACACTTCTTTCATGGAAGCGTATTTTTGTTATGCATGTATCTATATACAAATGTACTGATATATAACAACTGTGTTTATGATTCTCTGGCAATTTTGTTATTACGAGGTAACTGGAAATGATAATTTGAAATAGGGGGGACTAGGGGCTTGCTCCCCCGGGAAAAGTTTCTAAACAATGGATCAATCTGATGCTTTGTAGTCGTTTTGAGATACCTTATTTGGTGTTAAACAGGACAGGATTTATTAAATACAGAACAGTACTTAGATTAATCGGAATGAAGTGTTTGCACAAGTGCCCGATTTTGACATATATGCTTAATGTGAATACGTTTATGTTAACCTTTAAGGGCTTCTTATGTAATTGACAACCTCTAAAAGTAAAATAAAGTAGATGGGAATATTTATAAATACAAAAAGTATTTATGGAGAGTATACGTTTTCGCAAAGAACGTTTGTTGACACATTTTCATAGATTTATTTTAGTATGCGAGCGAAGCGAGGAAAACAAATTTGTTTCAGTAAAAAAGTAATATAATAATGTTCACGTATGTTATCTGCACATTTAAGTCTTTATAGTCTACATTGTTTGATTCATTGCAGAGAGATCCAGTATATAGGCGCTCTTGTAGCATCATTTTTTTGTGGATGCACCCCTTCTTTGACAGATTAAAGCTAATTTTGCGAGCGGAGCGAGCACGAAATTTTCACATTTTAATACTTTTAACAAAGAATTAAAGGCAAATTACATATAACTAGACTATTTCAGTCAAATAAAAATCATTACTTAGGCGATTTTAGGGGGGGCGTACGCCGGCTCCGCCCCCCTTGGAACCGCCTATAGGTGAGGTGGTAGGGATGACACCAAGTGCGGTGGTAGGGATGACACCAAGTGAGGTACGTGGTAGAGATGACACCAGGTGAGGTTCGAGGTAGGGATGCCACCAGGTAAGGTGCGTGGTAGGGATGACACCAGGGGCGGACGGGCAAGAAGAAAAAAATAGTTCAAACTTTATACAGGATAAGAAAGCTACCGAAAACTATTTGAAGTCCAATCTCAGCAACAGAACACCGTACAGCATGTACAAGTCTCCAAATGGTATTGGAACATAATATAAAATATCATTATTGTGTATCCGTGTTGGTCGTGTAGAACGGCGTTTACATCCCACCGCCTATATTTAATTACCATGACGTGCCAATCTCACGATTCACCGTTTTATTCGATGCCGCCAGAAGGCGGCATCGAGTATGAAAGGGTGCAAGCAGATGTCCCAGGAGGATACAAGATTTGATTGGTTATAACGCTGTTGGACTCGCCCGTCAGGGTAAAAATAGGATGATAAATGTTCGGTAGGTACTAAAGTCCAAGTCCCAGGAGGATACAAGATTTGATTGGTTATAACGCTGTTGGACTCGCCCGTCAGGGGTAAAATAGGATGATAAATGTTCGGTAGGTACTAAAGTCCAAATCAGTTCGGAACGGGTGTTTATATAACGGCTACATATGTTGCAATTTGCGGGTCTTAGCAGGGGCTATTAAAAAGTAAAAAAAAACTATTTGCGCGGAGCGGCGATTTTCCTTTCGAACTTTTATGGAACATGTTAAATACTTTCATGTCTGTCAGATATTTTTTAGTTATGATTTTCGATTTTTTCCAGTTCTTAGGTTTTGTCTTAATCTAAATTTGATAAATGCAAGTGTTTTTTTAATCTCTATGTTTCTTTATTTATGTATGTCAGAATAGTTTGTTTTGCCAAAATTTAAACGGGTAAATATAGCTTGCCAACATTGAACTGACACTTCTTATTTACAAAATATTCATATGCGCTCCTATACTCCTGCCAAATGGAACTAGTTCTATGCATATTTTAAACTATGTTGAACGTATTAATTCGCAATAAATTTACTTATCAAGCTCACAAACCACGAAATAACAATGTCCTTTAGTGTCAGTTTCACGTTGTCAGGCTATACCACGTTATTGGAATACACTTTGTTATTTTATGAAACATGCTAAATGCCATCTGTGAAGCATTAATCAATATTATAATGGTGCTCATATTTCTAAAACATGTTATGTTCATTTGAATAAATATTTCAATAGAAAATAGAATGTTTTCATGTTTTCTATTCTTTCCTGGTGTTTCACTGCCTTCAAGTTTTTAACCAGGTTTTCCAAAGGAAAACTCTGGTTATTAGATTGCTGAATGTCGGCGGGCCTTAACAATTTCTTCTGTGCACAACTCCTCCTACATTTCTTCATAGATTTCAACCAAACTTTCAGAGAATGATTGTCATCATGTGACCTGGTGCATATTATCAGGGTTTTATGATTCAACCAATTTTGACGGAGTTATGGCCCTTGAAACAGAAAAAATTGGCCGCTTTCCTTATGTCGCACGGTACTCAAAGTACACGACATAGAGTCATGAAACCTTCACAGAAATGGTCAGGATGTTTTCTCTACACCTGGGGTTTCACTCCCCTTTCAGTTTAGTACATCCAGAGTTATTAGCCATTGAAATGGTGTAAAATAGCCATTTTTGACTTGTTTCACATGCTACTCAAAAAGTATTTGACCTAGGATCATGAAACCTTTATAGAAATGTTTGACAGCATGTACTCTAGTGCACCTGGGGTTTCACTCCCCTTTCAATTTAGTACAACCAGAGTTATTGCCCTTGAATTAGTGAAAAATACCCATTTTCAGCAATCTTAAGTTTTTGCAGCGTACACTCAACACATGAGAATAACTTCCCTTGTGCATCACACATCACGCCGGAATTTTAGTTTGTTTACAAGTTTCTACCAATACCTTTTACTAAATAAAAATATTTACTTAAAAAGAACTAGCGGCATCTTTGATGCCCAGCATCAACATTTCACTTGTTTGTTTGTAGTTTAGATCTAAACGATAGATTCTAACGGACACCCGGTAATCGGTGATAGGGGCGTGTCTATGAATATTAATTTTACGTCAAGCGTTTGAGCGTATCATCAAGCGTCTGTCTAACGGAGTGCTTAAAGGACAGTAAAACACGGTTTTAAGCCAAAACAAAAGATAGCGTCTAACGGACACCGGGTAATCGGTCATGGGGAGGAGCTATGGCCGCCATTTTGATTATGGGCGGAGTAACGCCCGCCATGGATTGTTGACTTAGCAGACTGAAATATCTCATGATCTACTAGAGATTTTTCATAGATTTCTTAGCTTATTGAAATCTATCTGAAATTATCTCAACATCGTATTGCTATAAGACACCGGACTTGATTGCGCTCCCAAGAATGGTAATGTATTTATTCTTTATCACTAGACGAGTGCCATGTTGATACTTTCATTAGTTTTCGCGAGCGCCATTGACCTTGCTAAAATTTTAGAGCTATAATACCCAAACAGGCTTTCTGTTTTGTTTGTTTGCCAACATCATAGTCGCAAGTCATTGTTATTCGACCTGTGGTGTGTCATGCTTTTACCTTTTTACTGAGTCGTTGACTCTTAACATTTCAACAATGCTCTTTTAGCCTCCTATTTCACTCACTAAAAAGTCACTTGCTTTTAATAGTTTTGTCTACTTTTTTACTCTTTTAACTTTACTTACACTGCACTTATGTGCACATAATGCACCAGTCAGTTGCATCCACGGCCCCCCATCCCCGGGGATGGGCCGGGATTTTTACTTTTGGGTTGTCAAACCCTACACTTTTACGGCCTGTGTCAGCGAGCGACAGCTGACGGTAAAATCTCTGGTATTTCCCTGACAATTGTACATATAACTATAAATATTGTCCCCGGGGTATTGGTTTGGAGAAAAATTGTCCAACATTTCCCCGGCAGCGGGGGAAGCTGGAAGGTAAAAACACAGCCATTTCCCTGGCTATCCCCCCAAGGATCCCCTTGGGTGGGGGACATGGATCAAACTGACTGGTGCATAATACCCACATCTTTTAGATGTCACTCACTCAGCCTTATCTTGAATAAAAAAAACATGTCCTAGAGGTAGCATTTTTGGATTTTTGTAATTCTTATGAAGAATGGCTACTCAGTTTACCTTAAAGATAACCAAGTACCACATTGGCCCTCTCTTGATGGTGCACTATTTTGCATGAGAGGCAAACATGTTCATGTCACAGTCGGTGTTCTAATAACACCCCATTTTAGGAAACAAGAGTAACGCTATCAGTTGGTTAACTTAAGTTAACTGTTGGCTTCAAACAATACCTTTAATTAGAATGACAATACACGAAAACATTATGGAATACTGATCATGACTGTACTGCAAACCACGCCTCTTCAGTGACACAATGTTGAAGCTCAGCATACTTTCTCACAGCAATGAACCCATTGTGCAAACAAGAGAATGATATTTTACCTGCATGTTAAATAATTTCTTCAAGCATGTCATGGTAACCAGAATTATTATGATATTTATAATAAAAATGAAAAATTTCATCATTCTTTGGAAACAACATCAGTTTTTGCATTCTAGATTGTGAAAAATGGAATTTTTTTATTTTTGTAAAAAATAATTTAGTTGCCATGGTAACATTTAGACAACTTTTTTAAATGTTGTAGTGTCATACCAAGAAAAAACTTCTGTTCCAGCATTTTCAGTTGTTAAATCCCTATGGTGAAGTTGAATTTCATGTTGATGCACAAAATGTGTTTTATTGTTGTTTTAACTGTTTCCATGGCAACCAAATTTTGAAAAAGGTATGTTATAATTTTTCTGAACATTATTTGGAATAAAACTAATTTGTGTCAGATATTGTTTGAAGAATGTGTGGTTTTTCAATATTTTGGCAAAACGATCTTTTTTGTTGCCATGGCAACAGTTTAATTTTTTTTCAAAAATATAGGTAAATAACCTCTAAATGCCTACGCGGACCAAATTCAGATACAGTCAAATAGTCCGTTAAAAAACTTAAAAGCGATTGGAAATGGGCGTATGTCTTGACAAATCAGCATCAGAATCATGAAATTGGTGTTAAATGCTTTGTATGCATGTAAAAAACTATGTGATGTAGTGAAATGGTTTTATTCAGAAATATTTTGTATTCTGGCTTAAATATGAAAGTGAAAGTAAGGTTGGGGCTAACGGACAGTGAGTAAATCCATACATGTGAGAAAATCTGTTCACCGCGTTTGAGGAACCAAATTTTTCTTATATGATACATGACCCCCTACTTTTTTTCATTTTCTTCAAGCTGGTTGCTATTTCTATTGATTAAAAGATTTTGAGAGGGCCCCATGAACAAAAAGTTGACATTGTTTTTGGCTGACCTAGGTCACTTTACATTGAGTTAAAGAACAACTCTATTTGGTGGTTTGTGACCTAAAGACATGCAAAATTCCTCCAAAATCATGTTTTCATTTTTTTGCATTTAAATGAATGGAAATGCACTCAAGATGGGGTTTTAACCACTTTTATCTGTGTAAAATGTCTAAAAAAGTGAAAATTTAGATTTTTATCATGAAAAATCCAGAAAACTTCAGATTTATTTTTTCTTAAATTGACATTTTTATGTGAATGTTGCCCTTATTTTAGTACCAGACAAGGATAATTGTTATTAAATATGAAGAATAGACATATTATTAGGCATCTAAAGCAAAATTGCGGTTCAGATTACCATTTTAGCACAAATACAACCCCATTTCATGTCACTATTCATACCATTTGACAGGCGCTGACCAAATTTCTCCTTAAAGGCGCATATGCAGGTTTGTAATTTTTTCTGGAATTCATGCCCAATCTGTCTAGAATTGATTGTTTTGTGTTGCATATATGTAGTAGCATTGAAAAAAGTGCAAAAAACACTTAAACAACCCAAAAAGGGTTGCCTAAAGGTAAATAACCTCTAAATGCCTACGCGGACCAAATTCAGAAACAGTCAAATAGTCTGTTAAAAAACTTTAAAGCGACTGGAAATGGGGGTATGTCTTGACAAATCAGCATCAGAATCATGAAATTGGTGTTAAATGCTTTGTATGCATGTATGTGATGTAGTGAAATGGTTTTATTCAGAAATATTTTGTATTCTGGCTTAAATGTGAAAGTGAAAGTAAGGTTGGGGCTAACGGACAGTGAGTAAATCCGTACATGTGAGAAAATCTGTTCACCGCGTTTGACGAACCAAATTTTTCTTATATGATACATGACCCCCTACTTTTTTTTCATTTTCTTCAAGCTGGATGCTATTTCTATTGATTAAAAGATTTTGAGAGGGCCCCATGGACAAAAAGTTGACATTTTTTTGGCTGACCTAGGTCACTTTACATTGAGTTAAAGAACAACTCTATTTGGTGGTTTGTGACCTAAATGTATAAAAATATGTAAAAGTGATGTTTTTACAATACATTAAACCATTTCCATAAAGTTGCAGACATGAAACCAATATTGGCTTACCTGACTCAACTTCTTCATTTATAATTGACACAAACATTAAATTTGTAGATCTTCCACCAAAAAAGCAATTAGTTGTCTTATTAAAACATCCATAAAATCGGAACGACTTGAGATATTCGTTTGCAGTAATGTTTGCAGTAATGCATCAGTCAGTTGCATCCACAGCCACCTTACCCCGGGGATGGGCGGGGATTTTTACTTTTGGGTTGTCAATATCGCCGTTCCAAGAGGGGGGACAGCTGATGGTTAAATCTCCGATATTTCCCAGACTCCTGCCAACTAAATTTTGTCCCCAGGGTATTGGTTCGGAGAGAACAGTGCGGTGCAAGGAGAGCTGGAAGGTAAAAACACAGCCATTTCCCCAGCTAATGCTGCTATCTACTGTCCATCCCCAGGTGGGTGCATGAACGCAACTGACTGGTACATTATGTGACATTGAATGTTGATCAATACACTTTAATAAAATTGTTTATATTTAAAAAAAAGCATTATTGAACTTATATCTAGTAAATATGTTAATTATGTTTATAGATTATAGCTGTTTATCGGTATATTTAATTATTATTCAGATAAATACTGGGAGAAGATTGTTGTTGATACATCAGAATGGACTGGATTCTTTGATGTCCATACTAACTTATTTGTGATAGACACAGATGGACCTTAAATCAAGATGTTGAACTGATTTTGATGGAAGCAGTACCCTTTTCATGGAGAACATGTGTACAGTATAAAGTGATTACTGATTTAAATTATCATTACACCCACACCCCCACTTTTAAGGGATTTACTGGTCAGATTACACCAGAAATGAGATGTCAAGAGTGATTAATACAGGTTGGAATATAACTTGTTTCACAGTAAAAATATTATTAGACTTGTAGAATAAACTAATTTCAGGAACATTACTGTCATTAGTAAGTTTAGTTAGCACTCATAGTGCTTTTTTTAATCAGATTAATCTACGAATATTAGCATAGTTATGGTCCTTAAAATGATTCAATTAGGATTGTATTGCAGGTCACATGCATTTAAGCTAGAGTCTCCAAACATCATTACACTGGATACACCTTCTATTTTTAGAACTGGAAAAATCTCAACTAGCGCAGTGCATAGAACATTGTCACATTCAGGTTGTCATCATTTTCTTTTCAAATGAAAAATTGGTACTGGCTATTTTGTTTACTAAGTGGGGAATCTTTTCAAAGAATACGATGACAACATGAGCTTGGCAACCCTAAGGCATACGCTGCACTATGGATCACTAGTTGGCAGATAAAATATCAAATATTTACCTCCTCCAAACTGAAAATCACCCGTCTCAAGTTACAGTTTTTCCAGTCCTAAAATAGACGGTGTACCAAGTGATAAGAACATTATTCATCATGCTTGGTCAGGAATGTTGTTACATAGATTCATCAGGAGAAGCACTACAAGGGAATTATTATATAAATCATTTTTTTATAATTTATTTTTCAGTTTGGAAATTTAAGGAAAGCTGTGGATTTATTGCCATCACTGCTTACCTGTGGAGGATGGAGGAAGTCTGCTACATGCTTAAGCAGGATTAACCAGGGGATTTACTTGCAAGTAAGAATTTAAACTGATTAAACATGTTATGGTATTATCTGGTGATTGACTCCATTGATTCAGTTGCTTACTAGACTCCACCGTCTGACTGATAAAACAACCATTACAATAGGCTGACTAACTGCAAGGATTGACTGACTGACAAAGCTGATTGACAGACTCCTAATTAACTGATATCTCTGATTGATTGACTCTTCTTATAAATTCACTTCACTGATTAATTCAATTGACTGACTCCTAATTGACTTCCTGACCCCACTGATTGACAGACTGAATCAACCGATTGACCCAATACTAGTAGATTGACTGTCGCCTTAGATTTACTCACTGACTGACTCCACTCATTAATGGACTTGATTCCACAGATTGTCTGACTTGATTTATTAACTCCACTAATTGATTAACTGAATGACTTCACAGCTTGACTGCCTGTAGTGATTGATTGACTGACTGCCTTGACCAATGGACACCTGCTCTAAAATTATTAGATTTCAATGGGATAATTTTTTTGTAAAAAAGACCATTTGATTGGGAGTAATTTCATTGTTACAATATCAATTTAAGTCAGATACTATAAAACCACTAATATTTGAAGACATCTACAGAAACAACAACAAAATGTTTCACAAATATTAAATGATTTTGCAGCAATTGTCTGACTTGAGTTCACTGATTTACTGACTTGATTAACTTGCATCACTGGTTGACTGACTCCACAGTTAGATTAACTTGTTTCCTCTGTTTGATTTACTGTACTGATTTTATCCACTAATTGACTGCCTTGACTCATCTGATTGCCTTACTGACTCCATTGATTGACTAGCTGATTGACTGACTCAACTGACTGACTGAATCAACTAATTGGCTGACTGACTCAACTTATTGACTGGATGACTGACTAACTTCACTACTTGACTGTCTGGCTCCACTAATTGACTGACCAACTTCATTGGCTGACTGATTCCACTTATTGATTGATTTGACTGGGTGAATTCACTGATTCACTGGTGGACTCCACTGATTGACTGGGTTGAATTCATTGATTGACTGGCTAAATCCACTGATTGACTAGGTGAATGGCTCCACTGATTGACTGGCTTACTCCATTGATTGACTGGCTGGCTCCACTAATTGACTGGCTGACTCCACTGATTGACTGGCTGATTCCTCTGATTAACTGGCTGGCTCCGCTAATTGACTTGCTGACTCCACTAATTGACTGGGTTGAATTCATTGATTGACTGGCTAAATCCACTGATTGACTGGATGAATGGCTCCACTGATTGACAGACTGACTCCACTTATTGACTGACTGGCTCCACTAATTGACTGGCTGACTCCACTAATTGACTGGCTGGCTCCACTAATTGACTGGCTGACTGCACTGATTGACTGGCTGATTCCTCTGATTAACTGGCTGGCTCCGCTAATTGACTTGCTGACTCCACTGATTGACTGGCTGAATTCACTGATTGACTGACTGACTCCACTTATTGACTGACTGACTCCACTAATTGACTTGTTGACTCCACTAATTGACTGACTGACTCCACTAATTGACTGACTGACTCCACTAATTGACTGACTGACTCCACTGATTGACTGACTGACTCCACTTATTGACTGGCTGACTCCACTGATTGACTGGCTGACTCCACTGATTGACTGGCTGGCTCCGCTAATTGACTGACTGACTCCACTAATTGACTGGCTGACTCCACTGATTGACTGGCTGAATTCACTGATTGACTGGCTGCCTCCACTAATTGACTTGTTGACTCCACTGATTGACTGGCTGACTCCACTGATTGGCTGGCTGACTTCACTAATTGACGGTGGATCCTTATACTCCCCAGGGAGACACAAACGTAGGTTTCCATTGGTAGCCCAGTTAAAATGTCAAAGGGTGCTTGAGCCGCTTAACAGCTGAAAAGAGCCTGAGAAAGTTGGTAAATTTTATTTATAAAGAAGCAAAGATTCTATTCAGACTGAGGTAGGACAGCCAGTCTGGATTTATTGTATCACATAAACTTGCTGTCACAACTGGAGGTTTGATGTCATTGGCCAATTAGACAGAAATCAACCTGTTGACGACTGTCTCAGTCGAACACAAAAACGCAAAACACTTTGTATGGTAAATTGTTATTATTTATGTTTCAGTTTAAAATGTCAAGAAAAGTGTTTGTCTGTGATACTTGAAGAGTTTACTGCCAACACTTCATAATGGTGGAAGATGGAAGGAGTCTGTAAACAGACACAGCCAGGGGATATACTTATAATTATTATTGTGAGTTTTTTTATCAGATTGTTATATATTGTTAGACTGACTCCATCAATTACCAGACTGACTGACTCAACAAATTGATTATGTCCCACAGCACTGATTGATTGACTCCACCAAATCAACTTACTGATTCCCTGACTACTGATTGACTGCATCCTCCTAATTATAAAACATATTGATTGATTAATAGACTGTCTTGAATCCATTGACTGAATAGTGATTTCTCTTATGACTGGCTTACTAACGTTATGATCTGACTTATTTTACATTTCTGACTGACTTACTTTTAGTGACTGATTGGCTGACTGATTAATGGCCAATTCTACTACTCCCAAATCACTGACAGACTTCAATGACTGGTTGACTTGACCCGGTTGATTGACTGACTTGATTTAACTCAACTGACTAACTTGGCTCGACCAACTGAAATAACTCCTGATTGACTTTAATTCACTAGCTTAAATTACTCCACTGACTGACTGACTCCAATGGCAGAGGTTAAATTCACTGACTTGACACCCTTGGCTGACTTGACTCCACAGACTGACTTACTCCACTGGCTTACTTTATTCCATTGACTGACTTTACTCCGCATACTGACTTACTCCACTTGCTGACTTAACTCCACATACTGACTTTACTCCACAGACTTACTTTACTCAACAGGCTGGCTTTACTCCACAAGCTGACTTACTCCACATACTTACTTACTCCACTTGATGCTTTCACTCCACATACTGACTTTACTCCACTGGCTGACTTTATTCCATTGACTGATTTTACTCCATTGACTGACTTTACTCCAAATACTGTTTTACCCCACTTGCTGACTTAACTCATAAACTGACTTTACTCAAAAGATTGACATGACTCCACATACTGACTTACTCCACTTGCTGACTTAACTCCACAGGCTGACTAACTCCATAGACTGACCAACTCCACTTGATGATTTCACTCCACAGACTGAATTAACTCCACAGACTGACTTTACTCAATAAATTGAATTTACTTCACATTCTGACTTAACTCCACATACTGACTTAACTCCACATACTGACTTAAATCCACAGGTTGACTTAACTCCACATACTGGCTTAACTCCATAAGAAGACTTTACTCCATATACTGACTACTCCACATACTGACTACTCCACATACTGACTTTACTCCATAGGTAGATTTTACTCAACATACTGACTTTACTCCACATACTGACTTTATTCCATTGACTGACTTAAGTCCAAAGACTGACTTAACTCCACAGACTGATTTTACTCCAAATACTGTTTTTACTCAAAAGATTGACTTTACTTCACATACTGACTTAACTCCACATACTGACTTACTCCACATACTAATTTTACTCCGCATAAAGACTTTACTCCACATAATGACTTAACTCCACCGACTGACTAAACTCCACAAACTGACTTTACTCCACACACTGACTTTACTCCACTGATTGACTTTACTCCGCATACCGACTTTATTCAACATACTAACTTACTCTACTTGCTGAGTTTACTCCACATACTGACTTACTCCATTTGCTGACTTAAATCCACAGACTATCTTACTCCACTTGCTGACTTATCTCCACAGGTTGACTTTACTCCACAGGTTGACTTTACTCCACATACTGACTTTACTCCATATGTAGACTTTATTCCACATACTGACTGCCCCACATGCTTACTACTCCACATACTGTCTTTACTCCACATACTGACTTCATTCCATTGACAGACTTTACTCCACATACTGACTTACTCCACATACTAATTTCACTCCATGTACTGACTTTACTCCACAGACTGACTTAACTCCACATACTGACTTACTCCACATACTAATTTTACTCCACATACTGACTTTAGTCCACATATTGACTTACTCCACATACTAATTTTACTCCATGTACTGACTTTACTCCACATACTGACTTACTCCACATACTAATTTTACTCCAAATACTGACTTTACTCCACATACTGACTTACTCCACGTTCTTATTTTACTCCACATACTGACTTTACTCCACATACTGACTTTATTCCATTGACAGACATTACTCCACATACTGGCCTAACTCCACAGACTAATTTTACTCCATGTACCGTCTTTACTCCACATACTTACTTTATTCCATTGACAGACTTTACTCCACCTACTGGCCTAACTCCACATACTGACTTACTCCACATACTTATTTTACTCCACATACTGACTTACTCCACATACTAATTTTACTCCACATACTGACTTTACTCCACATACTGACTTTACTCGAAAGACTGACTTTAATCCACATACTGACTTTACTCCACCGATTGACTTTACTCCTCATACTGACTTAACTCCACATCTTGACCTTTTCCACATACTGACTTTGCTCCACTGACCTACTTTACTCAACATTCTGACTTAAATCTTTAGACTGACTTCACTCCACATACTGACTTGAATCTACAGACTGACTTTACTTTACATACTGACTTAAGAATGTTTGTAACACGCGCCGTCGAACAAACACAAACTTTGTAACCCCTCAAACGTCATTTCATCTTAGTGAATCCGCGAAATTAAAACCAATTAATGGAGCTGGGTCTTATTCAGTTATTAATTAAGCGAACAACTTGTTTCAATCAGGGATTGTTACTTAACATGATTTTAAAATCTACTATCGGGCAAAAAAAATTAACCTAACTGGGAAATGATTATTACGCAATCATGAATCTAACGGAGACCCCGTGTCAAAGAGGTAAACATACCTAACAATTAACAATCGTGAATGTGTCACCACGGAATAAAATACACCAACCCCAACTGCTTGGTGACACCGACAAAAAAGGATTCTATTGTTGTAGGTGTTTATAGACAATTTCTCTCGTAAGATTTTGACATAAGATTTTTTTCCATTTTTTATAACGAATATTCGGATACCAATATGCCATCCGGATACTCGAAAGTCGATGCGAATATCCGAATATCCAGATATTCGTTGACATCCTTAATTATAACCCAAAACTCTATATAGTTATACCCTACTACATAATGTTATGTCTTCATTTGTAATGAGATATTTTTGTGCCCCCTCATTTATAAGTGGGGGGCATATAGCATTGGTGCTGTCCGTCTGTATGTATGATAACTTTGACAGATTTAAAACTACCTTGATGTGTAGTTGACCGTAAAGGATGAAATTTTAGCTGCAGCAATTTTTACCAGAGTTATGGCCCTTTGTTACTCTACTGTAAAATCATTTATTTTCGTGGGGGATTTTAATTTCGTGGATTTCGTGGTTCGCCTTCAACCATGAAATTAAATCCCATCTGAAATGCAAAAGCCACAAATTAACGTCCCATCAAATGGTATTTTTTAACTAAAACCATGAAATTTCATCCCATCAAAATTAAATTATTTTACAGTAGATTCTATACCCCAATGGGGGCATATGTGTCGATGGACACAATTCTATTTCTCCATTATGTTGTTAATAGTAATAATGGATTGTAGGAATTTTTTATTTGTTCATTTCAGAGAAGAATATCTTCTGACAATTATGATGATGGTGATGATTGATTCAATAAGAAGATCTGTCTGAAGGCAACACTGGAAATCTGAAACACTCATTCACAGTCAAAAACACACAATTTCTGAATCAAATACTGATATACACACTGCCTGTCAGAAGCACTGAACACCACTGGCAGTCTGAACATACCATGACAGTCTGAACACACCTGGCAGTCAGAACATAATCACTGACAGTCTGAACATACACACTGACAGTCTCAACACACACACTGGCAGTCTGAACACACACACTGACAGTCTGAACATACACTCTGACAGTCTCAACATACCATGACAGTCTGAACACACCTGGCAGTCGGAACATAATCACTGACAGTCTGAACATACACTCTGACAGTCTGAACATACACACTGACAGTCTGAACACACCTGGTAGTCTGAACATAATCACTGACAGTTTGAACATACACTCTGACAGTCTTAACATACACACTGACAGTCTCAACACACACTGACAGTCTTAACATACACTGACAGTCTGAACACACACTGACAGTCTGAACATGCACTGACAGTCTGAACACACTCACTGACAGTCTGAACATACACTTACAGTCTGAACACACACACTGACAGTCTGAACACACACAATGACAGTCTGAACATACACTCACAGTCTGGACACACACACTGACAGTCTGAACATACACTCTGGCAGTCTGAACATACACTCACAGTCTGAATACACTCACTGACAGTCTGAACACACTCACTGACAGTCTGAACACACACACTGACAGTCTCAACATACACTGACAGTCTGAATACTCTCACTGACAGTCTGAACATACACTCACAGTCTGAACACATACACTCACAGTCTGAACACACTCACTGACAGTCTGAACACACTCACTGACAGTCTGAACACACTCACTGACAGTCTGAACAAACACTGACAGTCTCAACATACACTGACAGTCTGAACACACACTGACAGTCTGAACACACATACACTGACAGTCTGAACAAACACTGACAGTCTGAACATACATACACTGACAGTCTGAACAAACACTGACAGTCTGAACATACACTGACAGTCTGAACACACACTGACAGTCTGAACACACTCACTGACAGTCTGAACACACACACTGACAGTCTGTACATACACTTACAGTCTGAACACACACACACTGACAGTCTGAACATACACACTGACAGTCTGAACATACACTGACAGTCTGAACACACACACTGACAGTCTGAACATACACTCTGGCAGTCTCAACACACACACTGACAGTCTGAACACACACACTGACAGTCTGAACACACTCACTGACAGTCTCAACACACTCACTGACAGTCTCAATATACACTCTGGCAGTCTCAACATACACACTGACAGTCTGAACATACACTCTGACAGTCTGAACATACACTCTGGCAGTCTCAACACACACACTGACAGTCTCAACACACACACTGACAGTCTGAACACACTCACTGACAGTCTCAACACACACACTGACAGTCTGAACATACACTCTGGCAGTCTCAACATACACACTGACAGTCTGAACATACACTCTGGCAGTCTGAACACACACACTGACAGTCTGAACACACACTCTGACAGTCTGAACACACACACTGACAGTCTCAACATACACACTTACAGTCTGAACACACCTGGCAGTCTGAACACACACTGACAGTCTGATCACACACACTGACAGTCTCAACACACACTGACAGTCTGAACACATCTGGCAGTCTGAACACACACTGACAGTCTGAACACACACACTGACAGTCTGAACACACACACACAGTCTCAACATACACACCGACAGTCTGAACATACACACTGACAATCTGAACATACACACTGACAGTCTGAACATACACTCTGACAGTCTCAACATACACACCGACAGTCTCAACATACACTGACAGTCTGAACACACCTGGTAGTCTAAACATAATCACTGACAGTTTGAACATACACTCTGACAGTCTTAACATACACACTGACAGTCTCAACACACACTGACAGTCTTAACATACACTGACAGTCTGAACACACTCACTGACAGTCTGAACATAAACTTACAGTCTGAACACATACACTGACAGTCTGAACACACACACTGACAGTCTGAACATACACTCACAGTCTGGACACACACACTGACAGTCTGAACATACACTCTGGCAGTCTGAATACACTCACTGACAGTCTGAATACACTCACTGACAGTCTGAACACACTCACTGACAGTCTGAACACACACACTGACAGTCTCAACATACACTGACAGTCTGAATACACTCACTGACAGTCTGAACATACACTCACAGTCTGAACACATACACTCACAGTCTGAACACACTCACTGACAGTCTGAACATACACTGACAGTCTGAACATACACTGACAGTCTGAAGACTCGCACCGACAGTCTCAACACACACTGACAGTCTTAACATACACTGATAGTCTGAACACACTCATTGACAGTCTGAGCATGCTCACTGACAGTCTGAACACACTCACAGTCTGAACATACACTGACAGTCTGAACACACACACTGACAGTCTGAACATACACCGACAGTCTGAACACACACACTGACAGTCTGAACATACACTGACAGTCTGAACACACTCACTGACAGTCTGAACATACACTGACAGTCTGAACACACACACTGACAGTCTGAACACACTCACTGACAGTCTGAACATACACTGACAGTCTGAACACACTCACTGACAGTCTGAACATAAACTTACAGTCTGTACATACACTGACAGTCTGAACACACTCACTGACAGTCTGAACACACACACTGACAGTCTGAACACACTCACTGACAGTCTGAACACACACACTGACAGTCTGAACACACTCACTGACAGTCTGAACATACACTGACAGTCTGAACACACGCTGACAGTATGAACACACACACTGACAGTCTGAACACACACACTGACAGTCTGAACATACACTCTGACAGTCTTAACATACACACTGACAGTCTGAACACACACACTGACAGTCTGTATACACACTGACAGTCTGAACACACACTCTGACAATCTGAACATACACACTGACAGTCTGAACACACACACACTGACCGTCTGAACACACACACTGACAGTCTGAACACACACTGACCATCTGAACCCTCCACTGCAAGATAAAACACTATGACATTTTGGTGTATTCGATTTCTTTGTATCATTTGTATGAAGTACCAATTATTGACTACTGAATAAATATATGTAAAAATAGATTTGTGCTGTTTTGTGGAGTGACAAAGCATCCATTGTCATATGGGCTCTAACTCAATCTAACATTACTATTAATGATGTATAGCTGGAGGCATACATAGATGCATCTGTCCGTCTGTTCCTTACGAAATGTCGAAACTCCAGTTCTTTTTAAGCCTATGAAAGCATTGCTTTCAAACTTGACATACTTGTTTACCATCATAAACAAGATACAATGTACACAATTTGGTAATATACTTTGTTAAAGCCACGTTACACTACCTGCATACTGGCTTATTACCTACACATACGAGGGTTGTACCAGAATTACGTAGGCTTTTGTCATACGTTCCATACCATTCATCATACAAACTATTAATTTTGTGTGGAGTGCAAATAATATTTACTGCATAAGTACGTGTAATTTCTAAGCCGTATCTAAGTTGGATCAAATTCTGCAGCTTCCATGGATAGATAGGGGTATGGTATGCGGGGCACGTCGACGGAACTTTCAGGATTAGTGAAGCTCCTAACTGTGTACATTGTAGCTATAAATATGGGCACAACCGTACACAAAACATACGAATGTTTATTAACTACCCAATAGGTGATAAAAGTTCCAATATATTACCAGTTATGTCGCATATAACCCTTATAATAGAACGTCCGATGTGGTCCTAGAAAACGCTTAGTGACGTCGCATTCGCCGTTGGTTTTCGCCGTCGGTTCATGTCGTTTTATTCGGTCTCGACCATGATTGATGCGCTTGTGTCGTTTGAAAATCAGGTACTAGTAACTCGATGCACGAGATTAAGAGTTAGCAGGGTCCAACATTTTAATCGTTTGGTATGGTGTATTCCCGAGGTTCACACAAAACTTCATGTTGATGCGATTTCCAGCCTATTTCGCTAACGTCATATTTCCACTGGTGTTGTTTTGTACCATAAATCAACAACAGTAACCTTTATAAAGGCGAAATTTACGGCGTACGTTCCAAGGATATTGTGCTTGTATTTCACGAAGTCGCGTTAAAATTAGACTTGATATCTGCGAGGTATAAGCAGTTGAATAATGCCAAAAATGATTTTAAAATTAGCTGCCCTGCCTATCCAACTATTGGTTACTATGGGAACAGATTAAATGGCTTTATAAAATTCGGTTGGAGAATATTTTTACCAATTCTCTTGAAAAAGGTTTGAAGTATTTCTACGGCAAATTTGGTGATATTACATGCCTAAATAAAAATGTTATGACAAAAGTCTACGTAATTTTGCTACACCCCGTACACAACAAATATCATACTGATACATGTACATTTTGGAAGACCACATGAGCTTCAACTACCATGTGTAGAAACTACCTATACTATGAAAACAGCTCAAAGTGTGTATACGTGTGGACTTTAATTTGAACCTGATTCATCAACGTTCTTTGACATGCCGTGATTTTCAAGGTGTCCAAAGTAATTATGTATGTGTCAGACAATGGCTCTACAATCTGACCCATTGCTGAGGGAAAATATGACAACAATCATGTTTTATTAGTTCAAACCCTTGTACCGGCTTGTAATAAATGTTTTAAGCATACATTTGTATTATGTCATACAGGGAATATTAACAACTTCAGTATTGCATTAACATGCATCAAGTCCATTGTCTCGTACAGGACCTTCTATTAAACAATATTATTCAGATAGTATGTCCAGTTGTGACCACCGTTTTAGTCACCCTTTTCACAACACTTTCGTAGATTCGCCATCGGTCATTCAAGTCTTGGAAGTTTGGACCTCGGTATATAAGGGAAAATTGCTTCTCTTCTCTCATACCCTGGTGTCTATGGAGAACAGGAATGAGGTGTCGAGAGTGATTAATATGGGTTCACAATTGACCTTTAATGAATTAGTATAAACTAAGTCCTAAAAGCGTTTGCTGTTTCAAAACAGATATGTCTAAGGTTTTGGATTAGAGCAATGTATTTGACAATTGCCTTTACTGTGTTACTTTTAGATGCATTGCCTACTCAGAATTCGACTACTCTTCCCTTTGTTATAGATGAAGAGTTTATGACTGTGTCTTGAGAATGGGTCTATGTTGTATGCTCGTGTTGTCTTAATATCAGTGCTAAACGATGCAAAGATATTTGGGTCGGGGTAGAAACGACTGGTTTTAATTTTTGTGAGTACAGTGCAAACTATCCAGGGCGGCACACAATTGAGCAACATCCTAACAAAAGTAACATAATCATTTAGTTTCAGAAGTGACAATTAACTACAAATGCATATAAAATACAAAAAACAATGTACATTTGTATTTACATCTATCTAGAGTTACAACCTCCGTTCTAAAACAAAGTTGGCGTTTCTCAAAGTGGTATTTTTATTTTAGCCATTATTTGTAGGAAAATGCGTTGTTCATTATTTTTAACTAGTGTCTGAAAGGCTGCACTTTCAATACAAAAAATAATGTGACGTTCGGTGTGTTCGGGAATCCATCGTCATTGACTCGACATATTCAGGAAGCCTCTTGCGAGGTTTCGAAATCCTTTAGACACCCCGAGCGGTTCCCGAAGGCACCGAATCAATGAATTCTACACACGAAAGATATGCTAATGATATGCCGATTATGATAACAATTAATGATGCCGAATAGTTGCCGAAGGTGCCTCTTGTTAACGGAGGGCATGCCGAGTCGAAGCCGTATTTCCCGACCTATACAAGAGCTACAGCCGAATTGATATCGTCAATTGCCCATATAGTTAATATTGGATACATATGGCTTTCAGCATGGTCCGAAAAGCAAGGACAAGCTTACAAATAAGGCTGTGTCATCCCCTATAAACCTATAGAAAACGATGGCACAACCTTATACCGCACAAACTTTGGCGGACAAAAGCAGAATGTAACACCAGTTTTCACGAAGCTGTCGCAGTAAGGTGTTATGTTAGAACCTCCTTTCGTAAGTAGCCAGGGAAGAACGACAACAGACGACGTCTTATCTCTGTCTATGTCGTAAGTATAATGCTAAGACAAGGATTGCCCCTTTCCGTAATGCAACTGTATCAGAAAAGAAAGATGACGACATCGTGCTCAACTATTAACCGGTAAAAAGGTAGTATCTCTTCGATATTCTATCGGCATCGATTCGTGAACACTTCCGCATAGTATACAATGTAACCACAACCACTCTACACGGTCAGGAAACAGTCGGGTCCAAATCCTGACCTGTCGGCATGATTCACGTTGAATTCGGCTACTTCGGATAGGTTTCGGGTTTATACTGCAACGTTTTTTTTATGTTGGTCCCCGAATTCAACCCGAACAAGTCCGGTGGTTTGCCCGGTCCATTTTTATTGATGCATGATATTCAATTAATATTGAAAGTTGGTCTAGAACCAGATATGTGATCCACTACAAATAAATGTTCCCAAAAGTAGCAAAAAACTAATCAGCTTCTCTTCAGCCTAGCAGCAGTGTCTAGTAATGCACGACCGACCGAATAGATTATATACATGTACTTGTAATATTATACTTTCATTTCCTCCAATTGCATGAAGCATTGTTTTCAACGACGGGCTTAATTATCGTCTGCGATGGTTCATTGTACCAAATGTTTGCTACAGACCATGCATTTTGCTCAGTTCATGAATTGTCTTATCACATTTCTTATCCCAACCACGGACGCTATTTTACAAAGGACCAAAAGCACAAGTTATATAGAGCAAATGTGTTGAATATTGGATTTATGCGATGACCAATCTACGCTACGATTGATTATTTGCGGCTTTATATCTTGAGTCAAACATTTTTTACCTTCAAAACAGCCATTGATCACAATCATGTGCAACTTTCGGGCAACATGGGTGCAGGTTCCTTTCAGATAGGTATACTGCCATGTAAAAGATCAAAACAGAAAGCAAATACGCAGTGGTAGCTCTAGGTATTAGCTCTAGGTATACAGTATCAAGTTTTTCGCTCTAGATACAATATGTATGTACTAATGTCTAAAATCAGATTAGTATTGATCTTTTATAACAGCTACCTCTGTAATACTGGGCGCATTTAACGCGTTGAAATAAATTATATTGTAATTTCTTTGCGACCTCCCAAAATTGGTCATGCATACCTGTACCATGCGTACCCGGTAGGTCCACAAATGAAACAATCGCTAGACATATCTCTTGAAAATTATTTAAGGTAGGAATAGAATGGGTTAGTTTTGTTATAGACTGAGGCTGTATGCGTGTTGAATAACTCTCCAGTGCAATGTTTAATACAAGGTTGTTGTATTGAATTGAATAAATACATGTAGATAACTTATTTATATCTCTTAAGGTTATGTATCGTCATTTCTCTGTGTGATTGTGGTGTGAACATGTTGTTAATGTTAGTCTTTGCTCTGTTGGTTAAGTTGAGTGCTATCCTTCCTGTCCGAGTTCCTATAGATTGGAATATTGTGATATGGGAAGTGATAAGATTAAGTGAAGACAGGATGAGGCGTATTTATTTTGCAAACATTGGTTCTTTGTCATTTATAAAACATTAGTTACTCGGTATAATTTAGATACATCATTATAGATCTAGGCCGAAATTCAATATTAAAAATACCGAGTTTTGAGACTGGCATTTTTTCACTCATTTACTTTTACGAGCGTATGAGCGAAAATTTGGGGACGGCATAAGGCTGTATGTTGTAATATTATTTCTTATGCCCGTGAATACATACAATCATCGGCGCATTTAATTCTGCTCTTTTCACCCCACGACGTCGTATACACTCTCACCCCACGGTAAAAGATTGTACGTTAAAATATTCTCTCGGTTTATAGCCTAATAATAGTGTCCCAATGCAGGATGTCTGTTATATAGCATGTGATAGTTTGATATACTTTACTGATTACAGTCTGTACTTTAGGGGTAATGTCCAATGTCTGATGCTAAGATTGTTTTTAAAACCGAGTCTTTATGGCACCGGGTAATCGGCTATAATGTCCAAAAACCGGATATTTGGTCTCAATAGATTCTGTTATATTAGATTATAGTTGCATTATAAACTTTGACCAATTACCGTCTGTCATTTATGAAGTTTAATGTGGATAAATCCTGTAAAATATAAAACGATAACCTATCTTCTATTATAGATCTATACTGAGCCAAATTTCTAACTAGACCCCATAACTATTATGGTATATTTTTGTTGGTAATGGAAACATGCAAAAATAAATTACATGATGTGAAAAACAATTCATTTTCCCACAACAAGATTAATCATTCAATAACAGAACATGTTGGCTCATCACAAAACACTTCGTTTACAACTTGACCCTCTAAGTTAAAAGTCACACTGTTCGAAAAGCGCGTATATCCGCAATTTCATCGAGTGTTTTCTGAGTAACGTCTAAGCCTGGTTCGGGTGTAAAATCGAATGTACCCCTGTTCAATGACAGACCGTGTCCTAAAGATGAATTGCTGTAATTCTTGAAGATTTTTAGGGGCGACCGGAAGTCGTCTGATGCGTCAATCAAACTCTAGCCAGCAGTGGTTTATATGGGGATTTGTAACCCAACTAACCCCTTTAACATGATTACGTGCTAGGAAATTCTTAATTGTGGCAGTTGTGTGACTAGTAGCCCCATCATGTACGAGGACTAAACAACCACACATCATCATTTTGGGAATTGACGTCCGAGATATTGCGTATATTCAGCCTCCTGACGTCAATGACGTTTTGGTTGAAAACGAATACGTAAGTGCCATTACACAAAACTTCAACCCTCTATAAGCGTATTTTTCACGGGGCCGAGGTCATCGGGGCTCATCCACTTCACTTCCAGTTCGAACGTACCTGTTCAGAGGGTATGTTTACATGACGTCAACACGCTCAATGTGACCGGCATTAATAATCAATACCAACAGGAATCCATTTTCCCAAGGTAAAGCTAATGTTTTAAACAATAATAACCAATTAAATAATAAAAATAAAGGAATTGACGCATTTTACCTGACTCCATGATGTTCAGTTTCCAACATTCCTATAACACGTGTTCTTTTATCGTTCTGCATTCGAAGCATGTTTAACTTGGTTTAATAAAGTTATGTTTTTCAGTTCGGGATGTCTATAGGCTTTGGAAGTGATTGCAAAAAAATCATTTTAGGACAATGGCTGGTGTTCAGCATGTGGAAAACACGTTTTGCACGTGCTTCCTCGAATACGTAATTCTAGGACATTGACAAATACTTTTTTCTTAAAATGTGTACACTGTCAATACACATTATAGTCTTAAAGATTTCAGAACAATACCTTTGAAAATGGAAGCCTTATTGAGGTTTATAAAACGTCTAGTTGGAACTTTTGCTCAGTGTATATGACAGACGGTAGGCCTAATCGGCTATCATGTCAAATTGTATTTTTGTCAACAAAACCCGAGGTCGTGTTTTTGAAACTTTTATTTGATCTACTATCATACATATTTGTTTAACATTGTTTAATAATTTCCGTATTATTCTTCAAAACGTTTGACAAATTAGTTTTATAGTCTACATGAATGCAGTTTAACCTTCAAGAATGGTTTTGTTTTGATAGATTCTAACGGACACCCGGTAATCGGTGATAGGGGCGTGTCTATGAATATTAATTTTACGTCAAGCGTTTGAGCGTATCATCAAGCGTCTGTCTAACGGAGTGCTTAAAGGACAGTAAAACACGGTTTTAAGCCAAAACAAAACCATTCTTGAAGGTTAAACTGCATTCATGTAGACTATAAAACTAATTTGTCAAACGTTTTGAAGAATAATACGGAAATTATTAAACAATGTTAAACAAATATGTATGATAGTAGATCAAATAAAAGTTTCAAAAACACGACCTCGGGTTTTGTTGACAAAAATACAATTTGACATGATAGCCGATTAGGCCTACCGTCTGTCATATACACTGAGCAAAAGTTCCAACTAGACGTTTTATAAACCTCAATAAGGCTTCCATTTTCAAAGGTATTGTTCTGAAATCTTTAAGACTATAATGTGTATTGACAGTGTACACATTTTAAGAAAAAAGTATTTGTCAATGTCCTAGAATTACGTATTCGAGGAAGCACGTGCAAAACGTGTTTTCCACATGCTGAACACCAGCCATTGTCCTAAAATGATTTTTTTGCAATCACTTCCAAAGCCTATAGACATCCCGAACTGAAAAACATAACTTTATTAAACCAAGTTAAACATGCTTCGAATGCAGAACGATAAAAGAACACGTGTTATAGGAATGTTGGAAACTGAACATCATGGAGTCAGGTAAAATGCGTCAATTCCTTTATTTTTATTATTTAATTGGTTATTATTGTTTAAAACATTAGCTTTACCTTGGGAAAATGGATTCCTGTTGGTATTGATTATTAATGCCGGTCACATTGAGCGTGTTGACGTCATGTAAACATACCCTCTGAACAGGTACGTTCGAACTGGAAGTGAAGTGGATGAGCCCCGATGACCTCGGCCCCGTGAAAAATACGCTTATAGAGGGTTGAAGTTTTGTGTAATGGCACTTACGTATTCGTTTTCAACCAAAACGTCATTGACGTCAGGAGGCTGAATATACGCAATATCTCGGACGTCAATTCCCAAAATGATGATGTGTGGTTGTTTAGTCCTCGTACATGATGGGGCTACTAGTCACACAACTGCCACAATTAAGAATTTCCTAGCACGTAATCATGTTAAAGGGGTTAGTTGGGTTACAAATCCCCATATAAACCACTGCTGGCTAGAGTTTGATTGACGCATCAGACGACTTCCGGTCGCCCCTAAAAATCTTCAAGAATTACAGCAATTCATCTTTAGGACACGGTCTGTCATTGAACAGGGGTACATTCGATTTTACATCCGAACCAGGCTTAGACGTTACTCAGAAAACACTCGATGAAATTGCGGATATACGCGCTTTTCGAACAGTGTGACTTTTAACTTAGAGGGTCAAGTTGTAAACGAAGTGTTTTGTGATGAGCCAACATGTTCTGTTATTGAATGATTAATCTTGTTGTGGGAAAATGAATTGTTTTTCACATCATGTAATTTATTTTTGCATGTTTCCATTACCAACAAAAATATACCATAATAGTTATGGGGTCTAGTTAGAAATTTGGCTCAGTATAGATCTATAATAGAAGATAGGTTATCGTTTTATATTTTACAGGATTTATCCACATTAAACTTCATAAATGACAGACGGTAATTGGTCAAAGTTTATAATGCAACTATAATCTAATATAACAGAATCTATTGAGACCAAATATCCGGTTTTTGGACATTATAGCCGATTACCCGGTGCCATAAAGACTCGGTTTTAAAAACAATCTTAGCATCAGACATTGGACATTACCCCTAAAGTACAGACTGTAATCAGTAAAGTATATCAAACTATCACATGCTATATAACAGACATCCTGCATTGGGACACTATTATTAGGCTATAAACCGAGAGAATATTTTAACGTACAATCTTTTACCGTGGGGTGAGAGTGTATACGACGTCGTGGGGTGAAAAGAGCAGAATTAAATGCGCCGATGATTGTATGTATTCACGGGCATAAGAAATAATATTACAACATACAGCCTTATGCCGTCCCCAAATTTTCGCTCATACGCTCGTAAAAGTAAATGAGTGAAAAAATGCCAGTCTCAAAACTCGGTATTTTTAATATTGAATTTCGGCCTAGATCTATAATGATGTATCTAAATTATACCGAGTAACTAATGTTTTATAAATGACAAAGAACCAATGTTTGCAAAATAAATACGCCTCATCCTGTCTTCACTTAATCTTATCACTTCCCATATCACAATATTCCAATCTATAGGAACTCGGACAGGAAGGATAGCACTCAACTTAACCAACAGAGCAAAGACTAACATTAACAACATGTTCACACCACAATCACACAGAGAAATGACGATACATAACCTTAAGAGATATAAATAAGTTATCTACATGTATTTATTCAATTCAATACAACAACCTTGTATTAAACATTGCACTGGAGAGTTATTCAACACGCATACAGCCTCAGTCTATAACAAAACTAACCCATTCTATTCCTACCTTAAATAATTTTCAAGAGATATGTCTAGCGATTGTTTCATTTGTGGACCTACCGGGTACGCATGGTACAGGTATGCATGACCAATTTTGGGAGGTCGCAAAGAAATTACAATATAATTTATTTCAACGCGTTAAATGCGCCCAGTATTACAGAGGTAGCTGTTATAAAAGATCAATACTAATCTGATTTTAGACATTAGTACATACATATTGTATCTAGAGCGAAAAACTTGATACTGTATACCTAGAGCTAATACCTAGAGCTACCACTGCGTATTTGCTTTCTGTTTTGATCTTTTACATGGCAGTATACCTATCTGAAAGGAACCTGCACCCATGTTGCCCGAAAGTTGCACATGATTGTGATCAATGGCTGTTTTGAAGGTAAAAAATGTTTGACTCAAGATATAAAGCCGCAAATAATCAATCGTAGCGTAGATTGGTCATCGCATAAATCCAATATTCAACACATTTGCTCTATATAACTTGTGCTTTTGGTCCTTTGTAAAATAGCGTCCGTGGTTGGGATAAGAAATGTGATAAGACAATTCATGAACTGAGCAAAATGCATGGTCTGTAGCAAACATTTGGTACAATGAACCATCGCAGACGATAATTAAGCCCGTCGTTGAAAACAATGCTTCATGCAATTGGAGGAAATGAAAGTATAATATTACAAGTACATGTATATAATCTATTCGGTCGGTCGTGCATTACTAGACACTGCTGCTAGGCTGAAGAGAAGCTGATTAGTTTTTTGCTACTTTTGGGAACATTTATTTGTAGTGGATCACATATCTGGTTCTAGACCAACTTTCAATATTAATTGAATATCATGCATCAATAAAAATGGACCGGGCAAACCACCGGACTTGTTCGGGTTGAATTCGGGGACCAACATAAAAAAAACGTTGCAGTATAAACCCGAAACCTATCCGAAGTAGCCGAATTCAACGTGAATCATGCCGACAGGTCAGGATTTGGACCCGACTGTTTCCTGACCGTGTAGAGTGGTTGTGGTTACATTGTATACTATGCGGAAGTGTTCACGAATCGATGCCGATAGAATATCGAAGAGATACTACCTTTTTACCGGTTAATAGTTGAGCACGATGTCGTCATCTTTCTTTTCTGATACAGTTGCATTACGGAAAGGGGCAATCCTTGTCTTAGCATTATACTTACGACATAGACAGAGATAAGACGTCGTCTGTTGTCGTTCTTCCCTGGCTACTTACGAAAGGAGGTTCTAACATAACACCTTACTGCGACAGCTTCGTGAAAACTGGTGTTACATTCTGCTTTTGTCCGCCAAAGTTTGTGCGGTATAAGGTTGTGCCATCGTTTTCTATAGGTTTATAGGGGATGACACAGCCTTATTTGTAAGCTTGTCCTTGCTTTTCGGACCATGCTGAAAGCCATATGTATCCAATATTAACTATATGGGCAATTGACGATATCAATTCGGCTGTAGCTCTTGTATAGGTCGGGAAATACGGCTTCGACTCGGCATGCCCTCCGTTAACAAGAGGCACCTTCGGCAACTATTCGGCATCATTAATTGTTATCATAATCGGCATATCATTAGCATATCTTTCGTGTGTAGAATTCATTGATTCGGTGCCTTCGGGAACCGCTCGGGGTGTCTAAAGGATTTCGAAACCTCGCAAGAGGCTTCCTGAATATGTCGAGTCAATGACGATGGATTCCCGAACACACCGAACGTCACATTATTTTTTGTATTGAAAGTGCAGCCTTTCAGACACTAGTTAAAAATAATGAACAACGCATTTTCCTACAAATAATGGCTAAAATAAAAATACCACTTTGAGAAACGCCAACTTTGTTTTAGAACGGAGGTTGTAACTCTAGATAGATGTAAATACAAATGTACATTGTTTTTTGTATTTTATATGCATTTGTAGTTAATTGTCACTTCTGAAACTAAATGATTATGTTACTTTTGTTAGGATGTTGCTCAATTGTGTGCCGCCCTGGATAGTTTGCACTGTACTCACAAAAATTAAAACCAGTCGTTTCTACCCCGACCCAAATATCTTTGCATCGTTTAGCACTGATATTAAGACAACACGAGCATACAACATAGACCCATTCTCAAGACACAGTCATAAACTCTTCATCTATAACAAAGGGAAGAGTAGTCGAATTCTGAGTAGGCAATGCATCTAAAAGTAACACAGTAAAGGCAATTGTCAAATACATTGCTCTAATCCAAAACCTTAGACATATCTGTTTTGAAACAGCAAACGCTTTTAGGACTTAGTTTATACTAATTCATTAAAGGTCAATTGTGAACCCATATTAATCACTCTCGACACCTCATTCCTGTTCTCCATAGACACCAGGGTATGAGAGAAGAGAAGCAATTTTCCCTTATATACCGAGGTCCAAACTTCCAAGACTTGAATGACCGATGGCGAATCTACGAAAGTGTTGTGAAAAGGGTGACTAAAACGGTGGTCACAACTGGACATACTATCTGAATAATATTGTTTAATAGAAGGTCCTGTACGAGACAATGGACTTGATGCATGTTAATGCAATACTGAAGTTGTTAATATTCCCTGTATGACATAATACAAATGTATGCTTAAAACATTTATTACAAGCCGGTACAAGGGTTTGAACTAATAAAACATGATTGTTGTCATATTTTCCCTCAGCAATGGGTCAGATTGTAGAGCCATTGTCTGACACATACATAATTACTTTGGACACCTTGAAAATCACGGCATGTCAAAGAACGTTGATGAATCAGGTTCAAATTAAAGTCCACACGTATACACACTTTGAGCTGTTTTCATAGTATAGGTAGTTTCTACACATGGTAGTTGAAGCTCATGTGGTCTTCCAAAATGTACATGTATCAGTATGATATTTGTTGTGTACGGGGTGTAGCAAAATTACGTAGACTTTTGTCATAACATTTTTATTTAGGCATGTAATATCACCAAATTTGCCGTAGAAATACTTCAAACCTTTTTCAAGAGAATTGGTAAAAATATTCTCCAACCGAATTTTATAAAGCCATTTAATCTGTTCCCATAGTAACCAATAGTTGGATAGGCAGGGCAGCTAATTTTAAAATCATTTTTGGCATTATTCAACTGCTTATACCTCGCAGATATCAAGTCTAATTTTAACGCGACTTCGTGAAATACAAGCACAATATCCTTGGAACGTACGCCGTAAATTTCGCCTTTATAAAGGTTACTGTTGTTGATTTATGGTACAAAACAACACCAGTGGAAATATGACGTTAGCGAAATAGGCTGGAAATCGCATCAACATGAAGTTTTGTGTGAACCTCGGGAATACACCATACCAAACGATTAAAATGTTGGACCCTGCTAACTCTTAATCTCGTGCATCGAGTTACTAGTACCTGATTTTCAAACGACACAAGCGCATCAATCATGGTCGAGACCGAATAAAACGACATGAACCGACGGCGAAAACCAACGGCGAATGCGACGTCACTAAGCGTTTTCTAGGACCACATCGGACGTTCTATTATAAGGGTTATATGCGACATAACTGGTAATATATTGGAACTTTTATCACCTATTGGGTAGTTAATAAACATTCGTATGTTTTGTGTACGGTTGTGCCCATATTTATAGCTACAATGTACACAGTTAGGAGCTTCACTAATCCTGAAAGTTCCGTCGACGTGCCCCGCATACCATACCCCTATCTATCCATGGAAGCTGCAGAATTTGATCCAACTTAGATACGGCTTAGAAATTACACGTACTTATGCAGTAAATATTATTTGCACTCCACACAAAATTAATAGTTTGTATGATGAATGGTATGGAACGTATGACAAAAGCCTACGTAATTCTGGTACAACCCTCGTATGTGTAGGTAATAAGCCAGTATGCAGGTAGTGTAACGTGGCTTTAACAAAGTATATTACCAAATTGTGTACATTGTATCTTGTTTATGATGGTAAACAAGTATGTCAAGTTTGAAAGCAATGCTTTCATAGGCTTAAAAAGAACTGGAGTTTCGACATTTCGTAAGGAACAGACGGACAGATGCATCTATGTATGCCTCCAGCTATACATCATTAATAGTAATGTTAGATTGAGTTAGAGCCCATATGACAATGGATGCTTTGTCACTCCACAAAACAGCACAAATCTATTTTTACATATATTTATTCAGTAGTCAATAATTGGTACTTCATACAAATGATACAAAGAAATCGAATACACCAAAATGTCATAGTGTTTTATCTTGCAGTGGAGGGTTCAGATGGTCAGTGTGTGTTCAGACTGTCAGTGTGTGTGTTCAGACGGTCAGTGTGTGTGTGTTCAGACTGTCAGTGTGTATGTTCAGATTGTCAGAGTGTGTGTTCAGACTGTCAGTGTGTATACAGACTGTCAGTGTGTGTGTTCAGACTGTCAGTGTGTATGTTAAGACTGTCAGAGTGTATGTTCAGACTGTCAGTGTGTGTGTTCAGACTGTCAGTGTGTGTGTTCATACTGTCAGCGTGTGTTCAGACTGTCAGTGTATGTTCAGACTGTCAGTGAGTGTGTTCAGACTGTCAGTGTGTGTGTTCAGACTGTCAGTGAGTGTGTTCAGACTGTCAGTGTGTGTGTTCAGACTGTCAGTGAGTGTGTTCAGACTGTCAGTGTATGTACAGACTGTAAGTTTATGTTCAGACTGTCAGTGAGTGTGTTCAGACTGTCAGTGTATGTTCAGACTGTCAGTGAGTGTGTTCAGACTGTCAGTGTGTGTGTTCAGACTGTCAGTGTATGTTCAGACTGTCAGTGAGTGTGTTCAGACTGTCAGTGTATGTTCAGACTGTCAGTGTGTGTGTTCAGACTGTCGGTGTATGTTCAGACTGTCAGTGTGTGTGTTCAGACTGTCAGTGTATGTTCAGACTGTGAGTGTGTTCAGACTGTCAGTGAGCATGCTCAGACTGTCAATGAGTGTGTTCAGACTATCAGTGTATGTTAAGACTGTCAGTGTGTGTTGAGACTGTCGGTGCGAGTCTTCAGACTGTCAGTGTATGTTCAGACTGTCAGTGTATGTTCAGACTGTCAGTGAGTGTGTTCAGACTGTGAGTGTATGTGTTCAGACTGTGAGTGTATGTTCAGACTGTCAGTGAGTGTATTCAGACTGTCAGTGTATGTTGAGACTGTCAGTGTGTGTGTTCAGACTGTCAGTGAGTGTGTTCAGACTGTCAGTGAGTGTATTCAGACTGTCAGTGAGTGTATTCAGACTGCCAGAGTGTATGTTCAGACTGTCAGTGTGTGTGTCCAGACTGTGAGTGTATGTTCAGACTGTCAGTGTGTGTGTTCAGACTGTCAGTGTATGTGTTCAGACTGTAAGTTTATGTTCAGACTGTCAGTGAGTGTGTTCAGACTGTCAGTGTATGTTAAGACTGTCAGTGTGTGTTGAGACTGTCAGTGTGTATGTTAAGACTGTCAGAGTGTATGTTCAAACTGTCAGTGATTATGTTTAGACTACCAGGTGTGTTCAGACTGTCAGTGTATGTTGAGACTGTCGGTGTGTATGTTGAGACTGTCAGAGTGTATGTTCAGACTGTCAGTGTGTATGTTCAGATTGTCAGTGTGTATGTTCAGACTGTCGGTGTGTATGTTGAGACTGTGTGTGTGTGTTCAGACTGTCAGTGTGTGTGTTCAGACTGTCAGTGTGTGTTCAGACTGCCAGATGTGTTCAGACTGTCAGTGTGTGTTGAGACTGTCAGTGTGTGTGATCAGACTGTCAGTGTGTGTTCAGACTGCCAGGTGTGTTCAGACTGTAAGTGTGTATGTTGAGACTGTCAGTGTGTGTGTTCAGACTGTCAGAGTGTGTGTTCAGACTGTCAGTGTGTGTGTTCAGACTGCCAGAGTGTATGTTCAGACTGTCAGTGTGTATGTTGAGACTGCCAGAGTGTATGTTCAGACTGTCAGTGTGTGTGTTGAGACTGTCAGTGAGTGTGTTCAGACTGTCAGTGTGTGTGTTGAGACTGTCAGTGTGTGTGTTGAGACTGCCAGAGTGTATGTTCAGACTGTCAGAGTGTATGTTCAGACTGTCAGTGTGTATGTTGAGACTGCCAGAGTGTATATTGAGACTGTCAGTGAGTGTGTTGAGACTGTCAGTGAGTGTGTTCAGACTGTCAGTGTGTGTGTTCAGACTGTCAGTGTGTGTGTTGAGACTGCCAGAGTGTATGTTCAGACTGTCAGTGTGTGTGTTCAGACTGTCAGTGTATGTTCAGACTGTCAGTGTGTATGTTCAGACTGTCAGTGTGTGTGTGTTCAGACTGTAAGTGTATGTACAGACTGTCAGTGTGTGTGTTCAGACTGTCAGTGAGTGTGTTCAGACTGTCAGTGTGTGTTCAGACTGTCAGTGTATGTTCAGACTGTCAGTGTTTGTTCAGACTGTCAGTGTATGTATGTTCAGACTGTCAGTGTTTGTTCAGACTGTCAGTGTATGTGTGTTCAGACTGTCAGTGTGTGTTCAGACTGTCAGTGTATGTTGAGACTGTCAGTGTTTGTTCAGACTGTCAGTGAGTGTGTTCAGACTGTCAGTGAGTGTGTTCAGACTGTCAGTGAGTGTGTTCAGACTGTGAGTGTATGTGTTCAGACTGTGAGTGTATGTTCAGACTGTCAGTGAGAGTATTCAGACTGTCAGTGTATGTTGAGACTGTCAGTGTGTGTGTTCAGACTGTCAGTGAGTGTGTTCAGACTGTCAGTGAGTGTATTCAGACTGTGAGTGTATGTTCAGACTGCCAGAGTGTATGTTCAGACTGTCAGTGTGTGTGTCCAGACTGTGAGTGTATGTTCAGACTGTCATTGTGTGTGTTCAGACTGTCAGTGTGTGTGTTCAGACTGTAAGTGTATGTTCAGACTGTCAGTGAGTGTGTTCAGACTGTCAGTGCATGTTCAGACTGTCAGTGTGTGTTCAGACTGTCAGTGTATGTTAAGACTGTCAGTGTGTGTTGAGACTGTCAGTGTGTATGTTAAGACTGTCAGAGTGTATGTTCAAACTGTCAGTGATTATGTTCAGACTACCAGGTGTGTTCAGACTGTCAGTGTGTATGTTCAGACTGTCAGAGTGTATGTTCAGACTGTCAGTGATTATGTTCCGACTGCCAGGTGTGTTCAGACTGTCATGGTATGTTGAGACTGTCAGAGTGTATGTTCAGACTGTCAGTGTGTGTGTTCAGACTGCCAGTGTGTGTGTTGAGACTGTCAGTGTGTATGTTCAGACTGTCAGTGATTATGTTCTGACTGCCAGGTGTGTTCAGACTGTCATGGTATGTTCAGACTGCCAGTGGTGTTCAGTGCTTCTGACAGGCAGTGTGTATATCAGTATTTGATTCAGAAATTGTGTGTTTTTGACTGTGAATGAGTGTTTCAGATTTCCAGTGTTGCCTTCAGACAGATCTTCTTATTGAATCAATCATCACCATCATCATAATTGTCAGAAGATATTCTTCTCTGAAATGAACAAATAAAAAATTCCTACAATCCATTATTACTATTAACAACATAATGGAGAAATAGAATTGTGTCCATCGACACATATGCCCCCATTGGGGTATAGAATCTACTGTAAAATAATTTAATTTTGATGGGATGAAATTTCATGGTTTTAGTTAAAAAATACCATTTGATGGGACGTTAATTTGTGGCTTTTGCATTTCAGATGGGATTTAATTTCATGGTTGAAGGCGAACCACGAAATCCACGAAATTAAAATCCCCCACGAAAATAAATGATTTTACAGTAGAGTAACAAAGGGCCATAACTCTGGTAAAAATTGCTGCAGCTAAAATTTCATCCTTTACGGTCAACTACACATCAAGGTAGTTTTAAATCTGTCAAAGTTATCATACATACAGACGGACAGCACCAATGCTATATGCCCCCCACTTATAAATGAGGGGGCACAAAAATATCTCATTACAAATGAAGACATAACATTATGTAGTAGGGTATAACTATATAGAGTTTTGGGTTATAATTAAGGATGTCAACGAATATCTGGATATTCGGATATTCGCATCGACTTTCGAGTATCCGGATGGCATATTGGTATCCGAATATTCGTTATAAAAAATGGAAAAAAATCTTATGTCAAAATCTTACGAGAGAAATTGTCTATAAACACCTACAACAATAGAATCCTTTTTTGTCGGTGTCACCAAGCAGTTGGGGTTGGTGTATTTTATTCCGTGGTGACACATTCACGATTGTTAATTGTTAGGTATGTTTACCTCTTTGACACGGGGTCTCCGTTAGATTCATGATTGCGTAATAATCATTTCCCAGTTAGGTTAATTTTTTTTGCCCGATAGTAGATTTTAAAATCATGTTAAGTAACAATCCCTGATTGAAACAAGTTGTTCGCTTAATTAATAACTGAATAAGACCCAGCTCCATTAATTGGTTTTAATTTCGCGGATTCACTAAGATGAAATGACGTTTGAGGGGTTACAAAGTTTGTGTTTGTTCGACGGCGCGTGTTACAAACATTCTTAAGTCAGTATGTAAAGTAAAGTCAGTCTGTAGATTCAAGTCAGTATGTGGAGTGAAGTCAGTCTAAAGATTTAAGTCAGAATGTTGAGTAAAGTAGGTCAGTGGAGCAAAGTCAGTATGTGGAAAAGGTCAAGATGTGGAGTTAAGTCAGTATGAGGAGTAAAGTCAATCGGTGGAGTAAAGTCAGTATGTGGATTAAAGTCAGTCTTTCGAGTAAAGTCAGTATGTGGAGTAAAGTCAGTATGTGGAGTAAAATTAGTATGTGGAGTAAGTCAGTATGTGGAGTAAAATAAGTATGTGGAGTAAGTCAGTATGTGGAGTTAGGCCAGTAGGTGGAGTAAAGTCTGTCAATGGAATAAAGTAAGTATGTGGAGTAAAGACGGTACATGGAGTAAAATTAGTCTGTGGAGTTAGGCCAGTATGTGGAGTAATGTCTGTCAATGGAATAAAGTCAGTATGTGGAGTAAAGTCAGTATGTGGAGTAAAATAAGAACGTGGAGTAAGTCAGTATGTGGAGTAAAGTCAGTATTTGGAGTAAAATTAGTATGTGGAGTAAGTCAGTATGTGGAGTAAAGTCAGTACATGGAGTAAAATTAGTATGTGGAGTAAGTCAATATGTGGACTAAAGTCAGTATGTGGAGTAAAATTAGTATGTGGAGTAAGTCAGTATGTGGAGTTAAGTCAGTCTGTGGAGTAAAGTCAGTACATGGAGTGAAATTAGTATGTGGAGTAAGTCAGTATGAGGAGTAAAGTCTGTCAATGGAATGAAGTCAGTATGTGGAGTAAAGACAGTATGTGGAGTAGTAAGCATGTGGGGCAGTCAGTATGTGGAATAAAGTCTACATATGGAGTAAAGTCAGTATGTGGAGTAAAGTCAACCTGTGGAGTAAAGTCAACCTGTGGAGATAAGTCAGCAAGTGGAGTAAGATAGTCTGTGGATTTAAGTCAGCAAATGGAGTAAGTCAGTATGTGGAGTAAACTCAGCAAGTAGAGTAAGTTAGTATGTTGAATAAAGTCGGTATGCGGAGTAAAGTCAATCAGTGGAGTAAAGTCAGTGTGTGGAGTAAAGTCAGTTTGTGGAGTTTAGTCAGTCGGTGGAGTTAAGTCATTATGTGGAGTAAAGTCTTTATGCGGAGTAAAATTAGTATGTGGAGTAAGTCAGTATGTGGAGTTAAGTCAGTATGTGAAGTAAAGTCAATCTTTTGAGTAAAAACAGTATTTGGAGTAAAATCAGTCTGTGGAGTTAAGTCAGTCTTTGGACTTAAGTCAGTCAATGGAATAAAGTCAGTATGTGGAGTAAAGTCAGTATGTTGAGTAAAATCTACCTATGGAGTAAAGTCAGTATGTGGAGTAGTCAGTATGTGGAGTAGTCAGTATATGGAGTAAAGTCTTCTTATGGAGTTAAGCCAGTATGTGGAGTTAAGTCAACCTGTGGAGTTAAGTCAGTATGTGGAGTTAAGTCAGTATGTGGAGTTAAGTCAGAATGTGAAGTAAATTCAATTTATTGAGTAAAGTCAGTCTGTGGAGTTAATTCAGTCTGTGGAGTGAAATCATCAAGTGGAGTTGGTCAGTCTATGGAGTTAGTCAGCCTGTGGAGTTAAGTCAGCAAGTGGAGTAAGTCAGTATGTGGAGTCATGTCAATCTTTTGAGTAAAGTCAGTTTATGAGTTAAGTCAGCAAGTGGGGTAAAACAGTATTTGGAGTAAAGTCAGTCAATGGAGTAAAATCAGTCAATGGAATAAAGTCAGCCAGTGGAGTAAAGTCAGTATGTGGAGTGAAAGCATCAAGTGGAGTAAGTAAGTATGTGGAGTAAGTCAGCTTGTGGAGTAAAGCCAGCCTGTTGAGTAAAGTAAGTCTGTGGAGTAAAGTCAGTATGTGGAGTTAAGTCAGCAAGTGGAGTAAGTCAGTATGCGGAGTAAAGTCAGTCAATGGAATAAAGTAAGCCAGTGGAGTAAGTCAGTCTGTGGAGTCAAGTCAGCCAAGGGTGTCAAGTCAGTGAATTTAACCTCTGCCATTGGAGTCAGTCAGTCAGTGGAGTAATTTAAGCTAGTGAATTAAAGTCAATCAGGAGTTATTTCAGTTGGTCGAGCCAAGTTAGTCAGTTGAGTTAAATCAAGTCAGTCAATCAACCGGGTCAAGTCAACCAGTCATTGAAGTCTGTCAGTGATTTGGGAGTAGTAGAATTGGCCATTAATCAGTCAGCCAATCAGTCACTAAAAGTAAGTCAGTCAGAAATGTAAAATAAGTCAGATCATAACGTTAGTAAGCCAGTCATAAGAGAAATCACTATTCAGTCAATGGATTCAAGACAGTCTATTAATCAATCAATATGTTTTATAATTAGGAGGATGCAGTCAATCAGTAGTCAGGGAATCAGTAAGTTGATTTGGTGGAGTCAATCAATCAGTGCTGTGGGACATAATCAATTTGTTGAGTCAGTCAGTCTGGTAATTGATGGAGTCAGTCTAACAATATATAACAATCTGATAAAAAAACTCACAATAATAATTATAAGTATATCCCCTGGCTGTGTCTGTTTACAGACTCCTTCCATCTTCCACCATTATGAAGTGTTGGCAGTAAACTCTTCAAGTATCACAGACAAACACTTTTCTTGACATTTTAAACTGAAACATAAATAATAACAATTTACCATACAAAGTGTTTTGCGTTTTTGTGTTCGACTGAGACAGTCGTCAACAGGTTGATTTCTGTCTAATTGGCCAATGACATCAAACCTCCAGTTGTGACAGCAAGTTTATGTGATACAATAAATCCAGACTGGCTGTCCTACCTCAGTCTGAATAGAATCTTTGCTTCTTTATAAATAAAATTTACCAACTTTCTCAGGCTCTTTTCAGCTGTTAAGCGGCTCAAGCACCCTTTGACATTTTAACTGGGCTACCAATGGAAACCTACGTTTGTGTCTCCCTGGGGAGTATAAGGATCCACCGTCAATTAGTGAAGTCAGCCAGCCAATCAGTGGAGTCAGCCAGTCAATCAGTGGAGTCAACAAGTCAATTAGTGGAGGCAGCCAGTCAATCAGTGAATTCAGCCAGTCAATCAGTGGAGTCAGCCAGTCAATTAGTGGAGTCAGTCAGTCAATTAGCGGAGCCAGCCAGTCAATCAGTGGAGTCAGCCAGTCAATCAGTGGAGTCAGCCAGTCAATAAGTGGAGTCAGTCAGTCAATCAGTGGAGTCAGTCAGTCAATTAGTGGAGTCAGTCAGTCAATTAGTGGAGTCAGTCAGTCAATTAGTGGAGTCAACAAGTCAATTAGTGGAGTCAGTCAGTCAATAAGTGGAGTCAGTCAGTCAATCAGTGAATTCAGCCAGTCAATCAGTGGAGTCAGCAAGTCAATTAGCGGAGCCAGCCAGTTAATCAGAGGAATCAGCCAGTCAATCAGTGCAGTCAGCCAGTCAATTAGTGGAGCCAGCCAGTCAATTAGTGGAGTCAGCCAGTCAATTAGTGGAGCCAGTCAGTCAATAAGTGGAGTCAGTCTGTCAATCAGTGGAGCCATTCATCCAGTCAATCAGTGGATTTAGCCAGTCAATCAATGAATTCAACCCAGTCAATTAGTGGAGTCAGCAAGTCAATTAGCGGAGCCAGCCAGTTAATCAGAGGAATCAGCCAGTCAATCAGTGGAGTCAGCCAGTCAATTAGTGGAGCCAGCCAGTCAATCAATGGAGTAAGCCAGTCAATCAGTGGAGCCATTCACCTAGTCAATCAGTGGATTTAGCCAGTCAATCAATGAATTCAACCCAGTCAATCAGTGGAGTCCACCAGTGAATCAGTGAATTCACCCAGTCAAATCAATCAATAAGTGGAATCAGTCAGCCAATGAAGTTGGTCAGTCAATTAGTGGAGCCAGACAGTCAAGTAGTGAAGTTAGTCAGTCATCCAGTCAATAAGTTGAGTCAGTCAGCCAATTAGTTGATTCAGTCAGTCAGTTGAGTCAGTCAATCAGCTAGTCAATCAATGGAGTCAGTAAGGCAATCAGATGAGTCAAGGCAGTCAATTAGTGGATAAAATCAGTACAGTAAATCAAACAGAGGAAACAAGTTAATCTAACTGTGGAGTCAGTCAACCAGTGATGCAAGTTAATCAAGTCAGTAAATCAGTGAACTCAAGTCAGACAATTGCTGCAAAATCATTTAATATTTGTGAAACATTTTGTTGTTGTTTCTGTAGATGTCTTCAAATATTAGTGGTTTTATAGTATCTGACTTAAATTGATATTGTAACAATGAAATTACTCCCAATCAAATGGTCTTTTTTACAAAAAAATTATCCCATTGAAATCTAATAATTTTAGAGCAGGTGTCCATTGGTCAAGGCAGTCAGTCAATCAATCACTACAGGCAGTCAAGCTGTGAAGTCATTCAGTTAATCAATTAGTGGAGTTAATAAATCAAGTCAGACAATCTGTGGAATCAAGTCCATTAATGAGTGGAGTCAGTCAGTGAGTAAATCTAAGGCGACAGTCAATCTACTAGTATTGGGTCAATCGGTTGATTCAGTCTGTCAATCAGTGGGGTCAGGAAGTCAATTAGGAGTCAGTCAATTGAATTAATCAGTGAAGTGAATTTATAAGAAGAGTCAATCAATCAGAGATATCAGTTAATTAGGAGTCTGTCAATCAGCTTTGTCAGTCAGTCAATCCTTGCAGTTAGTCAGCCTATTGTAATGGTTGTTTTATCAGTCAGACGGTGGAGTCTAGTAAGCAACTGAATCAATGGAGTCAATCACCAGATAATACCATAACATGTTTAATCAGTTTAAATTCTTACTTGCAAGTAAATCCCCTGGTTAATCCTGCTTAAGCATGTAGCAGACTTCCTCCATCCTCCACAGGTAAGCAGTGATGGCAATAAATCCACAGCTTTCCTTAAATTTCCAAACTGAAAAATAAATTATAAAAAAATGATTTATATAATAATTCCCTTGTAGTGCTTCTCCTGATGAATCTATGTAACAACATTCCTGACCAAGCATGATGAATAATGTTCTTATCACTTGGTACACCGTCTATTTTAGGACTGGAAAAACTGTAACTTGAGACGGGTGATTTTCAGTTTGGAGGAGGTAAATATTTGATATTTTATCTGCCAACTAGTGATCCATAGTGCAGCGTATGCCTTAGGGTTGCTAAGCTCATGTTGTCATCGTATTCTTTGAAAAGATTCCCCACTTAGTAAACAAAATAGCCAGTACCAATTTTTCATTTGAAAAGAAAATGATGACAACCTGAATGTGACAATGTTCTATGCACTGCGCTAGTTGAGATTTTTCCAGTTCTAAAAATAGAAGGTGTATCCAGTGTAATGATGTTTGGAGACTCTAGCTTAAATGCATGTGACCTGCAATACAATCCTAATTGAATCATTTTAAGGACCATAACTATGCTAATATTCGTAGATTAATCTGATTAAAAAAAGCACTATGAGTGCTAACTAAACTTACTAATGACAGTAATGTTCCTGAAATTAGTTTATTCTACAAGTCTAATAATATTTTTACTGTGAAACAAGTTATATTCCAACCTGTATTAATCACTCTTGACATCTCATTTCTGGTGTAATCTGACCAGTAAATCCCTTAAAAGTGGGGGTGTGGGTGTAATGATAATTTAAATCAGTAATCACTTTATACTGTACACATGTTCTCCATGAAAAGGGTACTGCTTCCATCAAAATCAGTTCAACATCTTGATTTAAGGTCCATCTGTGTCTATCACAAATAAGTTAGTATGGACATCAAAGAATCCAGTCCATTCTGATGTATCAACAACAATCTTCTCCCAGTATTTATCTGAATAATAATTAAATATACCGATAAACAGCTATAATCTATAAACATAATTAACATATTTACTAGATATAAGTTCAATAATGCTTTTTTTTAAATATAAACAATTTTATTAAAGTGTATTGATCAACATTCAATGTCACATAATGTACCAGTCAGTTGCGTTCATGCACCCACCTGGGGATGGACAGTAGATAGCAGCATTAGCTGGGGAAATGGCTGTGTTTTTACCTTCCAGCTCTCCTTGCACCGCACTGTTCTCTCCGAACCAATACCCTGGGGACAAAATTTAGTTGGCAGGAGTCTGGGAAATATCGGAGATTTAACCATCAGCTGTCCCCCCTCTTGGAACGGCGATATTGACAACCCAAAAGTAAAAATCCCCGCCCATCCCCGGGGTAAGGTGGCTGTGGATGCAACTGACTGATGCATTACTGCAAACATTACTGCAAACGAATATCTCAAGTCGTTCCGATTTTATGGATGTTTTAATAAGACAACTAATTGCTTTTTTGGTGGAAGATCTACAAATTTAATGTTTGTGTCAATTATAAATGAAGAAGTTGAGTCAGGTAAGCCAATATTGGTTTCATGTCTGCAACTTTATGGAAATGGTTTAATGTATTGTAAAAACATCACTTTTACATATTTTTATACATTTAGGTCACAAACCACCAAATAGAGTTGTTCTTTAACTCAATGTAAAGTGACCTAGGTCAGCCAAAAAAATGTCAACTTTTTGTGCATGGGGCCCTCTCAAAATCTTTTAATCAATAGAAATAGCATCCAGCTTGAAGAAAATGAAAAAAAAGTAGGGGGTCATGTATCATATAAGAAAAATTTGGTTCGTCAAACGCGGTGAACAGATTTTCTCACATGTACGGATTTACTCACTGTCCGTTAGCCCCAACCTTACTTTCACTTTCACATTTAAGCCAGAATACAAAATATTTCTGAATAAAACCATTTCACTACATCACATACATGCATACAAAGCATTTAACACCAATTTCATGATTCTGATGCTGATTTGTCAAGACATACCCCCATTTCCAGTCGCTTTAAAGTTTTTTAACAGACTATTTGACTGTTTCTGAATTTGGTCCGCGTAGGCATTTAGAGGTTATTTACCTTAAGGCAACCCTTTTTGGGTTGTTTAAGTGTTTTTTGCACTTTTTTCAATGCTACTACATATATGCAACACAAAACAATCAATTCTAGACAGATTGGGCATGAATTCCAGAAAAAATTACAAACCTGCATATGCGCCTTTAAGGAGAAATTTGGTCAGCGCCTGTCAAATGGTATGAATAGTGACATGAAATGGGGTTGTATTTGTGCTAAAATGGTAATCTGAACCGCAATTTTGCTTTAGATGCCTAATAATATGTCTATTCTTCATATTTAATAACAATTATCCTTGTCTGGTACTAAAATAAGGGCAACATTCACATAAAAATGTCAATTTAAGAAAAAATAAATCTGAAGTTTTCTGGATTTTTCATGATAAAAATCTAAATTTTCACTTTTTTAGACATTTTACACAGATAAAAGTGGTTAAAACCCCATCTTGAGTGCATTTCCATTCATTTAAATGCAAAAAAATGAAAACATGATTTTGGAGGAATTTTGCATGTCTTTAGGTCACAAACCACCAAATAGAGTTGTTCTTTAACTCAATGTAAAGTGACCTAGGTCAGCCAAAAACAATGTCAACTTTTTGTTCATGGGGCCCTCTCAAAATCTTTTAATCAATAGAAATAGCAACCAGCTTGAAGAAAATGAAAAAAAGTAGGGGGTCATGTATCATATAAGAAAAATTTGGTTCCTCAAACGCGGTGAACAGATTTTCTCACATGTATGGATTTACTCACTGTCCGTTAGCCCCAACCTTACTTTCACTTTCATATTTAAGCCAGAATACAAAATATTTCTGAATAAAACCATTTCACTACATCACATAGTTTTTTACATGCATACAAAGCATTTAACACCAATTTCATGATTCTGATGCTGATTTGTCAAGACATACGCCCATTTCCAATCGCTTTTAAGTTTTTTAACGGACTATTTGACTGTATCTGAATTTGGTCCGCGTAGGCATTTAGAGGTTATTTACCTATATTTTTGAAAAAAAATTAAACTGTTGCCATGGCAACAAAAAAGATCGTTTTGCCAAAATATTGAAAAACCACACATTCTTCAAACAATATCTGACACAAATTAGTTTTATTCCAAATAATGTTCAGAAAAATTATAACATACCTTTTTCAAAATTTGGTTGCCATGGAAACAGTTAAAACAACAATAAAACACATTTTGTGCATCAACATGAAATTCAACTTCACCATAGGGATTTAACAACTGAAAATGCTGGAACAGAAGTTTTTTCTTGGTATGACACTACAACATTTAAAAAAGTTGTCTAAATGTTACCATGGCAACTAAATTATTTTTTACAAAAATAAAAAAATTCCATTTTTCACAATCTAGAATGCAAAAACTGATGTTGTTTCCAAAGAATGATGAAATTTTTCATTTTTATTATAAATATCATAATAATTCTGGTTACCATGACATGCTTGAAGAAATTATTTAACATGCAGGTAAAATATCATTCTCTTGTTTGCACAATGGGTTCATTGCTGTGAGAAAGTATGCTGAGCTTCAACATTGTGTCACTGAAGAGGCGTGGTTTGCAGTACAGTCATGATCAGTATTCCATAATGTTTTCGTGTATTGTCATTCTAATTAAAGGTATTGTTTGAAGCCAACAGTTAACTTAAGTTAACCAACTGATAGCGTTACTCTTGTTTCCTAAAATGGGGTGTTATTAGAACACCGACTGTGACATGAACATGTTTGCCTCTCATGCAAAATAGTGCACCATCAAGAGAGGGCCAATGTGGTACTTGGTTATCTTTAAGGTAAACTGAGTAGCCATTCTTCATAAGAATTACAAAAATCCAAAAATGCTACCTCTAGGACATGTTTTTTTTATTCAAGATAAGGCTGAGTGAGTGACATCTAAAAGATGTGGGTATTATGCACCAGTCAGTTTGATCCATGTCCCCCACCCAAGGGGATCCTTGGGGGGATAGCCAGGGAAATGGCTGTGTTTTTACCTTCCAGCTTCCCCCGCTGCCGGGGAAATGTTGGACAATTTTTCTCCAAACCAATACCCCGGGGACAATATTTATAGTTATATGTACAATTGTCAGGGAAATACCAGAGATTTTACCGTCAGCTGTCGCTCGCTGACACAGGCCGTAAAAGTGTAGGGTTTGACAACCCAAAAGTAAAAATCCCGGCCCATCCCCGGGGATGGGGGGCCGTGGATGCAACTGACTGGTGCATTATGTGCACATAAGTGCAGTGTAAGTAAAGTTAAAAGAGTAAAAAAGTAGACAAAACTATTAAAAGCAAGTGACTTTTTAGTGAGTGAAATAGGAGGCTAAAAGAGCATTGTTGAAATGTTAAGAGTCAACGACTCAGTAAAAAGGTAAAAGCATGACACACCACAGGTCGAATAACAATGACTTGCGACTATGATGTTGGCAAACAAACAAAACAGAAAGCCTGTTTGGGTATTATAGCTCTAAAATTTTAGCAAGGTCAATGGCGCTCGCGAAAACTAATGAAAGTATCAACATGGCACTCGTCTAGTGATAAAGAATAAATACATTACCATTCTTGGGAGCGCAATCAAGTCCGGTGTCTTATAGCAATACGATGTTGAGATAATTTCAGATAGATTTCAATAAGCTAAGAAATCTATGAAAAATCTCTAGTAGATCATGAGATATTTCAGTCTGCTAAGTCAACAATCCATGGCGGGCGTTACTCCGCCCATAATCAAAATGGCGGCCATAGCTCCTCCCCATGACCGATTACCCGGTGTCCGTTAGACGCTATCTTTGTAAACATGGATTTTGGGGAAGTTGTGCAATGATTTAGCGTATAAATGCTAATACTTGCGCTAATGACAGTTCCAAAGCTGTATGTTATTTCTCGGTCTGTGCCATATATATACGTTATGCGTTTCTTTTTTCCTGCTGCTAAGCGGAGATTTACTGTTTATTTCGAGCCAGGTGAGTGTTGTCCCTGTTGACACTGACAGCACCTGCACTGCAGGTGCCCTGTCCATTTTTTGATGTTGTTTTCTAAGACAAATTTACTTGCTTAATGCTTACCAAGCCTGGCTAGGTAGACTCTTCCTAAAGGAAAGTATATTAGAGAAACATCCTAGTTGCGACATTATCATTATTTGCGCCAGTGAATTGAAAACAACGCCCCCACCCCCTGGAAGGGTATATATATAGGCAGTGGCTAGGATTACGATACCGTAATCCTAGACCCACAGGCTAGGATTACGGAAGTTCCGTAATCCTAGCGAGTCCTAGCTAGGGCTGTCTAGAGTTACGGAAGTTTTTATATCGAGTACAATTAAGCGTGCAGGTCGCCTTATATTGCATGTTGACATTTATAGTTCATGAATTTATACCAATATTGGTATATTTACCATCGAGTAATCAGTTTTGGTTATGGTAAAGATATACAGTATGGTAAATTTAGATAATAAACGGCGGAAAATATCCAAATGCAAATACTTTTGATACTGTATTATAAAGCATGTTCTTTTATCTACGCATTGATAAAGGTATTAAAATTCGGAAAATATATTGAGATAACAGATAATAGCAGGATTGAACAAGAATACTTCAACATATATCATAAATGCCGCTCGTGTGATCACCAACTTATATCATAAATGCCGCTCGTGTGATCAGAGTAAACACAAACGTAAATACACGAAGGTTTATACGTTCGTGGAGCAAAAAAAAACTTGAGAGTTTAATTTTATTTAAAAAAAATGCATACAGGATCGATTGTTTACATAATTCTAGTTTTAAAAGATTCCTAATGACATGAAAAGCGTAATCAGTTACAAATTAAAACAAATATTTAAGAAACTAAATATGACCATATTTGGAATTCGTATCACTACGCGCTGTCACAACGTAGATCCACTAGCAGGCTATGTAAATTGTGAATCAGCAAACGGTTTATAGCAAAGCAACTTAATGTTTATTTCGAGGACCGAATGACGAACAAACATCAGATCTATTACCGAAATTAGCAACACAATTTGTTTTAATCATGACAATCAATTTCAATGGAACTACATTTGTGTATTCGACCACATACATTAATTAATTTATAAACATTCGGACTGCCTCTATTTTCTTCCCCTGCAAAGAGGAAATACTAGCGAAGTAAAATTCGAAGCATGAAATACTGATATTTCTATTAATTTGTCTATAAATATACCAATATTTGTGTAATTTCATGTAATAATGATGACATCATGCACAGACATTCCGAAAAGTGCCGGTCCGACGGACCTGACCGGTGAAATTTCGTTCGGTCCGGGTTAAATTCCATCCCAGCCGGTCCGGCTGTCCGGTAATTATTTACAGATTTTACATTAAACTCCTGCCCGAACAATCGATTTACGATTATAACTAGCATTGAAATAATAGGTAATTATAGGTAATTATGATTTATTTATGTATTCATCAATAAATTTCCGTCTACTAGCGAATCAGGATAGAAACACAGAATATTTTCGAAGGTGTAGTCTCCCCTTTTCAGTACGGCATATAAACAAACACGAACTTCCGGCAAGAAATTATTCATTTTCGCGACCGTTAAAATGAGCGGATAACATTCGGTCCAGTGAAAACTGGTTCGGTCCAGTGATTTTTCCAAGATTACTGGACCGAATGTCCAGTAATGTCAAAATACTTTTCGGAATGTCTGCATGCAATATAAGGCGACCTGCACGCTTAATTGCACTTAGTATAAAAACTTCCGTAATTCTAGACAGCCCTAGCTAGGACTCGCTAGGATTACGGAACTTCCGTAATCCTAGCCTGTGGGTCTAGGATTACGGAACCGTAATCCTAGCCACTGCCATATATATAATTAAGTGCTAATGTTAGACTCTACCTATGTTTCTGATTGTTTCACGGTATGTTTTACTAACATACATACATACAATTTTTAGTGTACTCTGGTTAGAACTACTGGATGGGCTGCGGATAGCGGTGCACATGAACAGTCCCTTGTTTTTACTTTCAATGTCACCAGGTACGGTCAGGTCTTTATTTTAAGAGGCTAACATATTTTAAAACGATGATGCAATACTGTTGTAATTGTGTTCAAGTAAGACTTTTCGCAACTTCTTATTTGTTTGCAAAAGTTATAGCTATTATAGTTATTTCAGGATTGTCATTAGAAGGCGACAGGAGGCCAACTTGACTGGCTCAAATGATGTGTGGGCCGTCTCAAATTTACCCCAGCTGCCTTCCACCTTCTTGACTCGGGCACCTTGGCCTCCTCAAATGTACAAAAAGCCTCCTACATGAATTCCTAGTGAAAACCCTTATAGTTCTCTATTGCTCTATGTGTTTTCTACTCAACACATATAAATGAATTTGGCTGCACTGTTTTCTCATTTCAGTTTGATATACGAAGCAAACATGGCTGACAACAGCAAGGACATTAAAAGTTTGATAAAACTTCGACAACAAAGACCATCGTTTTCCCGTATGATCTCCTGGGAAATTGGTCAATGTAATAACCCACAACCTGCAAAGAAATCGAAAAAGAAAAAACAAGTATGTATTTCATGTTACTTCTGTTAGAGAGATCATGCTTTTGTAATTCAACGGTATTGTTGGGCTGAACTTAAAATATTCTTGGTTTCCCCATCCCGACCCTAGCAGATTTAGAATGGGAGGTTAGGTAGGGTAAATATTTGTTTCAGTATGATAATTAATGGTCTAGACATACCGGGTACAAATAATGAAATTTAGAATTAACTCTTAGGTGAAAACTAACTAAAATTTATGGGTACATGTAAGAAAGAACCCAGCAAACAAAAAAATATAATTTTCACTTCCAATATTTAATAAAAAAATATTATTTAAATAAGGGCAATAAAATAATTTGGGTAGGGCCCTTTTCAATCGGGTAGGTAGGGGGTGGGGAAACAAACAATATTTTATTTTTGGCCTTGTGTGTTAACATGCCCACCAGCTATTATGGATGGTACTTTGCTAAAGGATATGGGATCAAGCCAATAATGATTGTTTTGGACCTTAAAGTTTTTTTCATGTTGACTTGTTGGGTGGCGTGCCATGGTGTCCTTAATGGTACATAAAAGTCCATTACTAAGTGTTTATTGTAAAAGTTTTAATATTTATGTCTATCAAAGTTATGCTGCTTCTCAACTGTCAACCTTTAATTACGCTTTTAGAGAAGCAGCGCAACTTTGATAGAGGAGTATTCACCGTTTGAAACCACTGTAATGACAATTAAAAAAGACTTAACTGTGAAAGAAAATGTTTTATCCCCCTGCCGATTTTCAAGGTTTGACGTTGGTCAGTCAGTCTATCCGTAAATAAAATCTGGATTCTGCCATAACAGTTTTTAAGTTACGAAACTTGTCATGTGGATAGGGGCCAATAATGAGACTATGTACATTTTTGAGACAGACAAAAATTGTGATTGCTATGGTAACACAAACATAGAAAACGAGGTAGGGGACTTCTGTATTGCTTGATAAGTTGCAATTCCTAATTACTTATTTTTCTTTATTTTCCAGGATTCAACTGTAGCAAATAATGAAATGGTCGATGAAAACATTGATGATATTGCTGCTATGGATTCTGACTCGGCTGATAGTTCTGAATATGAAACAGCCAATGAAGATACTGATCTAGACTCTGCTCCAAATACTGGTGCAATGACAAATTCCGAAACTTTTAAGTTTGATGATCTTTGCTTAGTAGCAGATGAAATAGAGGGTGAAGATGTTATTGATGTCGACGATGAAAACGACGATGAAAACGACAACGATGATGATGGTGATGATGATGAACTTATGATGTCATGTAGAAGTGGTAGCAGTGTGACTGCCAATTCAAATGTTGAATATCATCAAGAAAGGCGACGAAGGCCTTCTAAGAAACAAAAGAGAAAAAGAAAACTACATTTTAAAGTGACTTATTTAGATGAATTATATCATTTGGGAAACTTGCATGATCCTGTTGATAACATAGAAGATGTTTTTACGGAAGTTTCAGAAAGCGGTAAAGATGTAACAGTTCAATGTAGAGTACCGACACTTGTTGAATTGTGTTTGATTGCTAGTCGTCGTCGTAGACATAGATCAAATTCAACTAAACGTAAATCCTCTCAAAACCAAACCGAGGGAAGTGCACAAGAGGCGGTTCAGAGTCAGCAAGTAGATTCTGTCCCAAATCAGCAAGCTCTCAAATTGACATTACCGATAGGACTTAAGAAAATACTTGCAGGTCGGCATCAAGGAAAAAGTGAAGTCCAAAATCAGTTATCATTCTTTCTGAACAAAGTATTACCAGTAATTGAAAAGAGTTTAACTGATGACGGTTACTATCAAAAGTTCCTTAAATCATATCTAGATGATATGGCGTCATTTAGTCCTGGAGTAAATAGTGTTTGGAATGATCTACCGTTCCCTTGGTGGAATGAAGGACATTATGCATCTGATTATGGAAGTGAGAAGAATACAGCATTCCTGTTTTCACCATCAATGTGTCTCGGTCCTGATGCCACTTATAAATTTGGTGACAGATTTGAATGTGCATATGTATGTTTACGTCCAGTATCAATTTCAGCAATGTCTGGTGAGTGCTACTATGTTTCCTTTTATGTTAACTTTGTGATGATATTCTCAGGTTTTTAGTTTGTCAATTTAGGATCAAAACTACTTGCCAAAATGCTATATACTGAATATGCATAAATGATAATTACTGTAGAATTTACTAGCCGAATCAACAATTACTTGTCCCTGAGACAACCGGACTAGTGCTAATTTCGCAGACTGGGTTTTTATTTACGCATTTCATTTTGTGATTTTATTGTTCCACAAAATTATCGAAAAATAAATCTGATCCAAATGATAATAGTTTTACAGTATTACATCCTCACAGTTGATACATTGTTCTGGTTTGGATAGGGGCATGATACTCGGGTTCGCAAAAGAGGCATTCAGGACCTGATAGATATCAAAGCGTTAAGTTATAAATGGGATAAGTTCACACTAGATAGATGTGTCTGCCATTCTCGGTAAAGAACCTAATACATGTTTGAATACTTTCGATAGTCATATTTATTTTCTTTGCAGCTTTGGCAAATACAATGGACCTTATGTTACCTGGTGAAGTTAATACCACAGCAATTATACGTGTGAAGAGAGCGCTAGGATTCATGTAGGTTTGTCAAATATAATTTCATGCAAGGAGAAAGCATTATATTAAATACATTTGTACAATTCAATAATGGTTGGCCACATATGGTTTTCAGGACATTTAATTGGTGCATTTATAATATTGCTGTTTTATTTTTGAATATTTCTGTTTTATTTTTGAATATTTTTGTTTTATTTCTATTTTATTTCTATTTTATACTGACACTAAACACAAATATGTGATTATACCCCATTATGATTTAAAACTTGAGATAGTCATTAAATTACAAAGAATTATATGGAGATGCAATCTTTGGATAAAGAATTTGTTACATTTTACTTCTAGGTACAAATTATTGGTAGATATACACTTTGAAGGTGTTTTGCCGTATGTTTTGTGGTGTCGAGGTCTTGTTTCCAAAGCAACAGATTGTTTCAAATCATTAATAGAAAAGTCAAAAGAATGTAAGTATCAAATCATTTACTGAAAAGCTTGATAATTTGTTCAATGGCGTGCTTTTTGAAAAAGAAGTAAGAGATTTTAAATAAAATGTAGTGTATGTCTGTTGACTAGTATATAAAGCACTTTGAATTTGACCAGATCCTAACCTTTATGCATGAAAATTGAACATAAATTACAAATTTCTTGCATTGAATACAGTCATGTACGAGAGGTGTTCAACTTATTTATGAACAGAAAATGAACATCGATATTTTGTTATTCTAACAATTAAATTGAATAAAAACTTTTATATTGTGTAAAGTAATATATCAAGAAGTATAAATAATAATTATAAATTACCAATACATTACCGTTAAATCATAATTAGCATTGGAGTAGAGGGTGTTGTAATTTGCCTTTTGAAGTTCTAAAAATCATAATAATTATGTTTACATTTTCCTTCTTTAATCGATGTTTTAGTATCACACAGATAGTAAATTCTATTGTTAAAGCATGAGAATACTTCGACACCCACTGTTTGGTTATAATGTCTATCAAAGTTTTATTCTTAAGTTTATTATTTGGCGTTCTATCTGGTGACTTGAAGCTGATTCAGGATGGCACACTATATTCTTGGAACCATCTCTAGGACCGATACGTAACACTTATTTGTTGAAAACCTTATTTGAAACGGTTTTGTACATTGACCACAGCCTTCAATTTCGTCACTTTGATATTAATTTTGACGTGCGTATTTCCATAATAAACACGATTCCTTTCCGTGAAAACGACCGCGATCACACAAAGCTGGACAAACACCAACTTCTCCCTATCCTTGTGACATTTTCTTAAATAGCTTGCCCTAATATATCATAACGTTTTCTAAGATACAGCATTGCTTCGCCATAGTGGAACAATTTTTCCACATAATGTTTTTTTTTTCGCATTTCTAAACTCCAAGACTTTTGGCAGCGATGCATGTTTTTCTTGATTTTCAGCGTAAAAACTTCGCATTTTCCCGAAACTATGCATTCCACTTTTTCAAAATAATTTCACTGATAGTTTCCATGAACACTACCATCAGTGGTATCACTTCACATTTTTCTAATGATATCATCATATATATCCTAAAACCAATTTAACTTTATAGTGTAGGTTTTGGCAATGTTGGACAATTTTCCAATTTTATTGTCATTTCACTATTACTGGAAGCAGAACTCTTATAACCCTTCTTACGACAAATATTACTAATTTTCTCATTCAAAATGCAAAATAATAATTCATCAACACTTTCTTGATGCTTATAAAAGGGGTATTTTGTCTTAAAAACAGAAAAAAAACAACATCATCTACTAAATTGTTGTTTTAAGCTTTAACCAAATGAAATATACAATATATAATGATCATATGTTGAACCTTAAACATTGTCTCACATGGGTCAAAAGGGATATTCTAATTGTTATTATTCAATATTGCACAATCGGCGTTCATGTTTTGTTCATAAATAAGTTGAACACCTCTCGTATAAGGCCATGCCTTGATTATCTCCACTGGTTTCAGATAAGGTTAAGTCTATGTATTTGAGTGAGATTGCCAAGATGCATGCCATGTTTGGAGACACCAAGACCGCTGTACAGTTTTACAGACTTGCATCAGAAACAGCTAATGAGATTCAAGGTGGAAATCAGGAAAGAGCTACCAATGAACTCTCAGAACAGGAGCATATACTGCTGGCAAGCCTACACGATATTGGGTAATGTACAAATTTGAACATTCGGCAAATTCTTAAGGTTACTGCTACCTTTTGGATTTTTCTGTACAAGGTATATAATTATTTTTAAGAAGATGAGATTAATGCCAATCATTTGGAAAATTCCCAACAGTTTTACTGGGCTAGTTTTTAAGATATTGTTAGATTTAGGGGGTAACCCCTAAAAACTGAAAAATGATTTTACAGAAAAGGATAATGCATGTTCAATAAATGTTTTTAATCAAATATGTAAACAGTTTAAGGGTTGTTCTTCTGCATTTGCTAGTCAATACTCTTAGGAAATAAATGCAAAAGAACCTTCTTCTAAAAAGTTTGGGATGCGGTTTAAAATATTGACTAGTTAAGAGTGCATAGTATGTATGTTTTACAAATGTTGTAACCAATTTTTGAGATTCAGTGTTTAAAAGAATATGGAATAAATCATTCGTAAGGCCTCATCAATAGTTTCTTCGATATTTTATCAATAATGTAAACAATTATTTAATATTCAGAATTATCTTGATTATAAATCACGAAAAGATACTGAAACATCAATTTTAAGCCTTTGTAGACGTTTTGATCATGGTAGCTAGATGCTTGAGATACGTTTAAGGGTCTACAATGTTTAACCTTCCGCTCAACTGAAACGGTTGCAATAACCTTAAGAAGTTTGCAAGAACAAATGTAAGCAAAATGTAATCTGCAGAATGGATTACTGTCTGTGTTTTAATTAGATTATTTACATATTTTAGGCCAACTTACCAAACTCACATTTTGTGAAAATTAAACCTTTGCAAAGAAATATTAACAGAGCAGTATTAGCATAATTCTTTTACTTAGGCTTATCACATTTCAAAACACCCAAAGTTCAGTTTTATTAATTAAGGATGGATGAAAGTACTACATCAAAGTAAAAATTGTCCTGAGCAGTTGTGCTAGGCTTTTCATAAACGATTTAGTAGTATAACCATACCTGCAAAGCTAGTTAAATCCAAAATGGGAGTGATAAAGCGTAACATTTCGAAAGATGCACTTGAATTTGATTTAAAAGAACTTTAGATGCATAAACAAGGAATGTATTAATCCTAGTGGTTATTAATGTAAGGGTCAACCCCCCCCCCCCCCTTACATTAGAATCATCCAGATCAACATAACCCAGTAATACAATAACAGCAACGTGAATGTGTTATACAACATGTGTACATTATCATCCTTTTGTGCTATCAAGCTCATCTGAGGATTAGAATCTACAAATTGACAATCTTCAATGACAGGAAAACAAGGTCGCGAAAACTAGTGACAATTGTGATTCTCCGTCTAAATCGCGCTACAGAACAATGTGAACGTCAGTAAGTAGTTTGAACATGATAAATTTGTGATTAACTCACCATTCAGTGCTTAATTACAACCAACAGACCGGATTTTCAGTGTTTTACTCAATGTTTATTTTTCGTCTGTCACGGAACATTCACAGGATTGTCGGGCGTCATACCACTAAATCAGACTGTGATTAGAATTAAGGAAGTGACTTACTGTGTATTCAAATCTTTTCTGAGTCTAGTGAAACATTCTGTGTGAACATTAATCAACAGATCTTCCAGACATATGAACTTTTATGACAGTGGTATCAGCATCCATTTTGTCAATATTTTGCAAATGGCGGCGTTTGTACTTTAGTGTTACAGGACTATTTTCAAACTGTAAATTCGTGGCTTTTGGTGTATGTTTCTTTTTCAGGCTTGAAACTTTACAGATACTTCATTTATGTAAAATTGAATGTTATGCACGTCTGAGCCAGTCACATGAAGTCTTTTGTTACATTGTTGATAATTTTGGGACTACTTTTTCAGTATGCGTAGCCCTACACTTTAGCCTGTATCATTGCGAACCGCTAATTTTACTGTGGCTTTTATTTGTTACATGCAGTTTTATTGTTGTTTGATATCTATGTTGTGGCTTTTTGTATTTTATTGAGAAGCCACCTTTGAGCCACACTCACATTATGTCATGTTGTTTAATATAAGCTGACTTTGGTAGAGGCTGATCACAGTACTCACTTAGAGCCAGCTTCCTGATTGGTTAGTGTGGTCATGTGACCATTTTGTGAAGTGTATATAAATGACGCCAGAGCCATAATTCAGTATCTACTTCGTCACCGAAGACGTCACACCTAATTTTCTTGACTATTGCTAAACAATACCAGCTCCTACAAAATACTTGACTGTATACAAGTTACTAGAACTAACCAACCTGTGTATAACTAGAAGGTGGATTTAAATCCAATACTTATTATTATTTGGCTAGGAGAAGTTTCTAAACTATGGAAAGCCAATGTTGTCTAATGATGTCAGATGTTGCCTACAACATTGGTTCATGTAGATCTACATGTACGAGACGTTTTTACCAAGTACGGATGAGCCAAAGATGTCGTTTATTTACCAGCCATTGTAGATCTACATATACATTATGTAGAATGTAAAATTAAGTCAAGCGAAGTAGATCCTTTTATACAGTCTAAGTCCCTCGTTGTTAGGTCTATGGGTTTATAGCGATTTGTGTTTGATGCATGTCACTTATCCGATGTACTTTATGATGTTATGATGTCACTTTATGAATACAGTTGCGTATCCAGTTAATTTATCGTTGTGTTCACTATTGTCCTATGCATAGCTACACCCTTGTATGTGTGACCAAAGATCTATTTTGATCTCGGAAGCAATACGGTAACCGCCGTTATTGTATGATGTAGACGAAACCAGTTGTCGTCGTTACTGCCACGGGGCATGTACTTAGCGACACAAGTATGTGTTCTTGCCTGCTTGGGTGGAGTTCCACAGGTGTGGATATACACCCAAGCAAGTTATCATGGAGACCGTAGATGTTATATAGAAAACCAGCATCCTCGACTACTAGGGTTACCTCAAGAAGTGAACCTGAGGAGGTACCTTACAAATTGGTGTGAGAAGTGTGGGATGTCCTTGATCAGTCAATATTATCATCCCAATATACGATCCTACCTGGAGGTAAACTTGTGTGACAAGCATCCTATAGACCCATAGACGATTTTCAACAGAAGAGCTGTATAACCGTATTTCCATGTTTGCATAGAGGGATTCTTGAAGCAAACTACATTTTTTTTAAATTTTATTGTTGTTCCTGTTTAATGTTTTATTACTATATATTTAACATAGACTAGTGTGACTATGGCCAGTACGAATAGTGAAGTACAATTTAACAACAACACCGCTGTCAGGGTTGAAGTTCCGCATGAGGAAGACAGTGGAGATCATGCCCAGCAACCATTGACCAATGTGAGAGAAGAAGAAGATACCCAAACTATCCACAGGGATCCATTGCCAAACCCAGTTAGATGCAGGGGCATAGAGAGAGATGTTAAGATGCATATGAGGGGTGATTTAACCCAGCCTAATCTACATGATGAAACTTACCACAGTGATGTACGTATGCAATACGATTCTCATAGAAGCCATACATTAGGTATATCCGATAATCCTAGAGATGAATCATCCGATTCAGATGATAGCAACGATAATTGCTACCTTTGTGAAAGACGAAACACTGGTCTCCAGATGGCGGACGTGGACAGACGACAAGGTATGGGCAATGAGGATACCAGTCCGGAACTGGGTGGCGAATTCGCATACAAAGACCATTCATATTGTATACCAAACAGACAGAACCTGTTCACTGAATGGGATAGTTATTTTGCCAATCTGGACAATTGTTCAGATTTACGGAAACTGACAGAAGAAGAAGCGTTAACCCGTGCCTTACGTTTAAAGGGATCCGATGGAATAGACTACCTAGGTTTTAGGATCCAAGTGGAGAATAATTAAACGATAAATCGCATAAATTATGTTGTAGACCCAGGAGTCTGGAAATGAGATGTTGATGCCTTTACTGAGAATGCCATGACTGCATAATTAATTGTACATTTTATAGAACTAAGAGCTTGTTTAAGACAAGGTCATTTCTCGACATCACGTAAAACGGTCAGACATTGAGGACACACTGGAGCGAAAACAAGAAGACCTTATTATACTGGATAATTAATCAGTGATACCTTACCAAAATAATGATAAGATGATACAGCTGTACATGTTGGCAGATTGCTTTGGTACCATGGGAAATCACCTGTCCTTATAGATGAAGAGAGCTATGAGATGTGAAGTTATGTGTTACACTGTTTTGTTGCCTGCTTTTGTTTTCCTTATATATTGTCATTAAGGGCTACGTTGTGCGCTCGCCGTCGGAAGGGTGTATGGATCCCTTCAGTATCAAATCAGGGATTTGATGGCTCAAATTTGGAATTTGAGTGTGACTAGGCCCGGGGTCTGGTGAAGTGTATCTGCAGATGCGTTTTGAGTACGCGAGATTACACTTGTGACTGAATTTGCCAGCTAGAAGTTAGGGGTTAACTTACCTGACAGTTGTGGCGGCGATGATGTTACATTAGCGAGAATGACACCGTAATATCCTTTGTTTATGCAACATTCAGATTGTAACAAGTTTCTGCGAGGGTTTTGGAACCCAACGGTGGCACAGGTGGTCTTTCCCATTGATACAGGTCATGATGTTTACATGGATGCATGTGCAGTTGGTGTCACCCAAGATGTTTGATGTTACGTGTAGATGTTCCCCAAGATGTTAGATGCTACATGTAGATGTTCCCAAGATGTAATGTTACGTGTAGATGTTCCCAAGATGTTTGATGTTACATGTAGATGTTCCCAAAATGTTTGATGTTACGTGTAGATGTTCCCAAGATGTAATGTTACGTGTAGATGTTCCCCAAGATGTGTTGATGTTATGTGTAGATGTTCCCCAATATGTTTGATGTTATGTGTAGATGTCCCCAAGATGGTTGATGTTATGTGTAGATGTCCTGAAGATCTTTGATGTTATGTCAAGATGTCCCCCAAGATGTTTGATGTTATGTGTAAATGCTCCCAAGACGTTCGATGTTAGGTGTAGATGTCATGAAAATGTTGGATGTCATGTGTTAAAGTCCCGAAGATGTTTGATGTTACGTTGAAATTTACGGTAACTCTTTCCCTATCATGTTATATTTAAAGTGTTTTCCAAAGATGATGGTAAATCAACACAAAGTATGTCTTTTTCGATGGTGCTAGAGATAATGTTGATACTGTTCGTAATTCCGGATGATGGTTGGGGTGTACGATAAGTGAACCAGTTCTCTGTTCGAATGAGCCTGCAACACTCACATGGGTTCATGCTAGTACTAGACATGAAAAGCAAACCATTGAAGACGTTTAGATGACCAAACGATCACATATTGTGTCCAGGGACTATAAGAAGACGTCTTTGGCCAGAGTCTAACTTCGATACGGACTAGGACTTAAAATAACGTAGTCACAGAGCCTTAGGCTACTGCATTATTTGTCAGGAGAGTCAGTTGATAGAGTCGCTTGCACTTTCTTGAAAGCTGTAATGAATGCTGTGTCAATGGAGAGGTAACAGAAGGGGTAGGACGAGCATAGCAAGGGACCCATTCTTTCCTAGAATGAGTCAAAGATTCAGGACCCATAATCAAAGGTGAGGCCCGACCTATATCACCAACAAGGTCAAACTTTAACTAGACGATGTTTCGATCTCCTCCTATCCTGGTAACCATCTTAACTTGGCCAAAAGTGGTTGTCAGTTTACTAATCACCAGTTGAATATTTTAAACAGAAGGTTCAGAGCCAGATGTCATCACTACTTAATGGAATCCTACTACCTAGACGATATCATCTTAACCTATTTGGAAGAAAGCTATGAGCAGTCTAAAAAAAATGTACCAAGCCCATCTCAGAAACTATCATGAATGTTCCTGAAGAGACCGACATCCCTATCCTGATGTTCCTGAAGAAACTGACTTCCCCGATGTTCCTGAAGAGACTGACATTCCTGATGTTCCTAAGAGACCGACAACCCTGTCCTGATGTTCCTGAAGAAACTGACATTCCTGATGTTCCTGAAGAGACTGACATCCCTGATGTTCCCGAAGAGACTGACATCCATGATGTCCTGAAGAAACTGACTTCTCTGATGTTTCCGAAGAGACTGATATCCCTGATGTTCCCGAAGAGACTGACATCCCTGGTTTCATACCTGCTACCTTCTGTTCAAAACAGTAGCCAACACCACCATTATAAAGTGAACTTTACCAAGCGACCCGGAATCTAGAAATTGCTCTTCCAGACGGCATCAACTATCAACACTAGAATCAAAAGCTAGACATTAAGGCCTAGTTATCTTATAACTCTAACATATCCCATGATTAGTTGGAAGATCGTTTTCTGTGCCTAATTGATGCAGAGTCCCAGTTTCATGCATCCAGAGTACACATGTATCTGTAACTATAAAGTTCATCAGTGTCAAGATGTCTCTCTGAAAGTCATCATGCAATCATCCTGGAAAACGTAAGAAGAAACTACATTCAGAGGTTCTGGAGGTTTCAACCCCAAGAAGGATAAGAATCACATGTGGCTTAATCATAGCCTTGAACAGTTCTACAGAGAATCAGTGATAACCAGACCAGTTTCAACCATATTATACGGACCAATAACGGACTATGTGATGAAAAGTGTATTTTCATTTTAAAGTAGGGAGAGTGTAAGGGTCAACCCCCCCCCCCCCCTTACATTAGAATCATCCAGATCAACATAACCCAGTAATACAATAACAGCAACGTGAATGTGTTATACAACATGTGTACATTATCATCCTTTTGTGCTATCAAGCTCATCTGAGGATTAGAATCTACAAATTGACAATCTTCAATGACAGGAAATCAAGGTCGCGAAAACTAGTGACAATTGTGATTCTCCGTCTAAATCGCGCTACAGAACAATGTGAACGTCAGTAAGTAGTTTGAACATGATAAATTTGTGATTAACTCACCATTCAGTGCTTAATTACAACCAACAGACCGGATTTTCAGTGTTTTACTCAATGTTTATTTTTCGTCTGTCACGGAACATTCACAGGATTGTCGGGCGTCATACCACTAAATCAGACTGTGATTAGAATTAAGGAAGTACTGTGTATTCAAATCTTTTCTGAGTCTAGTGAAACATTCTGTGTGAACATTAATCAACAGATCTTCCAGACATATGAACTTTTATGACAGTGGTATCAGCATCCATTTTGTCAATATTTTGCAAATGGCGGCGTTTGTACTTTAGTGTTACAGGACTATTTTCAAACTGTAAATTCGTGGCTTTTGGTGTATGTTTCTTTTTCAGGCTTGAAACTTTACAGATACTTTATTTATGTAAAATTGAATGTTATGCACGTCTGAGCCAGTCACATGAAGTCTTTTGTTACATTGTTGATAATTTTGGGACTACTTTTTCAGTATGCGTAGCCCTACACTTTAGCCTGTATCATTGCGAACCGCTAATTTTACTGTGGCTTTTTTTTGTTACATGCAGTTTTATTGTTGTTTGATATCTATGTTGTGGCTTTTTGTATTTTATTGAGAAGCCACCTTTGAGCCACACTCACATTATGTCATGTTGTTTAATATAAGCTGACTTTGGTAGAGGCTGATCACAGTACTCACTTAGAGCCAGCTTCCTGATTGGTTAGTGTGGTCATGTGACCATTTTGTGAAGTGTATATAAATGACGCCAGAGCCATAATTCAGTATCTACTTCGTCACCGAAGACGTCACACCTAATTTTCTTGACTATTGCTAAACAATACCAGCTCCTACAAAATACTTGACTGTATACAAGTTACTAGAACTAACCGACCTGTGTATAACTAGAAGGTGGATTTAAATCCAATACTTATTATTATTTGGCTAGGAGAAGTTTCTAAACTATGGAAAGCCAATGTTGTCTAATGATGTCAGATGTTGCCTACAACATTGGTTCATGTAGATCTACATGTACGAGACGTTTTTACCAAGTACGGATGAGCCAAAGATGTCGTTTATTTACCAGCCATTGTAGATCTACATATACATTATGTAGAATGTAAAATTAAGTCAAGCGAAGTAGATCCTTTTATACAGTCTAAGTCCCTCGTTGTTAGGTCTATGGGTTTATAGCGATTTGTGTTTGATGCATGTCACTTATCCGATGTACTTTATGATGTTATGATGTCACTTTATGAATACAGTTGCGTATCCAGTTAATTTATCGTTGTGTTCACTATTGTCCTATGCATAGCTACACCCTTGTATGTGTGACCAAAGATCTATTTTGATCTCGGAAGCAATACGGTAACCGCCGTTATTGTATGATGTAGACGAAACCAGTTGTCGTCGTTACTGCCACGGGGCATGTACTTAGCGACACAAGTATGTGTTCTTGCCTGCTTGGGTGGAGTTCCACAGGTGTGGATATACACCCAAGCAAGTTATCATGGAGACCGTAGATGTTATATAGAAAACCAGCATCCTCGACTACTAGGGTTACCTCAAGAAGTGAACCTGAGGAGGTACCTTACATTAATATGGGTCAGAAATCATAAAATGAACCAATTTAATGAACTTTTGTGCTAGTTAGTTGAACTTAGAAAACAGAAATTTATCAACGAAAATAGGAGTAACTCCACTTTAATAGGAGTACATGGCAGGTATGAGTATAACAGAACATTATAACTTTCCTTTCCAGCCTGTTAGACAAAGACAAGTCATATCAGTCCAATTCATACTGGAGTTATGTGATTTCTAGACCTAACGCAAAGACAGTAAGCATTATGGCTGGCATAGATTCCTACCTATGTTATCATCTCTATAACTGGAATGGTAAGTGTAGTATCAAGTGTATCTTGACCATAAATGACTTTCAAATCCACAAAACTTTCCTTCTTTGCTTTGAATTGCAATGTCATTTCTGTCACTGGCATTTTGAGGTTTTCATTTTAATAACATTTCATGCATGTTACTGTAAGCAGATGTTATTTTGCATCATTATATCAAATGGTCAGCATTTATTGGTAAGAAATATCTTTCGGAGATTCATGGTACTTTTATGGAGAGGCATTTTTTCTTGCACAATGTGTCGCACCCTCTTCATTGATGACTTAAGGACTCGTCATGCATGACAAATATCACCTGACAATAACTTGGGATGAGGATGTCAGCACAGTTCGTTCTCATTCCTCAATGTGCATTATACATTGTTGGTGGAGTTTGTATTGATATGATTGCGAGCATTTGTGATCCTTGCGATTAGTTTTAACTTTGTTTGGAACATTTTTGGTCAGAATTAATCAGAAATCACAAAATCACTTTATTTGTCAGGTTTTGTTTAAACATAGAATTTAATACTTGTTATGGGACCTTTAGAATGATGCCTTCCATTACCAGGTTTCTTTTTAATTATTTCATAGAATCAAAGATGTATGATGAAGCTATTCAGAAGCTGGAAATGGTGGCAAAAACTCACGATAGCTTCATATATCAACTGTCTATGTTATACGCATTACAAGGGAGAGAAGATATTTCAACAAAACTGTACAAACAATGTCGATTTGGGTAATTATGTCACTCTGTTTACCTAGATTTGGGTAATTATGTCACTCTGTTTACATAGATTTGGGTAATTATGTCACTCTGTTTAGATTTGGGTAATTATGTCACTCTGTTTACCTAGATTTGGGTAATTATGTCACTCTGTTTACATAGAGTTGGGTAATTATGTCACTCTGTTTACCTAGATTTGGGTAATTATGTCTCTATGTATACCTAGATTTGGGTAATTATATCTCAGTATATCTATATTTGGGTAATTGTATCTGGCTGTATACCTTTTACAGGGTGTTAAAAAAGTTTATTCTCAAAATTTAAATCAAGCTAATTTTATCTTAGCTATGTAAGTAGTGTATGATAATACTTTGCTACGCTTATAGCTTCATGTAATGCCTGAAAAATCAGTAACAATGGTAGAATCCTCTAGAATTTACCAACCGTTATAGATGGATTATTTGGCAACCCAGAGGTGGTCTCACATGTCTCTGTGCTATGCACTGTGTTTCTTAAAGAAGTAATGAATCAGTTAGCAAATGACGCTTGGGCAGCTTTTTTCAGATTCCTTGTATCGCACCACTGTCGCTTCTACTTGCTGTCCCTTCCGCAAAAAATACATAGCCCCGTTCGAAATGAGTTCTTTCACTGTTATGGGGTATCATTGACCAAAAGATTTTAAAACTATATGTTCAACCCTCTTGTTTTCAGATTCCTAGGAGCTCCTGCTGATCTTATCGTGAGTTATATGGGTAAGAAGGCTAGAAATCCATGGCAACCGGTGCTTGATCATGTCAACAAACAAAGGTCAGCAATACCGCCTCTCAAGGTTATCTGGAGGACAAATTTACAATCCCCAAGACTGGTCCAGGATATGCGGTATGAATTTAATACAGAACGTTTAGCCTTATTGATTTCAATTTTCAAGTATTTTGCTGCAGTAATACATCTATTATATGTATGAAATGAACTATGTGTTCTTAAAAAAACTGAAACAAGGACAGTTCAATATTCGATTTATATACAAACTGAGTTTCCTTTCTTCTTTTGATAGTTTTGAAACATTGAGCTCTCTACTGTTTGTTTAAAACTTTCAATGTCGTCTCTTCTATAGTGTTTGCGTGAACTGTTGATTCTTTCCAAAACTGTCCCTTGGTTCCATATTGTGTATTACTGTTAATAATTTAGGTTTAGACATTACCAGATGTAACACTTCAGGGAAATTATCTGGATACCTGGTTTGCTGCAGTAGTTCATCAAGTGAAGTTCAATATTACTCTGTCTAAAATGCATTTATTTCACTCAATGTTAAAACCAAAGATGTAATTTAGGTCTTTGTTAAAACTTTAAAATATTTGTGTTTAACAACAATTCCGTTAAGTAACCATTTTAGACAATCTCATGGGTGGTCGCTTAATACAAGTTGCACTGTAGTGTGCTGAAAGTAGGTGAGTTATAAGATATAATTCTTTGCCTTAATAATGTATGAATATTTTATATAGTTCTTCAGAAGCACAGTTTAGCAATGAAAACCTTGACTTGCGTCTGAATGAGATGGGACACTTAACTGGTAATATGCAGATGCTGTTGCCGCCTATAAGAAATGTTGCTTTGGATCCATTCACAGGGTAATTACTAAGTTTTAACTTTAAATGCCCTGCATCTACTCATGCAGATACATATAGTGTTCACCTGTCGTACATCTGTTTGTTTGTTACAAAACTTCAAGTTGATTGACTTACCGATAGCTAGGATACCACCGAGGTATATGCGTTTACTGAACACAGTCTTGTTTACTTAGGTATACCTTGATCAAGAATGAATATAAATTTATGTAGGCCTAATGCTATTAGTATCAAAGATCTATAATAATGTATATTTATTATTTAGATCTTGGTGAGAATTTATCTGTGTGAGTGATGCTCATCATTAGGAATACTCCTCTTATATCATGTTTTGCTCTTTTAGAAATCGTATCTGTGACAGTAAGTTATTATTGTAGGCATCATGTAAACTACTCTGTGCACAGCTGCTCCTTTTACATTTGATAAGAATATTTACACAATGTTCACTAGTGCACTGTTATGAGGTTAGACTGCTTCAGGCTTGTGTGGCTTACTCAAGGACGAACATTAAGAGTTTCATATTAACAGTTCTGTTCTGTTCTATAACTAAATGGTTTAATTTACAAGTCCATTTTACTGAATTGTGGCCCTTTGTTTAGTTTGCAAATATGTGCTATTTTACTGTTTGTTTATAGATCTGTGATAGTGGACAGGTATTCCAACACAGGCATGTGGACAAGTGCTTATTTTGACCCCAAGTTTTACCACTCACGTAAGTATATAAAGACAGGGTTACCATGGTCAGGGGATAAACATTAAACAAATTTAAGGTCAGGGAAGTTTGTCTTAACATATATGTTATTTGTTGGAACCCATTATTTGGATTCTGTATCTATAGCAGAAGGGTACAATGTTGTATACCCCCCCCCCAAAAAATGGTGTGATAATGTTAAGAGTGTCTGGTGTGCGACATAATGTCTGATATATATGCCCATTATACTAGTACTTGATTCTTGGTGCAATTTTTAATGAAACTTTATCGAATGTTTTTGTTTCCTATGTTAAACTTGTTTAATGATTTTGCAATTCAGTCTTAAGTCTTTATTTGTGTGTTTATGAATTAAACTTTGTCTTAAATTAGTCTTAAATAAACTATGTCTTAGAATGAGGCTTTTTCATGTACAGAAAAACTGATGGTTCCAACACCGATATTGGTTTATGCTGGAGACAATGGTACAACAGTGGAACTTGTGAATCCGACTGTTTGTATGCAGACTAACTGTAACAGATCGGGGTATTTACACTATGACAAAAGGACTGACAAACCTCCGTGCCCAGTTATGCTCTACTGGAGGGATTCAAATGGACAAGTAGCAAAACTTAATGTGTTCACAGTAGGTAAAAATCATATTAAAGAGGTAAATACAGTGCCCACCAAAAATATGGATACACTTTTTGACAGATACAGAATTAATATTGGTTTAATTATTCCATATCTTTTGGTCAGACTGTAACAATGTTTGCAATTTCTATAACTACAGTTAATGAAGGAGTCAAAAATGTGACAGATAGAAAGATGAACATTTTCTGATTTAAAAAATAAACTATGGGGTTCAAGGGGCTGAATTTGCCATATTATATGATCATGTTGTCGTTCAAAGCTGGCAAAGAAATTTAAGATTTTTCCATCTAGGGTACCAATCAATGTATTGTCTTAACACTAAATAAAAAAAATATTCCTGGTCTTCAAAAACATTGTTGCTTCTCTGTTCTGCAATTAGTGTTATACAGACAAGTAAATGGGGGAAAACTCTCTGTGTTCATATTTTTGGTGGGCACTGTAAATGTTAGTCTGTTGTTGCTTTTCATACACCAATCAGTCAGATATTGGGAGACAGCTTATATATACCATTGTTCAACTCAATACATGTTTATTCCCAAAGTCCAAAGTCGGTAGTTCAGCCAGTCTTTCTAAAAAATTGTGCCGAATGTTTTTTGAAAAGTTATTTAGCTACCTTCATCAGACTTATGTTTGGATTTTATTCAAGCTCATCCTTCAGTGTGGGGAATCACGTGACTAAAATGGTACGCAGCACTATGAAATAGATCGCGAAAATCTGGATATTTGGATAGTTTTTCGATTCTTGGTAAGTACTCCTTGATTATGTTTACTAGTTATATAGTGCAGGCTATGCAAAATTTAACGCGCTTTCTAATGGTACACGTGTCATTCCTGTACTCTCTCTGGTTTCTGAGATACCTTCGAGGTTTTAAGGCGAACCAGGGACATATTTTGCCAATATTTTTGGATAAATTACACAAAAACCGTGTTTAATGGGAATATAGTAGACCATGTTCAGGTGTCAGTACTTTATTGTATTCGGAAAAGAGTTTTTGTTCAAAACTAGTTACTCTTTCATACTTTATTGGTATTTTAATGCGTTATTTTGCTAAAAATGACAATTTATTGAAATGGTACACTCCACGGAACAACAATGTTGTGATACAAACCACGGATCATTTTAAACTTGTATTTTAGAGCAAGTAACTTTTTTTCTCCATCATCGTTTTTTGTTTAGTATATTTTATTATGCTTATTTTTAGTTGCCTAATAATAGTTTTCATCTATTCTTTTACAGAAATAACAGGATCAAAGAAACATGGTGCAGAGAGAATTGGAATCGAAACTGATCTGAATCAATTGAAGGAACTAGAATGAGTCGTGTTATAGTACAAAATATAAAAAATGTTACGATTTTGTATTCTGTATTGACCATTACATCAAATTAAAGGATTTTTCCAAAAATGTAAACGTTGTCATTTCGATCAGAACAGATAAACCTAATTTGAGCTTTTTAATCTTTTTTTAAATGCGACACTGATATAAGTTGTCCTTTACCAGGATAATATTTCATTTGTATACAATGTATATGGTCTTGAATATCAACATAATGTCGACATTTTGGGTAAAAATGTCTAAGATCGGGCAAGTATTAATGAACTTATATCGATACCAAGTCATTAATTCTTTAAATGAATGCCACAGGGTGTATCGGTTAATTAAAACATATAATGGACTTTCAATTCTAAATTATGTAAAATAGGTAGCATATCAAGGGTCTGCAACACCACTGCAACAAAACAAGGCGATGCGACTTCTTCGAATTTCGCATAATGCTGTTTCATGCTAATTAATGTGTGACTTTTATTTTCTGGAGTTATGTCTTTGTTGCGCAGTATTTTTTTAAACACGTATTTGTCGACTTTTATTACTTACCCTCTCCAGTAGCTCAGTGGATGCGTTGCCCGGTGACACTGGCTCAAATCCGAGTGGAGGCAATCGCATGCATGTCATATTTTAGCAGAAAGGTAACGGACAAATGCTCGACAATTTTGCTACCAAAACAATTAATTCATTTTTATCTGTGTCATATGAATTTAAAAACTAATTTTGGCTTCCTTTTAAAAAATAAACTCCACTCCCACTATCGAGTTTTTAAATCGTTAGGCCAGAGACCCGTGAGTTGTACATTGTTTCTGACACCATTTGCTCTGTCATACATTGAAGAGTTGTTCATAATGTTCTACTTCAGTATTAAATTTGTCTTCGACTAGATTTATTTGTGATGTTACATTATCAACTGTTTTACATGTATACTAATATAATAAATGCTATCGAAGAATCATTTTGATTTTGTCAATATAAATGTTTGTTTTCTGGTTAATATCTTTGTGAGTATTTCGACATTGAACTATATTTTCGGCTGCCATTTTAATGCGATTACACAGCAGATACATTAACTATTAGTTCGTTGATACTTGTTCAGATGGGCATTGTATACCTTTATGTACGCTCATAATCACAAATGAAGAGAAAAAATAACATTACATCGCCATTTTTTCTTATCGAATTAGATAGTGCATCAAATCAACTATCTAATAAGGAAGAGCGATGGTCGATACAATCTTCAAACTACACGAATAAAAGCTATGTCTCTGCTTGATTAGATAGTACATTGCACTGTTTTAAGATTCATTCCACATTCGTTCTGGTGATAGTGTGTCTAAATTTTCTTTTATTTTAGTTGGCCCGTGACGTGTTCCCTTCATTCGCCTGAGCCTAGCTTCTCGACAACGTCTTGCTGTAACTTCTGTATAAGAATAAAGGAAACCTAATAAAACAACTGAAAACAATTGTAATCAATCAGTATTCTGAACCAAGGTTCCAAAATGCGGACCAAATTTTGTTCTAAAATGTACAGGACTGGTTTAAAACTGATCCGTGGTTAGTATCACAAATATGTTATTCCGTGGAGAGTATCATTTCAATAATTTGACATTTTTACAAGAAATCCCTTAAAATCACCAATAAAGGACGTTATTAGGCACTGTATTTCAACGAGAAGCCTTTCCCGAATACAATAAAGCACATGCACCTGACCGTGGCATAATAAATTGCCTTTAAATACAGTTTTTTGTGTAGTTTATACACAGTAATGTAGACTTGTTGACAAAATATTCCACTGGTTCGCATTAAAACCTCGAAGGTATCTCAGAAATCAGAGAGAGTACAGGAATGACACGTGTACCATTAGAAAGCGCGTTAAATTTCGCATAGCCTGCACTATATGACTAGTAAACATAATCAAGGAGTACTTACCAAGAATCGAAAAACTATCCAAATATCCAAATTTTCGCGATCTATTTCATAGTGCTGCGTACCATTTTAGTCACGTGATTCCCCACACTGATCCTTAATTATCTGAGTTTTGACATTGGCATGGCAAGTGTAGGCATCATGGTCATATCGATGGATTAGAACCAGAAGGCCGTAACTACCTCTTACGACCTTATAAGACTCATACATATTTGAAATCTGCTTCACGAGCATACTTTCATGAAAATCTGAAATTGTCATGTTGACCACAATGAAGTTTTAAAAACGAGTTTTCCCATAGGTAAAGAGTAAATTACAGACAGTTTTCTCTTGTTTTCTCAATATATCGATTTGGTAGTGAAGACATTCTTGTTCTAACCCTGCGATATGGACTCATTTCTAGTTAGCGTCACAGAATTAGATAGCTTAATATAACTCCAGTCAGGGCTCACGCTGTCGGTCGACATTGTCGCCATTTACCGGTAGTTTTATCAAGCTGGCGATTATTATTTCATAATGTCGATAAAAAATGTCGACCAGGTAATAATCCAACAGAAATTTCTAAATTAAATCTGTGTAACTTCGTATTTTATCTTCCACCAACCTGACAAGTCTCATAAATTCTCGTGTTCACACTTCAACTTGGACCCATATAATCTGATTGTTAATTACCTTTAGTCCCAAGGGCATGTCATGCAGACCACCACTAATCCCATTAGGGGTCTAATTACTGATAGTTTGTCGTGATAACATCTTTTAATCCCCTTTAATTGGTGTAATTAACTGTCAACAATGTGCGTGGAACAGGTCTAAGGTATTGACAAATGTGAAACAGGGTCTAAAACACCGACGAATTTGAGCCATCTGAGCGTGTGGGCTGCAGACAAAATTAATCGCCATTTAGAGTTAGTAACAGGTGATTCATTAAATATCTGTCAAATATTGACTGCTTGGGGTAAACAATGACCAAATTATTCAATAAAACTTATTTTTCACGGCCTTTTAGATAACCAAAGTTGACCAGTACCCGGACATGCAAAATTCAGATACTCGTCATTTGCAAAATAAGTGCATTATTTTAACACAATTTTAGATCAAACTACCCATTTTAAAAGGTTAAAATTAATGAAATTTGCTGTTTCCAAGCATTCTTGAGGTTTCACATAGTTATTTTTCAACTGATAAGTACATTTTAAAAAATATTGTGAAAAACTACACAGTACGGATCCGTATAAGTGCTCATTTTCGCAGAAAAATGGCGACCATCTTGGACGCTATCTTGGACGCAGAGCGGTTGTGAAAGACAAAATTTGTAAGGAATAGATTTTCTTAATGTTTGGTCATATGACCAACTGTGGTGTAAGTTTAAGAGATGGGCTCAAATTTTAGCTCTTAAGCTAAAATCATTACGCTGTGACAGGAGCATTTTATTTTTATAATGTACAAATATGTTCCAGATTGTCCTAAATAGTGTAAAGAAGAATCCAGACAAATACAGCTTAGGTGCCTTTGCATTATTGAAGGAGGAGTTAGAAATGCTCTTCCAGATTATTGACAAAGCAGCTGAAAAAAACTATCATTTGGAAATTGATGTAAGTATATATTTGCCTGGAGTTTGTTGGTGTTTGTTTTCTAGTAGTTTATTTGTATATGTTTCAAAATATCTATAATCACCAATAATTTTATGACTGTTAATACTCTAAAAACACAAATCACACTTTAGTGTTCATCTTTATGAAAGTTAGCTACAAACTACATAACATCATTTAGTATCAGGACAGTGTCGTTCAAAAACCTTGTTACTTAAGTTTGAAATTATATTATAAACCCTTGTTCAATGTTATACTCTGTAAAAATCCCTTATTTAGGTTAACAATCTACTGATTTTGCTTTAACAAGTTCTCGAAGGGACTAATACTGCTTGACTTTCTCAGGGAAGTCAAGAAACTTGTGATGTACATAAAATGCATGCATAAAGGTCGAGAAGTTTGATTATCCAATCTCAACATGCTTAAAAGCACTGCATTCTATGGTAACCTAGTTTTTTTATACTCTTGTAGAATATTGACAGTATAGCAAGAAGTATTATAACGGAACGAAAACAAAAAGAGAAAAAGAAGCCACTTAGTGATAAATCTGTGAAAGATGGCAAGAAACATGGGAAGAAGAACATTATGAGACATTATCACAATTTTCAGTACATAAATATTCAATTGGAGTGCGAACCATTCGTGTTTGGACATACTGTACTTTTACATCTCCATATTGAGGGCTCATCCAACAAACGAAACATGTTCATGGTATGAATGCCCATACAGAAAAAATAAACTGTTTTGTAACCATGCTCTTTGAAAACATCTGTCATCATGAAGTTAGGCGACATTCTATAAGTTATTTATTGGCCTATTTTGAAGAGGCACCTCAGTACACAATCTTTGAAGAAGAAAACCATTCACTCAACTTAAACTGTATGGTCAAGGAACCTGTTGTCTAACTTCATGTTGAAAAATTTCTTCTTACTTAAACAAAATTTTATATCACATACCATCTGGTATATCCCCACTCATAGCCGACAAGCATGTATGCTTTCTTGGTATTTATCACATGAATAACGTGATATTTCATGTGATAACAATTGACAAAACAATGTCCTTCAACACTGATAACAAATCCGCGAAAACATAATGTCCCAGACTAAATTATGACTTGGTTACTATGGTTACTTGATCAAGAGAATCCTTCATTTGTTGTCTTTGAGATTACATTTCTTAAACTTGTCACGAAAATAAATTAAGCTTAATATTAAAATTTTCTAGATTCGTTTAAGAAATGTTGATCTCCAAAAACAACTCATCACGGATCCTATATATCTACACTGATAGAAAGCAACCATGTATACTTTCTCGCTTTGAACTTAAATGGAATTTGTAAGAACAAATCAAACTTTAAGCTACAGTATCATTTCTAAGTTCAGCATACTTTTCACAGGTGCCATGGACAGTGGGTGTTTGATCTTTGGCCATTATTGACTCGATGTTGTTATAATTGCAGTTTGTGAATGCAAGCAACAAAAACACATTTGTGCAACCTCGCCTGGTGGAAATGAAGGATGAGACGATTATGTACGAAAGCTGTAGAAAAAATCACTCAGATGAAGAATTTGTGAAAATATCCAAACATAAACAGTATGAATGAAATTAATACTAGTATTTCATACTCTGTATTTGGACATTTTTTTCTGCATCATAGACTGCTTTTACTTCTAAGCTATTTTGACACATCTTAAACTGTAGTAGAGTAAAAAATAATCAGTATAAATGAAAGTGATTCTAAGTGTTTCAAAATGAGTATTAATATATTGAAATATTGTTTCCACATCCTAGGCCCCTTTTACTTATAAGCAATTCTTGAACGTCTCTAACCTTACTTAGGGGCTGTGGCTGTCTGATGACTATTCTATCTTCTTGGTTTGTGTTATCCCTATCTTCTAACACAGGCTTGGTTGAAAAAGTTACAATCCAATATTTTGCAGTTTTCCTAAAAAGCTTTAGCCGTCCCTCTGAAATTATGAACATAATCATAAGGTATGTAACGAAAACTAATTGGTTTTAATGAGTTATCCCGGATACTCGAGTAGAATGGGTAATGTCAATGCATACACAACAATTACGTAATAGTTTTTTACCAAACAGACTGAACTGCTATAGGTATCTTAACATTATGTGTAATTATTTCAGCGGATTGTGTATTTATAATGAAAATGGGGATATGGTTGACAGCTTTGGGAATAAAGTGGCTTGTGGATCTGATGGCAGCACGTTAGATTTTCTCATTATTGACCAAGTTTTGTTTGGGATTACGAAAGAAAGAAACAGGTATGTAATCATTGTCGTCTATCATATATAACATACATAAATTTCCCAGGTATGAAAAGTGCAGTAGTAGCTCTGTAGTAACTGCTGATTTTCCGTACTAATTATTGAATCAAATACCATGAGAGACACATTACAGGTAACTGTATCATTAATAAAAAAATGACAAAAATGTATATCAAATTATTAGTCTGGGAACTTGACTAACCATTGATCATGAGTAAAATGCCCCTTTTTCATATTTTTCTAGTTTTGGTTGGTGTTTTCCTGATGTTTGCCGTACTGTGACAATTATTATGTTGGTATTATAACTCACTCTGTGACAATTCAAGTACCAGCCTAAATGTATCTTTACTGGTCTAAATAAAATAATTTTTAATTATAATTGTGAAATATTTCAGTATATGGAAAAAGCTTGTGGGTTGCCAAGATTTGTTTGATAGTTCCCCATTGGATTTTTCGGTAGAAGACTTTATTCAATGGTCTGTTGAATCCATCTCTGAGTTATGGCAAGAGTTGGTTCGCGATTCAAACAACCCACCACAGTTAATTAACATGAACTTCATCGGCAAGAACTTTGGCCAAGGCATCGGAAAGCTACTCATGTTGAACCTTGGTGCAGGATTAGCGTTCTTTGACCCTCAGACATTGGAGTTTGTCTCAATGAATGTTCCTGAAATCTAGTATGTATTTGTCTCTTAAACATGTTTTGTCTTGTACTTGACTTTCCAATTAATTGGGCGCAAGGGTCGTTGAATCCGTGCATAGACACCTTCGGTGGGTGTAGATAATCTTTTGTTGCTGCCTGGTGACAACGTTTTTGAATTCAAGCTTTTTAGAACAAATGTTTTCAATTACTAATTGAATAATGAATCATATTCATTTTCAAATTTGATGATAGCAAATGCTTGTTTTTGCAATTTCAAACCGTATGCTTGGTCAAAATCTTATTGCATCTAACTGTGTTTACTTGCAGCTCAAACTTCGATGGTTGTACACTAGCCCATGTTTATAATAATAATGATAGTAATAATTATACCAAGTCTTCCCTGTGAGCCTCTATAACTAAGTTTGAATGATGTCATACTCAATTAAACTGTTAAATTGACCCGAGGCATGGGTATAACTTTTCTTGTGTTACTGTCTACTAAGTATTCCAACATGAAAACATTGGCTATCATGTCTGTGAAGATTTAGATTTTCACTGACATATATATAATTTCAGCTCTAAACACTATGAGTTCACCAGTAACGGACTCTTAATGAAAGGGGACTTTGAAACGTGCAAAATCCTAGCAGAGAAGAATTACGTATCTGGCAATAGTCTGACAACTTTGACTGTTATTGGAGTCCAGCATAAGTTATTTATTCTGGAAACCGTACATGAAGCCGGTGACAGAACTGTGAAACTGTCAATGGTTTACAGTCTGATATTACCAGGCATTGCAAAAGATTTTTGCTTCATAGGAAAACAAGGTGAGTTGATCGGTGTTTCATTTTGGTTTTGCAAACTATGAGTCCTTTTCCATTGAACTCAGAAAATCTATGAGTCCCACTATGTACAAATATAGTATTTTCAAAAAATGAGTCCCCAGCCAATCTTGTGAGTCAGGGACTCTGGACTCGCTCTAAAATGAATCACTGGTTGATTAATGCTTTGCTGACATTAAACTTTTATTCCATACATACTTTTTGTACGGAATCATCAGATGCATGGTACTTTATATACAGTATTAATTTCAAACAAGGTGGGCAATAAGACTTTTCAGTATATTTAAACCTACTATGATATCTTCATCAAGTAATAACTTTTGTTATCAGACTAACTATAATTATCAATCGCCTTATGTGCATTCAATACAAAACAAATATTAAGAAAATGAAGTAAATGTTAAATTTATTATTATATTGTGCATGAAACAAGTAATGTTAATGGATCAATTGAAACATATAACTGTTAGGTGAGATAACAAGTGATAACCTTAGTAAATATGCGTGCATAAGGCGGGGTACAGATATCTTTACTATGACTTCTACAAATCAAAGTAAAACGGGTAAATTAGCGCTGATTTATGTGAAAAACCTCATGCTTTCAACTCAGAATTGTGGTTTTGTTCAGTAACAACACTGTGCTGTTATATTTCTGTAAAAACTACATTTAAGTTATGACTCCTAACATTTTATCATGTTGAAACATGGACTATGGTCTTCGAATTGACTTGTTTAAATTGCTTTTGAAAATAATTGCAGACATTCTTTTTATGAGGTGATAATTATCTTGTTAACAGATATGTCTGGATGGAGGGCATACTAGAACACATCTTTCAATTTCTGAATTAGTTAAGTATTCAGATTGGTCAACAAGGCAACATAAGTTTTAATATCCCGGGGTATCCCGGAATCTACTGATGTCGGAGTAGATGCCGGAGAAGATGCAGGAGTAGATGCAGGAGTAGATGCCGGAGTAGATGCAGGAGTAGATGCAGGAGTAGATGCAGGAGTAGATGCAGGAGTAGATGCCGGAGTAGATGCAGGAGTAGATGCAGGAGTAGATGCAGGAGTAGATGGTTGAGTAGATGCAGGAGTAGATGCCGGAGAAGATGCAGGAGTGGATGCAGGAGTAGATGCAGGAAGCATAATAGTGATTGTCTTGTCCCTCCGTCCGTTCGATGTTTGTAAGATGACTTGAGTTTGGAAAGTGATACCATGATGAAATTTACTATGTTAGGAAGTTGTTCAAAAACAACACATGTGATTCAAAATGGAGCTGTTGGGGTCGAGGTCACTGTTTCTATAAATAGAAATTATGGACTAAGCTTCCACCTGAACATAAACGTTTACTGAACACAGTCTTGTTTTCTATGTTTTCAGTTGGTATGATGGTTTCTCTGACCCAACAAACAGACGATGACCAGAGATACAGAGAACATGTATTCCAATATGATTGGAATGGTAGGTTATGTGGTGTGTTACCATGCCTTCATCGTGGATCAAGGTCATTCTGTGTACAATATTTCCATGACAATGAGGACACTGAGGCTGATACCCAGTGTTTGACAGGCTGGCATGTTTATATGAGAGATGGTCGAGATGGCATTCTATGTGTGCAGCTCAACCAGGGATAACAGACAAATAAAAAATTTATTTGCTGCCTTGGCCATTGATTAGCCATACCTAATTCAGAACTGACATTCATGACATTTTGCAGTAAAATCAAATTTATTGAACAAATTAAGTCAAATTTTTGACATGTATGATAATTTTTGTGCCAGACGTATGGATGAATGAATATATTACAAAACTTTACCTTGCTAATGCTTATTCTTCATAATGGTATGTGATAACCATTGGGACGATGTCAAAGAGACTTTGCCTAAGTACTAGGTACCAAGCCTCATTGCGACTTTACAGAAATTGTAGGTATATAATATTAGTATATTTGCTTGAGGTAAATGATTTAGGGTATACATTTTGGTATATCAACATTTTATTATGTAGCATTATTTGGTGTTAAATGAATTAGTGCTAAAGGAAAACGAATATATTTATACATTAATTTGTCTAATTTTGCAGGTGTAATCATTTATATTTCCTGGCATTTGTTTATATTTATATTGTATAGACATTTAGTATTTCCTTCACAATATGCATTGGCATTGTCGTTGTATTTAGAAACCCTATAAGAAATCATCAAAACTATTATCTGATTGACAGTGACATAATGTGATACCTTTATGTAGAACTTTAATGGTGGGACTGTAAACTTTGAGAAAAACGAAAATTGCCTAACTTTTTTATGCCAGTCATCTACGGATGCAGGAGGCATATAGTGATTGTCCTGTCCGTTACAAAATTTTGAAACACATATCAAGGCATTGCTTTCAAGCTTGGTGTACTTTTGATCATCATAAACAGAAAACATTATCAAAGCCATGTAGATCTAATACTTTCAAACATTTCAACAGAATAATGACTCCTGAATGACCTAGCCATAAGCATTTAATGAACGTACGTAGTCTTGTTTACCTGAGAAAAACGGAAATCGCCAAGCTGTTTGTGAACTCCTGCATTTAAAACAAAGACCTAGTAAATGTATTTTAGATTTTTGTATTTTAAATAATCTTAATTGACAATTAATTGTTACAATGACAATGTATTTGTCAACTGAAATAAGTAAGTCTGCTATAAGCAAAAGTAAGAGAGTGATCAACTGACTTCATCTGTGTTACTGCAACTACTAACCATGCAGGCAATTTACAGAACTGCACAAAATAATGTAAATTATGTCTAATATTGTTTCATTTCTGATATGAATGTTTAATAATGTCTTAGAAGTACATGTATTGAATAAAATGAAATCAAAACATAATATGAACAACTCTTTTTTTAAACACATTCCAAATACTGTGTTATATATACGTGCTGTGCGACCATTGACACAAATCATGTGAACAATACCTGAAGTAATGTGATATATAATCATAGTGTACATACATTGTGAAACCATTTACACAAATCATGTGATACTAACTGTGAATACAAAATGTACTTTGTTTATACTTGCATTTTTGTTGGATGATGTACTTTTTTTTATCTTTTGTCTTATTTCTTCCGTTGAAAGTTCTTTATTTTCTATAGAACATATTTTCATACTCAAACTTCTAAATGCAATACTATATTTGTGATGATTTTTTTACTTTGCTTTACTTTATTTATTTTTTGATGATGTAGCTCTATAATGTGCTTGCTTTAGATAATACTGTATTTTGGTTTATTGTTAGATTATATGGGTTACTTTCAGTCTGTGATATTGATGGGGACTACATAACTGTTTTAATTGATAAAAATCAGATAATCCCAATAAATTACATGTCTATACACATGTACACGTATAATAAATGAATGTTAATAGCCTTGTTGTTGTTTTGTTATTATAAGTAACCCCAGCATGTGCTGTGAAAGGTGAATACTGATCAGGAATCATTCGTATAATGTATATATTAAGCTTACATATTTTAGTATACTCTATTCGCAAAAATTAGGGAGTACCTTGTTCCTCTGAGTTGGGTAGTATTAATATCTCCTCATTCTATCCAAAGATTGGACTTCTTTGTTCTATCCTATCCTTGAGTGTGTCCTTTTGTCTATATTTGGCCAACTGCCTCCTACTATGTGATACCATGCACCAATCTCCATGTTTGACGATTTCTTCATGTGTAAACATTCCGTTTGACCTAGAGATGGAATTATCAAAAGAATCACTTCATAACATTTCGGCAAAGATCATGATAATTGACATGGGCTATAACACAGATATATATATATATTCTAAATATATATCTGTGGCTATAATTGCCAACTAGCATGAACGTGTTGACACCCTCAATATTTGACGGCGTCCAGCAAACCAAAAGATCTACAACTTGTTCAGGTTCGTATATTTTACAACGTCAGAAATTGCTTGATCGGACAATTTGGAGATTCCCCTGACAACTTTGCCCAATCAGGACATTATGCTCCAATAATTGCATGACTAGCAATAAACGGTCTTATGATACATACGTTAGAAGAACTGTTTGACTTACTTGCCTTAGTCCTCTTCATCTCTGCTTGGACATAGAACCGACACCTCAGCACGCCATTGGACACGGTCTTGTGCTGTCTGCTTGGCCTCTTTACGACATCCTGGATTTTTGGAGCTCTGTGTTGAGGTTTCTTCTCCTGGTCAGGTTCGGTCTGCCTCTTCTACTGCCTTGTGGATTCCAGTCTAAAGCGTGCTTGGTGATGTTAGAAGAACTGACATGTACATAAAGATATTGGACCTAGCAATAATCCGAACACTTTTTTTATATGTATCGTAAAAGTGTGTCTCGCTGGTTTAGAATGAGAAGGTCGTCCATGTAAGAACAAAATTGATATTTTGAGAAAGCAAGGAAAACCTGTCCGAAGATTGCTCCTTATATTAATTATAGTAAAACAAGATGTTTTAACTACAGACTGGTCAACATTCCGACGTCCATGAAAACAGGCTCATAAGAAGCGCCTCGTGATGCTGATTTTAAAATGTGTCAGTCTTAGGTCGTAAGTAGTAATTACAACCTTCTCATCTAAGCCAACGATATCTAAGATCAATCCTTTAGATTGTCTAACATCTAAGATCTCTAGCATTTGAAAAGTACCAATAGAGCCAATCTGTATTGACAACGTCTAGCGTTACTATTCAGCAAATACTTTCATACCATATATGTTTTCATAAATAAACAAAATACACCGTATACATCTGAATCTAGGCAGTGATATGCATATAGTCATGCAATAAACAAAATGTAAATATACACGGGTGGTAAATTTAAGAGCAGAAAGTAGACCGTGAAATTCTATGATTTAATCACACAAAGTTTTGAGTGTCTAGGCTCAGCGGCCTTAGCTGTGTGACTTTTGGTTGTCTAAAATGAGTTTTTTTTTCATGCTTCGCTTCCTAAATATCACGTATCTTTTTAAAAGCTACAGTGCATGTACTGGTCTATAACTCCTTTGTTATTCTTAGAGGGTTTCATATCTTTGTAAATGACCATTACAAAATACATACCCAATAAGGTTAAATCTCTCAAAACCGGGCAATATCGCAAGAACAAGTATGAATAACAAAAAGAACTTCCATGAGCTTGACTTCGTTACAAAAATGTCCAAATAATACCAAATAAGGTATCTCAGAATGTACCAGATGGATCTACTGTTTTGAAAATGTTCAAGGTGAGCATGCCGGATCCCTAATACAATGACCTCCCAACAGGTATTTTTACAAGCAATAACTTCCTAGATATACGCAATCTTAGTCATTATATACATGTAGATACAAAAGACATCAAAGTGTCACTCCCTCACTCTTCAAAATAATGTTTGCTACCCCGCTCGTAATGTTTGGTCACCTCCAATGTTAAAGACGCTGCTAAATTCATGCACTAGACTAATGCAGTGTTCAGATACAATACTTGATACGATTTACTAAATTTTACTTTTTATGAAATAATAATGGTAAAACGATGCGAAATTAACATTCATAATTAATATTTGACCTTCACGATGCGTAGTTAGTTTGCCAAGTTTCAATATTTTTAAATAACAAAATGCCTACATGTTCCGAGTAACGATCAATCAAAGAATAATCGTCTAACTCTGACTTACATTCTAACACAGATGTTGCCTCTGTATAGCATTGGAATGCATGTGAATGTGACAATATTTCTTGCATGTAATCTAAAGCATGCTCTACACGAACGAAGAGTATCCTGAATATCATACAAATGTTGTTGCATACGCTTTATCTTCTGTACCTTTGTTGAAATGCTTCAAACCATGACTATTTTTGTATAAACTATCCCGATGTGTGTCCTCAGAACGTTCAAATGCATATGTACATATAGCGGTGACACAAAGGTAATTTTATGTTCATAGACAAGCATGTATGATTAACCACACGGACTAAACCTGAAAATTAATCTATATTAACACTCTTTACATACAAAAAAATGCATAAATGTAACGAGAAAATCAAATAAATAACATTAACCAAACCCCGTACACCCAGCTAGACCCCGAACACTTGTTGTGTGAATAAAAACTAGACTTTGTACAGTAAAAAACTAGACCCTGTATACAACGCAATGTTGTTTGTCTTCAATAACATGCTTGTAAGTGCATGTTTATTGGCAAGGGTTTCAACATAGGTAAAGAACATATCAGGTAAAAGTTTAAATCATAACAGAGTCTTGGAAAATGTATACTTTAGGTGCGATAAAGGAAAAATGTACGTTTTTCTGCACCGTCAGCCAAAATAGGTACATTTCGGTGTTGTTTGTCAAGAATTAACGAACTTACAGAGCAAACGAGTACATTGTTGGGTTTTTTAACAACTTAAATGGAGATAAGGGCAGCGAAACCCAAAAGTTTATTCACTTTAATACATACTACTACATATTTATATTTTCTATTACAGTCCGCTCAACGTTAAATGATAACGATAATATACATTGGATCGTCATTCAGGTAAATTGTGTTTATCGATAGTGTTTTTCTGAGTGTATAATCGATTCAATAAGTAATACTAATGAGGGAACTATCCCATTCGAAAGAATATCGGGGATTACCGTTAACCCAGGTATACACAGTCTAACCTAGATGAACATAGTTTACCTGCCGGACGATAGTATATTTACAAACGGTTGTCAATTGACTTTGAAAGGACTGTAAGTGAGTTAACTGTAATTCGCGCTATTCCTCCGATTTGGATAGCTCCCTCATTAGTATTACTTTTTGAAACGACAGTACAATCCTTTTAAATTCAAATGAGAAAGGTTGTATAATCAGATCGTCGGATAATCTATGCTTATCTAGGTTGAACTGGTTATACCTGAATTAACGGTATTCACCGCTATTTTTTCGAATGGGATAGTTCCCTCATTAGTATTACTTTTTAAATCGACCTGTTAAATAGCCGATTTTTCATTATATCCGATTACGTTATAAGCGAGTGGTATTACTTTGAAATAAAGAAGGAACGAAGTCGGGGATTTTTTCCTTTCTCTTTAACCGAGTTTTCGTTATAAGCGAGTTTGCTATAAGTGAGTTCCACTGCAGTCTATTCAATAAGTAATACTAATGAGGGAACTATCCCATTCGAAAGAATAGCGATGAACTTGGACGCACTTTTTTATAATATTTTATATACCGTGTGACAGTCTGCGTCAGAGATAAACAATGACTTCCAAATCCATGTGAAACATTTAAAGAATGGTGTTAAGAGCAAACTCAATTGTAGTATTTATAGAATACAAATACCTCATGATTTATTGTATGAGTAGATTCGTCAGCTTGCAGCACATGTCACTTGTGATTCATTTTAGCACAGTGTGTGGTACCACATACCGGTGTTCCACTTATAACTTGTTCAATATGTTTGTTTGGCTATATATTTACTGTTCGTGAAGTCCGTGTCAATAAACTATATCTGTATGCTATATATGTTATTTTTAAATCCGTTATCTTCCTTTTTTCCTCTTTACTATTTTATTGGGTAGCTGTATAATTGCCACAAAAGGGTTGTTGAAAGTTCAAGCAGTTGGCATTTAGTGGCCAAAACTATGTACCCAAAATGACCAGAAATGTCAATGTATGGTAAGTGCTTACTGTCCTATAGGACCATAAAGGGGTCGTGAGTACCAACCAACTAGGAATACACGTGAGAATGGATGTCCCAAAAGTACCCAATAACTCCAAGAATGACTTCACAAGGTGTAGAAGAGTATACATGTACACATATAGTCGAAAGCATATATCGACAGCTCATGCTGCTGGTTATTGTGCCAACATTATAAGAATTTTGCAAATAGTGGCGAGTAGTCAATAAGACAAGAAATGGCTGGGCCGGGTGGCTGTGAATGTCCGGTTGGGCCATGCAAGATTGAGTTGACTGTAACTGATAGAATATGTGGAAAAAACTAAGTAATTATATACCTGGTATAAGTGTGTACTAAATTAGAACAGTAATAACTGTAAGTAATGGTTTGAGTTCCTATAGAGACTAGGAATATATGAACATGTGAGTAGTTAATAACAAATTAGAACAAGGTGTTGTGGCTAGTGCTTATTACGTGTCTAATGACTTTCGGAATTAGTGTTCCTCGTGAACTAAAATTAGTATGGCACGATTATAAGCGGAGATGTTCCACTTTCTACAGATTAAAAATCTGTGTAAAAAACAGATTACTGAGGCTGTTTTACCTCATGGCGACCAGTAGCCAATGGGTTATAACTTTTTGCGGTAGGTTAGTCGGTGATACTTCTTTTTATTGACATACAAATGCATTGGACCACAGAACGATCTACTGGATAACTGTAAATATGTTGTATTAAACAACAAGAATTTATGAATACTTAATGTTAACATGCGCACATAACCTCACATCACGGTATTTTAAGGATGTTTTCATTTATTTGTTTTCAACAAGATATTTTGTACAACATGTATGCTCCTATGACAGACCAATAACCGGAAATGGTAAAAGGTCACAGTGACATAGACCTTTGACCGGGTGACCTAAATGAAAATTCTAGCTTGATTCGAAAATAGATTTAATATAAACATGATAAATAAACAAACATTAATAATTATGTATGCAAATGCATTGCTTAGAATCTAGTAATATCATGAATGAGTATCGAATATCTTTGCAGAGCAGTAAATACGCAGTAAGAATATAATATGCTTGTCAGTAGTATAGAGTTAAGTGCATGTATATGATGATAAAATTATGTTCTGCCTTTAAAAAGAACAAACGGATAAATATACGCATTCTTACAGAGACAATGTCGAGAATTGTCACGTTTTTTTACCTCGTGACAGCTCTCTGGTCGGGAAACATATGCAGTCATGGCTATTAGAAATGGGTTTTCAAATAGGATATGAACAAGTCTTTCGAAATATGTGCTTCTTTTGGCCTCCTTCGTTGCAATAAAGGTCGATGGGCTCTCGGACTAAATGTTATATATTGTAAAACACGTGAATCTTTTCGGCGCCTACATTCAATCATTCCGCATCCGAACTCGTGGCTTAATTATTTATCCTACGATAAGACACAGGTAAAGCCCTACCGGATTGAACTGAGACTCCTTGCATACTTTGTTAAAGTCCGGAGATATCGGTATATAGTAAATTATGGGACAGTGGGGTGGGGGCACAAAGAAGAAATGCTAAATTGTAAGATAAATGTCATTATGTAGCTAGAACTGCTTAGCTGGCATTTATTTACATATTCAATTAGTGAATGAACTCTAAATTGTAAACTACTAGATATAAAACAACGTTCTACTTGGCTAAACCAATTGTCTTTCGACTTTATGACACTTGTATTTAGGATCTGTTCAGGATCTGTAACCGTCAGTTAAATAGACACATAAAGCTCACAGCTAACCGTAGCCTTGATACTATTTTCGGGTTTTTTTCGTTATCACCGATATAGTTAAATTGCGCCCAGGATAATGTGATTTACAAACATTGACCAGATTGATGTATACTGTGGCAAATTTGGTTACTTCAGTACACACGGATGGTCAATTGTAAAACGCTTGATTTCTCCACCTTTGAGGCCTGTTCTCTATTTCCCACATTTCTCGTTATCATGGTCGGACTATACCTTTAATTACACTGTCATCGGATTCAAGTCCATAAGGAAATATCCGGTTATGCAAGTTATCGCCGTGTGTATGTATCTTCTAACCCACGCCGTTAAAGGTCAATGTCATATAAAATCACAAGTGAATATACATTGATAAAATAAATGCGATGTAGTGAGCTGTGTGTGCCACCACGTTAACAAGCGCGTGATTATTGAAGTTTTTCGCTTGTTTGAACTACAACCAATTAAGATATCTAGAAATTCCACATTATTTACGGTAAAAAGTTCGTAACAAGTCAAGTGAGTATCAATCTCCGAAGCACAGTAAATAAGACGACTTAAAATGTTTATGGAGGTACCCTAAAACAATATTATTATATGGAGACCGCGAGATGACAAAATTACGGTAGCGTCCTGGTGCCAAATCGTAACATTCTATAAAAATATAAAAGCTTGATTAGGAGATGTTTTATTTATAATTATGCATTTTTATCTCCTACGTAGGACTATAAAAAAATTGAAATAAGGGTTTTCTGTGTTTATAGAATATTATGATTTAGCACCTGGACGCTTCCGTACAAAATAGATTGCAGCATGTAGTTTAAATAGTTTTCGGCGCCCAAACATGCAAGAAAGACATGATATGGAAATGATATTTGTTCTTTGTTTAATGGTGTACTCCGAGGGATTGGTGCAAATATATGTGTGCCTATATAAATAGATCTAGTAACCATAGTTTTGAAGTGAGCCATCGAAAAGTCCTTCTCAGAGTGACAACTCACATTTGCATTTCCGTCCACAGTTTGTGTCTCATTAGTCTTTCAGTAAAGTTCTGTATTGGTAATTTTGGCGTTTCATCTGATACTTAGGAACAGCCTTAGCTGCAGCGGGAACTTGGTGAATTACGTCGCTTATTAGCTTCGTTTCATTCGGTCACTTGGGATCATCGAGTTTTTGTTATATCCTCGTGAAAATGGATGCAGGCGTTACTCCGTTTAGTTGTGTTGTGAAGTTACTGTTTTCTGTGTTCGGTTGGTTAAGTGGAGTGCTGCCTCCCCTGTCCGATTTCCTCATTTCTTTTAGGCAGTTCTTCAATGCTGGATTTAGTACACTAATTTATTAATACGATTGAAATGTGGACAAACAGTACTCAGTGAAGGAAATTGTTATATACATTGGACATCAAAAACATATTCAAAAATATTTCTGCATCTCATGTCAGACGTCAAGGTAAAATGTAAAAATGGCCATATCTTGAGCTTTAGCTGTTTCGATTATTTGAACAATACCACCATCTCTATGGTGTTCTTGCTCCTTCAACACAAATCGGCTGTTCAAACAAAAAGTGGTAAGATCTGCTACAATCAAGCAAAGCGGAAATGCTGTAGGAGTAACATAAATTGTTAAATGACATGTACTACTAAATTTTCTAGACGATTTACCACTCAATTTGACGGCATTACTAAGACCAAAATTTCTGCATGTTTATAGAAGAAAAATACCATCATGCCTGTTTTTTAAGAAAAAGGATGTTCCTGTATAAGTTAGAAAATGAATAATTTATAATTAAGAGTGAAATAGACTCTATCCACAGTTCTGCCAATATGATCGGAGGTTAACAATAATTCCATTTAACAGAATGCACTTGCCGTTTGAAAAACACAATCTTTTCCTATTTGATGCAAACTTGTACTGTATAACATGTTTTTGTCGTATTTCAAACAAATACGTTCGCATAACGATGGTACCTTTTCGTGTCGAATTCCCCCCCCCCTCCCCCTATGTTTCATAATTACATGTATTTCTAATACAAGGTTGGTGAATTGTTTACAATCGTTGTGTTTTCAAGATTATGTAATAAATACGTTTTGTTGCTAGGGGCTTGATAATGTATTGCTGTCTTCGAATGAGAAGGTCGTAAGAACAAAATCGATATCTTGACAAAAAAAGAAAAAACTGTCCAAAAATTACTCATTACGTATGGTAAAACAAACGGTTTCATTTTCAGTTTGGCCTACATGACAAGACTTAGTTCCGATTTCATGAACATTTTGTGATCATGCTTATTTTTATATTTATCCGTTTTATAATAAAGCCAGAGATATGATTGTGATTTGCAAGAGCTGGAAGTGCGACAAAACATGAGTTTCAAGGACTGATAACAAATAAACAAGCTCGGTCACCTACGTGCGTTTGTATTTGTTTCGTGTTTCTGTCATGATATTGTGTCAATATGATAGGTTTGAACACATTCCATTTTTGGCAATGTCATTGTCACTCTTCGCGCAGGACGGAGTGCTTAGCAAATGCCTTTAAACAATATGAATGCTTCGTCAAAATGATCGCTTTTAGCTGGCGAGTTTGTGAATGTTGTATTTTAACAGGTGATGATAATTTGTTTGAAAAAAACACAGGTGAAAATAGTATGCATATTCTGACAGGGAAGGTAGGAAACTGCAGAGCACAGAAATAACACAGACCAAGATTATACGGCAAAATGCCAAACAAACAAATGAACGAGAAAATGAAATTAATAAAGCACTGGCTGTCCAAGAATAAGCTGTCGAAATGCTGGGGCCTTATTAAACAACGTTGTAAGTCTAAAACTCAGACTTAGACTTTATATTGCCAAATGTTCTATTCGATCTAATAGTGTTATCAATGTACCGATTTTGATATAAATGGGTAAACATGTTCAGTGGGTACCAATACAAATTCAGATAAAAATTTGCATGGTTAAATTTAATTGCGAAGAAATGACAGTGATTATAAATTTTGTCAATTTTAAGTCTAAGTCAGTCTTACAACGTTGGTGAATAAGGCCCCAGAAAGTCCAAGCACTAGCCGTCAAAATCACTGGAATAACTAACTCCCGTTGCCAAAAAGCTAAAATACCTATTTCCAGGTGTGAAAAGGCTAAATAAAACTAGTTACAGCTGTCAAAAAAGCTGAGAGACCCAATTGCAGCTGTCAAAAAACCGAAAGACCAAATTGCAGCCGTCTAAAAACTGAAAATCCTTACAAAATCAAAATAATCAATGCGCAGAATGATTTAACATCTACCAAACAACTTTGTCAAATGGTCTGAATACATTAGATCAAACAAGTTCTTTGATGCTGCACACATTTACTGTACAGCTCTTTGAAGACCAGTCAAATAACGGTGATGAACTTATAGAACACAGCAGAACAAAAAAGAGATTCATAAAAAGATACTTTGACCGATTTTCATAATGGCAAGTATTTATTACCGATGCTTCTTCTATTTGAAGGTGAACAATATATTCATCAAGTAAATTGAAATTCACCCCGTGGTATCAATACATTAGCCGACATTTACATGTACATGTAGTTTGATTTACTTTAAAACCCTAATTCTTAACCGGTCGTATTGTCTCACTCGTGGCCAATACTCATTATAATGTCAAGGTTAACTTCTACTTCATTTAGCCTCTGATAAGCCAATGCTCTGAAAAGTGGAAAGGACTTAAAAGTGGGAGGGGCTTATCTAATTTGCATAAACTAGGGTGTATATATACAAGATGAGGAACATCTTCTGGCATCTCTGTTAGGGTTTTTATTGTAATAATATTTTAAAAGTTTCGTCTGCGCGTGTCTCTATCACGGTCGTCACAAAATTTAGTGTCATCATCAGCAAAAAGATAAAAGGTAAGTCATAATAATTGTATACTTAGTTTTATTGTATTTTAATTGTTTTGTATATTTTATTATCAACATTAACCAGCATTGTCGTTTTAATATTTAACTTCATATTAATTGTTTTTATGTGTGCTTTATTTACTCTGTACTACAAAATTAAGTATCAAGAATCTATCGGTTAATCGGCCTTCTAAATTTGTAATCTTACTTGTACTTCGTAATTATAACAAAATACTTCTACCGATTAGTTATTCTTAATTATTCATATGTTTCACTAATTTTTAATTTGACTCAAAATTGGTTGACTATTTTTTATCTTAAAAGACGGAAAATCGTTATTCTACAAAAGAAAAAATAATATGAAAAACATTCTGAATTTCCAATAGTTTAAAAACAAATCGAGTTTGTGTTATCAAAAAATAGATGTCTAAAATAACATTCATTGTACCAGTTTTAATATGATAAATATTTTATTATTCTATACGAGAAAGCTTCCTGCATAGTTTGTTTTTACGTTCAAAGTATTATAAATAAAACACAAACATTTACTGCCCATTATCTGACAACTATTCACGTTTATAAATAACACAGGTGTAGCTTGACCAGAATAAACTAAGATCCCTTGCATAATGCGTAAAATTCCGGAGATAACGGTATATATAATAAGTTAGCATACAAATCGAATACAACCGAATGCAACCGAGCACAGCCGGACAATTTTATGAGTGTCAGTTTAATCTGGTCAAGCTATACCTTTATCATAAACATTTTTAAAAACACACACACAATCCATTCCCCCCTCTTTTTCAATGATACAGTCACTCGTGGTTTAAAATGGAATTATTTTGATGTTCTTATGTGAAGACGGTACTTAATGATGCGACTAATTGATTAGTCGTCGACCATTAATGATATCTTTAAAATAGATTTACTAAACGATAAACATCCAGTTGAAAATTAATCTGAAAAGAAGACATTTGTTAGAAATTACCAGTGCTTCCTTTAATTCTACTGATTATCACGTGTAGTAGTACTAACTTATAAATATTATGAGTATAAATCAACTATTTTCAGAATGTTTTCTGCAGACGACTGGGTTATTTACGACGATGCATGGATATGGATAGTGGTGGTATCTTTTATCATCGCCTTTATTCTTGCCTTTGGAATTGGTGCCAATGATGTTGCCAACTCATTTGGTTCTTCCGTGGGTGCCAAGGTTTTAACCTTAAGGCAAGCTTGCATCCTCGGAACCATATTTGAAACACTAGGGGCAGTTTTAATAGGTATGTTCAAAACTCTTGAAACTTTTTACCGTTTTGTTCTTTGTTGAATTATGTAACTTTATTAATGATGTTCTTAAAACGTTCTTGTTTGGAAGGCCACATTGAAATAAAATAAGTGTCGTTTAAGCATGTGCTACAATTGCTTTTTGAAATGTGACTATATGTTTCACTCTTTTTCTAGTGATGTAATATAAAATAATGATTTAACTAAGACGGTCGTATCGTAATATCATTTTAAATCAATGTCGTATAAGCATGTACATTTGCTGCAACTGCCATTTGACAACTCAGTCTGTGGTTCGTTCTTGGTTAAAATAAGAAACTTAATTAATAAATGAAGCCGCAAGTTGGAAGAAGTTCTTAGCTTGTAATGTCACTTTAAAATAAGCGTTGTTCATTCATTTTTTTGTAATTGCTATTTGATAGGTCACTCTGTGTTTTGCTCTTTTTTAATTTTGTAGCTTAATTATTGATGTTCTTAAGATGTTCGTACTTGTAATATCGTTTTAAAAATTGCGCCGTTTATTAATTTGCTGCAATTCTCTTTTGGCTTATCATTTTGTGTGTGGTTTTGTTTAAATTATGTTTCTTAATGATGTTCTGAAGACGTTCTTACTTGTAATGTCACTTTAAAATAAGTGTCCGGTATACATTCGCTGCAATTCATTAATTTACACAGAGTTGAAATCAAATTCCGAAGCTTGGTATCTGGAAATAATTCAAACAAAATCACATCATGTTTTATTTTTCGCTTTAATATCATTCGAATGCTTTATACTTAATTTATTATTTTTAAGTCGTAAAATAGACATTTACGCCCACACGATTCATTTATTTATTAAAGCCTTATCTATCATTTTTTAAATATAGCATACAATATCAAAAAATAATTATATATAGCCACTCTTACTGGGAGTTAAGAGAGACATTATTTACATTTCAATAAAACATGGAATTGTCTAAATGTAGTTCAAGATGTTTTATCATAAATAAGTATAACACAATGCATAATATATTATATGCCTATTCATGAATCATGCCATGTACTAACATGTATAATGTATCTTTGTGCCGACAAAGCTCGATCGACATGCGCGTGTGTGGTATATATGTTATATTATATACGTATAAACATTTGGTAGATGCATGCATTGCCCATGTTCGGTACCCGGTTTGTGAAGGCCATGTTATTTTCCGTGATAGTAATTAACTCAGTCATGTGCTCAACAGGGTACTGTTTTATCAACATACCTATAGAAATCGTAAACTTACGTTCAAAAAATTAACACTTTAAAATTAGGAACAGAAATTGTTTTTATGAGTTCATTAACTGAATCTTGATTAGTATTGCAGCTCCACATTTACAACATTTTATAATAAAACTAGGACATGTATTAAGAATTTTAAGTTGATCGTAAATTTAAGATTTCCGCAAATGCTTTGATAAAACAGTATCAACATGTCTTCAGTTGTTAAGGAAAGAAAAATAGTAAACTAGTATGTTATATTAGGGGTACTATACGGTAAATTTGGCAAGTACACCTTTTATATTTTTTAAGATATTTTGCTTAGTAAATATATTTTTAATACTTTATTATATAATAAATTCATCAAATTTCCATATGACACGCCAAAATAAGAAGAATACTAAAATCTGGTGTGTTATAATATTCCAAAAAATGTGGCCACGGAGAAACCGAGCATTTAGAGATTGACAAATTACAAAGTGGTTCAGATTATATATTGTTAAACACTTTGATACAGATATATAATTTACACTTACTCACTTCTTTAATACTAAACCTAACATGTGCCTTATCCTTGATAAATTGTACTACGAAAGGTACTATGCGGTCACTATGCTTATCTAGGCATATATCGCTGGCTTGAAATGAGAGTTTCGTAACTACAAAATCAATATTTTGAGAAAACAAAAATTCTGTCTGACAATCACTCTTTTCTTATGATAAAACAAGCTTTTTCCACTTCACTTAGTCTTATAAGGTCACTTACGACCTTTGAGATCTAAAGTATTGCATTGCATTGCATAGTATTGGTATTTAATTCGATAAGTTTGATATTTGCAGGTGCCAAGGTATCGGACACTATAAGAAAAGGAATCATATCAGTAGACTCGTTCGGAAATGGTACTGAGGCAGAGTTCATGGTCGGCAATATGGCTGCACTAACAGGTATAACTCTTGGGTGTTTGTGCTACACTTAATAATTTAAATTAATGTTTATATCTTGGGGATTTTCGACAAGCCATCTCCAAGAATATTTACAAAGTAAAGCTTGTCTTGTCAACTGTAACTTACCCGTCTTCTCGTTTTGTCGATTATTTTTTTTTTTTTTTTGGGAGTAGGATATTTTATTTTTAATAGATCATATCAATTTACAAACAAGCTCCAGGGCTTTTAAAAGACTACGTTAACAATTTGTAATTGAACTACCGTGACATAATATGATACAATATTGCTAAAAAGAAGAAAGCAAAGTATATATACACTACCCACAAGTTCTAACCCGCCACCTTACATTTTTCGCCATAACTTTTTTATTTAAGTATGTACCCGCATGAAATTTTGCATACCCGTACTTGAATCCAAGATGCAGTCAATTATAAATTTATTTTGGACGGCAAACGATTATGTTCGTTGTCACAGGCGTGTTACGTAATGTAGTATTTTTCACCAATTTACAAAATTACCCAAACTATTGATGGCAGTGTGAATAAATCAACGCGTGAAAAGCACGTTTTCATAAACATTTTGGCATAACTGATCCCTGTCCCTATACGAAAATCACGTTACATGCCGTGATTTACTCCAGACGAACTCTGCTGAAGAGTAACAATCTTCGAACAAAATGAGAAAAAAGGCTTTGTCAAAACGGTTGGTTTTGCAAAATCACGCTTGTATGTCAATATCCACAAAACTAAGTTTGTTGTTAATAAAAAACGGAGATAACCACTTAAACTTAAAAAACAAACAAAAACATAAAACAATATTCATGTGAGATTAAAAAAAATAAGGGCCGCGACTCTAACCAAAGTCATAACATTCCGACAGGTCTAGCGCGTTCTCTGCTGATACAATTTGGCTTTTAATGTGTTTTTCGCGTAGGAAATTCATCCTTTTAATCAAAACCGTTCATGAGCACGCGATTTCCGTTGTTTATTTCTTACACGTGTAAACATGCTATATTACGTAACACGTCAAATATGGTAAATTCAACTGCAAGTAAGCCAAATATCAACACAAATTTGAATTTAATACATTTTTATACGTACGTATGTGGATGTTTATGCTAATAAATGCATTATAAAAAAAACATTTTAAAAAAATAAACATTGACACCTACGAAATGTGTTCCAGAGATTTTTCGAAATCCTGTGAGTGTTCCTATCGAGTTAATTTCATGATGTAAAGTGTTTTTCAAGATAAGCAGTCATCAATAATGCCGAATTCGTTCATGTACACTTAAATGTTGGTGCACATGCAATGCACGTGCAAAAATACGTCATTACGCAATACACCGAATGCACCAAGTTTAGCCACAATACCGCTTAATTAAACTAACTATCAGCTGCATCTACTAAAAATGTATCGGTGTGCGAAATCTCACTTGAATATACCAATTTTTGACACTACAGGACTGAAATATCTAAGTGGCGGGTTAGCACTTTTGGGTAGTGTATATACAGAAGGTTTAAGTGTTTTAACCAAATCACATCATTGAGTAAGTCTAGCTGTATTATGAAATCGAAAGCGAAAGTAGACTAGACTAACTCGATGTGAGGTTAAAGGTTGAATGAAGAAAACAATTATCAATGCTCAAAATTAAGCATTTACAATTTTCCTAACAATTATTCATTTAGGTTCTTGTATATGGATGTTGGTCGCTACGTTCCTCAAACTTCCGGTTTCTACCACACACAGCATCGTCGGCGCCACATTAGGATTCTCCTTGGTTGCACGTGGAACACAAGGAGTGAACTGGCAACAGCTTGGAATGATAAGTAAGATATATGAAAATAAACAAACGTGTATATCCAGGGAAAGTAAATATTATATAATATATGGAGCTTTAGATACAACGATATTAACTTGAAATAACTTTAGATAACGGTATTAAGCAGGGTTAAATAACTAATGAATATTCTACGTATGTTGGTTGTAAAATTATAAGTTAACGCAACGACTAGTGAACTAGTATTTGGTTCTATGGGGTACTCAACACAAACAGGCAGAGTAGTATTCGGTACGTGTATCTTACTGAATATTCACATGTTTTTTATTGCCTAATAGTTTTAGAAATTTTATTGATGAGAGGTATGTTATTAAATCAGATGTTGAATAAATTTCACATCGTTACACCCTGACAGCCTTAATTTCATTATCAGGATTTTGTATGCAACTCCATGCATAAGTAAGTCTTAATTTGGTTTCAGTTGGTTCTTGGTTCGTGTCGCCAATATTGTCTGGTGCTGTATCAACTGCCATGTTCTTCTTAATCTACAGATTTGTAATGATAAAGGTAAGTACGATTTTTCTTCTTCTTTTCCTCTCCTCTATCATCGTCATTGTTTTCTTACCCATCATTATATAATTGCCTCCTGTCCCTTTTCCGTCAAAATTGCCGAATATATGGTAATGCTGAGCATTGTTGTGCTAGTTTCTGTGTTGGATTTGTCTTCAAAGTAAGTGCCACTGACTCTAACAAATTTACAAAAACTTGTTCAGTCTACAGATACGTGAATACATTATTCTAGTGACAAAACCGAACATTGTGTCATTTCACATTTTTGTCAGTCATGTGTGGCGGTCCCGTGACATGGCCAGTTTTGCAGGAATTGAATTTCAGTCAGTGCTTATTTGCCGAGATGTATCTATAAACTGGTCCAATCTCTTTCCAAGCTTTATCTGTCTGATCATCATTTAGCATGATTACATTAAATGCAGCCTCTTTGTCGTTGATTCTCATACCATGCTCATCTCTTGTTTTGTAGGATGAACCACTGGAACCTGGATTGAAACTTTTACCAATTTTCTATGGATTGACAATCGCTATCAATTTCTTCTCCGTATTCTACAAAGGATCAGAATGTACGTATAGCTGGCTGCTTATTACAAATTAATTTTACAATATTACAATTACAAAATTCTGGCTTAGAATGCGAAGGTCAAAACTGATCACGTTGACAAAACTGAAGTTGAAAAGGCTTGTTTTTTATATCTTCGTCAAGTGTTTTTGTGTTTACTCACAATAGGGATTTTGTATTTACGACTTCTTCTTTTAAGCAAGTTGTGTGATTTAGTAAAGATACTCTGTAGCGTTTTATATGTTAATGTAATCGGTACAAGTTATTCCCAGGATAATTTAAAGATATACATGTACAAGTCTAGTTTGCAATATTTGGAAGCATGTTATTTCATCCTTTTTACAGATTTACTCAATTTCCTTTTTAAGCCATATCGTGGTAATTGCAATAATATATGTCTTAATATAAAGATATAAAAGATCCTTATTTTTTTATTTCATTAATAACTTGTGTGAGTTGTATATTTGACTTTGTTACTTGCATCTCACAATAATATTTTGATATTTCAGTGTTAAAATTCAACGAAATACCTTTATATGGAACCTTCATATTGACATTCGGTTCTGCCATTGTCGTTGCTGTGATAGTCAGAATTTTTGTGGTACCTTGGCAACGGAAAAAGATAACAGGTACACATAGATTATAATTATATACATACATACATGCATGCATACTAAATTTTGATAATGTAAGTACATGTAACGATTTTTAAACAAAAAATTCATGTATATCTACGGTACAATATGTACAATACATGGTCCTTTATGACTCGTGCAGTCTTTGTTGAGATTGAGAATATTATACCGTCATTTTTATCAAGTAGAACATCGCGTTATTTATATGATAAAATATATTCTTTAATATTTACGTTGCAAGTTGGAACTATTCCACATTTTTGTTCAGGAAATGGACACACTAATCTTTATAGTCATACCTCATTTTACATCTTACTTTTAGAATATGCTAAAGAAGTAAACAAACAAAAGGCAGAAGAGGGCATTCCTGATTATAATAAAAATGGTAAGCTAAATCAAATTGATTGACATTAAATACTTTTAAAAATTAAAGGACTTGTTTTAAGAGACACCACAGTTTGCAACCTAGGCACTTGAAACACATTCTTTTCCGCAATTAATATTGAAGCGGCAACACCACTGGTTATACAAATTCTTCCCTGTGCGTCTAATGTATATACTATAGTAGCTCGTAGATAGTCTATATAAATTAATTACAATGTATATACCTTAGCTGGTACAAAGTTGTAAAAAGTGCTCTCTACTAACGCAGCATGTATTATTATTAACATGTTTAACATCATTCTCCGTGTTTGGCATGGCCTTTAGGCAACTTATATTGCACGAGACCGCCTCTCAGCGATTGAAAATACGAACGTATGAAACTATTCGGCTATAATAACAATGCTACAAGGGTTCAATAAAAAAAGGTTGCGCAAATAACCAGCATGAATGTGACTTAACCACACCATACTAGTAATAGAACGAGAAACAATATCAATTTGAAATCTTTATAACATTTTGTGTTGTTTGTTTGTGCTTCAGGTCTTGACAAATATACTTACAAAGGAAACGATAACTACCTAGATTTAGTCGGTAAATATGTTTATTATTAACAATTATGACAGTACTTACTTATTTTGTTAAACAATTAACTGAAACCGTTCATTGTGTTTTCAACAATATTTGACTTCATGCACGTTTCTGGCCTCGTATACATTTGTGATTATTTACATGGGTCGGAAATTTCTCAAATTTAAAACTGGTCTTTCGGTGACTTCTATATATCCAAGGCTATATGATCTATTTACAAACGGACGTTACCGCTATAAGTCCTTTTGTTCAGTATTGTAACCTGATCTAAAGACGTAGAATTGCGTTTGAAAATTATAACATACTATATATACATGATGTAAAATGGTTTACTATCACATGTGAAATACATATAATTAGAATCAATGTTATGACGGAAGAATGAAAATTGATTAAAAAACAACAACCTGGCAGCACGCTTCTTAACTTGCGTATGGGAGTTCAAAACATGTGTAGTGTCACCTATATTTATATGAATATAAAATTATTTCGTAGGAAACCAAACTTACGACGTGAAGGTGTCTGAGAAGGATGCTATCTCTATGGTATCTACAGCCGATATGTCAAAGAGCCGAGATAGTCTTGGAACAAAGAGTGATGTAGTGCTTGTAACCAAAGAAGATCCAGACGTGATTGATGAAAAGGTACATATTGCGTTAATGTTTTACGTTCATATGCAGATATGAAACGTGAATAAAACTCTACCAAACAGAAATAGTAGCCAAATGACGTCATGTTGCACGGAAGTGAAACTTCTTTGACACTTTTGTGATTGTATAAGAGTTTTGGCATACGATATATCTCCACTAACTCCTTGGTCAGAACCAAATGTCAGTTGGTTTTTTTACTCACATTGAGTTTTAAAATCGAACACTCGTATTAAAGACTTTAAACACTTTTCAGAGCCTGGTCGGTGATTATTACTGTCCAGGGCTTATGTCGTGGTTTAACTTCTACTTAAACACTTTTATCAAATTAATACAATTCAGTGTCAATAAGTGAAGGTCCAACTTCAACTTTTATGTTTGAATTGAATTGAACAATATGCAAAATCAGATTCGATATATTATACATGTACTTGCGAAAAGTAAGCATTTTATATCAACTTCACACAACGCAGTAGATAGGGGACTTCTGTATTGCTTGCCGTTTCTAATTATTATATCAAGAATTGTATTTCGGATTGACTAATGATATTATTGTCTGAATTTAGGAGAAACTTGAGAGAGCTCGGAGAGATATACAAGACACACCAGAGACACAGAGTTTGTTTTCCTTCCTCCAAGTACTTACAGCTATATTTGGTTCATTTGCACATGGTGGAAATGATGTCAGGTTAGTTAGCTACCTACACCAGACTAATATTTCAATTATATCATAATTCCCAAAAAAAGAGAGACATTTTTCTAGTATTCTGATATTTGGTTATTTTTCAATGGAGAAAATGAGCTCAGGTTAGTTGATTAGCTTCACAAAATATTATATCATAATTCCCAAATCTAAGAGAGGCATCTGTTTTAGTATTGTGATATTTGTTTAATACCCCACGGTGGTTGTTAGCTACACGAATTATAACATATTTGACATAATTCAAGATAAAAATATAGGCATATCTCACTATTCTGATACTTGCTTTATTTCTCAATGGTGGCAATGACGCCAGATGAGTTAATTACACGAATTAGTTATTCATATCACTTCCCATCAAAGATATTTGTTTATTTGCCCATGTCTGTAATGACGTCCGGTTAACAATGATAGCGTTATTTACACACACCCGATAGAAACGTGAGTTTCTAAAGAAATGTTTGCTGTAATTACTAAGGAACTGTTTGTTGATGGGGAATTATTTTTCGAACTTTCTCACATTCTTCCTCAATTTTGTTTTCAACTAGTATTTCAATATTATATTCATCGCCTAAATGTTACCTTTCGGTGGATGTTCTCCACTGATTAAAACTTCCACAAACAAGTATACATACTTCCTGATTCATCATCTATCTTTACCACCTACTTATTCTCTTCGTCGACTGCTAGTAATTCTTTCGCTAACAATAATGTGGGTTGTAACCAATACACTACTCAGCATATCATATGTATGTCATTCACTTATTTAGTTTTCTTCGTCGACTTCTAGGAAATATTTAGCTAATATTAACAATAATTTAGGCTATGGTTGGTATTTGTAATTGTTTCTTTTCTATTCACTTATTTGATTTTCTTCATCGACTGCTAGTAGCTTTTTGTCCAACACTAATGTCGACTGTGGCCAGTAAAGATCTAAGTGTATTTGTAGAAATTGCTTCTTTTCCATTACTTTATTTGATTTTCTTCGTCGACTTTTAGTAATTATTTCGCTAACATTAACAATAACCTTGGCTATGGCTGGTACGAGTAAAAATATGATTAGTGTATTTGTATTTGCTTCATTCAATTCACTTATTTAATTTGCCCATCTCTTGTCATTGCAGTAACGCCATTGGTCCATTGGTGGCTATTTGGATAACGGCAACGACTGGAAGTGCAGCACAGAAGGCACCGGTGCCAATATGGATATTGTTGGTGGGAGGTATCGGTATTTCTATAGGATTGTGGGTCTTAGGAAGGAGAGTAATGAAAACACTAGGAGAAGATTTAACAAAAATTACACCAACAAGGTACATTTCTATATTTATTGTTTGCATCATAACATGTATATTTTTATCAAACGCCGGTTTAATGTCTGTATGTCCTGGTACATTCTGATGCAGGTGATTGTCCTGTCCGTTCGTTCCTCCGTACAAAATTAAAAGATTTTTGAGTCCATCAAGGCATTTCTTTCAAACGTGGCATACTTGTTTACCTTCAAATACACAATTACATGGTCAAAGACATCTTACACTATCAAACATTTCAACAGAAGTATGGTATTTGAATAACTCATATGGTCATAAGCGTTTGATTATACAAAACCCGTTGATGATTATCTTTTACCCTTTTACCCTTTACCCTTAAGCGTCCATTTAATTAATGTAATTTTTTATTATTTCACTAATTTTTGTGAAGCTTCAACTTAAATTTAAGTCCCTTTAATCTTTAAGCGGCTATTTTCAATGAACCTATCTGCTGAATGTAAGTCCCAACGGTGGAAAAACGCTCTACGTTGGAAGAAAACAAAATTTAGCGTCCGTTTTGGTTGGTTGACAAATACAAAAACAGAGTTTAAAGTTAAAGGGAAGCAACTTTTGCAAAATTAGTATTTTGTCATCCACACATTTTACTAACTATGATGTTTGGCATCATACTATTACGACATAATTAACATTCTGTGGCCAATATTTGGTCATTTGTGAAAAGCTGCTTAATGGTTCCACGTTTCCTTGTTTTTACTGAATGATCCGAAAAATGTTTAGGGAGCAACAACATGACTTTAATAATTTTTATTTGTGATTGTTAAGCCACAAAATAAAAAAGCTCCTTTTTCAGTGCTTTCTATGCTAATGTGTTTAAACTACTGAAGCCAAGGACTAAGGTCCCATTGAGCATTTTTGCCTAGGTTTCTCTAGGTTTCTCCTAGACCACGAGGACCATTTTCTCGATTTATTCTGGTGCCCATTTATTTAATCGGGAGTACATCACCATGATAAAAAGGCTCAGCGGAACATATACATAGGTGCATCCAATAATCTAACTATATAACATTTGTCTTTCAGTGGCTTTTGTATCGAAGTTGGATCCGCGTTGACAGTAATCGTGGCATCTAACATTGGAATACCCGTATCAACAACGCATTGTAAAGTTGGTAGTGTTGTATTTGTTGGTTGGTTCAGATCAAGGGAAGGTGTGGACTGGAAATTGTTTAGAAATATCGTCATTGCCTGGTTCGTAACTTTACCAATCTCAGGGGGCATTAGTGCTGCTGTTATGGCTGGCTTAAGAGAAGTGGTATGAAATATAAACGATGATCTGTATGGTATACCTATGTTCAGCTGAGAAAAGAATAATGACGATCTGGAATTACGCACTATGCGTATTTCTCCTGATGCATTCCTGATTCCACAACGATGGCTTCAAGATTCCTCAAGACGTCACAAACTGTTTCACCACTCCGCAGAAACTCCCCTAGACCAATAGGAACCTACTGTAGCCTTATAACTTTTATCGGGAGTATATCTCAAAGGCGAACTATGACCAATGGCACCTAGGCTAAAGACATGAGTTATGACACACAAAACTGATTGTCTAAGCCGGCGGCAAATTGTCATGCATAAACAATGATTAGTTTCATAATCGCTGGTATGTGCATTCACCAGATCTAAGTTTATACTAATTTATTTAAGATCAACAGTGAAACAAGTTTTTCCAACTTATATTGATCACTGTCGACACCTCATTCCTGATGTAATCCATTGCCACGAGGGTATGAGAGGGCTTAGTAAATAATAGTATATTCATACGCACTAGTGTGCCTATGGTATTACCTTCCTTGAAAAAGGAAAACTTAGTGTGATGTGTAACCCCTGCATGACGAAAAACGCATTAACTTACTACATGTATTAGAATTTGGTTTTTGTGTCCCACACTTATTTATAAGTGGGGGCATTCAATTTTTTGTTTCTTTGACAAATGAAACACAGTTGACATTCGTTGAAAAAAAACGCATATGAGTCATGGTATTTAAGTCCGTGTCTCTGATAGGGGTTAAAGTCAATGCACCACAACGACAAGCTGTTGTAAAATACCACAAAAAGGGTTTACGTACCACAGCTTGGAAATATTTCATTTTATTTCGATTCCTACATGACTTAAATGTGCAATCATAGTATCGGGTATCATAAGCCAAGTGCTGTAACTTTTGTGACAGTATGTTGTTTAGTTAACCTGTTTACCTCTATGACTTTCTGTATGGGTGATATGGAAAACTGTATGTATCAGCTTAACATGAAAGTCTCTATAATCAATTGTTCACAATGTATCATGTAAAAAGCTGCAATAATCGCTTAGAAAACATTTTCTTGGGAAAGATGTGAAGTTCTTTTTTTAATATATTAAGTTGTCTCTTTGTAATTATAAAGACCAGTCCTACATGACGTCAAACTGGTTTTCTAATATAACCATAAAGACATAACTTAAAGGCTTAATTATGTTTTGTCTATGCTTGGAAGTGTACGTATACAATATTGAATATGATGTTAGAAAATGCAGCAACTCAATTTTTATGTAATAAATGTGTTGTTGCTTTGTTGTTTTTATATCCTTTTTTGTGTATTGTTATTTGTTCTTTTTATGTCACGTTTTGTTGATCTGTTTCCTTGTAACAAGTATTGTTGTCATGCACGAGAATGTATAATATGTTTACATCACATGACTTTTCTTGTGATACATGTACTTCGTAATAATAATTGTGTTTGTGTATTTATATTTACATGACATTTGTGTGTAAAACTATATTTATACGGATTGAAAATGTTATACTGACATTATGTCGCCTAGTTTTGTTCATGTACACACAAATAAGTGAATAAAAGGTTGTTTTTAACTTGACTTGGTAATTTGAAGCAGACAATAAGCCATAACAGTCGGTATTTTATTGCAGAGTGTATATTGATGTTACAGTAAAACACAAATGGTGAAATGAAAAAGAAAATATGAATACCTCGTGTTCAATTTTACCAAATACCACAATAACAACCGTATCAATGATCACATCCTTATTATTTAATGTCCAAACTCGTTATACATGTAAACCATGTATAATCATTCTAGTTTCAAGAACTCCACTATCCAACGATGCCTCCGGTGCTCATTTCAGTAAGATCTTGTAATAGAAATCCAGAAAAGGTTGAGTAAATGTTACCATCACTATAAACATAGTCGCCCTGGTTCATGGCCTGAACTGCTACGTCATCACCTTTATTTAAATGGGCAACGATAGTTTGACTCCCTGCGTTGGAAACAGAGCCTCCTTGTACATAAACCGAAGCCTTGTCCACACCATTTACGGCAATGCGACAAAATGCAAGCCTATGTGGATGGGTGTAAATAGTTGTATGGAAGACATAAATACCAGGTACCGGGGCAACAAACACACCATGATGAACATTGTACGCATTCCCCACATTGGTTTCAACCGTATCGAATACAATATTTTGCTTGAGTCCAAGATGGTCAGATAATTGTGTTAGGACTGCAGTGAAGGCCACTGTTCCCTCATTAGGCAGTTGTCGCTTACGTCTCAATTTTGGAACGTTGTCACCTTAAAGAAAGGAAAAGCCATTAAGATTACAAACTCAATGTTAATAACTTATAATAAATCAACTTTACATTAAATATGTATAAGCATAACTGCGCATGCGCTTGTACACGTTAATATGTCAAATCAGATTTCAAATACTGTATAATTAATTTAGTCGGGGCGGTGGCCTAGAGGTAAGGCGCGCGCTTCGGCATGTTCGGGATCGGGAGGTCTCGGGTTCTAGTAAGAACTAATGTTTATTAAACCCATTTGGTAGCGCTTTGCAATACAAAGACCTGATAGCCGCGAACCTTCGTCGGTAGCATATAAATATTTCGCTTCGTAGTTTATAGTATTTCTCGTACAGTGTTACCGAGCGCTCGATAGTCGTAGTCAGTGTATAGCTTGGCCACATTGACACGAACCTGACCTATTGATTAGCATAAATTAACAGTCGATATATTGTCTACGTTTATAACACCGATTGTATGTTTTCATAATCGGAGAGTATCACGAAGACGCTCGATATGTAATACAAACACAAATATGAAATAACGATAATGCACTATTTGCTTGCGGAAATTAATATATTCAAAGCAAGAACCTCGTAATATATTCTTGCATAAAGGTCTGGGTCAGGTCAAAATTGCCAAGCTATACATAGTGTAGATTACTATAACATACCACAGATGCAAAGTAGACAATGACACATGCTTTATCTGCTTCACATTTATCAGTGACAACGACGTGTCACAATTTGAAAATTTCAAAGCTACTATAAAATAATTTAATTTCAATCGGACGAAAGTTCGTGGTTTTAGGTAAAAAAGACTCTATCGACGGGACGCTTATTTGTGGATTTTGCATTTCAGGTAATATATACAGGGTTCAAAATTACTGTTCGGTACGATTTGATTTCGTGGTTCATCTTTACCGCGAAATCAAATCGTACCGAACAGTAATTTTGAATCCAAGAAATTTAACCCCCCACGAAAATTAATGATTTTACAGTAGCAGCTATTAAGAACCGAAGAATACTGTGACGTTAAAGTGTATAGAGCTATATTATAACAGTCATTCAATGTCAAAATAATTGCTTTCATCGTTTTTAGTATGATACTAGACTACCTTTATTGCAAATTAAAACTTTGAATGGGTTCCGTGTACTTTGATTCAATCGTCGAAAAATAGACGATTCTTATAGTTTCATAGGGTGTTCTAGAACACTTTCGTATGAAAATGGACAGCTTGCATGTCCAATAAATCACAGAAAGAAATTATGTATAAACTGAAGCGAAAAATGATCTAATGGATATGAAAGCATAATTGTTTTTCAGTTTTTGAAACTGTTTTTAGAAATATCTTCCGATATAGCTCTATACACTTTAAGATATACGTAAATGTTAGTATTAATGTACATCATGATCTTTTTCAACCCATTTAGTAATAAAATAGATTGGCTATTTTGACCTGAGCCTGATCTTGATGCAAGAATATATTACAAGGTTCTTGCTCTGAATATATCAATTTCCGCAAGCAAATCGTGCGATATCGGTATTTCAAATTTGTGTTTGTAACGTTACTACATCTCGAGCGTCTTCGTGATACTACCTGATTAAGAAAACATACAATCGGTATTGTAAACGTAGGCAATATATGGACTGTTAAATTATGCTATGTTAAAAGGTCAGGCTCGTGTCAAATTGGCCAAGTTATACCAGTTCAGTAAAAATGTCCCACTCACCAGTATTCATTGTTTCGGTAGTTTCTACGGTATGATCGTCATTCTGTGCTTGTATGTGTGTCGATTGTAGATCCTCTGTCTGTTGTTGGTTGCCGACATCCTGTAGCAAATTAATTTGACGTTGCTGCGCGTCCATAAGGCGTTGGTGCTCGTCATTTTGACGTTGCTGCGCGTCCATAAGGCGTTGTTGTTCGTCGATTTGACGTTGTTGTGCGTCCATATGACGCTGTTGCTCGTCAATTTGAAGTTGCTGTGCGTCCATAAGGCGTTGTTGCTCGTCATTTCGATGTTGTTGTGCCTCCATAAGGCGTTGATGCTCGTCGATTTGACGCTGTTGTGCGTCCAAATGACGCTGTTGCTCGCCAATTTGATTCTGCTGCGCATCTAAGCGGCTCATCAGTTTACTTATCACATCATCGGAGCATAAGTTCCCATTAACAGGCAAGTAAAGAATATTTAATAGAACTAAAGTGACGAAGAACATTCCCATGTTGACTGGTTGTAATTCGTACGAAAATGTAAGGAAACTACAAAATGTTTGATAACAAAAAGATTACGCTACATTTGCGACCTTGTTTTAGTGCAGTTACAAGTAGAAATTTAAAATATGGAACACCAAAATTATCTTCGTATTGTACTAGATGTAGGCCTAAGTAGAACATGCCACATTATTATTGCAGACAGATACTGTATGCCAGTTAATGGAAATATGTGTAAATTATTTGAATATCTTCTGATTATGTATTGTGACGGTAATGGCATTTGTATTTCAATGTTTCCGTTCACTATGCCAGTCGTAGGACGTGGCTATCCGGTTTTATATCTGCCTAATTGGTCAATGACCCCTGACTTCGAGGGTCGTGGTATGGTATTAGCACTGAGTAAATAATATTTGTATGGGAAGTTTCATCTACAAGTAGGTGAGTAGGTCATAAAAGGTGTGTTTTGCTATTCAATTTTTTATAATACATGTATGAGAAGAATATAGCTCCAACTAATTATAAGCCGACGAAATACATGTATAAGCAGTCTGGTATAAGAAGTCATTTGCTAATGTAAAACAAATAAAAAGTTCAGACATTTTATTATCTAATTTGTCATTTGCATTATTCGAACTTATTGTGCTCAACATGATTCTCTTACTAGACAACAATTGAAACTTTAAAAGATGGAAATCTTTAAAAAAAAACCGCAACACCGCCTGTAAAGGCTAGCCCTCAATGTTCACTAAATAGTTCCATTAGCCAACGATCCCATTCGCTCCGGAAAGATCGTGCAAAAGAAATCCAGAAAATGTTGTCCAATCGTTATAGTCACCAGCAATATAGGTTTTGTGATTCATGTTTTTTATTGCTACACTATCGCCCTGTCTCAACTCCGTAACGATCATTTGGCTTCCTGCGCTTTCGTGTGCGTACACCATCGCTATATCATTGTGAGCATTATTCACAGCAATGCGACAGCTAGCACTATGGTTTAAAGGGGAAAACACAGTTGCATGAAAAACATAAATTCCAGACACTGGAGCCACGAAGGTACCTAGCTGTAGATTGTACGCATTTCCGACATTTAGTTTTACAGTGTCAAATATGATGGTCTGTTGTAGCTCTAGATTTGAAACCGTGTGTCTGAGAACGGCGGTAAATGCCACTGTTCCTTGCGTTGGTTGCTGGCGCTTTCTTCGATTATTTGGGGGATCGTCACCTTTAATAAAACAAGAAGCAGGTACAGTCATCCATTTTCCTCTGCCGAAGGAAAGATGTTGTGCCAAAATATAACTAAATTTGATATTTAACCCATTTTTTACGCATTAAGTTAAGTGAAAGTTTGATTTCAAACCTATTAGAAGTGTTTAAGATACACACATACGAGTATGTACTCTTTATGCATTAGCTGAAAATAAACAACGTCAACAAGGAGCATGAAAAGCAGGCTAAAGGGACTATCTCAATTTGAGACGTATTGCAAAAAAACAACATAAAACTGTCAAATATTCACCTTTTCAATAAAATTGCTTGTAATGTGTCAACGTTTGATTGAAATGAATTAAAAAGAATTAGTGTGGAAGGAAATAATGCACTTTTATAAAAGGAAAAAGACTTTCGCAATATTGAGATGGTTAAGATCGGTCATTTGCAATAAATGTTTCTCATTTGCAATCAATCGTTCTTAAAGTGTATAGCTCGCTATTTCTGACAGTCATTTAATGTCAAAATAATTACTTGCATCGTTTTTAGTATGCTACTAGACTACCTTAATTGCAAATTAAAACTTTCGATGGGTTCCATAACTTTGATTCAATCGTCGAAAAAATAGACGATTCTTATAATTCCATAGGGTGTTCTAGAACACTTTCGTATGACAACGGACAATTCGCATGTCCAATAAATCACACAGAGAGTTCCTGTTAAAGCTAGGGCGAACAAAGATCTAATGGATATGAAAGCCTAATTGTTTTTCAGATTTTGAATTATTTTCAAAAAATATCGTCAGATATAGCTCTATACACTTTAAAACCACAGGTAACTGTATCGTTGAAAAAGAAAACAAAAACGAAAAAAAATTTTTTTTTGAAAATTTATATTTTTCTATCAAGGTCCATTTGTACAGAAATCCACGAGCCGGTTCGAGAGGTGCAGTTTGTTTTTAATAAAAAAACTGCTTTATGCATACCAATTATCTATAAAAGGATGTGTGTTTACACAAACAATGTTATGGGATGAATGTAAGCCAAAAGTTAACTTCATATCATAAAATCCATTGCTTAAAGGTATACTTTAACTGTCGCTGGTGTAACACATTGTGAGGGACGGCCATATGGATTTGTGTTGATTGCACCATATGAATCGGCTGTGAAACAGTATCTACATTTTATAGTATAACTTTTTAACTATTTGATCAATTTTGATAAGATCTGGCATATAAGTACTTTAAACATTGCTGTATATGAATATAATTATTTTATGGAGATATTGATAGTCAACTTTTGTTTTTGATTGATTGAAATTCTGGTTCATTTAGAACAAGTAAACCTTTATAGAAAAACATAAATTTTCCAAAAAAAAATTCGTTTTTTATTTCGTTTTCAACGATACAGTTACCTGTGTTTAAAACCACAGTCGGCTACCTACTATTACAGGTAAAAAAAAACACTGTGGTACGAAAATTACGCCATACAAAAAGTTAGTCTCCATCTTTAATGGTGACCTTGATACAACCATCTGCACTTTCAAACCCATCCAAATATCGTCCTCACAAAATACTCTTCTTCCCTTTAAAGGACAGCGCCCATACTTTCTTATTCCTAGTTAAAGCAAAAAGCAAACTTAAAGCAAAAAGCAAACTAGCCTTAGAACTGAAGGCGATTTATTCAAAATGCCTGCTTTCACAACGCTTCCGAATCCACTTACTTAAAGTATACGGCAAACTTAAAGTAAAAAGCAAACTACCTTAAAACCAAAAAGCAAACTTAACAACTTATAGCAAAAAAAACTCATATTTACCATTTTCAGTATTCCAAGTGGTGCTCCTATCGGCAGATTTTTCAGCATCCGCTTCATTCTGGGTCTGTTTATGCGTCAGAACTTGAATATCCGTCTGTTGTTGGTTGATCACATCTTGTAGCATGTTTATTTGCCTTTGCTGCACGTCACTGTGACGTTGTTGAGTGTCTATTTGACGTTGATGTACGTCAATCTGACGTTGTTGCGCGTCCAAGCGGCTCATCAATTTAGTAATGACGTCATCGGAATAAAAGTTCCCATAAGCAGTCAGGAAAAGAACATTTAATAAAAACAAAGTATATGTAATAGACAACATCCCCATATTGACTCGATGAAGTTCATAAAGAAATTGAATACGTCCGATAAAAGTCACGAATGAGAACGTAGTGCGAGTACACCTTTTTGCATAGGAACGTTTGTATTTTCAAGTATGGAACGCCGTTGTTATATTCATATTGCATCATGTACTCATTATGTCCCTTGCTGTGCCGATGTGGTGCAAATAATGCCAGATTTAAAATGTTTCAATCATACAAGCATATTAAATGTATAACCAAATTGAAATCTAATAAGAGTACTGTCAAATGTGTAGCCAAATACCAATTATATGGATAGAAGGGAAAAGGCGTTTGCCTCCCTAACGTAAAGATGAATACACATGACAAGAACCAGTGGGCCAAGCTAAGTATATATATATATTGGGAATTACAATCAGACCTATTTTGAGGAGATTTCTTTCTTCTCATACAACTGTATGAAGAGGACAACGCACACATTTCGTAATCCATCTTGTATAATTTCAGCTGATACTTTGGAAATGTACTTGCTTTTATCCACGGTATTTTTTATCTTTGACATCCGCTTCGTTACTTAATGCACAAGCAAGGGGTTTTACTGACTTGCTGATCCTGAAATATATATCTCATATTTTAAACAAGCAGAATGCAATCATTTAATGTGTACTGCAGACTTCACGACAATATATTATAATACATGAAAAACACAACTTTAATCAAATTCCGTGTACATTGACGCCGATATGGAGCATTGAACGTTCGCAAAATGTGGCAAGGATTTTACCCAAGTCCGCCCTTCCCAGTGTTTGGCGGACGATGTTTCAAATGACTGGTATAGATAAACCATGGTTTTTTGAGCCGTGACTAATTTATGCAGGAAGGTTTATTTGCCCTCAAAGGATAGATATTGGTTATATATTAAGGCTTAAGCAATATACAGTAGAAACTCCCTAATCCGAACTCCCTCCGGACTGCCCAAAAATTTCGGATTGGAGAGGATTTCGGATTAGAGAGGTTTTTATTATTTCAGTTTCTAACTGTTACCAAAATAATATTGAAAACTACAGGAGCTGTGGTATACATGTATTCCTATATATTATTGGGCTGTATTTCCTTGGCCATAATAAATAAGTTACAATAATATTATACTAAAATAAGTTTGTAATCAAATTATTTATTTCTTAATAAAAACTTAATATAAACTTTCGAAATCAATTGTGTTTTCCTAATTACATTGCGTTATACCCACTGTTTCACCATGACCACTTACAATTCAAGCTGAGTCCATGTATAGAAAATGACATGTTAGTTGTGTAAAGGTGTTAAAGGTCATGTACATTGTACCATACTTTTCAATTATATTGATAGATATAAAGGGGTCATTCTGCATTAATAGACAATAGGTTGTTTACAAAGTGTCACCTTTTATGGTACAAACAGAAACAATGGAGTGTATTGTCACCAGTCTATTATGGTGCACTCTGTTGAAATATTTGACAATTTAATATACAGTCCGGTACATATTTTTGAATTTCGGATTACGGAGTTAAATTTATGAACAAAATACCAATTCCGGACTGAAATCTTAGTTCGAATTAGAGAGGATTTCGGATTGGAGAGGTTTCGGATTGCAGAGTTTTTTCATGAAGCATTATATAAGAATATAGAAGGAAAAAAATTGGGACCTTGAAAATTTTTCGGATTGTGGAGGATTTCGGATTAGAGAGGTTTCGGATTAGGGAGTTTTTACTGTATCACGGTGGGGGATCCAACATATCGATACCAAAATGGGTTACGCATAATTTCATATGTCGAACTTCCTGGTCTACATATGTTGTACACATTTTGACGAAAAAAATACGAGAGTCTTATTTGTTATCGATTTATGTTACAATCAAATTGCTTTGCCCAAATATCTCAATGCAGTGCCACCCTTTATACATTTCCAAACATGCACATGTAGTTATTTTATCTGTACGTGTAGCAATGACTAAGAAAAACTGATTCTCCCTCAGGTGGTGTGACTGAAAATTCGCGACAGTTTGCCCAACACGAGAAAATCTTTAATATTGTCACTTCAGTTGTTTAATTTTTGTTATAGAAATGTAACATACCTTTCATTACACACATGTTTCAAATTTAACGGCGATTTGTTGGCTAGAAAAGTATTTATTGTAAAAAAACAACATGCTCTACATATGTTGTACGTGATTTACATATGTTGGATTGAAAATGTTTAATTTGTCGATTTTATATTGAGTTTAAATATATTTCCTGGAAAAACACAAACTGAAATCTGTTTAAGTTATCTTCACAGCAATTCGTACTCGTTATACCAACTTATTTACGCACTTACATGTATTATATGTCTACATATCTTACTAATCAAAATGTTTGTTAATTGCAGACTAGACCTGTTATGTATATTTATGCCGTTGCATTTTCGTTAAAACTACACACTTACGAATACACTGCTTAGACAAAACATGTTAAGTAATCGGTGGCCCCAAATATAGGAATGAAGAGTTCGAGCAGTCCTATCATCAAACTTCAATGGATCTACTGATGGCAGATCGATCGCTGAATTGTACGTAACTTCTTTAAAATGAAACTGAAGCATATCATGTTGATACTAATTTTCGTAATTAGACAATCGGCTACATATTGGTGTTATTTTCTATGTTAAATTCTGATTTTTTTACAAGATTTTTTTACAAGAATAATAATGTTGATAGCCGTATCTCATAGTTGTAACACAAATTCAAGGTCAATGCATTAGTGCGATACATTGACTGATACATTTGAATGACTTTATTCTGAACTTTGAGCCAATTAAGGTAACACTACATATCAGGAGGTGTTTTCAGTGAAAAGGATAAATTAGTTCTTAGAAAGAAAGGTAATTGTGATAGTCCGATTTGGTATGAATCTACTGGAATGCATTGACATTGAAGTTTTTGTAGACTAATCTGATTATGCATGACGCTGTTTAAGATAACCTGGCGTTGGTCGACACAGCGTCAGTCAAGATGCTTTACAAGAGATAATCAGTGATAAAAGCGAGGTATACGATTTAAATTTTGACCTTATTAACACCACACGGATATGAAGATACCAATTGTTCTTCATTTTTTTTAAAAAACAAACAGTTGTTTGATATGTAATCTTTATTCTTCGATTGATTTCAACAAGAATTTATCGACGCTCAAACAGACAAGTACTATTAATTAAATGTTTTCTACAAAAAGTCACTGTTTTAGTCCTACGCTGGCTAAACTACTCTACGAAATTAAATGGCAAAAATTGAAACCTTTCTTAGAAAACATATTAATGCATGGATACGACTATTATCGGCACTACAATCAAGGATATTCGTTAAAAGTTGTCAAAGAATAAAATACCTACTATTGTTTAAACTGATTAAATGTTTTACTAGCATTCTAAGTCAATATTTGCTAATACATTTGAAACTTGAATATATGTGTCATATACTACGTAGTATGTCCATCCTGTATACTCTATACGGAAAGGTAACGGATCAGGGGTCAGAGTAAATACATAATGGCCACAATTTTAAGACACCGTCGCTATACATCACGAACCCGCGATCCACGGACTTCACGGACTCCACGAACTCGTGATATGCAGACGGGAGAAATTCATTGTATACTGGTCTGCGCTTAAGCAACAACATAGAAGAAACAACAGAATATATTACAGTGAGTAGACATGTTTATGCTTTCAATATTCATTGACGTTTAATTTGTATCTGTAAGTACAGTTTGCTTCATTTACTGACAATGAAAAATGTCAAAATTAATAATTTGTCAATTATGCAGGTTTTCATGGAAACTGACTCGTGTTTATTTTGCACAGTTGAAACAGGGTATTGCTTATTTTATGTTTCCAAAACGATCTGATATTGCTCTAAGATCGATTTTGAGGTTATTTATATATATTTAACGGTCTTATTCAATGAAATGCATATTTTCTGAAAGGATTTTATTTGAAACAAGCGATTCAAAATTTGCCATACTATGGACCTAACCAAGACTATTTTACGGCGTCGAAACCCTCGTATAAAAAATTTGGCGCATTTTTATTTTGTTCCATCCCGTTTATATACGGCGTGCTTCAGCGGCTGCGAAAATGCTGGACATTCTATCCAATCAGAAAGTGGAGTAAGATACATGTGACAAAATAATGTATGTTCATTGGTCAATATTTCTGTACTTCCAAAAGCTCGTACATTTCACTAAAACCTATGCAAGCTATGAAAACGACCATAATGAAGCCTGAAGTAAGCTAAACAAACTATTGGATGCACTTATTAGCAGCTTAAATCTTTCATTTGTCATTTTTATACTTTTTTTGCCATTTGAAAATCAGTGTCTTCTGATAAACGAGATTTTAGAATTACACGTTCCTTGGGCATTTGCATATTAAGACACAGCGATTAAATATGTCATGCCCGACAAAACTGTTGGAAATAGTCCTGGGGGAAAAATCTCATATGATCGTATGAGAAATTCACCAAAAACTAGACACTTGGCTCTTATCTAGACATGTGCATTCCATAAAAGTACTAAAAAGGAAACTTTGTGCAAAAATCCCAATATATTCGTGAATGCATTTTTATAAAAACAGTTTTTTGTCTCTCCTGAAAACCTGCAAATAAATTATACGAGTAATTCGACGCCGGCCGACGATAAGACATCACGGTAAACCCTTGATCGACTATTCTGAGAACACATACTCATCCAGCAGAAGTTTATCCCTGGTGATTTCTAACGACTCATAAACCATGCAGTCATTTCCAAGACCTTTAAAAATGTGCAACCCACCCGACACTTACTCTCTGCGATATCAAATTATTTTAAAGTGGCCTCTAGATAGTCCCATAGCAAAAGTATTGTCTCGTACTACTCAAACTATAAATTGTTCATATTTAGTACATACGATGGGCTGCAGTTTTGTAAAAGAAAATATTGCCTCACATTTGGATGCCTATGTACCATCGACTTTTTCCTATCGTGTTATATAGTCTTTACTGCCGTACTCTTGTGCTTTGTGTTTCGACTTAGCAGACCATGTTTCAATCGTTCACGTTCAAATAACTAATCTATATTTAGGCCTACCTTCGTCTGTCATGTTCGAATTGAATTAAAATAATTAACTACGGTAGAAATGTTAGTATCCATTCTTTTTTCAGATGAGTACAAGAAAAACCATGCCATGCTTGCTGTGTAATGCTGAATTGTGCAGCAGTTCCAGCCGGTCTCGGCACATGAGAAACAAGCACGGTGCAGACGATCAAAAGGTACATCAGTGCAGAGTTTGTGAGAAACGATTTAAAGAAAAATGGACACTTAAAAGACATGAAAATGCTGTACATGCAGGAATCACGCCATACGGGTAAATATGTAGCTTGTAACATTAACACTATAAGCTTCTGGCTATATCGCACCTTAAATTGTATTGTCTAAAGCAATACGTCATACAGAAGCATTGCCTAAAATTTGCACTGTCATACAATCGAGTACATTTAGTTGTATTTCGTCATGCACGTATATTACATTTTATTATTTACCAACACATGTATTTCTCAAATACAGAACAAACAGCCGATTGGTCACGTTTTCTGTAGCATAATTGTCTGGATTTCCGAATCCGTATCATGCATGTTTGATGAGTAATAAGGTCAAAAATATGTAAACTTCAAAGACATCATGACGTAAACACTTACCTTTTTATGAATGATCTTGGAGTTATATGCCTAACATATTACAAAGTTCGTGACAACAATGTTGTTAATATTTTGAATGCGAGTTTTGCGCGTAAAACCGATTAATGCACTTCTGTGGATGTATAATAAAAGGAATGTCACTGCAGTTGTGTTGATACGTCGGGTCGTATTACAAAATGTACCTCTCATTGCTTGTGTTATATCGCATCTGCTGGACATGTCGGTCTCGCGAGATACGACATTAAACAAGCAACTGTAGGTAATATGCTGCCCGACGTATCGACATACGGCAGTGATATTCTATAATATGTATGGATAGTTAAACTGCCATATGCTCAGTCATGTAATTTATTCATTGGGCAAAGGATTGTGACCTGTTTGGCACATTAAACTTTGCAATATTTTGTATGGAATGGCTGTTTTATGTGGAATTGTTTTCTACAATATATCTGCGAGTTCGGATCATCTCAAAATGCTTTAATCAAGTTCTAGACTCATTAATGATACAATTCAGAGTTCTGTTTGTGTTATCCTTCACCCATGATTTTGATTACCATGGTATTAGCATTAATAAATGCGTGTTTTGTTGCTTACATAATACAAATACAAATACATGTCATTTGTATAGGGCAAAAATTATGAAATCATATTCTATTGCGCTTTACACTAATATACATTCACTTAAAACATTCAATTTAAAACATGGATTCTAGAAACTAGATTTAGTCATATGATAAAGAGCACACTCATTGCCGATGATATATATATATATATTATATAAGAATTAATGAATTATTTATGCACCCGAGTGTGCATTATTGCGTAATGTAATATAGGCACGAGTTTGGATGCGTAGTAATTAAATCACGAGTGTGTATCAATTGTGCATCAAACGAGTGCCTATATTTTATCACACGATAAAGCACAGCTATATATTCATTATTTCTTTTATAACATCGCCAGTTTATAGCACAACATGATAGGTTTACGTCGAACTGCATTCCTGCCTAGGAACGTTACGTTATTTGTCATATCATATGACGTCAAACATGACGTCATCAATCAGCTGTGTTTTATTGTTATATTAGAATTTAAAACATCGTTTACATGTATATCTATGCTAACTGTACATTGTATCAATATGTAAATAAATATTATCTAAGTATAGGCACTTCGATTCACATTATTATGGGTATTGTATTCATAATATTGATTAGATGAAGACTTAATACTAGTAATCTATTCATGTATTTACAGGTGTGACATTTGTGAAGATACATTTTCGTACAAGTGGCAAGTGAACCATCACAAGGCCAAAGTTCATCAAGTAGGGCCACGATTTGAATGCCTAATATGCAAGAAAGTTTTTACAGTTAAGGGCAATTATGAACAGCATTGTACTATTTGCACCAGTGAGCCACAAGCACGCCTTCAGTGCTACATATGCAGACACACGTATAAGAACTATGCGTCACTGCGTTCACACCAACATTTATCACATAATGAAGATAGTGCTCAAAGAATGCACGTTTGTGATCTTTGTGGCAAATCATTTGCTCGGCGGCACCATCTAGCCAGACATCTGAACAGCAAAATGCATACGACTGATGGCCAACAAGATGAAAACGAATAATAGGACATGTTCTATATTGTTTCATTTACAATGGTTTGTCCAACGTTCAACATTGAATAAGTTCCTGCTCTTTGGTGGGTTTCAGAAAATATGATTAAGCAAGCTAGGTGCTCCATTTCCAGAACGGATCTATGACGATGATCATATTTCAATTGATATAAACTTTTATTTCAGTTCTTGATATTTTAAGCAACTTGGGACTCATGATGTATCCTTATAATATTTATTACATAAACATTTGTGTATGTATGTAGACAGAATATTTTAAATCTTCACTCCTAATTTTATCAAAAATACACGCACTTACTATATCCAATATGTATACCATTTGTTTTAAAGTGCCAGAATAACTACGTTGAAACTATGTAAGCCTAGTTATCTTAATCCTGATATTCTTCAACTTTTAAAATCAAACTATTAACGTTTGACGTGTACGCTTGTTTAAGAAACAGTCAAGGTGTGATTATCACAAACCTGTATTACGTTCTTGCTGGAAATTGTTATTTGAACTTTTTGACTGTCATTATTTGCATAACTACATGGCGGCTGAAGTAAGCATCACTTCTTAACAGTAATAACTGTTATATTGAAATGTCAAACAATTGTTAAAAGTGTAAATGAAATAGAAAACATCTATTTGTATCCAATGAAATGTTGCTAAGGAATACTTTATGAGTTATTTATTCAGTTTATTACTTTGTGAAATGGTATTGTTATTTCACTGTACTAACATTATGCAAACAATTAACATGCACATGGCATGACTGTTAACCTTAAAACAACTGCGTACAAATGCTTCGTAGTATTGTTTTGAAGGAAACCAACTTCGGTCCTGCATCTGCTAAATACCAATAATGTTGTTTTTTAAAATCTTTCTAAAAAATGACGTATTTCTAAAGTTAGAGAAATATGTTGTTTTTCATGTTATTGTTTTTGCTGTCAGAGTATTAATTAATTTTTGTTTTTCTTAATTGAGGATAGAGGTCAACTTGAATTGCAATTAAGAAAATGGTTGAATATTATTTCGCTCGATTTTGTTACGGGTATAACAAATCACAGTGATTGACAAAATACAAGTCTTCTTCACAAACCAGTGAAGTAAAAAAGTCCTATGTTAGTATGTTATTCCCATTTTTTAAGTCAATACCCATGTCAATTGTATATCAATAATTAAATATACGTGTTTTATATACAAATAATGCATCGCGATATAGATGTGGTTGTTTTAATAGGTAATAAACAAAACAGACGTACATTTGAGTTCTTTATTAGTTGTATTGTCAGATCATGGAATGACAGATTGTTCTGTGTTTCATTATTTTTTACGGAATACAAAGGTACAATTAAAATTGTAATACACAGATACAAAACCTGTCGAAAAAGCGTTGTATAGTTTCATAAAGAAAGTGTAGTAGTGTAGAGATAATTTGGGTTATCATCCGCAAATCACCCGGTCTGAATGATCTGACGAATCAAGTCAATATTTGACATCTATAATGTTTACAATTACTAGCTACTTCCATCAATATGAGTTAAAACTCTGAACGTTTTTATCTATCATCGTAACCTTTTTGTCTTGCAGCCTCCATAGCAATATCACACAAAAAAGAAATTCCTACAAATGATACGAACATAATTATATATGACAGCCATTTGTAATAGAATAACTTGAAACAGAATACTATAATGGCAGTACATTGACTTAAATTCTATGAGTTTAAAGGAATACGGAATTATTCAACTAGCTGCTTACATACAAACAGGTTTGATTACACACATATGTATTTAAACTAAAAAAACACAAAGTACATTTCCGTCATTAACAAGGTTTAAAGTTTCAAACCAACACGTTTGGAAGTTAAAACCTTCGCTTCATTAACTTTGTATCCATATCTGGATCGCACTGGTTCGTCTCCTCTCAACGGCTCGTTCAAACCAGAAAAGTTAACATTTTTCCTGAGTGGTTTTCTTCCGCGTGATCGTTCTTGAGAATCAAAGTAATGATCCCTGAAACAAGAATAAAATCATCAAAATATTGCCGGAGTCATTACAAAATATATCTAACCAAGAGGTGTTTCGTAAACACGAATGCTTTCTGGTGATCTTGGCTTCTCACCTAGTGACCTCACAACACGTAAAGGTTGTAAATTTTGCTGCGATGCATGAACACAGAAAAATTAAAGAATCTATACAAATTCGTTTTCATTTTATAAGCAAGGTTCAAGGTTTTGCACAGATAGACAGACGGACGGACGGGACAAAACAATATATACATGTACTTCGATACGGGGGCATACACATTGGAATAAATATTACATTATTTTAATATAGCATAGCTAATGCTTAATAGAGACGAACATTGTAACAAGGTTAAATAGCTATGCCCGTGTACATCGACCAACAATTTGTAGAGACAAATTATTATGAAAGTTACATAATACTTCGTTGAAAGTATTGAGGAGAATCAATTCAAAGTTTATCTGATAATTCAACACACCTTGGTACTATGCATCGAATGAACTTGTTCGTTCGGCACTGACAATCTGGTACATCTTCATCATGTTGTCCAAATTTGAATGTACACGTTTTTGGTATAGGATACTTTTTGTCCTTCTTCGTGTTGATATAAAATGATCTGAAAGGTAAGATATTTATATATATTATTACAGAACACATAACATCTGCTTTAACTCAAATATGAGGTTGATGTGATTCAGTACATATACAGTATGACTACCTGAACACAAGTACATTATATTGAGGATACCCTTTGTTTCCAAATATACACTCATGTATTAAATGTTGCACTCCGATGGCTTAGAACAAGAAGGTCTTAACTACCAAATCGATATATTGAGAAAACAAGAGAAAACTGTCTGTAATTTACTCTTTACCTATGGTAAAACAAACTTTTACAACTTCAATTTGGTCAATATGACAAGTTCAGATTTTTATGAAAATGGGGTCATAAGAAGCGCCTTGAATGCTTATTCTAAATATGTATGAATATTAAAAGGTCGTAAGTGGCACTTACGACCTTCTAATTCTAAGCCATCGAATTATTCAATAACTCACATAAATACTTACCCAACACTTTATATCTACTCAATTTCTACTATTTACTATTAGAAACCAAACAGTATCCTGAATAATATATTTATCTAATACGCTCAAAAAGCAATTGGTCTGTGTATAAAATAAACAAGAGCAATTCACATCACGCCAGTCGTCGATCATTTTATAAATCTAAAGATCAATTATAATTACATGATCTAATGGATTAACATGAAAACCGCTGCCTTACAACTTCTTCAAAACATATTTTAAAAGTTGGGGTCTATGTATGTCATCTCTGATATATTGGCAATTAACACATGTACAATAATACAGTTCTATTTTTCAAATGACGATTGCATCAATATTTATACAATACTTGACTTTTAAAGATATTATTATTGTAAAATTTAAACGAACAATATTTCATGAAACAATTGCTAACTATTGTTATTGTAATTTATATTTATTATTGGCAAAGTCAACTGAAAGTATTGTGACAATATCACAGATTAAGTTCATTGACAAAAGGTTGCTTATTTGTGTATTATCACTGAGCACATTAGCATTATCGGACCACATACAAGTGTACATAAGAGTGATTTCATAAATTGCAGGAAAGTACTTCTATCAAATTTGATAAAATTCGTTTGATCGAAAGCTTAACTGTCAATGGTGTATACGTATTTTTGAATGATCCTCGTATGTGCGATGGCATACAGTTTAGGAGATAACCATTTATTAATTACATGTGCATAGGTATTTAACATACATAAGGGTATAGGGAAGAACTTCTACTTATCATTTTAAGATTTAATGTAAAAATATAAACAACGACTGAAAGTAGGATGTACCTGTCATTCTTCATCTTCAAGGCCGTTAATGTAGTGAAGTCCGAAATATGTTTCTCTATCCCATCTGCAGTCAGAACACCCTGTCCCCAAGGATCCATCTCCTGCATACTCGAAAAAAAGCTTTCTGAACACAGTGTGTTTGGAGCTCGTACACAATAGGTACCCTTTTTAGATATAGGATACAAAAACAGTTTTGCTTCTGTACTGGTTCGTAGACCCTCATACAGGATACTTGACAAGCCTTTTATTGTAGATCCATATGGTGGGAAGTCGCCAAATGACACTCCTTCGCTTAACCAATCGATCAAGTCTAGTCGTTTCTCGCAACGTTCAATAGCCGGGATTCCTGGTGTGTCTTCTGCTTCGTATAATCCTTCCCTTATTATATGGCAGAATCTAGCTTCAGCTGTGTCACAATTTTCCCACATGCGCTCTTCAACATCAGCACTAAACATGTTTCGGGCATATCTCTCCTTCATCTGATCAATAATTTTCCCATCCTCAGAAACTTCTACTACTAACGGATGCAATACTTCTGGTGACTCATTTGCCACTTTTTGCCATGCTTGTTTTGAAATACCCTTAACCTTACCTAGGCAAACACATTTTCTCAAATTACTGCCGAGATGCGTTTTGTCGTACACAAAAACATCAAAGTCATCCGTTTCAGTTCTGTCTGGTACATAGTATGGATACAGCAACCTATCCAAACCTTTTATCTCCACATAATTCATTACGCGTGCGTTTTCTTTCCATTGGTTTAAGGTGTCAGACCAAATATAGTTAGCGTAAGCTATGTTTAGAACCTTCTTGGGATATGACTTCTTCATAATTACTCTGTGTGCCAACTTTCTTAGTGACTCAACATGTCTGTTCTTGTATGTTTTCCTTGCGCATGTTGTTGTTCCGTCTCCAATAAGGCGTGACAAATTATTGACAAGCTCATGTTTTCTAACATTGGACGTTTTCAAAATACTTTCGTTCTGTTGCTCATTGACATATTTTGTTATGCTAGTTAATTCCTTCACGTTTAGTTTCAGAAGACTGTTAGCTGATTGGAGGTATCTTGCTACTTCCTCTTGAACAACACTTTCCCACTTGTTATAGTTAACAGTTTTTAACACATTGTGAATGTCAACTGCATTTATTTGAACATTATTTGATTCAAGTGTCTCGTCTCTGACAACAGTTTCATCAAACTGATTCCGGTCACTTACTTCCGCATCCAAAATGTCGAACAGTTGAACGATATCCTGTTCAATCGTCTCAGCAATATAATTAGCTTGTATAGCATCGTGTTCAATTGTCATTTCTTCATTATCATCTTCTGTTTCTATTGTTGTATTGTTGAGTCGTTTTGCTTGTGTCCATCCCCTATGCGGTGTCTTAATATTCAGAAGTCGAGCTTTTTCTGTTTGCAGATTGAACACACATTTACTTTGAAACACCTCACGCACAGGTATTCCAGCCTTGCAATCACCAGCTAACATACCTAATATTTCCACTTTGGTCAGTTTAGATGTTTTCTTCCAAACGTCTTTCATCAGCTGATTCTGGGTGAGTGGTTGCTTGTCACGGCCTCTTACCATCAGTTGGTTAAATTCCCCATCAGCTGCAGTGACAATAACATCTAAGCCATTTGCTCTCAGTCGTGCTTTACAATTTTCTGTCAGTTGTCTGGCTACCTCCATGCTCAAGCTATACCCTCGGTAGAAGAACATAACAGGCAGAGCATGTGGTTGCTCTTCCTTCCAAAACCTATCCAAGTCTGCTAGAAGATAAACCACGACTTGAGATGCCATTATACGTTTCAGTTCATAGGACTCTTGTAGAACTTCTTTTCCAAGAACCAGATGTCTTTGTAGATCATCGTAAGTGTAGCCAGCATTTACCTTTTTATTCATAATATGTCGATGGTATGATGATTTTGGGTCTGAATCAGCGTTCTTCTCCGCGCTCAAATAACCCTTTACAGACGGAAACTCACCGAGAAGTACACATTGCTTTGTATGACTTATGAGTTCCTCTTTGAAATCTTTGGACTCTTTTGACAATCGTGTAGGACACTTTGGGGATTCTTTAAAGTATACATCCGTCACTTGCTGATCCATTCTTTGACACAGACTTTCGTTCGCAGGTACCTTCAAAGAAACGCATGATCTATTAACCGACGTATATACGAGTAATAGTTAAAGTATTAACTGAATAAGTCATGTCAGTTGTAACGTCTGAAGTGACTAAGTGATCATTTGCGGAGTACTGTGGCCACTGAATTGAGTCAATGCGAAGTGTGAATTGACTATCTATCATTAAGGCTTATCAACCCCACGCTTAAAGGTACTGCAAACATTGTTTCGAATTATACGTAATTGGCAATTCGTACAAATTTCGAAGAGTTGGTGTACATAATTAAGCTCGATTGATATCCAAACAAGAGGCTATGCAGCATGGAACAGACTTTGAAATGCACCAGTTAGCTACAGTGGGTGGCATTATATTGCCGTTTATGTATGTAAGCATCAAACAAACAATATTTCAATTAAGGCATCGAGATCAAAAGGTGCCCGTTAGACACAAGTTAAATATACATGCAAATGAATAATCGCACTGAAAACTTTTATAAACTACTTGAATTTCTAAGTGACATTGTTTTGTGATAATTAAGCTTAGATAATTTGCCCAAGAAATAGGCTAGCTAGCCCTGTTGTATGAGTTAAGAATAAAATCATAAGTATTGTAGACAAAACGGGTTTACGTCTAGCAGTGTGTCAGATCAAGATGAAGATATTTTAATCGACGCGGTGAGAATCAAGTTAATTATTTTAAAAGACGATGTAAGTGTTTAAACTATTTTATGCATACCTTAAAAAGTGTAGATGATACATCAGTCCAACACAAATACAAAGTTGATTCTGTTCCCAATACCCTGCTCTCTAATAGACATTGTGTAATGTAGCGAACTGGTACATCTTCATGGACTGTTGATTGGTAGGTTTTATCCATTGGTGCCTTTCCTTCAAAAGCATACATGTTTGTTTTGTCTGACGTTCTAATGCTTCCATCCGGAGAGACCATTACGTTCGTTTTGGTATAATAGCCTTCTTCGTAGAACTTTAAATCCGGGAACATAAACGGCAATATAATGCCACCCATAGTGGCTAACTGGTGCACTTCACAGTCTGTTCCGTGCTGCATAGCCCGTTTTTGGATATCACTAGCATCCTGTGGTTCTTTACCTCGCATGACTGTGTCGTAATGTTCTTTTTGACGCTTCAAACTGTCGCAACCGAGTGCTTGGTACATGGTACTTCCAGTTACTTTCATCTTTTTTCGGTCTTTCCACCACCTATCTGATCGTTGTTTAACCACTGATGTGTCATTTTTATCTATATCAACGGTTTGTTGTTCTACATCCTTTAACAGAAATACATTTTGCTGTTGTTTAAGATCAATACAATCTTGATCAGCAAACATCTGTCCAACTCCATTGAGATATGCCCCAGTCTTACAAATGCTTCTTAGTGTGCTAAGCGTTTTGTCCATACAGTTTTGGATCTTCCATACAGTTGTCATATATAAGTCTATTGTAAAAGCATACTTAGATTTTCTCCATTCTTGACCCGCTTGCTCTTTCAACTTTTTCAAAGCATATTCTTTACGCACTTTCATATGTCTCAGATCTTGGATAACCTTCGAAAATAATATTAATATTCCTTTCAATGTGATCAGCGTTTCTGCTTTTAGACGATCTGGTGTTTCATCAACTAAACGTGTTTCATTTTGGAGATCAGTAATAGCTGAAATGGCTCTCTCTAATATGTCCTCACGATTAATCTTTTCAGCTTGACGTTGCTGTAATGTCTCCCCGCTCTCACAGCCCAATAAATCTACATCTGTTCCCCTTCGCATCTTCTTGCCGTCTAACATGAGTACATATGATTCATTCTCATCACTCTTTTCAGCCTTATATCTGATCAAATGTTCCATTATACCTGGTTTAAACGTATCCGGAAGACTATCGCCTAAAGGACAGAACCGCCGAAGAATTTTGTCATCAGGACAGGCAAAATTAATTCTTGAAGTTTCCGGCATGAATGCATTAGATCCCATCAGCGTCACACTTTCGTTTTTCATGCCAGACATAAACCTAAGAAATTTGCCACCGAATAGCCGCTTTCCTACCCAATAGAATTGCAGACATTCTTCGGAATATCTCATAGTGCGTGTATCACTGCAACTAAACCATCTGACAACATCGCACCAAAGCTGGAAGGAAATGTTCTTTGTAGGGAATTTCTTTGCCTTCAGAAGTTTAAGAAAACTCTCGATTACTTCCAAGCCACCAGAATCATTTAATTCATCGACAACATCGGGTATGAGAGCAATAAGTCTCTTTGCTATATCTCGCTCTAGCATTAGTTCTTTTGACGCTTCTATATCATTTGTTATTTCTGTTGGCATTCTGAAATTACATTCTGAATGATCTGGCATAAAATCCTCTGAACTGCTTGTATAATCTGATGAGATTTCTTCTGAACTACTAAGCGCATCTGTTGTATGTCGGTCCATTATGGTTTTATAGTTCTTTGTACACGTGGAATGTCTGACGGGAGAATACAAATCATTTATTACATTAGATGGCATGTCAAAGTTACTGGAAGTGCCTGGTATAGAATCATCCAACCTTTTCGCGGTATATGATGCAGATTCCTTATAACTGTCTGATGAATCGGATAGGTGAGCCTCAGGTACGGATTTTAACTTCTTTGTACATTTAGAATGACTGACGGATGAAAAGGGACATTTCCTCTTTTTTGAATATATTGTTTTCTTCTTTCTTGAGAACTTCAAACCTTTTAGCGCCTTGCCCCGAAATAGACCCATATCAGACTGAAAAAACAAGAACAGAAATATTTTCTACGTTAAAGAGAATATCAGATATACACGTTGTTTCACAATATCTGTCCCCATTACAAATGAATGTCATGAGTACATGAATTATCTCATTTGATATCTTCATATATCAATGGAAATCCAACAGTTCAAAGTATTATTCAGTATATAACATGCCAATGTTTTATCAAAGCCCTTCAGTAAAAAAGATCGTGCAAAATGTCATTTTTTTCGATAATTGTCAAAATGACGTTTTACAAAATTGATAGCATAGCTCGTAAGTATTGAATAATAAAACAAGTTTAATCATGTTCATTAACATAATAATATTTCGATTTGAAAGTTTATATGCTATACAACAAGTTGAAAATAATTAAATATACCAATTACGTTGGTTCCGAGTTTGTAGGCAACGAAAGAACATAACCAAACCCGTTGATACTGCTGCTGACCAACCTCCATGTACAATTTAAGATGCATGTGGTGATCATTCTTAAGTTATTGAAAGACAACCATATTAACACGTATGACCCATAGCAGTCCAGTATTTGAAAATGGTAATGGCCACAGTGACCTTGACCTTTGACCCCAAATCAATAGGCTTAAACTACTGTTACTGGCCTACCTACATGTAAAGAGAGCAGTTCCCAGGGCCAAGCAATTTTGGGTTATTCATTTATTCTATTGACCGACCGACAGACATGTGCAAAGCAATATATCTCATCATCAAGGATGTGGGCATAATTACAATGAGACATGCGAACAAAGACCACTCCAGTAAACATTCTAGTCATATCTTACCTGCAATACAGAAGAATCTTGTCTATGGGGTTGAACTATCCGAAACATGTGGTGCTATCAACTGGGTGTTCACTGAAATATGTTCAAAACAAAACGTTACTTTAATACAAATTAACAAGAGATTTTCGTGAAACATGTTTATCGTTATTACAACACATAAGTATAAAATAGTAAAGGTCACTGTAAACTTTGACTCATTCACCTCATAATCAATTAGGTCATCTATTGCTGCTGACCAACTTCAATGTTCAGTTTAAGATGTTTGTGGAAAGCATTATGGAGTTATTTAAAGGTAGGCATTTAAACACGTATTCCTTATAGTAGCTCAACATTTGAAAATGGTAATAACCACAGGGACCTTGACCTTTGACCCCTATTAATATACTATCGAAGTAAAAAGCCTACTGTATGTCTATATGACAAAGATTGTGGAGCATCGTATCTCGTTGTTTCAGCATAAAATACGGGCGCTGAAGGAAAATTGCTACACGAGTCATTCAAATAAACTATAAGATATTCATTCTCACCGAAAATCTCGTTCAATTGTATATTATGACTGCGAAACGGCAAAACCGTTTTCCTTTCGTTATTTAACTCCGCTCCAGCCCATTGTATTTATGCGCTGGATACCCGCTCCACTCACAGTATCGTTATTATTGTTACGAACCAATTCTATTTTTAGATACGATGTTCCACGATCTTTTGCATATAGACATATAGTACGCTTTACACCTTGGTAGCATATTAGCTCAGTGATTTTTTATATATTTTTTTATTTCATTTTCCAAACACTGATACTGCCACCTGTGACCAAAACAGGCTTATAGTTGAAACTGGTAAAGACCACTGTCTTTGACCTAAAATCATAAGGGGTTATCTACTTTTTTCGATCAACCTCCATGTAAAGAGGGAAGATTCTAAGGCCAAACGATTTTTAGTCAATAAAAAGAGACAAATTGTTCGACCGATTGACCTAACCGACTTACCGATCGACCGACATGTGCATTTGAAGCCATATACCCCCTTTTTCCAAGATGGGGGGGGGGGCAGAATTCCAATGAAACCTGCGAAAAAAAACTAAACTACTCTAGCACACATTAAAGCCACATCTTACCTATCTTGTAAATATATTGTCTCTATCTCTACGCATCCCGATTTACCAAAATGGTAATGGTCACAGTGAACTTTGACGTACTGATGTAGAAACCAATATCAATAATGTACTGCTGCTGCCCTCATATAAACATGTAAGATGCTGCGATTAAGCATTCTTGATATATTGAACGGAAACAATTTAACAACATAATAATGACCCACCAAAATAGGCTTATAATTGAAACTTGACCACTGTCTTTGACCTAAAAATCGTAAGGGATTATCTACTTTTGTGGATCAACCTCCATGTAAAGTGTGAAGATTCTAAGGCCAATCGATTTTGAGTTATTAAAGAGAGACCAATTGTTCGACCGATTGACCGACTTACCGATCGACGACGGATATATGCCTTATATACCCCCTTCACCCAGGATTGCGGCAGAATTACAGTGAACCCTGCGAACAAAGACTACTCTATTACACATTGTAACCATATCTTACCTTGAACCCAGAAGAATCTTGTAAATATAGTGTATCTATGGGGGCTAAATCATCCGGAAAATGTGGTGCTTTCAACATGATGGTCACTGAAACATGTTAATACAAAACGTAACTTAGAATCTAATAAAAAAGAGATGTTCGCCGTTATATCATCCCAATTGTTGTAAATAGTAAAGATCACAGTGACCTTGACCTACTGACCTCATTTGCTGTTACTGGCTAACCTCCGTGTACAGTACAGTTTGAAGATAAAAGGGTAAACCGTTCATCAGTTTTGAACGGAAGCATTTGGTCTAAAAAATGGTTAAGGTCACAGTGACCTTGACCTTTGACCTGCTGACCTCAAACTGTCTAGGGGTCATTGACTGTTTCTAATCAACCTTCATGCAAAGTTTAAAGATCCTATGACAAAGTGTGCTTGAGTTATTGAACGGAAAGCATTTGGTCTAACGACAGGCAGACAGACTAACGGACAGTCACCAGAAAAGCAATATACCACTCATCGATGGTGGCATGATAACTTAAGGTACTTCGCGCTGTTGGTCTAGAGAGAATAAAAATAACCGAATCTTAATGAAACTATGACAGATTGTACTTTAAGTGACTGCGCGTCTTATAACGTGGGTTTTGAAACACTATGACGTCTGTAACTTAGCAACAAAATGACGTCAAAACGCCATCTAGCGGTACGGTGTACGCGAAGCCTGTCTGAACAAACTCCTGAGTAACTTTGCACTCATGTATCAGAAAATCAAAATTCAAAATGTATAGTTGAGATAGTGAATTAGGCTCCCGACTGATATGTGGCGTTCATTTGAATAATACTGCATATACACAGCGTTGGTAAAATATCGACGTCGCAACGTCAAAATTACGACGATTTTGACGTTAACTTTTGACTAGAAATCTAAATAAATAAATAAACGGGGAGATATACCTATTTCAAAAAATCACATCGTAACCAGACATGTTTGGTCTACAGTTTAAGCGAAATATTTTTATAAAAGTTCGAGCTCGTTTTTACAGTAACGGCGCAATTAGCATGCTAATGTACGGTCAATATCACAGCGCTGTAACGTTGACGTCGCAGTGTTGTATTGTTTGCACCTAAATAATTGAAATTAATGTTTGTATAGTTTGCCCTAGATAATTTCATCTTTATAAACATTGAACGGTTTTTTTATCCTACAAATGTAAAATCGGTAAATGTTGTAGTAAAATTCGAAACCACTAACGAACAAGTTTTTTTTATTTATTAAACTAAGTACAGTGGATTACGTTATACATGTATATGCTATATGCTATATTTTATAGGATTATACTATTTTTCTATCCACTTTTGTTTTCAATTATTATATTTTCATTTTTAGAATTGTTTGTATAGATCATATAATGTGTCAGATTCAGTGTAGTATCAATCGAGTATAGTGCGCCCATGATTACATGAAACCCGGGAAAAATTGGAATAATTCGCATAGGTGGTTCAACCTAATGTGCACGATTAACCTGTGTTATTTTAGTGTACAATTGACCGTGTGGGTTTATTTATAGATGATTCAAAAATCTCTGTCACAACCGCGTAAACAAACATTCACCCCGGTCGATTATTTAAGCTGTGTAAGGATTAAATTCTACCACCAATGAAACATTTAATTGATTAAAAAGCTAATGATACTATAGCGTAGTGGTTATACTTGCTGAAATTAGCTATTCAGAAATTGAACATTATGGCGGTTTTGACAGACATCTTTGAATCGACAATACACGTTAGAAAGCAATTTCGCAACGACAGACCAATCCGGTCAATGTTTGTAAACATCACGTTATCCTGGGCCCACTATAATACCTTACAACTTTGAGACAATATTCTGTACAATCGATATCATAGCTCCTGTCAGTATGACAAACCTCTCCCACACCCTAGTAAGCGAAACTTCAGTTCTGGTTCCTTTTCCTCCACACAAAGCTGATGTACGTTCCTGGTTAGATCTCTCGCGTTGTTCCTTTATCTGTGAACCAGCTTAGCCATTTTTCTTTTGTCATTTTTACACACTTAAATACGTACCTCGTTTATATACTTTTTGTGTATTTCAACAAGCATGGAAATGCGTGCTGAGCGAAATTAAAAAATAAGTTTTATCAGAATGGGATTCGAACGCATTCGTTCAATCTATAGTATTCATAGTAGTTTAGCCGACTGCGCTATGCGCACTACATGGTGTGTCTATTCTAAATGAAGTATAGAAAAATAACGCTACTTACAAGACGCAACACCTCGATAAATTATATTTCAACTAGAACCACAGCGTATAAATCAAAATCTCTGTAGGACTTATTGGGATATTATGATATTTTAAATCGTATGACTTGTTGTGAATGCACATGTAATTATCAATAAAGCGGAAATGCGTAATTTACGTCACTTGGGTCAATATGCGCGTTAGTTAGGACAGCAAGCAATCGACCAAACACTGGGGATCGTGTAAGGACTGCCTTGAGAACCTCATATCCCCTTCTAGGCGCTCTAGGAGCTTCTATTGCTCTCAAAAATATGATACCACGTCCCATTTATACTTCCATATCGCAGCGAAAAGGACATATAAAAGTGAATAATTCAGCCTATAGATGGGAAATGGATGTAATTTCGTCATGGTATTAATAAAAAAGGTTAAGATTTGTCTAAAACTACTTTTTTGGGATCATAGTTTCAAACATCTCGTTTTCCGCGAAAAATCGCAAACATTTTCCGTGATTTCTCTCTGAATAATACACGTTGTTGCTCAGAATTTATGTACTGAAACCTCTATTAACTGCGAATAAATGTCTCCACTTTGTTTTGTTCGAACCCTGCAAAAAGAATTTTAAAACAAGCAATACTTATTTCCGCGAATTGAGAGCTCATAAACACAGACAGCTGACTACGTAGTGCCGTCTGATTTCCACATACAGAGAGGTGTGATTACCACTGGTCGTAATTTTGGAGTTCAATTCAATTGGTCACAATACGGAATAGCGGGATGGTCGTAATTTCGGGATTTACGACCATTAGACAAAGAAGGAAAAATTCCGTTCTTTCAAAAAATGTCCGTATTAGCGGGGTGGTCGTAATTTCAGGGTGGTCATAAGATGGGGTTCTATTGTAACGGGTTGAACGGTATGAATGCTGTTGTTTCCATTTTCAGAAAGGCACGGCGCTAACGGTGAGTTTTTGTCTTAAGTACATGTATAACAATCGTGAATTTAATATGGTTATATTAAATAGCCTAAAGAATATCGTGTATATGTAAGAATACCTGGCAAGTACCGAGTACCGTTCTATATTTTGTTTTTTAATTGATGCTCGACCAAATGCATTCATGATGCAGTTTTCAACTACTTGTAAGAATTTGGTCGAGCACCAGTTAACAACAGCTAAAGATAGATCAAAATTGGTATTTGTTTAGTGTTCCTACGTAAATGAGATCTTCTTTAGGCTGTATAATATATTCATATAAAGTGCACGATCGCTAAAATCAAGAAAAAAACTCACCGTTAGCGGACGAAATCGCAAATGTTTTGAGTGCAAACATTATTCATTTCAAATCATTTGATCACGTGATTCTACACACTGATTCTAATACCTACTGTCTAGAAGACAGGTGCCACTATAGAAGAGTGGGAATTTACCAAAGCGAAGTTAGTCTCCGTACGTTTTAATTCATAAAGGAAATCGCGCGTTTATTTGACACAAAAATGGTGGACTTTGAGTGGCATATAAAGACACATATTTAAAGTTTAAATCTTAATTATCCTACAAACTGTCCATTAAATGTATTTAATAATCGCTCAAAGATTTCGTCAATTGATACGAGTAAGAGCATAATTATAATTTAGAACATGGTACAACAATAAAAAATACCAACAATGCCTGTTAAAATGGAATGATATTTTATATAAGGATAATGTTAACTACGCTTGAGCGTCAACGTTATTTAGTCACGAGGAAGGTATTACACTTGCCCCGTTACTGAAAAAACGAGCTCGAACTTTTATAAAAATATTTCGCTTAAACTGTAGACCAAACATGTCTGGTTACGATGTGATTTTTTGAAATAGGTATATCTCCCCGTTTATTTATTTATTTAGATTTCTAGTCAAAAGTTAACGTCAAAATCGTCGTAATTTTGACGTTGCGACGTCGATATTTTACCAACGCTGTGTATATGCAGTATTATTCAAATGAACGCCACATATCAGTCGGGAGCCTAATTCACTATCTCAACTATACATTTTGAATTTTGATTTTCTGATACATGAGTGCAAAGTTACTCAGGAGTTTGTTCAGACAGGCTTCGCGTACACCGTACCGCTAGATGGCGTTTTGACGTCATTTTGTTGCTAAGTTACAGACGTCATAGTGTTTCAAAACCCACGTTATAAGACGCGCAGTCACTTAAAGTACAATCTGTCAAATTTTCATTAAGATTCGGTTATTTTTGTTCTCTCTAGACCAACAGCGCGAAGTACCTTAACGTATTTCAGTTTCGTTTTTTTTCAGGAAATCCATTTTTACTCAACATAACATCGGCAAATTAAACATTTTCAATCCAACATATGTAAAACACGTACAACATATGGAGAGCATGCTGTTTTTTTACAATAAATACTTTTCTAGCCATCAAATCGCCGTTAAATTTGAAACATGTGTGTAATGAAAGGTATTTTATATTTATATAACAATAATCAAACAAATGAGGTGAAAGTACAAAAGATTTTCTCGTGGTGATAAAACTGCGGCGAATTTTCAGCCACACCGCCTGATGGAGAATCAGTTTTTCTCCGTTATTGCTACACGTACAGATAAGATAAATACACGTACATGTTCGGAAATGTATAAAGGGTGGCACTGCATTGAGATATTTGGGCAAATCAATTTGTCATTGACAGTAACAAAGAGATTTTAACCAGGTATATTCACATACCATGACTAAGAAGTGTAACCTTCCGTCACGGCTAAAAAACATTGTTTATCTATACATAACATAATCTTCATGAACTGTAACCTTATATTTCTAACCCGATAGTTAAACTTTATTATACCTATTACCCGTCATATAATCATTAGAACCCGGATTAGTAAAGCAATACCACGTTACTTTGACATCACTAAAAAAGCCTACAATTCCAAGTCTAAACACAGATTTCCTTAAACGGATGTGTGTTTCCAAGGAATTACCTCCATTGTGTTTCTTAAAAATCAGCATAGAAGTGAAATAGTTGAGGTTATTTTCGTTTTCAAATTTTGACAAATTTCGTCTTGAATGTGTAGCTTTTAGTGATGTCAAAGTCACGTGGTATTGCTATACTAGAATTCTTGTCTGTGTCTTTGAATATGGACTGAAAACTTCAGACCATAGCAGGCATGAGTGCATTTGCCGTTTTATATTAACCCGGGATGATGTCACTTTGCATTCTTTTCTGCCGCTGATTGTAAGCCTTGTAGAAAAGGTTCGGCTAGACATGCAGTTTTGATATTATCAGACATGAAAGCCACGCTTACCATTCAAGTACTACATTTTTTAAATATAGTTTCGGACAGAAAATTCGGCTCGATCCTGACTTTTAAGCTTCAATATAGTGCCAGATTATTTTGTTGAAAACAAAATGTATAAAATGTATATACATTTCTGCGAACTATAAATAGTATAATATCGGTGATTTAAAACGCTTGTATTGTACATCGAGCACAGATACACGTTACTATACCATTGATAAGGAGGAAAAACACACCAAGTACAATTTGTGGCGTCGAATGCAGGTCCGTGAGTGTATGAGGTTTGTACTTGTTCAGGAGGGTACTATTCGTTATATTGTATGCGTTTCTCGTTGCTGTTGAGAGTGACCACCCCTACATGGGTTGTTTAATGGACGAATAAACGATTAGTTCTTTCAATTTATGTAACGTTACTCACAAATGCCATAATTATCGAGGAAAAAAACTATCGCCTTTGACGTTGAATTCTCGACTTAATTCATGGCTTAATAGGACCAATTCCTAATCGGATTGCAACTGATCCTTCCTCAATAGATCTGAAAAAGTTTCGTGTTTTATCAATGATATAGTTATCTGTGACCTCGAGTATATCTTTTTGATCGTACCACTCACTAAGGTTGTGGACCGTGTCAATTTCTCGGTACTATACATTTATATAAAACCAAACAAATGTTCAAACTCTTTAATATCTGTGGGTTTTTAATTACATGATATGGTTTCAATTCAAAATACAGAAGTAAGTTCTAAAACATGAATAATTATACGAACTTTGGTCAATTTGGGTTTTTTTGTCCAATGCACTTCAACGCAAAGGGACCCGGTTATTCTAGCGTGAAGGTTTTTAAGGGATATTTGACGAAAGTTAGTTAAATTACAATAACATGTGCTACGGAAAGATCGTGCAAAAGAAATCCGGAAAATGTTGCCCAAGTGGAAGAATAAGTGCTGACAATACTGGTAGCCGTATTCATGTTTTGTATTGTTACTACATCGCCTTTGTTCAACTGAGAAACAATCATTTGACTTCCAGATGTTCCCTCTGCCCATACCGCAGCTTTATCGTTGTGTACGTTATTAACGACAATGCCACATGAAGCGTATTGTGATTCAGGGGCGAACAGAGACGTATAGAAGACATAAATTCCAGATACTGGAGCCACGAAGGTACCTTGCTGGGCATTGTACGCATTTCCGACATTGGTTTTAACAGTGTCAAAAACAACAGTCTGATGGCTTGCGAGATTCCTGACTGGGTGTGTTAGACCGGCAGTAAATGCCACTGTTCCTTGAGTTGGTAGCTGTCGCTTTCTTCGATTGTTTGGAACATTCTCAACTAAAATAGAAAAATAACAATTAGTTATTCATAGGCGGGTGCAGAGTGGGGGGGCGGACCCGGCGTACGCCCCCCTCTAAAATCGCCAAAGTAAAGATTTTTGTTTGACTGAAATAATCTAGTTATATGTAATTTGCCTTTAATTCTTGGTGAAAAAGTATTAAAATGTGAAAATTTAGGATCCGCCTATGGTTTTCACTCTTACTCTCAATTACTTTAATTTGTTTACCTTACTCACACCACTAGTTAGCGTGCATTCGATTGTCTGTCTGCGAGGAGTTGTTGCAGCGAACATAGATAGATAAACATAGATAGATTATCGGTGAATAAAACACCAGTGTGAGTTTGGATATAGAATAATCAAACAGTACAAGTCCCCCGGTCATGTCTGAAAGGAGTATCACGAATATTTAAAACAAAATGGCCACACTCACCATTCTCAGCCAACGTTGTGCTCTCTTCGGTTGATTTTTCAACATCCACGTCATTCTGTACCGGTGTGTGCGTCAGTTGCAGAATGTCCATCCCTTGTTTTCTAACAACATCTTGTAGCAAGTCAATCTGACGTTGTTGTGCGTCCAAGCGGCTCATCAATTCAGCCATGACGTCATTCGAATATAAGTTCCCATAAGCAGTCAGGAAAAGAACATTTAAGAAAACTAAAGTGATAGAAAACACCCCCATGTTAACTCAATGTAGTTGGTAAGGAAACTGAAAATGTCCGATAAAAAATAGGTTACTTTAAAACCTTTTTTTGAGCCCAGGACATTGCCCTTATAGAAATACCAAATATGGAACGCCGAATTTATATTCATAACTATAACGTGTAATAGACATTTTGTAATATGATTAAATGATGAATTGTACGAGAGAGTTCCACTTGCGTGTCGACAACGTTGTGAATTTAGACAGTTAGCATTTTCTCTAGGGTTGGGATTTAGACATAAAAATATCAAATATGCAATTATGCCTGTTCCCTGGGGCCACCCGTCGTCCCCGGGTGGGCAAAATATTGACTGGTACAATTAAATGCTTAGGACAGCGCCGGTGGAAATTTTTCCGCGGTAGGAACTGCATTTACCAAAATGTTTAAAATATGGTATGTTTTTTTCGTTTTGTCTTTTACAATACTTGTATAAACGTAGCCTTTATTTATTACGAAAAAATAAAACATGAAATATACGACATAAAAACATACCTTGTCCGCTTAATCATGTTTACAAAAGTATGGATCGAACATAAAGTTATGTAACAGTTGTAAACAATATAATTGAGTAAATAGAATGTCGTATCTAGAATGTCGACAAATTTGGAATAAATTACTAGTAGTAATTTGTAGCAAGTTTGTTTTTATTAATAAAATAAGGATGTAGTGGGTCATATTTCGAAGGTTTCTGGTACATATATTTTGTAAGGTCAAAAGAATGTGACCGATAAGAATAAAACGTTACAGTAAAGCCTAACAACCGTTCTTAATGTATTTGTTTGCTGTTTTTTGCATAGTTACCGGTGTATTTCAAGTATGGAACGCCGGATAGTTTACAATGTACATTGTCAACTTCAACTTCAGTATTTGAAAATATAACCACACGATTCAGGTCTGCAAATATGACAGCATTCTGAAATGACAATCAATTGTTTTGTTGAAGGTATATCTACGAGGGGTGTTCGAAAAGTAATGCAATTTTATGCGTATCTTTGTAGTTTCGGAATTTTCGAGCGACAAAAATTTGGTATGTGTTCCTAAACAAAAGTAATCAGTCGAAAACAACAACAAGCAAACAGAATGTTGATCAAAAGTCTCACAGCTGCGATATTGACCGCCGGACAGTTAGCTGATTTCACATGCTCGATTTTATCCCATTTTCACATAATTTGGAAGAAAATCCTATAAGTTAACAACATAATATGTACTCCGAGGATACCATGCTCACTACGTTGCGTCTAAAGCGTTAACTTATTTTTTAAATGCCAAAAAATGTTTAATTCTCACCCTTGAAGCTTTCAAAATAATTATGTCTTTATGTAGCGTAACATGAGGTAATACACAACCTCTCTATCACTACGAAGACTGATGCAGAAATATTATGTATTTAATTCCTGAATTCTAAGAGGCACATATTTATGAATTACACTCAGTCATTCATGACGGTGATGCAATTGAATTGTGTCCACCGACCAAGATCCTACTATTCAAATACCCGAATCAATGAGTAAAGTTGGTGACTGGTAGGTTCTAAAAAAAGTTTGGGGAGGAAAAACCTTAGAAACATTTCTTATAGCGACGAAAGCGTCAATTTGTACTTTTTAATCAAATTGAACATTATGTCCCTTTCGCATGACAATACCTCTTGGCATCTGCTGAAAGAGTCGTTTTTGAGCGAAAAGCAAATACATACAGTATGATTGTCTGCCATCCTTTCCAGACCCTCGTCCTATTGTCTGCCATCCGTTTCCAGACCCTAGTCCAATTGTCTGCCATCCTTTCCAGACCCTCGTCTTATTGCCTGCCATCCTTTCCAGACCCTGGTCCTATTGTCTACCATCCTTTCCAGATCCTCGTCCAATTGTCTGCTAGCCTTTCCAGACCCTCGTCTTATTGCCTGCCATCCTTTCAGATCCTCGTCCTATTGTCTGTCAACCTTTCAAGATCATCGTCCTAGTGTCTTCCATCCTTTACATGTCGTCGTCCTATTGTCTGCCATCCTTTCCAGATCCTCGTCCTATTGTCTTCCATCCTTTCAGATCCTCGTCATAGTGTCTGTCATCCTCCTATTGTCTTCCATCCTTTACATGCCGTCGTCCTATTGTCTTCCATCCTTTCCAGATCCTCGTCCTAATGTCTGCCACCCTTTCGAGACCCTCGTCCTACTGTCTGCCATCCTTTCCAGACCCTCGTCCTACTGTCTGCCATCCTTTCCAGACCCTCGTCATACTGTCTGCCATCCTTTCCAGACCCTCGGCCAACTGTCTGCCATCCTTTCCAGATCCTCGTCCTATTGTCTGCCATCCTTTCAAGACCCTCGTCCTACTGTCTGTCATCCTTACCAGACCCTCGTTCTACTGTCTGCCATCCTTTCCAGAAATTTGTCCTACTGTCTGCCATCCTTTCCAGAAATTTGTCCTACTGTCTGCCATCCTTTCCAGACCCTCGTCCTACTGTCTGCCATCCTTTCCAGACCCTCGTCCTACTGTCTGTCATCCTTTCCAGACCCTCGTTCTACTGTCTGCCATCCTTTCCAGAAATTCGTCCTACTGTCTGTCATCCTTTCCAGACTGTTCCATCATATCCTGCCTTCCTCATTTCTGATGCTATAACTTCATATCCACTACTATAATATGAACCAAGGTGCGACCTTTAACGGAGATCTCACCCGTATTGAATTTTTCTACATTTCCTGCACTACGTACATCCGAGGGAGCTTCCGGGTTAATCATGGAAGGACACCAGTACTGTAGTTACAAGCGAGCGGGGGGGGGGGGGGGTTGACAACCCAAAAGTAAAAATCCTGACCCATTCTAGGGGGCGTGGACGCTCGACTCCTAATCGAGAGGTCACTGGTTCGATTCTCGGCTAAGTATCTGTGCTTTACACCAGGCATGTAAAAGAAACAAGGAACCTATTGGAAACGAGCTAAGGTATCGACCCGGATTCCTTGTATCTCTAAAATTTGCGATAATGTCCCAGACTCTCAGAGCGGGCCCTGTAAATACCATGGAGGAAGAAGACTGTTTCGGAGATTTTTGTCTATTAATATATTTGTGTGTTGCTTATACATGTACATAATGCTCCATGTATAACATGTATAATGCATTATGCGATTACCTCGTGTTCGGTGGGGGGGGGGGCATTAGATGGTGGGAAACTTTTAGACAAACCATCCTGTTCCATAAGATTGACTGCGGAATGTGAGGTTTAGTGCATGGTAAAATGTTCCTAGTGGCGTGTGTCGCTGTCCGTACCAAAGCAGAGGCCCTATAGTCAAACTTGTCATAGGTCTGAATTGTCCACTTTATACTTCATAGTACTCGTAATAGTCTAGTATAGAAAACTGCGAAAATGAACACGTGCCTTTGTGTGAAACTAGAAGCCATTCTGAGTGTTCCATGTCCAGCAGAAGGTTGGTTTCAATATTGCGCGTACACTCCTTCTGTTTCAAGAGCGCTGTTTTGTGGGTTATGCTTTTGGTGCTATGTTGTGTTTTGGGTGATTGGTCGTCCTTGTGAAGCTAATACATAGTTATAATATGAGTGTATGTATTAAAAAAGCACTTTTAATACCAATATATGTTTATGTCCAGTAGACTCTAATAATGTGATAATTGATAGAATTATTTTTGAAATATTTAAAATGCAATTACTTTTCCACATTTGTGGTAGTCAGAACAATATACTAGAGATAATTTATATGTATGTATTATTACTTACTGAAAACAACTTATCTATGCATAATTTTAATACATATCACCATTAACCGTTGTAATTTATGTAAAATTGTAATGTATATATATGTAGAATGACAGGCATGTATGCCTTTTTCTTGAATAAATTATACTATGTATGTAGTGTGTAAGCCGGAATACTGCCAGTAAATAAATAAAAAGTGTCAGCATTATGCTTTATTTATAAAAAGTTCAGTATGCCCTTTGCGATAGTTATTCTAATATATTGATGGCTTAGAATGAGACAAATGAAATACAAAATCGATATTCTCAGATTTAACAAGAAAAAACTGTCGGAAAATTACTCTTTACTTATGGTAAACAAGCTGTTTCGACTTCAGTTTGGTCAACATGGCAAGTTCCGATTTTCATGAAAATAGGCTCATAGACAGCGCCCTGCGATGCTGATTTTAAATATGCATTACTCGTATTTTATAAGCTCGTAAGTAGAAGTTAGTTGTGACCTTCTCATTCTAAGCCAGCGGTACGTATAAAGATGTAAATCCCGAAAACCAGAATACAGTCATACATGTGAAGCAACAATAGTCCTCGTATTCGCACTGAAAATAGTTATCCAATTATTTCACCCATGTCGCTAAGATCTTGCAACAGAAATCCAGAAAATGTGACGTATATGTTGCCATCACTATAAATAGTATCGGTGACACTCATGGCTTGCACGGCTACGTCATCACCTTTGTTCAGCTGAGTCACGATCAGTTGGCTTCCAGAGTTCACAGTGGTGCTTGCCTGGACGAAAACATCAGCTTTATTGACACCATTAACAGCTATGCGACAAAATGCAAGTTGGTTAACGTGGGCGAACATGGTGGTATGTATGACGTAGATGCCAGACACGGGAGCCACGAACGTACCATGGTGAGGATTGTACGCGTTTCCGACGTTGGTTTCAACCGTGTCAAACACAACGTTCTGTTGAAGACCAAGGTTTGTTACTGGGTGTTTGAGAACGGCTGTAAAGGCCACTGTTCCTTCATTAGGAAGCTGTCGCTTTCTTCGATTGTTTGGAACGTCGTCACCTGAAATAGAGGAGATAGGTATAAGTTTTATACGTAATTTAACTAATCCGCTTCTGGATATCTTGGTCAGTCAGAAGTTGGACTTTGACAATTATGTCGATGTTCGTATTTGGAGCAGTTGAATATGTACATGAATAAAAGTGTTTAGTTCCCTGATCAAAGACTTTTGTTCCAATAGCTTAAATATGTACATGCACAACTTTCTGTCATTTCATGGGCTTAAATACCTACGCGCATCCTAACAAACGTGGTTGGTTATCTTAAACTTTAACAAACATTAACGTTACAAGGTTGCAAAATGTGCGTCCTAATGCGTTGGTTAGGTTGGTGATGCAGAAATGCACCTGGTTTGCTGATATTTGTGCTTATTTCAGGGACATAATTATAGGACAATAAGGTCATAAGGTGCCCAATTTAGATTTTTAAACGCCGACAATAATCCCAAACGGATTCCCCCCTTTGACTATAAAATAGTAGAAATTGAAGGTAATCCTCAAAACTATTTTAAGGCCCCTGTACCAAACACTTTTGAACGTTTTTTCGTCTTATTTTGTGTTTGTCCGGTTTATTTTAAAATTATTCGATACACATTTGTATCTTGATTTGGTCAGGAAAACATAAAAAATAAAGTGCACCATTACATCTGGTGATTGTCGTTTAATGGACCAGAGCTTCATGTTTTATAATCTTCTCGTGGAAGTCAATGATCAGCACACTATAACAAAGCATGCACATTTATAAAAATTAAAAAAGTCAACACACCTATCATATGTGATTAAGATTATTATAAGAATGACAACGTGGCTTTATAGTCTGTAGCTAACGTCATTCAACAATCAACGTCCCACGCTATAGTTCTGGAAACCATAACCAAATGGTCTTTTATTTGTACTAACGTCGATCTTTGAATGGAATGATCGTCATCAAAGCGCTTGGACTAGGCCCATGCATGTCTGGAATAATTATTATTTAACTAAATTCTGAAATAAAACAATAATTTTAAAATAATTCAAAACTAAATGGTCACACTCACCGTTCTCAATGATACTTTCGGCTTCCGCATCAGCATCATTCTGTGTCTGCTTTTGCGTCAGCAGCTGAATTTCCTTCTGCTGTTGGTGAACAACATCTTGTAACGCGTCGATCTTGTTCATCAATTTGGCGATGACGTCATCGGTACAAAGGTTTCCATTGGCTGTCAAGAACAGAACGTTTATCAAAACTAAAGCTACTGCAAACGTTTCCATTTTACGCGATCAATTTTCTTTTATGGTTACAAAATATGTTTCAATCTAGACACACCGTGAGTAAATGATAAACTGAGTAAAAATGTAACTATATCTACCAGATACTGTAGTTTGTTATTTAATTAGTAACATAAAAATTACGTGTATGGAACGCCGAAATCACATTTGTTCAGTATATCAAGTATATCGTAGATCTATAGTATATAATTATAAACAAAGAAGTCCACTCTTTGATATTAGTAACATAAAAAGTACCCACATACGAGGGCCCATCAATAATTTCGTGAACTAATTTTATGTAGCGAGTATAAATAGACTTACACTCTTTTCGCCTCTATACCTTATTAAAGTAACATCCCGTGCACAGTTTGCATTTATTCCATTGCTCGACCCATAACCAGAGCACGTGTTACAGGCCGTCACGTGACAACTCCCGCAATGTTTTGTTTATGACGCACACAACTTCTCTCGGGGTTCGTATTTCTAACCATGCAGGCTATTTTTGAGTTTTGGAAATGGTCAGATGTAGCCCATAGTCTATTCTGGGTTATAGAATGGGTGCTATTACAGTTTTATATTCAAGTCCTAGATTGTGTCCGAAACAACGCTGAGGCTACGGATTGGCGAATTTTCATGGTATAGCCTATCAGAATTTCATACATTTGAAGTTGTATGTGCTTTTATTTAATAACCGATAACAACTGAGATTTAATTATTGCTACAATATTGTCTAATAACAGTAGCTTTCGGAGAAACACAGTAATTACAAGTTATTATTTGTATGTCGCAAAATAGTATGGTCAATACACTTTACCGACCGCCAATTTAAACAACCAATGGTCGGCGAATATGCTTATCGTCTTTGTTTGCTCCTTTATTGCCCTTTAAGTACTTCTTCGACAATGAAATTGCACTATTCGATTACCAAGAGTCCATATGAACTGCATGCAAAATTTTCTGAATGTAGAAGACATAATGCCGGAGTAATGTATAAATCTTTAATACAAAACGTTACTCGATCATACCACGCGACGCCATTTTTAATAACGAACGCCAATGACATGGCGTTAGAATATTGATATAAATAGTGACGTCATCACTCACTTTGGATGCTTAATTAATTGGGTAATAAATTATCTTTGACCATGCAAAATTTCAATAAGCTATGTCAAAGCGTTATGAAACAGTAGAATTAGTTCACGAAATTATTGATGGGCCCACGTATATGGAACGCCAAATTCCCAATAGTATTCAGTAGATCTACTTGTGTATCGTATATCAGTACATGTAACATGAAAAATACATGTATGCAACGCAGTATTCCGATTAACAATCCAAAACTTATAAAAAAGTATACATTATTCTCGTTTTGGTAAATGTAAGTTATTGTCCGTTCGGGAATATGGAATTGACGCCCCCCAGCGATATGCATCTACTTCTATGCCCAGTGCTTACGCATCACCGGCAAGCATCTGTCTGAAATCAATGCCAGTTGATTGGAAAAGTATGTTTGGAGATAAAATATCTCTATTTTACAACCCAGGTATTTTACACATGCAAATTATGTGTATAATACATCTTGGTATTATTTATTAATTTAAGATCAATTATTTTAATTTCCAGCATGTAGGCTACAGTAATAGAGCTTTTGCTTTATTCACATATATAATATATATATATATATATATATATATATATATATATATATATATATATATATATATATGCTATGCATGAGCTTAGGGGTGTACATGTAGATAATTATATACACATTGAAAATAAATAGGGTACGTGGTGTCACGGATAACACCAGTGATCCTAATTAAATACCGACAGTATTTGAAATAGTGATGCAACACATGTATATTACGCACATTAAAAATGATTATCTTATTTTAATTCTATGAGTAATTATAAAACAAGCATTTGATTAGCTTCTGCATTTTCCTACAGTGCACTGTAGAAATGTCCTCTTCAGTAGATGCCCTAAAAAGTCGCCCTTGTGGCGTTGAAGAGTATAACGCTGAAGTTAAAGTAGGGGTTTTGCTATATATATACATGCATGAGCTTAGGGGTGCACATGTATATACATGTACACATTGAAAATAAATCTCGTTTTGCCACGGTTACAATATGGTACCTCCGTTCTTAGACAATCATTTTATAACAGTAATCACATAGAGATACATGCAGGAATGTAGTTTTGTTGTTTTACATCAGATAATATAAGGTAGGTACCGTAATATATAGCTTAGCGTCACGTGCGCACGTGCATTTCCAGCTCATCCCAGATTGGAAACATTTACCAAGTCTCACGATATCTTGTGGCAGGTCTTCTGAAATCTCGCGAAATCTCGTTCGTTTTTAAAACCTTATATCTCCTGTTCTAATATACCAAAGACGTTCATACGTGTACATGAACGTCTTTGAATATACTTATGAAAAATATAATTAGTCTATGCAATATATTTATTATTCAGCTTTAAAATGAATAAGGAATAAAACAGTAGACCCCGAAGAGCCAGACTTACTCTCATTTTCATCAAATTAATGTAAATTCCTAGTTTATCCGAAAATGCCTGATTTGCTTCATTCAATTCCTAATTTTCTGTATTTTATAAGAGGTAGACAAAAATGAGTTACTTTATGTAATAGAATAAACTAAGCTCTTCAACAAGATACATTGTTCGTCAAAATTGGATGACTAAAAAAAGATTTAGGCACATTAACTGAATCTGCTGCCTGTTATTTCGCGTTTTCTCTTAACTTTCAGTGGAGTGTCCAATCTGTGTAATTTAGGTCATTGGCGGGTTTTACTGAATGCCGAAAACAACATTTTGCCGAAAACAACCGAAAACAAATCAAGATTGCCGAAAACAAACGATATTTTCTGTAACGTTGAGATTTATATTGTTTTTTATTGTTAAATGCGTATATTATTATATATTAAACTTGTGTGCTAAAATTTGACTTGATTGATCAAATAATAATCGTTTTATCAATTGTTCTAGTAATGTAGTAATGTCTAGTAATATCAGTAATATTAGAGTTACTCCCCTTTTGCCAAACGAATAATAATTCTTATCGCTGTGGTCAACAGAAAAAAATCACCTGGGTTTTTTTAATAATTATTTTGATTCGATTTTATTATCGTTGAATAAAACATACATCATACTCAAAACTGCAATAAAAGAAATATCCAGGATGCCGAAAACAAACGGCAGTTCCTACCATAGACCTACTATACCATGGTGTTTTTTAAAGATATATTATCGATAATATAGAACGATCCACCGTAATCTTAATTTTGACGGTATTAATTCAATTATTAACTTTTGGTTACTGAGTTTAAAGTATAATAATTTCAACGTGCATATTGCAATGAAAATTCAAATTATAATCACTAACCTTGATTTTCGAATTCATTGACACCTATCGCAGACGCCGGAAAAAGAAATACACGATGCCGAAAACAAACGATAACTTATTTTATAGTGATTACCATCCGTCTGGAATATACAACAGATGTAACGTAATACATGTATATCACTTTCCTGTGCGATATTTTGAGTTCATTAGTTTAAGTATTAACTTTTTATTCAAGCTAATATGATACACATACAAGCCGAAAATAAATATTTAGAATGCCGAAAACAAACGGCAGTTCCTTAATTACTTTGTGTTCGTTCCTTTTTCATATTTAATTGTAATGCACAGTGTATGCTACAGTCATGCACAAGCTAATACAATTTATAACATATGGAAGTCGGTGTTTTCTTAGTTCACATCTGCGAACTACCTTGATACTACCATTGGTACCAAACCAAGGAATTTATATAAGACACCGAAAAAACAAACGAGAGTTCCTATAGTAATCAGTTTTCGTTCGTTTAATATTAAACACATGTACCACCATACTATATAACTAGCCAGATTGACATGTTGACTTTATTTAATTTTAGTTGTTTATTAGCTTTCTATTGAAATCATAATTATATGCGACATATGATACTGAGCAGCCGAAAACAAATATTCAGGATGCCGAAAACAAACGGGGTTTTCCGCAACGCCTCAGCTTTCTCTCCTTTTATGACAAATACTGATAGAGTACGTACGTTCGTATGCTTTTCATATTTCAAAATTTAATGATAACGTTTAATTAATTTACAGTTTTTATATTTTCACACCTGTAAAGTAAATTAGAATTGTGACTGATTTTGCTGATTTCGAAACAAAGAGTTAAGTTTCTCAGTAGCCGAAAACAAACACATAAGATGCCGAAAACAAACGAATAGTCATATATTACTGTGTTGTTCGTTCGCTTTTAATATTCAAAAGAGAAAGTAGAATATATTGCGAAGCCGAAAAGCAATATTTTCATTTGAATGCCGAAAACAAACTTATTATGGCTTCTTATATCTTAAACAAAAACAGCATGACATCAGTAAGATATAGGCGGGAGATCACTATCAGAGTGTATCTATCGGATCATAAATCACAGTAAAATAACTGTACAAATGTATACGGTAATTTGAGAGGAGGCCGAAATCAAATACTTCAATTGCCGAAAACAAACTTTTTCTCGTATGACACTGTGTTTTCTATTGTTGTGTTTAGTATTAAATGGATGGAGCTTCTGCTAGTCACTGCGACATGTTGCATTTATTTATTCATTGAAGTCATAATTATACGCGACAAAAATGAGAAGGCCGAAAACAAACGGGGTTTCCTTCAACACCTAGGGTTTCTCACCTTTTCAACATCTTAAATCATCAACTAATACAGTCTGTTCATGTGCGAACGTTTGATTTTAATATTGCTAATGATAACGTTTAACTAATTGACAGTTGTTTTTTTAAAAATCCGTTGTTTTTCACACCTGTAGAGTAATTTAAAATTGTGATTACTTTTGTTGATTTTGAACAAATAGTTTTGTTTCTCTGTAGCCGAAAACAAACGCACAAGATGCCGAAAACAAACGAACAGTCCTATATAACTCAGTTGTGTTGTTTCTCACCTTTTCAATATCTTAATATCACATCTGTAAAGTAAATGAAAATTTTGATTAATTTTGTTGCTTTCGACCAAAAAGTTTTGTTTCTCAATAGCCGAAAACAAACACATAAGATGCCGAAAACAAACGGTTAATCATATATAACTGTGTTAAATTGTTCGTTCCGTTTTAATATGAAAATGAAGAAGCATTATATATTGCCGTCGATGCGAAGTTTGGAATTCATTATTAACTTCATAATTACCTTTCAATTCAAGTTTTTATTACTCACGTAGAAGTCGAAAAGAAATATTTTGAATGCCGAAAACAAACTTATCACGGCTTCTCACTTATTGAACAAAAACAGCATGACATCAGCAAGATATCAACGGGAGATCACTATCAGAGTGTATCTATAGGATCATAAATCACAGTAACTGTATACGGTAATTTAAGAGGAGGCCGAAATCAAAAACTTCAATTGCTGAAAACAAACTTTTTCTCGTATGACACTGTGTTTTCTATTGCGTTTTGATTTAGTATTAAATGGAGCTACTGCTAGTCAATGTGACGTGTAGCCTTTATTGATTTTCATTTAGTTATTCACCGAATGTCATAATTATACGCGACAAAAATGAGAAGGCCGAAAACAAACGGGGTTTCCTTCAATACCTCGGGTTTCTCACCTTTTCAATAGTTTAAGACATAAACTAATATAGTACTTTCCTGTGCGAATATTTCATTTTAATATTGCAAATGATAACGTTTAATTGATTTATATATATGTTTTTATATTTTCACACCTGTAAAGTAAATGATAATGTTGATTACTTTTGTTGATTTCGAACTAAAGGTTTGTTTCTCTATTGCCGAAAACAAAGACATACGAAGCCGAAAAGCAATATTTTGAATGCCGAAAACAAACTAATTTATGGCTTCTCATATCTTAAACAAAAACAGCATGACATCAGCGGGAGATCACTATCAGAGTGTATCTATCGGATCATAAATCACTGTAAAGTAACTGTATACGGTAATTTAAGAGGAGGCCGAAATCAAAAACTTCAATTGCCGAAAACAAACTTTTTCTCGTATGACACTGTGTTTTCTATTGCGTTTTGATTTAGTATTAAATGGAGCTACTGCAATCCAAAGCGACATATGCCTTTATTTATTTTCATTTAGTTATTCATTGAAGTCATAATTATACGCGACAAAAATGAGAAGGCCGAAAACAAATGGGATTTCCTTCAACACTTCGGGTTTCTCACCTATGATTGTTTGTCGAAAAGTCTCTTGTTGTTGTAGCCAAATAGCAACAGATAGAATGCCGAAAACAAACGGGAATTAAAGTTTAAAGATGTGTATTTTGCTTTCTTTTGCTGTCTAATTAATGTTACACAATACACGTAATTTTAAATTGAACACTTAATAACGTTATGTTCGGTGAGGGGTTGTCTTGATATTTAGTGAATTAAGTAACATATACTAGATTTACTATAACTCGAGCATATTGCATTTCCGGTTGATCGCCTTTCTTTATTGCCTTACCGGTGAACCAGCATGATATCAGCAAGACGCCACCAAGACATCAGCAGGAGATCAATATCAGTGTGTATTTATAGATTCATAAAACACCCTAACAGTTGACTGTTATATAACGAGAGGTTGGAATCAAATATACACGTAGAATGCCGAAAACAAACGATTTCTCGTATTGTATTGTAAGCTCAGTTCATTTTAATATTTGGCCGAAGTATTCATATCACATAAACCGAAAACAAATATTTCAAATGCCGTAAACAAAAATATAGGACGTAGGAAGAATAGAATATTAAATAGAGTTAGTTTTGTTTAAATAAATACTGTATTATGTAAAGTATAGACGTTTAATTCAAGTTTTTTGTAATTTACTCATATTCATTAAAATTATAATTACTCCATTGATTTCGAACGAATAATCTCACACAGTAACTGAACGGCATGTGTTGTGTTACATCTTCAGATTCATCCTGTGCGCATTGAGATGAACATCCCGCGGTTCTATACTGTTCTGCTCGCAATGTGTTATTATTTTAATTTCATTTAAATCGTTACTTTGCTAAACCTTACGATAGGAAAAGCCTTTTACTTCCGTCACATAGTTATTATTTCGGGTGCCCAGGTTTTTGTCTCTGTTGTGCTATTTTTGCTTTTTTTCATTTAGCTTTGTTTCTCTTGCTTAAAGTCTGCCACAGACTATACTACTGAGCATAGCCTTTATTTGCCAGTCAGCATTCTGCTGAAATATGGCAGGCATATTGTGCTTCCATGTGTGAACCCGAGTCGCCCGATTGTAAGACAAGGGCGCTGACCATTAAGCTATGGATACAGGTAACATCGATATTCATATATATGTGTTGAAACTTGCATTTCATTTGAGCAGTTCTCTTGAAAATTCTGTTGTTTTGATATTTTGTTATACCACTATGAAACAAGATTAGATATTTCGTGGACGCAAGAAATACAACGAAAGAACATACAACAAAAAAGACATACTATCAATTTGTTATATCTTTATTGTGTAAATATCACTTATCAATCATGTATCGCTGGCTTAGAATGAGAAGGTCGTGATTATTAAAGTAATAGTTTGAGAAAACAAGAAAAACTGTCTGACAACCACTCTTTATACTTATGGTAAAACAAGCCTTTTCAACTTCAGTTTGATCAACAAGACAAGTTATGATTTTCATAAAAATAGGACCATAAGCGCACCAACAATAAGACCACCATGTTGAATAAAAACTCGTTATAAGTTATAAGCAATTTCTCGGTATTCTATAAATCATTCCTCGAATTATGTTACATTATGGACAGCGGGCTTAGTGACGAAATTACAAAATATAATATTGCATCGCAAGAAAGACAAGAGACTAATGAACAGTTTCTGAAACTATTTTCATACAATAATAACGTTATGGACATTTGAAACTAACCGCCCCACCTACTTTATGCATGACACGCATTTCACAATTGTCTCACAGATGTGATAAATTCTTCACGTAAAATTTCAAAATTTTGTCACATTTTAAAATTATATTCTTGTTTTAATAAAATGAGATGGTTAGTGTTTGCTTATAGAGAACGATAGCTTCTGTTGGTAAACTAAACAATCACTTTTGTTTTTCTAAAAATAAGTTGTTTTAGAAAAGTGGTCACCATAGCAACGAATCGTTATTTTAAAGAAAATTTAAATATAATAGATAATGTCCAACAACTCAAAATTCGACATAATTCATGGAGAAATTTAAATACAAACGTTTAAGTTACTTAAAAAAGAAGCAAAATGGATTCATTTGGTGTAAGTTAAGAACACGTTCAAAACCTTGTTTTATACAGTACATGTGATTTGATATATATCAAAATAGCAGGTTTCCCTGCAGAACGGCTTTTATATGTATATGATTACAGAGCTTTATAATATTATTAAAACCACTCAAAATACTTGTACTTTTCAGAAATTGGTTACCATGGCAACGAAGTATTTGATTTCGACATAATTCATGGAGAAATTTAAAGCTAAGATATAGTTCAAACGTTTTAAATTACTTAAAACAAAAGCAAAATGTATCAAACTACTCAAAATCTGGGGATCAATTGATTGGTGTATTGGCAGATTTGAGACATTATATCTTACTACTCAGTAAGTACTATGAAATTAGTTATTACAGTGTTTATAAAAAAAGTTGAAATAGATTCGAGTTAGACAATAACGATGGGGTACCATGGAAACATCAGACTGTGTTGACGTAGCTAATAATGATTTCTCTATGAAAGTCTTTCATTATATTGCTTGCTGAGAATGAGAAGGTCGTAAGTACAAAATCGATATTTTGAGAATACAAAAATTACCGGGTACCGAAAATAAACTGTCTGAAATTTGATTGTTTCTTTTAAAACTTCATTTCAGTCAACACGACATGTTCTCCTTTTCAAGAAAGTAAGCTTACATAGAGTGCCTTATGATGCTGATTTTAAACATGTATTAGCCTATAATAGTAGTAGTTACGGCACTTCTCATTCTAAGGTAGCGATATATTGGTCTAAATACTCGTGTATTTGTAGCTTTTTACACTGTCGAATCCAGAATTAAATATACAAAGGTGCAGAAACACCCACACTTACTCTCTGAAGACGGTCCATTCCCATCATGTAGTCGAACTCCGTACCGTTCACCGACCGACAAGTTGTACATACATAGCCAATAGACAATCTATCCCACTGGTGAAAGTGCTTCACTGAAATGTCTTGACAAACCCTGTGGTAATGTTTGTCACACAAAGTGCACTGAATACAGTCACTAATACAATTCACTCGACACTCGCCACATGGGAATCTTCCAACACGATTTCTTCGGAACTCCATTTTATACATTCTGATAGTGACCTCCCGTAGTTATCTTACTGATGGCATGCTGTTTTTGTTCAATAATTAAGAAGCCGTAATAAGTTTGTTTTCGGCATTCTAATTTTTCTTTCGGCTTCTGCGTGAGTACTTAAAACTTGAATTAAGAGATAATTATTAAGTGCATAATGAATTGAAACTTCGCATAGGATCGCAATATATAATGCTTTCTACTTTGAATATTAAAACCGAACGAACAACACAATAATACAGGACTATTCGTTTGTTTTCGGCATCTTTTGTGCAGGTTTTCGACAGCATAGAAACAAAATCCTACGAAATAAACAATAGTTATCACAATTTTAATTTACTTAACGGGTGTGAAAATATAAGAAAACAACCTGTAACTTAATTAAACGTTATAATTAGCAATATTAAAATCAAAACATTCGCACAGGAACGTACTATACTAGTTGATGTCTTAAAATATTGAAAATGAGAGAAACTCGAGATGTTGATGTTTACCCCGTTTGATTTCGGCCTCCTATTTATTTGTCGCGTATAATTATGACTTTCAATGAATACTATTATATTAAAATTAAATAAAGGTGACGGGTCGCTTTTTCTAGAAGTAGCTCCATTTAATTATAATACAAAACACAATGTCATACGAGAAAAAGTATGTTTTCGGTCTCCTAATTGTTAAATAAATGAAAATAAGTAAAAGCGACATGTCGCTTTGGCTAGTAGTGGCTCAATTTAATACTAAAACAAAACACAGTGACATACGAAAAAAGTTTGTTTTCGGCATTTGATTTCTTTATATCTGCCACCTCTTAAGTTACAAATACTGTGATTTATGATCCTATAGATACACTACGATAGTGAGCTCCCGTTGATATGTTACTGATAACATGCTGTTTTTGGTTAAGAAATATTTCTTTCGGCTTCTGCGTCAGAACTAAAAACTTGCATTAAAACATAATGATTAAGTTAATAATGAAGTCGAAACTTCGCAACGGATCGCAATATATAATGCTTTATATTTTGAATAATAAAACCGAACGAGCAACACTGACGGTAATATAGGACTGTTCATTTGTTTTTGGCAGCAGAGAAACAAATCTTTTATAATACTTTGAACTCTGTAACCAAAAGTTAATATTTTATTAATTTAATTAATACAGTCAAAATAAGAGAACATGGGATTCAGTGCCATTTTAGGGTGACCCCCTTGTCATACAAGGGTTATCCCGTGTCATCAGAGAAGTTGGCATGAATATATTGTAAATTCGATGCATATACCTGCCAAGATATTGCATTCTACAAACCCATATTCTGTAAGGTGCGAATGGTACGTGCAGCTAGGTACCAAGACAAAATACAATACATTTGAAGGTGTGAAGTATCAATGGAACTGACACGTAACATGTTTATGACTTCAATATTGGCATCATTTCGTCCAAATAGATTATATAATTTTAAACATGGTAAGAGCGACTGACTGCTATTCAGAATGTTGCGAGATCGAACCCGACTCCAGTTTCTCACGCTTTCCAACTTTACCCACTGTCTTTCAGTTGAAAATTTAAACAAAAACGCGGTGAAACAGGAGGCCCATTTGTTTTCGGCATATTCAATATAATGCAGGAACGAAAATCATAGCATTATATGAATTATCGTTTATTTTCGTCTCACATGTTGTTTGACTATAGTAGATGACTTAAAATATTGAAAATGAGATGTTTACCCGGCCTCCTTTTTGTCGCTTATAATCATGCATTTCAATGAATAAATAATAGAGACAACATGTCGCATTGACTAGCAGTACTAGTAGCTCCATTTAATACAAAAACGAAACACAACAATAGTTAACACAGTGTCATATAGCTTGACCAGACTTAGTAGGCACTCCGGACATATTCCGTGCATATTTCGGACAAAGTCGGTGCAAAAATAACCAAATATTTCCGATAAGTACCGACTACGCTTAAGGAAAATAATACACGCTTCCGAAGTTTAATGAGTGCCTACCAAATCTGGTCAAGATATACGAGAAAAAGTTTGTTTTCGGCAATTGAAGTATTTGATTTCGGCCTCCTCTCAAATAACCGTTTACAGTTACGTTACTGTAATTTTATGATCCGAAAGATACACTCAGATAGTGATCTTCCGTTGTTATCTTTCATTTGATTATCAGATTTACTTTGTTTGTCTCTCTGAACTTCAGATACATCATCTGTATTAGTACCTTTTCGACTTCTCGTCTGTTTCTTCTTGCTTTCTTCTTCTCCTATCTCTTCTGATTTTTTCATTTTTACCACGTTATCTTTTTCGTTATCTTTTTCGTGTAGTATAGTTTGAAAATAATTTGGCGTGGTTTTGTGTATAATTTTACTTGTCAATTTATCTTTTTACATTCAATTTGTAGAAAAGTGCAATTTTATTTCATGGTTGTTACCTCATTAATATATGTTATCGCTAACAAATTATTCCATTGTATTATATATAAAGCACTTATTTCATCCTTTTCCCACGGAGCGATATTTTTACATGTTTACTTTTAACCGGAAGTCGTCGTCCTCTCTCGGGGTTCGTATTTCTAACCATGCAGGCTATTTTTGAGTTTTGGAAATGGTCAGATGTAGCCCATAGTCTATTCTGGGTTATAGAATGGGTGCTATTACAGTTTTATATTCAAGTCCTAGATTGTGTCCGAAACAACGCTGAGGCTACGGATTGGCGAATTTTCATGGTATAGCCTATCAGAATTTCATACATTTGAAGTTGTATGTGCTTTTATTTAATAACCGATAACAACTGAGATTTAATTATTGCTACAATATTGTCTAATAACAGTAGCTTTCGGAGAAACACAGTAATTACAAGTTATTATTTGTATGTCGCAAAATAGTATGGTCAATACACTTTACCGACCGCCAATTTAAACAACCAATGGTCGGCGAATATGCTTATCGTCTTTGTTTGCTCCTTTATTGCCCTTTAAGTACTTCTTCGACAATGAAATTGCACTATTCGATTACCAAGAGTCCATATGAACTGCATGCAAAATTTTCTGAATGTAGAAGACATAATGCCGGAGTAATGTATAAATCTTTAATACAAAACGTTACTCGATCATACCACGCGACGCCATTTTTAATAACGAACGCCAATGACATGGCGTTAGAATATTGATATAAATAGTGACGTCATCACTCACTTTGGATGCTTAATTAATTGGGTAATAAATTATCTTTGACCATGCAAAATTTCAATAAGCTATGTCAAAGCGTTATGAAACAGTAGAATTAGTTCACGAAATTATTGATGGGCCCACGTATATGGAACGCCAAATTCCCAATAGTATTCAGTAGATCTACTTGTATATCGTATATCAGTACATGTAACATGAAAAATACATGTATGCAACGCAGTATTCCGATTAACAATCCAAAACTTATAAAAAAGTATACATTATTCTCGTTTTGGTAAATGTAAGTTATTGTCCGTTCGGGAATATGGAATTGACGCCCCCCAGCGATATGCATCTACTTCTATGCCCAGTGCTTACGCATCACCGGCAAGCATCTGTCTGAAATCAATGCCAGTTGATTGGAAAAGTATGTTTGGAGATAAAATATCTCTATTTTACAACCCAGGTATTTTACACATGCAAATTATGTGTATAATACATCTTGGTATTATTTATTAATTTAAGATCAATTATTTTAATTTCCAGCATGTAGGCTACAGTAATAGAGCTTTTGCTTTATTCACATATATATATATAATATATATATATATATATATATATATATATATATATATATATATATATATATATATATATATATATATATATATATATGCTATGCATGAGCTTAGGGGTGTACATGTAGATAATTATATACACATTGAAAATAAATAGGGTACGTGGTGTCACGGATAACACCAGTGATCCTAATTAAATACCGACAGTATTTGAAATAGTGATGCAACACATGTATATTACGCACATTAAAAATGATTATCTTATTTTAATTCTATGAGTAATTATAAAACAAGCATTTGATTAGCTTCTGCATTTTCCTACAGTGCACTGTAGAAATGTCCTCTTCAGTAGATGCCCTAAAAAGTCGCCCTTGTGGCGTTGAAGAGTATACACTTAAACGAATTTCTAATTGGCCACCCAATGAAATATAATATTATGCGATATATTCCGTCAATATTTCTAAAATTGCGGTTATTATCATTCCATGCACTTATCTATCGATTTCAAGAAATAAATTACGCATGCATGTATAAAATCATCCATGCGGAACAGTTAGTGCAAAATGGCTTACGTGCACGTGGTTCACGTGCCCGCCATGTTTGATTTTTGAAATCAGTCAAAATGTATTCTCTATCGATTGGCTTAATGAAAGGTATTAATACTGACGAGAATAAGTAATACGGGACGCGCTGAGGCCGTTAGAATGACGAGTACCAGCACCAAAATCCAGACATGTACGTCAAAACGTCTTTTTGTAAAAAGCGATATTTATAATAACGTAGTGTTTAGCTCGAATTGCTGCGAGAAACATATTTTCTATCAATAAAATTGGACAGTATCAGGGTTTCGTTTATTTGTATTCTTCTAAAAGCATTTTTGTAAAAACCAATTTATAAAAACACGTGGCCAATCAGAAATTCGTTCAATGTATGCATGCATTTGACGTCATGCGCGCGTTCCACATGGCTCATTTTCACAAATTATAGTGTTTAAAGAAAAGTCGATATACAGGGAACACATTTATATCAAATACGATACTATTCCAAGCTGTACACGAGGTCAACGTGCAAAAAAGCAATTTCGCACCAACCGTTACACATGGATGATTTTGTATATGAATACGCCATTTCTTTCCAAAAATAGATAAGTTAGTGCGTGGAATGAACAAATAACACAGCCTAAGATTTATTGATAGAATTTATCAGATGATATAATATTTTTAGGGTGGCCAATTAGAAATTCGTTTAAGTGTAACGCTGAAGTTAAAGTAGGGGTTTTGCTATATATATACATGCATGAGCTTAGGGGTGCACATGTATATACATGTACACATTGAAAATAAATCTCGTTTTGCCACGGTTACAATATGGTACCTCCGTTCTTAGACAATCATTTTATAACAGTAATCACATAGAGATACATGCAGGAATGTAGTTTTGTTGTTTTACATCAGATAATATAAGGTAGGTACCGTAATATATAGCTTAGCGTCACGTGCGCACGTGCATTTCCAGCTCATCCCAGATTGGAAACATTTACCAAGTCTCACGATATCTTGTGGCAGGTCTTCTGAAATCTCGCGAAATCTCGTTCGTTTTTAAAACCTTATATCTCCTGTTCTAATATACCAAAGACGTTCATACGTGTACATGAACGTCTTTGAATATACTTATGAAAAATATAATTAGTCTATGCAATATATTTATTATTCAGCTTTAAAATGAATAAGGAATAAAACAGTAGACCCCGAAGAGCCAGACTTACTCTCATTTTCATCAAATTAATGTAAATTCCTAGTTTATCCGAAAATGCCTGATTTGCTTCATTCAATTCCTAATTTTCTGTATTTTATAAGAGGTAGACAAAAATGAGTTACTTTATGTAATAGAATAAACTAAGCTCTTCAACAAGATACATTGTTCGTCAAAATTGGATGACTAAAAAAAGATTTAGGCACATTAACTGAATCTGCTGCCTGTTATTTCGCGTTTTCTCTTAACTTTCAGTGGAGTGTCCAATCTGTGTAATTTAGGTCATTGGCGGGTTTTACTGAATGCCGAAAACAACATTTTGCCGAAAACAACCGAAAACAAATCAAGATTGCCGAAAACAAACGATATTTTCTGTAACGTTGAGATTTATATTGTTTTTTATTGTTAAATGCGTATATTATTATATATTAAACTTGTGTGCTAAAATTTGACTTGATTGATCAAATAATAATCGTTTTACCAATTGTTCTAGTAATGTAGTAATGTCTAGTAATATCAGTAATATTAGAGTTACTCCCCTTTTGCCAAACGAATAATAATTCTTATCGCTGTGGTCAACAGAAAAAAATCACCTGGGTTTTTTTAATAATTATTTTGATTCGATTTTATTATCGTTGAATAAAACATACATCATACTCAAAACTGCAATAAAAGAAATATCCAGGATGCCGAAAACAAACGGCAGTTCCTACCATAGACCTACTATACCATGGTGTTTTTTAAAGATATATTATCGATAATATAGAACGATCCACCGTAATCTTAATTTTGACGGTATTAATTCAATTATTAACTTTTGGTTACTGAGTTTAAAGTATAATAATTTCAACGTGCATATTGCAATGAAAATTCAAATTATAATCACTAACCTTGATTTTCGAATTCATTGACACCTATCGCAGACGCCGGAAAAAGAAATACACGATGCCGAAAACAAACGATAACTTATTTTATAGTGATTACCATCCGTCTGGAATATACAACAGATGTAACGTAATACATGTATATCACTTTCCTGTGCGATATTTTGAGTTCATTAGTTTAAGTATTAACTTTTTATTCAAGCTAATATGATACACATACAAGCCGAAAATAAATATTTAGAATGCCGAAAACAAACGGCAGTTCCTTAATTACTTTGTGTTCGTTCCTTTTTCATATTTAATTGTAATGCACAGTGTATGCTACAGTCATGCACAAGCTAATACAATTTATAACATATGGAAGTCGGTGTTTTCTTAGTTCACATCTGCGAACTACCTTGATACTACCATTGGTACCAAACCAAGGAATTTATATAAGACACCGAAAAAACAAACGAGAGTTCCTATAGTAATCAGTTTTCGTTCGTTTAATATTAAACACATGTACCACCATACTATATAACTAGCCAGATTGACATGTTGACTTTATTTAATTTTAGTTGTTTATTAGCTTTCTATTGAAATCATAATTATATGCGACATATGATACTGAGCAGCCGAAAACAAATATTCAGGATGCCGAAAACAAACGGGGTTTTCCGCAACGCCTCAGCTTTCTCTCCTTTTATGACAAATACTGATAGAGTACGTACGTTCGTATGCTTTTCATATTTCAAAATTTAATGATAACGTTTAATTAATTTACAGTTTTTATATTTTCACACCTGTAAAGTAAATTAGAATTGTGACTGATTTTGCTGATTTCGAAACAAAGAGTTAAGTTTCTCAGTAGCCGAAAACAAACACATAAGATGCCGAAAACAAACGAATAGTCATATATTACTCTGTTGTTCGTTCGCTTTTAATATTCAAAAGAGAAAGTAGAATATATTGCGAAGCCGAAAAGCAATATTTTCATTTGAATGCCGAAAACAAACTTATTATGGCTTCTTATATCTTAAACAAAAACAGCATGACATCAGTAAGATATAGGCGGGAGATCACTATCAGAGTGTATCTATCGGATCATAAATCACAGTAAAATAACTGTACAAATGTATACGGTAATTTGAGAGGAGGCCGAAATCAAATACTTCAATTGCCGAAAACAAACTTTTTCTCGTATGACACTGTGTTTTCTATTGTTGTGTTTAGTATTAAATGGATGGAGCTTCTGCTAGTCACTGCGACATGTTGCATTTATTTATTCATTGAAGTCATAATTATACGCGACAAAAATGAGAAGGCCGAAAACAAACGGGGTTTCCTTCAACACCTAGGGTTTCTCACCTTTTCAACATCTTAAATCATCAACTAATACAGTCTGTTCATGTGCGAACGTTTGATTTTAATATTGCTAATGATAACGTTTAACTAATTGACAGTTGTTTTTTTAAAAATCCGTTGTTTTTCACACCTGTAGAGTAATTTAAAATTGTGATTACTTTTGTTGATTTTGAACAAATAGTTTTGTTTCTCTGTAGCCGAAAACAAACGCACAAGATGCCGAAAACAAACGAACAGTCCTATATAACTCAGTTGTGTTGTTTCTCACCTTTTCAATATCTTAATATCACATCTGTAAAGTAAATGAAAATTTTGATTAATTTTGTTGCTTTCGACCAAAAAGTTTTGTTTCTCAATAGCCGAAAACAAACACATAAGATGCCGAAAACAAACGGTTAATCATATATAACTGTGTTAAATTGTTCGTTCCGTTTTAATATGAAAATGAAGAAGCATTATATATTGCCGTCGATGCGAAGTTTGGAATTCATTATTAACTTCATAATTACCTTTCAATTCAAGTTTTTATTACTCACGTAGAAGTCGAAAAGAAATATTTTGAATGCCGAAAACAAACTTATCACGGCTTCTCACTTATTGAACAAAAACAGCATGACATCAGCAAGATATCAACGGGAGATCACTATCAGAGTGTATCTATAGGATCATAAATCACAGTAACTGTATACGGTAATTTAAGAGGAGGCCGAAATCAAAAACTTCAATTGCTGAAAACAAACTTTTTCTCGTATGACACTGTGTTTTCTATTGCGTTTTGATTTAGTATTAAATGGAGCTACTGCTAGTCAATGTGACGTGTAGCCTTTATTGATTTTCATTTAGTTATTCACCGAATGTCATAATTATACGCGACAAAAATGAGAAGGCCGAAAACAAACGGGGTTTCCTTCAATACCTCGGGTTTCTCACCTTTTCAATAGTTTAAGACATAAACTAATATAGTACTTTCCTGTGCGAATATTTCATTTTAATATTGCAAATGATAACGTTTAATTGATTTATATATATGTTTTTATATTTTCACACCTGTAAAGTAAATGATAATGTTGATTACTTTTGTTGATTTCGAACTAAAGGTTTGTTTCTCTATTGCCGAAAACAAAGACATACGAAGCCGAAAAGCAATATTTTGAATGCCGAAAACAAACTAATTTATGGCTTCTCATATCTTAAACAAAAACAGCATGACATCAGCGGGAGATCACTATCAGAGTGTATCTATCGGATCATAAATCACTGTAAAGTAACTGTATACGGTAATTTAAGAGGAGGCCGAAATCAAAAACTTCAATTGCCGAAAACAAACTTTTTCTCGTATGACACTGTGTTTTCTATTGCGTTTTGATTTAGTATTAAATGGAGCTACTGCAATCCAAAGCGACATATGCCTTTATTTATTTTCATTTAGTTATTCATTGAAGTCATAATTATACGCGACAAAAATGAGAAGGCCGAAAACAAATGGGATTTCCTTCAACACTTCGGGTTTCTCACCTATGATTGTTTGTCGAAAAGTCTCTTGTTGTTGTAGCCAAATAGCAACAGATAGAATGCCGAAAACAAACGGGAATTAAAGTTTAAAGATGTGTATTTTGCTTTCTTTTGCTGTCTAATTAATGTTACACAATACACGTAATTTTAAATTGAACACTTAATAACGTTTTGTTCGGTGAGGGGTTGTCTTGATATTTAGTGAATTAAGTAACATATACTAGATTTACTATAACTCGAGCATATTGCATTTCCGGTTGATCGCCTTTCTTTATTGCCTTACCGGTGAACCAGCATGATATCAGCAAGACGCCACCAAGACATATTTATAGCAGGCGTTTTTCTGACGAACACCGTTTTGAACAGTGCGAAACTGGTTATCTCCCCTTGCAGAAATAGGCATTTCCGCCTAGGAAAACGTGACCTGGACAATTGTTTTTTCGGGTTATAAACGTTTTGTCATGCAGCCCGACGCGGCTACGGCTACTTCGGTGGAAGTTGTGATGGATTTGAATGATGGGAAAACAGGGATAGGCGGTAGCGAAGCAAATGACTATGTTCAAGCCGTCATGTCTCCGGTGGTGGTCCAAACATCGAATACTCCTGGTAAAGGAAACAGAAAACGTAGCCTTTCAGACTCTGACCCGGCGGTGTGTGAGGAATTATATGAAGTTGTAAAGAAACCAAGACAGGATGGTAAAATGGGCAGACACGCCCGAAATTCCAATAATTTCGTGAAGGCCTCAGATAAAAAGTCCAAGGTCAGTGTTACATATTCAGAACACAAAAATGCAGAAAGTGATGTATCAATACAGGAGTTAATTCTGAGATTATCTGATGACTTTAAGGTAGCAAGTGATAAAATAAATCATCGTATGGATGATCTAGAGGACCGATTAACAGAGTCGGAGAAACGAATTGCAGATCAAGTTACTGAGAAAATGACTAAGGTATTTGATAAGAGAATAAGCTCGGAAATGTCAAGAATTAGGAGGGATATTGACAATAAGGTTTTTGACATAAGAAAGGAGTGGGAAAGTGATATTAGTCATATAAAGGAGCAAATGGAGGACATGGGTAGCAGGTCGTGTAAGTCGCAGCATACTGATATTGCTCTTAACTTGGTAATACGTAACCTACCATATACTGTTAATGAAAATATTGAGCAAAAGGTGACTAATTTGATTCGGGATGGCTTGAAACTTAAAAATATCAATCCCAGTAGTGTTGAAAGGAAAGAGTCTTTCTCCAAAAGCTCACCTGGTGTGGTCATCTTAAGATGCAGCAACTCGGAGGAGAAAATTCGGATTTTGGAATGTAAAAGTAAGCTTGGGAAGTCAAAAACAATGTATGGAAAAGTGTTCATCAATAGTGACCAGACAAAGGAAGAACGTCAAATGGCATCTAATATGCGGTCAATTGTGAAAGCAATCAACGAAGGAAAAACAGGGCTTAGAGTCCAGGGATCCAAAATAGTGTCTAATGCAGGTGGCTTCAATCGTGGCATGGTCAACAGGCGTGGCTCAACAGATTTCGCGAGTGGTAATAGTGTTAATAAGTCTAGCCAAAATAAATATCATGGTGAGGGCAGGCATAGTGATCGCGCAACTAGATATGGCAGTGAAGAGCTGCCTCATAGTAGTGTTAATCAAAATAGTCAGTCTAAACATAACCGTGATGATGATAAAAGTAATGACAGACCCTGGGGTAGTGCACCTGGGACTTCGCGAATGAATAGAAACAATAACTTAAACAGTGGTAACAGCAGAGGACGAGGAAGATATGGTGGAAATGGGAAACAGAGTGGTCGATATTGATTTAAATCGGGATTTTGGAATGTTAATGGTTTTAATTCTAATGTTCATTCTGACAATTTTATCCTTAGAGAGTCTTGTATAAGAAGTATTGACCTTGATATATTGGGAATAGCAGAAACACATTTAAAAGGAAATTATGTACTTAATATAAATGGTTATCATTGGTTTGGTAATAACCGAACTAACTTACATAAAGATGCCTGGTCAGGGTCAGGGGGTGTTGGTTTTTTAATAAAGAATGATATTTTGACTGATTATAAATGTTCAGTTGTAAATGATACATGTGAGGGTATACTATGGATATGTCTTGAAAATATGTCAACATGTTCTGTCATATATTGTTGTGTTTGTTATTTGCCACCAAAAATGTCAACCAGGCAAATTGATGTAAATGATTTTTATGACAAGCTTATTACAAGTATATATGAGTATCAAGATAAAGGTGAAATATGTATATGTGGAGATTTTAATAGTCGATGCGGTAGCCTAGTAGATTTCATTGAGGGTGTTGACATCATGCCTCAACGAGACATTGTGGATTATACATGTAATGATTATGGGGATGTTTTATCAGAATTTTTAGTTACAGTGAATTTTATAATGTTGAATGGCAGAAACTATGTTAAAAATGATTTCACCTGTATTCGACCTCAGGGGTGTTCTGTAGTGGACTACTGTTTGATCAGTCAAGATTCTCTTCATTTATATTCAAACTTTTATGTCAAAAGAACTTCTGAGCTGGTTACGGAAATTGATGCTCAAAATTTACACGGGTGTCCAGATCATTCCCTTTTAATGTGGGACTATTCAGTAAATTCTGGATGTTGCTCTACAAAGCAAAATTTTGTCCATGGGGTCGAATCGGATGGAGTTAGGTATAATGTCAATAAAATGCCAGATAATATGTTTTTGAGCAACGATGTCATTGACAATATTTTTCAAAATATGTATAAGTTGGAACAAGGCTTTCGGACTCAGGAGGAAATTGATCAGTCGTATGAATCACTCTGTGCCGCTATTGGGGAAGAAATGTCTCGTAAATTACCCTTAAAAAGGTCTTTGCGGGATGGTTCTTCAAACAAGCAACGTAGAGTCAGAAAGGCTTGGTGGTCCGAAAATTTGTCTATGTTATGGAATGACGTATGTATAGCTGAAAAGCAGTGGTTGTCATGTAATATACATGCTCGTAGGGCTGAGCTAAAAGCTGTTTATTGTACAAAGCGTAAAAGCTTTAGTAAGGAAATACAAAAATGTAAAAGGCGGTACTGGTTCGAACTCCAGGATAAGTTGCTTGAGTCTGTTAAAAGAGACCAAAATGCTTTCTGGAAAAATATTGGGAAAAATGGGGTAGCTAGTAAAAAAGGTGTTAACATTCCAATGGAATTTGTTAGAACTGATGGTGTTATAGAAACAGACATCGGTGAAGTTTTAAACCATTGGAAGGTCAGTTATAGTAATCTGTTAAATAATAATAGTCCCATGCAGAATCAGAGTAATATATCTCTAGACCTTGATGGCGCTGAGGTACCAGAGTTTGAATGCAATATATCAATCTTTGAAGTCTGTAAAGCTGTGGAGAGAGCACACAAACATAAGGCTAGTGGCTTTGATTGTATACCATATGAAGTATTTAAAAATGATACTGCTGTTTCATTTCTGCATATTTTGTTCAATGTCTGCTATGATAGCGGTAGAACGCCAACAAATTGGGGGAAGGGAGTTATAAACCCAATTCCTAAGCCCGGAGCTGTTGATCCAAGGGACCCTCTTAGTTATCGCGGTATCACTCTGGCACCCACTATGTATAAGCTCTATTGCTCTATCCTCAATGAGAGATTATCGGGTTGGGTTGAAAAGTTTGAAAAAATTGAAGATGAGCAGAATGGTTTCAGGAAAAAACGTGGTACTGTAGACCAGATATCTGCACTAACCAATGTGATTGAAACCAGACTTGCAAAAAGACTAAGTACTTATACAGCTTTCATAGATTTTCGTAAGGCATATGACTATGTCAACATACCTATTTTATTAAATAGACTAAAAGAGTATGGTGTAAATGGAAAGATGCATAAAGCAATTACTTCTATATATAATAATGTCAGCTCTTGTGTTAAAGTAAATAATATGCACACAGACTGGTTCAATGTAAATTTGGGACTAAGACAGGGATGTATAATGTCTCCTGTGCTTTTCAATTTATTTATAAATGATCTAGCCTTGAAAATAAAGGCTTTAGGCTTTGGAATTGACATTGGGGATGATGATAAGTTATGTTTGCTTATGTATGCTGATGATATTGTGTTATTAGCTGCTAATGAGCTTGAATTACAAGAAATGTTAAATGTTCTCTCTACATGGTGTGATCAAAATTATATGTGTATAAATGAAACTAAATCGGGTATTGTACATTTTAGACCAAAAATTGTCGCTAGAACTAGGTTTGGTTTTAAATGTGGGAATAAGAATATTGCAATAGTTGATAAGTATGTGTACCTTGGGTTATTAATAGATGAATTGTTGAACTATAATCTAACAGCTAAGTTTGTGTCACAAGCTGCAAGCAGAGCTCTGGGTTTACTAATTGCAAAGTTTAAATCTCTGGGTGGAATGCCCCACCATGTGTTTAAGAAGCTTTATGACTCTATGGTATGGCCAGTTATATCTTATGCTGGGGCTGTTTGGGGCACTCAGAAATACTCCTGCATTGAAGCAATACAAAATAGAGCCATGAGATTCTTCATGGGAACAGGAAGGTACACCCCTAATGCTGCTGTAGCTGGTGACATGGGCTGGGAGCCATCTTATGTAAAACAGTTAAAATGTGTGTCATACTTATGGTGTAGATTTGCAAATATGAGTCGCAATAGACTAAATTTTAAGATTTTTAATCATTCTCTACGCCTTGGTTGTGGGGCATGTAAAAACTGGCAATATAAGGTTAAAGTTTTACTTCAAAAGTATGATTGTGGACAATACTGCGATATTGAGAATCATACTGATAAATTATTTTTGTCAAGAAAGGTTACACTCAGTGCAATGAATCAGTTTTTAGGAGAATGGATTGAATCAGTTCATGTATTAGTGGGTCGTAATGGTCAATGTGGTAATAAACTTAGAACTTATAGTTCCTTTAAGTATGATTTTAATACTGAACCATATATTGACAATATCATGTCTAAATCATATAGGTCTGCATTAGCAAAGTTTAGGTGCGGGGTAGCGCCTATACGTTTAGAGACAGGAAGATATGAGAGATTAAATGCAAATGAAAGAATTTGCCCAATATGTCTTAATGCAGTTGAAAGTGAAATGCATGTTTTATTACATTGTAATGCGTATAACACAATCAGAGAGACTCTTTTTAATAAAGCCTGTGATGTAGATCATAATTTTTTGAGTATGTCAGATAGGGATAAACTTATATTTTTGTTGTCAAATACTTCTATGACGTATTACTCTGCCAAATCCTGTGCTCTCATATTAAAAGAGCGACGTAAATACTTGTATATGTGATGTATATACCATTTTAGTATAATTTTTAATTAATATCTTATTGTTTTGGTTATAATCAAAATAAGATATCGGAGTTATGTATTTTAACATGCATTTTAAATACATACTTGTTCAAATTTAAATTAATCTGTAGATTACTGGTTTTGCTTTTAATTATGAACCATATCTAAAAGCATTAAGTACGGATAAAAGTCGGGTGACAATGTAGCTGATCACCTAGCCCATAGAGTGATTTTTAAATCATTATGACTAATCTATATGGTTTTAATATATTTTAGTTCTCTGGAAAATAGATGGATGTTAAATGTATGTGTATTGCACATGCAATTATTTGTTTTTAAAGATGTATTGTCAATTGTATTCATGACTAGTCAAACATAGTTATTTGTTTTAATAGAGAACATAAGATCTTTGTATTTTAGAATTGTTTTCATTGAAGGTAATGCTAGATGTTCTTAAATGGTTTACTCAAGTCATATATAACTTTTATGGGAAAATTTCAGGTTTAAAGGAAATAAGAATTCAAAAAGGTATTCTAGCATGTTTGACCGGTCATGAGTATAAGTATAAATTTTTAAATAATAAATATCACATAGTCTCTTATAATTCAGATATGAATGACATTGTGCATTGTTTCATATGTTTTATTGATGTATATATGTGTATGTATTGTACAATGATGAGACTTAAATAAATAAATAAATATGAATACTAAAACAAAACACAACAATAGAAAACACAGTGTCATACGAGAAAAGGTTTGTTTTCGGCAATTGAAGTATTTGATTTCGGCCTCCTCTCAAATTACCGTATACAGTTATTTTACTGTGATTTATGATCCGATAGATACACTCTGATAGTGATCTCCCGCTGATGTCATGCTGTTTTTGTTTAAGATATGAGAAGCCATAAATTAGTTTGTTTTCGGCATTCAAAATATTGCTTTTCGGCTTTGTATGTCTTTGTTTTCGGCAATAGAGAAACAAACCTTTAGTTCGAAATCAACATTATCATTTACTTTACAGGTGTGAAAATATAAAAACATATATATAAATCAATTAAACGTTATCATTTGCAATATTAAAATGAAATATTCGCACAGGAAAGTACTATATTAGTTTATGTCTTAAACTATTGAAAAGGTGAGAAACCCGAGGTGTTGAATGAAACCCCGTTTGTTTTCGGCCTTCTCATTTTTGTCGCGTATAATTATGACATTCGGTGAATAACTAAATGAAAATCATTAAAGGCTACATGACGCATTGACTAGCAGTAGCTCCATTTAATACTAAATCAAAACGCAATAGAAAACACAGTGTCATACGAGAAAAAGTTTGTTTTCGGCAATTGAAGTTTTTGATTTCGGCATCCTCTCAAATTACCGTATACAGTTATTTTACTGTGATTTATGATCCGATAGATACACTCTGATAGTGATCTCCCGTTGATATCTTACTGATGTCTTGCTGTTTTTGTTAAGGAAATGAGAAGCCATAATACGTTTGTTTTCGGCATTCAAAATATTTCTTTTCGACTTCTACGTAAGTAATAAAAAACTTGTCTGAATTTAAAGGTAATTATGAAGTTAATAATGAAGACTAACTTCGCATTGGATCGCAATATATAATGCTTTCTCTTTTGAATATTAAAGCTGAACGAACAACACAACTGAGTAATATAGGACTGTTCGTTTGTTTTCGGCATCTTGTGCGTTTGTTTTCGGCTACAGAGAAACAAAACTATTTGTTCGAAATTAACAAAAGTAATCACAATTTTAAATTACTCTACAGGTGTGAAAAACAATGGAATTTTTAAAAAACCTGTCAATTAGTTAAACGTTATCATTAGCAATATTAAAATCAAACGTTCGCACATGAACACACTGTATTAGTTGATGATTTAAGATATTGAAAAGGTGAGAAACCCGAGGTGTTGAAGGAAACCGCGTTTGTTTTCGGCCTTCTCATTTTGAATAACTAAATGAAAATTAATAAATGCAACATGTCGCATTGACTAGCAGTAGCTCCATTTAATACTAAAACAAAACACAACAATAGGAATCACAGTGTCATACGAGAAAAGGTTTGTTTTCGGCAATTGAAGTATTTGATTTCGGCCTCCTCTCAAATTACCGTATACAGTTACTTTACTGTGATTTATGATCTGATAAATACGCTATCAGAGTGTATCTATCAGATCATAAATCATAGTGATCTCCCGCTGATATCGTACTGATGTCATGCTGTTTTTGTTTAATAGATATAAGAAGTCATACTAAGTTTGTTTTCGGCATTCAAAATATTTTTTTCCGGCTTCTGCGCGAGTAATAAAAACTATAATATAAAAGGTAATTATTAAGTTAATAATGAATTCGAAACTTCGCATCGATCGCAATATATAATGCTATGTATAAGTTATTGGAATTCATTGATATGTGTTTACTGTTCGTATATAAAGTCTCTTATAATTCTATATAGAATGGCCATGTGCATGTTTTAACTGTGATGTAATGTTTTATATGTAATGTATCATGTATATATGGATGAGACAGAAATAAATAAATATATATGGTTGTAGCATATACTTTGCATTACAATTAAATATGAAAAAGGAACGAACACACAGTAATTAAGGAACTGCCGTTTGTTTTCGGCATTCTAAATATTTGTTTTCGGCTTGTATGTATATCATATTAGCTTGAATAAAAAGTTAATACTTAAACTAATGAACTCAAAATATCGAACAGGAAAGTAATATACATGTATTACGATACATCTGTTGTATATTCCAGACGGATGGTAATCGCTATAAAATAAGTTATTGTTTGTTTTCGGCATCGTGTATATTTTTTTCGGCGTCTGCGATAGGTGCCAATTAATTCGAAATCAATGTTTGTGATTATAATTTTATTGAAATATGCACGTTGCAATTATAATACTTTAAACTCAGTAACCAAAAGTTAATAATTGAATTAATACCGTCAAAATTAAGATTATGGTGGATCGTTCTATATTATCGATAATATATCTTTTAAAAAAACCCGCAGTATAGTACGTCTATTGTAGAAACTGCCGTTTGTTTTCGGCATCCTGGATATTTCTTTTATTGCAGTTTTGAGTATGATGTATGTTTCCTTCATGGATAATAAAATCGGATCAAAATAATTATTTAAAAAAAAACAGGCGATTTTTTCTGTTGACCACAGCGATAAGAATGATTATTCGTTCGGGAAAAGGGGAGTAACTCTAATATTAGCGCCTCTGCATTACTAGAACAATTGATAAAACGATTATTACTTGATCAATCAAGTCAAATTTTAGCACACAAGTGTAATATACAATAATATACGCATTAAACAATAAAAAACAATATAAACCGCAACGTTACAGAAAATATCGTTTGTTTTCGGCATTCTTGATTTGTTTTCGGTTGTTTTCGGCAAAATGTTGTTTTCGGCATTCAGTAATACCGGTCATTGGCTCATCCAAGCCATCATCTAATATATTATGTTGACCTGATATTTGGACGATATACAAATATTGATTTGATTTAAACTTTATTTGCTGAATGGTATACGTTTATCATCGTTCTTACGTTTTACAACGTTTTCTATGACTATAGGCTAAAAGGTAGTTACGGACTGAACACGTATAGTTTGGGTTTTATCGTCGACCAATGGAGAACGTCTCGTCGTTTCTTATTATTTTAGTGTAAAACGCCTTTGTTTCGACTTGTCGTGAAAGTATTCCACTCATTGTGTATGTATATTTATATAACAATTTCTTTGAATTCAAATAAACGCTTCATTATTGGATATTTGTTACACATTTCGTATTTCCTAAAAGTGTAATGGTATCCGGATAGACAATTTAGAAAAGAAAGAAAAAGTACTCCATTGTTGACGTCCCAGGGCTTGACACTAACTTTTTCAGGAGGTAGCCCGCAGGACTACCAGCATAGAAAATGAGGTAGTCCTTGCAAAATATAGGTAGTCCTTATGTTACATGGGCGTAGGAGCGTCTTCAACATTGGGGGGGCCAAACATTTGGAAACATGGGTTAAAAAAATTTTTTTGCTCGCTACGCTCGCAAAGTAACTTTCTTATATCAATTAGTCAACACGCAAAAACTATTCTAGACGCAAACTGTACTCTTAAACGTCCAAAACACTCCTATATCTATATACTAACTGTGAGTTTAGGGTTCTGTGGTCATTTGATTAAGTAATTACGTCTTAACTGGAAGTTAATCCGTTGAAGTATACACGGGTCCGGGGGCCCTCCGGAAATATTTCTAAACTATGGATAAATCTAGTGCATTCTAGGCGTTCTGATATACCTTATTTTGCATTCAAAAGGGACCTTAATGCAGGGAATTTTAGTTCTTACAAAAACACAATTAAGTGTTTGCATCAAATTTAAATTTTAAAGGTGAAAACGTTTGTTTCAAAGGCTTTATATATAATTGGCAACGTCCCAAAGTCATACAGGAGGGTTGGGGGGACATTTAGAGTACAATTTATGGCACAAGTGTATTTTTTGAAACAATGGGTGAATAGGTATTTGAATATAAGAGAGTTATTATGCGAGCGAAGCAAGCAAAAAAAATTTTTGATACGTTTTAACCAAGAACTGAAGGCAAATTGCCTATAACGAGATATATTAGGTCGTAAATTATAATTTTTCGTCTGAATTATTGGGGGGGCCAAAAGATATGTTGGCCCCCCCGGTCCAGACATTGGGGGGGCCTGGCCCCCCCTGGCCCCCCCTGCTCCTACGCCCATGTGTTAGTACATAAAACATTTTTGTCGACTCATTTATTCAATGTCTTTTAATTGTACTAAAATACAAACCCCCACCTGTATAAACAGACAGTGTATGGTCTGCTACCCTTTGTCACAAAGGAGCGTTCGGTACATGATTAAAATGTCCTACACACCTGTCAAATTCATGTTACGGTGTCCAGAAGGGTGTGATTTTCTTATCTTCAAAATTAAAACTAATAAGATTGGTCAAAATAGGAATGTTTGAAATGATGTCTACGTATTTTTTTACATCGGTACGAAAATAGTTGGGGACAAATGCTTAATCATGAAGAGCATTGAATTACATAATATTCAGGCTAAAATCGAGCAGGAATCAATGGATATCGGTAAAATATTACCAAAATACATAAAACAAATCGTTACGATCGAACAATATTAAACCAATTATCCCTGAGCTTATTTCGGTCCACGGCAGATCTCGGACGAATTCGCCGTCTTGTTTACATGCAACATGTGCGCAGTTGACCTTAATTAAACCATGTGGACGCGCTGAACGTAGTCGCTGTTATAATAAATACGTTTCTAAAAATAGGCGTGCATTTATGCGCACATGCAAACTAATTGTTTCTATCGTAAACTTCCGGAAGTTCTTCACATACTTTTTGCTGATGTTTGGAGAAATGCGTCGGACAGAAGGACCGTCGCAGCCCTACATTCTGTCGGACTTTCCACCAAATATGCCGAGAAGACAGACGGTCCATGTGGATTTAGCGATGTCTGCTAAGATCATTAGCGACTGAACGCATATTAATTAGAGGAAAGACGCAATTTCCAGTTGTTTTAATTATTTAAATTACGTTAATTGGTCAAAACAAAGAGGTCGACACAAACAATGGGTCAATTTTGAGATAGCCCGACGGGATACCCAGCTTGGATATTTAGGTAGTCCTTTGAGAAAATAGGTAGCCTCAGGCTAACGGACCACCGTTAGTGTCGAGCCCTGCGTCCTGTAGACTTTCTATGAGTTTAGAGTTGTAGCAAACTATTGTTACGTCAAATTAATTTTTTGTAAATAACAGTTTATTCTATACTTAAATTCCATGGTCAGGTCTTGTAGGTAACGCTCATGAATTATAGTCAACAATCTTGACCTAGTGACTTTCTCATTAAGAAAACCACCGGAGACAGAAATCATTTCTATGCTCATGATTGTCACTACACTACGGACCAAAAATATATACATTCGTAACATTGTAATTGTGTATTGTTCATTGTTGTTGTTTGAAGAACAAAAGTTTAAAAAAGATGAGAGATCTAATAATAAATTATCTGAAATAGTCGCTGATGTCAACAATCAAACTATTGTCATCGTAAAGTGAGGGCTGCACACTAACAAGGCTCTACTGGCCCGACGCCAGTGAAAATGAAGGACATTCGTGTCGGGTTGGGTAGCTGTAACAATCGCTGACTCGAAATCAAAAGCCATCAAAATCATGAATTTTACCGTTTGTATTCCTTAGTTCCTAACAATGACCATATTCACACTTTAGTTAATGGTTTACTCATTTCAGCCACAACATTTAACAAAAGTTGTGGGCCACAATTAATAATTATTTTACAATAATAGATTTTTTCTATATTTTAGGTGTTACCATGACGTCAGCTGGTGCAAGTATCTGCACAGATTCTACAGATGCTATAGAACTATACACAAATTTAGGGTTACACCTTAAGCCTATAGCACGTGTCAATGTTTGTGTTCAATTACCACCTCTCAAAGAGGCGGGGAAGTCCATATCAAACTGGGAAGTGATGGAGAGAATCAAAGCAATGATTAAACCTCATTCCTTCACATCATTGAAAATCATTAAAAGCACTATGGAATTTATACGATTTGAAGGTGAGGCAGAGAATAAGGAACTAGTCACGACTATAATGCTACGTTTGGAAGGAAAGTCCATCAAACTTAGTGGTTTTCCTGAACAGTTGAAAGTTAAAGCTGGCGAGGCTAAAATCCAGTTTCCATGTAGACATGATTGGGACAGCTATTTCAGGGATGCTAAAAACATGAATGAAATGAAATCGGGTGAAAGGCCGGATACAATACACATGCGTGATATTCCGACACGTTGGTTTGCTGCAAAACATAGTAAGGAAAAAGACAAGCCAAGTGAGGATGTACTGAAACGGGTGTTTAATCAATTTGGTGATATTCGTTGTGTGGACATACCTATGCTTGATCCATATAGGAAAGAAATGTCTGGTTTAGTGAAATCAGGAACGATACAAACATTCACGTTCGGTCAGGATCTTGTTTTTGATGCATTTATTCAGTTTAAGGAATACATAGGCTTTGTTAAAGCCATGGACAGACTAAGGGGTATGAAACTTCTGTACATGGATGAAGATGATAAATGTGCTGTGGCTAATATCAGGGTAAGTTAACAAACTTTGTGACTGCTTTATGACAAACTACTCTCTTGTTTGGTCAAATTGGTGACGTGTATCAAAAAAGGTACCATTTTATCTTTAAAACTTTAATACCAGTATTGCTGTGGTATCAATGCATGGGTAAAACTTTCTCTGAATTTTTCCTGATTATCAAGATTTTAAGTACCAAAAGTACAATACCCTAAAGCATTGCTTAATGTTTCCTAGAGCTATAAATTGATAATTTGTCTAGATTTCAGGATTTTCCAAACTCGTATATAACTTATACCCTTGTCAATGAAGATGATAAACTATATATCATTTTTTATTTTTAGGTAGATTTTGATAAGACAAAACATCTGTCAGATAAGAGTATTAGAAAAAGACGACTTGAGAGGGAGAGATTAGAACATCTAGAACAGGAAAGAGAAGAACGAGTTAGAAAAGAAAGATTGGAGCAAGAAAGAAAATCAGTAGAAGAAAAGTAGGATTCTATTATAAATTCATAATTTATTATTCACTGTCATGTTGAGTGTTCATATAAAGAAAATGGATAGAAATGATATACTTTAAGTGTTTTAAACCATTCTCGTTTATCAGCGTAACTTTTCGTCCAAAACATAGTCTAGGAAATCAACATCATTTTTCCAAAATTGGGAAACTGCAAAACACATCTGTGATTTAATCATTTTACATTACTGTAAAATCATTTAATTTCCGTTTGACAAAACTTTGTGGGAGGTAATTTTAACTTTAAGTCTTTATCCACTAGGTCAGATACTATAGAAACATTAACATTTGTTGTGGGGATTTAATTATTTGGTTTAGGGGATCCACAAAATCCATAAAATACTATGCTCCACAAATATAAACGATTTTACATTACTGTAAAATCATTTAGCCTAATTTCGATTGAAATTTTGTGGTTTTGGTAAAAAATACCATTTGATGGGACGTAAATTCGTGGATTTTGCATTTCATGTAAGAAATAACAGGTCAAATTCATTGTTCGACGATATTTAATTTTGAGGTAAAAGGTGAACCACATAATCCATGAAATTTAGTCTCCCACGAAAATCAATGATTAAACATTATCTGTTTTGATATTTGCAGACGTATCAAGGATGAAGAGGATATGGAACGAGAGAAAAAACGTCAAGATAAGTTACAAAGGAGAGAAGAAAGGAGAAAGGAAAGAGAAGATAAAAGAAAACAGAAAAATGAAGAAAAGAGAAGAAAGGAAGAAGAGAAGAAGATGCAGATAAAGATAGCGATAGAAGAACGAAAGTTTCTTCTTCAACAGAGAAAGTTAGAGTCATTACGTCTGCTCACCGAAGTCTTTGAACGTGTTAAGGTAAGCCTGGTTAGAACAATTTCTGGGGTCATATTCACCAACATAAGAATATGCATGGGAGCATTGTCAAATGTTCTATTCGCTCTTGTTACTAATGTACCAATTTTGAATTTTTGATATAAATGGGTATACATATTCAGTGGGTAAAAATATAAACAAATATAATTTTACATGGTTACATCTAATTGCAAAGAAATGGCAGTGATTATAAATGTCAATTTTAGGTCTAAGACTGAGTTTCAGTCTTACAATATTGGTGTATAAGGCCTGTTGTGATATTGCGTTAACAACTTATGTGTTACATAAATTATGGGTGGACATTGAGAGCTTTTGTCTGTTGCTCTGAAGGTTATGGGTTTGATCCCTTCTCCAGCCGGATCAAAAAAACAGAACTGCTTTTAAGTGTTTTCCACCTAACATTTACTTCACTAATAGTTTTTCGGATGAGACGTAAAATCTAGGTTCCCTGTATGAACCAGGTATTCTTCTGGAACTGGTGTATATATAGTCTAGAGACTTGTCTATACACTGATTCATCATTCTCATTACGAATGAAAAACACGCTGGTTGAACGAGAATTAGATGCATGAGAAATTGAGAATGACTATAATGAATGGATGAATAATTTAGGAAGTGAAAACTGTACTTTGTGATATAATTTCTTAGTCCTGTGATATAAGCAACCTTGTAGTTACTTGGTGTGAATGTATGGTTTCAGGTCATTAAAGTGAAGGAAGATGTTGAACTGAAAGAGCAGGAACTAGAAGAGGAAAAGAAAAGACAAGTAGATCTGGAATTACGACAGAAGGAAGAACAAGAGCGCCAGAAGAGAGAAGCTCTAAAAAGAAAGAAAGAACAACTAATAAAACAAGAACATGAACTCAGAGAAAAAATATTAAAAAATTGGAAATCTATGGAAGAACAAAAACAGGAACAATTACGTGAAGAATTACGGAAAAAACTCTCAGGTAAACGGAAGTTAAAATCGGCCGTAGTGATGCGGAGATGACTAGATGATGTCATAACTGAGCGAGATCAGGGCAGCAGTGAACTTAGTAATTTACCGTACATTGTAGATACCAGGTTACTATCTCAGTCAGCTGATGACGATTGTGACAGCCCAGGAACTTCAACAATCTGATCAATACCTCAGTAACTTTCAAGTAAAGTACTTGTAATACTGTAGAATCATTTAATTTCGATGAGGTGAAATTTCGTGGTTTCGGTAAAAAAGGCCATTTCAGTGGGATGTTAATTTGTGGATTTTGCATTTCAGGCATTACATACAAGAGTCATAATGATCGTTCGAAAAGGATTTGATTTCAATTTTGAAGGTGACCCACGAAATTTAATCCTCCACGAAAATTAATGATTTACAGTAGGTACTTATGATATATACTGTATAAGTGGTTTATAAGTCATTTTATGCCTCGGCTACATTCTCCCTATTGTCAGATATAAATGAGCTTCGAGAGACATCGGGAACAAGGATTTCATAAATTTTCCAATGATTTCTCTGAAGCTTCCCCTAGACCCCATGATGTCCTTTTTCCCGATGCATTCTGATGCTTATTTTTTAAATCGGGAGCACATCACCGACGAAAAAATGGTCAATAGGATTTAGGTATTAATAGTGACATGGAAATAATGTCCAATTGTACAATATTATATCATACAGTGATACACGTCAATCAATTATAACAGATCCTTTGATTTAAGTTTTTGTTTAAACATTACTCAAATCATTTTTGTCTTGCCAATATTTGTTTGTTTCATAATTTATCTGTTTCATTGTTTTAACCATAGCATCAAGTGCTTTGTGCTCCGGGAGAGCTTAGAACTGTTCTCACTTTGTGTTTGTTGTTAGTTGATTCAACTATTGTTTCCATCAACTGTGCCCAGTTTTCCCGAACTGAACAGGAATATTCCATGTGTACAGTACTACTTAACAATTATCTTCTAAACGAGTGTATTATCTTCTAATAGCTTCTTTTAAATTTCTGATGGTTCGCCCTTAGTACAGTCTACTGTACAGAGTCGAGCTTGTTTGACTAAATTTCCTTTAAGCTTTATTGGTTCTTAAAAGCACATGGCCACCTGAGACCTGGCTAGTTTGGGCTGTGTAGAAATTCTCGAAATTCTCGAAATCCTTGGCCTAATGTGGATATCATTTCACAGAATTTTGAGCAATATTGTAGGGGAGATTATATTAAGTACTTATTCATGGTATAAAATTCTCAGATTGACTTGTGGCCTTAAGTAAATGTCACGCGGCCATAGATAGCACCCCTCTTTTTAGGGACATAGTGACAAGGTGAGCTTTTGTGATCACTCTTCGTCCATCCGTCGTCCGTCAACAATTGGCTTGTGTACACTCTAGAGGCAACAGTTTATATCCAATCTTCATGAAACTTGATCAGAATGTTGTACTCTATGAAATCTAGGCCAAGTTCGAAACTGGGTCATGTGGGGTCAAAAACTAGGTCACTAGGTCATATCTTAGAAAAATCGTGTGTACACTCCAGATGTCACCAATTTGTTCCAATCTTCATGAAACTTGATCAGAATGTTGTTCTCTATAAAATCTAGGCCAAGTTTGAAACTGGGTCATGTGGGGTCAAAAACTAGGTCACTAGGTCAAATCTTAGACAAATCTTGTGTACACTCCAGATGTCACCAATTTGTTCCAATTTTCATGAAACTTGGCCAGAATGTTGTTTTCCATGAAATCTAGACCAATTTCGAAACTGGGTCATGCGGGGTCAAAAACTAGGTCACTAGGTCAAATCTTAGAAAAACCTTGTGTACACCCTAGAGGTCACCGTTTTGATCCAATCTTCAAGAAACTTGGTCAGAGTGTTGTTCTTCATAAAATCTAGACCAAGGTTGAAACTGGGTCATTTGGGGTCAAAAACTAGGTCGTTAGGTCAAATCTTAGAAAACCTTATGTACACTCTAGATGTCATCAATTTGATCCAATCTTCATGAAACTTGGTCAGAATGTTGTTTTCTATGAAATCTAGGCCAGGTTTGAAACTTGGTCATGTGGAGTCAAAACCTAGTGTTCACACCAGAGGTCACAATTTTGATTGTATCTTCATGAAACTTGGTCAGAATGTTGTTCTCTATGGACTCTAGGCCAAGTTTAAAACTGGGTTATGTGGGGTCAAAAATTAGGTCACTAGGTCAAATCTTAGAAAAACCTTGTGTACACTCTAAATGTCATCAATTTGATCCAATCTTCATGAAACTTGGTCAGAATGTTGTTCTTTATGAAATCTAGGCCAAGTTTGAAACTTGGTCATGTGGAGTCAAAAACTAGGTCACTAGGTCAAATCTTAGAAAAATATTGTGTTCACTCCAGGGGTCACCGTTTTGATACAATCTTCATGAAATTTATATGGTCAGAATGTAGGTTGTACTGATACCTAGACCAATGTGCAACAGGTGAGCGCCCTAGGGCCTTTCAGGCCCTCTTGTTGTATTTCATGATCGTATGACACGCGACCATAACACCCCTCTTTTTGTGTTTCATAATCGTATAGGTAGGATTCTATTTTCATTTCAAGTTATGAATTTTATCTGTTACATAATTTTGCTTTTGTACTACCATGATATGGTGTATTTTCATTTATTATATCTCCCACCCGAAGTGCAAGAGACAGGGAGATTTTCTCCTGGATGGATAGGACTAAGTTTGTCGGGGCTTGTTTTCCTTAACCATTGGTTGGATTTCAATGAAACTTCACATGAGTACTTTGTACTGAGCCTAGTTGGGCATATTGTCTGAAATTTAGGTAGGGTGATTAATGCCAGAGTAAGGACCTTCTGTTAGAAACAATGCATGTTTTAGTTTGTTTACTGTTTGATGAGTGTGCTTATTTTAAATGTCAAAATGACGACTGTTTTCTTTTAAATAATGTTGGGTAAATTGCTGTAAACTGTTGACTGTCAGTTAGACATACCTGTTACCTGTTACAATGTTTATGTGTTCTCAAACATCATTTACATGTATTTTTAGTGACTGGTGTGGATTCCAGGCAAAGCTAAGCAATTTCCGCTTGCATGTTTAAAGTCCAACTCAAACTTAAAATAAAAAGCTGCTTCAATCTTGGTTACTGTAAAATCATTACTTTTCATGCAGGATTAAATTTCTTGGATTGTCATGGTTCACCATCAACCACGAAAACAAACCCCATCGAACAATAATTTTTACCCTTGAAATTTATACTCCAAACGCAAAATCAACAAATTAATCCGATCAAAATGGTCTTTTTTACCAAAACCATGAAATTTTGTCCCATCGGAATTAAATGATTTTACAGTACCGGTATGTATGAAATTGTTGGATGATGACATTGAGTCATGAATATTGAATAGGTATCTTCCTCTGCTACTCTTTGTTGTACTGTCCATTTCAACTGGCATTCCGTCATAGTACATACTGATTAACACAGACAAATTTGTTTGTTTCCAAATGACCAAACATGGCAATTGTAGAGGGTATGAAATTTATAACTTTTACATTGTGGACATACCACATGATGTGTTCTACCCATGCCACATACTGTAAAATCATTTAATTTCAATGGGACAAAATTTTGTGGTTTTTGTGAAAAAGTCCTTTTGTGGGAACTTTTCAAGGAAACATTATCCACTTTCAAGTAAGTCAGATGCTATAGAATAATTAATATTCATATGGGATTTTATTAAGTGGTTGAGATTATCCATGAAATTAAATCCCCATGAATACTTATGATTTTACAGTAATATTTTCTACCAAAGGCAACAGTTTTTGCCTGAAACCGACTCAACTAGATTTCCTCTAGAAGTGTTGATAAAAAATTACTTCACAATTCACATACTACATGGTATATCCACACTGTTACAATAACTAATAGGTTACTTACTACTAAGTGACAAGTATAACTTGGTGAATTTGACACAAACCTGACCTTTTGAATAGCATATTGAACAGTCGATATCTTGGCTGTATTTATAACCTTGGTTGTATGTTTTTGTAGATAGGGAGTTTCACATAGACGCTTGAGACGTCATGCAAACACAAATTTGAAATACCGATATTGCACGATTTGCTAGTGGAAATTAATATATTCAAAGCAAGAAACTTGTAATTATTATATTTGATGCATAAAGGTCAGATTTGTGTCAAATTCGTCAAGCTTTAAAAATTGTCTCACAAGATGGATGTTGTGCTAAACAAAGATGATTGATATGATAATCCAGTTGTACATACTCGTGCATTTTCATTTAGAATGATTTTGAATTTTTTAAGGTAGTCAGTAACTACTTATATGCCGCCAGGTGCTTTATCCACAGGTCTAAGAAATTATATCATATAAAAAGAGTTCAACTTCCCCAAATTCATTAATTGTCACTCATTCATTAGATAAAAGAACAGGTTTGAAACGTCTCTGTCCGCCCCTACATGAATATACTATTTAACGCATAAACGGGCCAGAAAATGGTTTTGGTCGGATCTATTTATGTCTACCACACAAAACAACCAAAAAATATACCTTTAATCGAGTTTTAGTTATAAAATCATTAATTTTTTACCGGGTTGGAAGCCATTGTCATGTTGTTTTGATATTGACTAGGGAGCCGAACCCGTATCGTTGCAAACCTTTCAAATATATACTATATTAAATGGATGAAAAAATGGGGAAGTAAAAACTGTCGTTTGTGATACAATTTCTAAGGCCTGTGCTTTATCATTCAGTATCTTCATGTTCTTAATTACTTATTGATCTCATTATTTTTGACTGATAAGAATTGTCAGCAATAAAACTACTTTTAATAAAAAAATTATTAAAATGTGTATGAATAGTATTGTTGTTTATTATATGCTCATTTAATACATGCTTCAGTTGGCAAGGTAGTCCAGTTGGTGAGACTATGGATCCAGAGGTTCCATGCCAGGCACTTTGATATTTCTGATTTCTGAAATGTTTTCCATAGTTTCTCTCTAGAAACTGGTTAGTAGTCCAGAGGTAGTTGTGCATGTATCAGTGCTTTGCACTGGGATTGGTAAAGAACCAAGGAGTCTATTCGGAGAGAGCTAAAGTAGTTGTGTTGTAAAGAAAATGTGAATGCCAGAAATGTCTAACAATCTTGTTTGAGTAATTAATGTCAAGCTTTGTTGTTTTTTTCAAATTACCCCCCTTTGAATTGAAAATAGTAGTGCTTTTCAAATTGCCTCCCTTTGAACTGAAAAGTATTTTTTCAAATTACCTTCCTTTTAATTGAAAATGACTAGTATTTGCATAAACTGATAAGTTTCTTCAACACATTGTGATGGCTATGGATAGTGCATTGTATGCATACCATCACCTGGTCCATTAATTTGATCAATATGTGATGTGAAAGACCAAAATAACGTGATTTTGATAAATAAAGAAACCTAATTAATTTGGACAACCCTCGCAGATGAAAATCATTAAAAGCTAAAGTATGGATCCTTAATAATATATTTGTTGTGGATGGATAGTTGTTTGAGGTCATAATGCTGTGACCACAGACATATAAGTGCTGCACATACTAAAGTTCCAAGTAGGTCCGACATTTAATGTTATCAGACATATGTTTATAGCCAGTCCACTTCCATAATGCTACACTTGTGATATTGATACCTATGGTATTGAATCAAACTACATTAGTGGTTATGCATGAGAACGTTAAGATCACTTCTTTAGGTCACATGATCATCAAAGTAGCTCTAGGACTCACTGCGATAACAGTATGTGCTGCGCGATTGTAAGGTTACTGCAGTGGAGACCAATGTGTATATAGTGCGCCCATGGTAATGTGATATTCACAAACATTGACTGGATTTGCCGACTGTTGAAAATTTGGTTTCTTAAGTAAACTCAAATGGTCAATTATATACTAAAATAACACTGATAAATAGTGCACACTTTGATAAACCACTTATGGGTTATACAAAAATTTCCCGCCTTTCACATTATACTGACCCAGGCTTTATAGGAGCTTGGATAAGGGACTGTCAAGTAAAACATGAACCACATCAAAGATGAATTTCTATCCATTTAGTGACAGGAGTTACCGAAAAAAAATAAAGATCTAAAAATACATAGATTGGACTGAAGATTGAAAGAAAATGCAAAGTAGCATTCGGCATATTTAGTTATAGCTGGCCTTGTATTTGAAAATTAAGAATGCAGGATAATATTATATAGATCCTTTAAAAATGTTTATGTAATTCTATACTGTATTTATAATTGTGCAGTCATGAATGTGATCAATGAAAAGAATCATATCGATTATGAAAAGTTATTGGACAGGTCCCAAAGATGACAACGATATTGTGCAATTTTAGTCGCTCGCTGTTAGTGACTTCCACGTCATTTTCGCCAGCAAAAATGGGACAACTAGGCACACTATTCTAATGTTTGCAGGGTTTGTGAGGCTCCTGAATGCACATGATATGAAACCTGTAATGAATGATCGTCAAATGTACTTTACTTATTACTTTTACATATGTTTAATTATCTAGCGAAATTTGAAGTTACAGTATTTCGGATATTTACATTTCGGATAAACAAAAAAAGGTTTAACTATTTATGAGTGTTTTACATTGAGCGTTGCACAAAATCTGGTGTCATATAAACTTGAATATACATGAGCACTCAAATTAGCGTATTAATTTGTCCTGACGATTTATTTCAATGCCTTTGTATGCAAAAATAAACAGTTGTAAAAACAGAAAATACACATTTTCATGAATTTGTAAGCATAAAACTAATTATCTGTTTATTATTTAGAAAATTATGGGACAGATTCTTCAGCGCATTGTTTTCCCTGGAGATGATGGGCATGTGAAACCAGGAGCTTTACTACCACACAAGTTTCCAGACCTGTCAGAACTCCCACCAGAAATAAGTTTGCTTGTTTTGTCAAATTTGAACGCAACTGATCTGTGTCTGGCTGCTTGTGTCTGGGATAAACTTGGCAATGATGAAGTATTATGGCAAGGGTATGTACTGAAATAATCTAATAAATATTACTCACTTGACTACAGAGCTGTCATCAATAGATCGTAGAAAAAAATTGATAAATAGACAACATTTTGTTGTTGTTCAACAGTTGAATTTTATTGACAATATTTTTTCGCTAAGATTGATGATTATGCACCAGTCAGTTGCCTCAATGTCCCACCCCTGGGATTTTTACTTTTGTGTTGTCAAAAGCCCCGCCCTTCCACTGCGGGGAGAGCTGATGGTAAAATCTCGGGTATTTCTCCGGCGGTCCCTTGACAACTAAAATGAACTATAAAATATTGTCGCCGGGGTATTGGTTCAGAGAAGAAATGTCCAACATTTCCCAGTAGTGAGGGGGAAGCTGGAAGGTAAAAACATGGCATTTAGAGTATTATCAAGTTTCCTTAAATGCATAGCTGGTGTTGTATTTACGTGTGTATCTTTGTTATTTCAGCCTCTGCAAAAGTTGTTGGGGAAGTGTGAGTGTATACCGCCGTGTTTGTATCAATACTTTTTCTTACCGTAAGTTGTACCTGATACTTGATGAAGCCACCTTGACATTCAATGGTGATCCTTTTGAGGTATGTTACTATTATTGTATATATGTATGCTTAGGAAAGTACTTGTCCTTGTATTGTCACATTGCTGTAGGACTCCTAGAAATCTCATTATCAGGAAAAATATTTTAAATATTATTAGGACTGATTATAATACAGACACTTAATGAGTTGTACCATTCCCTACGGTACATATCTACCTTTGCCCCATAGAACATCCACCAGCGCACTATTTGCCATCTAGGCCTGTCTAGTGCTGCTATATTGGCTTCACTCCACGACGGAGATGGTCTTTGGTTCTTTGTCAATTGTTAATTTCTGTGTCAGAAAGGTCTTAATAAATGTATTGTAATTATTTTGCGTCTTTTAGGGAGAACATTACCTTATCAAACACAGGCTTGTTGATGATAACCCTATGGAATTGGCCAAATTTATACACACTGCTAGAAAACTCAAACCACAACCAAGAAGGGTATACCTGGACAGAAGGTATGAGCAAATTTTTTTAATCACCTTCATCAAGATACTGTAAAATCATTTAATTTCAATGGGACGAAGTTTTGTTGTTTTGGTAAAAAAGCCCATTTTGATGGGACATTAATTTGACGATTTTGCATGTCAAGTAATAAATACAAGGCTTAAATTTATTGTTTGATGGGATTAAATTTCAGGGTTGAGGTGAAACACATAATTTGATACCTCATGAAAATTAATGGTTTGACAGTAATGCATGCAAATTCATGTTGACATGGTTGCAAACTATAGTTAATATAATTTACTATCTCGCGCTATCAAAGATTATGGGTCATTATACTGCTATTCACAGGTCAGTTGGTCTGTGTTTAAATAGCTTCAAGTTCCGATCAATAACCCTAGAATTTTCGGGTATGGAATCTCCAAACTTGAAAGGGATGTTTGTTATCATGATCATTTTGTCATTAGTAGGTGACTCCCATTGAATTTGAGGTCAAAGGTCAATGTCCCAGTAACCTTTAACATAAACAACATGTATTTCAAACTCTGTCAAGACATTTCTTTCAAACTTGGCATACTGTAAATACTCAGCCATAAGTCGGGCGAAAACAGTCCCAAAAAAAGTTAAAAAGTCACCCCGCGACTTATGGAAGAGTTTACTACACTACTACCGATTTTGTCAGAAAATCATAACATTATTCCTGACTTTATTTTAAACTGACCGCATCTCCCTGACTTTATCTGAAAATGACCACATTCCCATCAACTTTGTTTAAAAATTACTACACTCCTCCATATTCTGTCTGAAAATCACCACATTCCTCCCAACTTTAGCTGAAAATGACCACATTTCCTTCGACACTTGACACTGAGCACATGATTTCAGCTTTCACAAAAATGGAAAACTATACATGCGACCTATGAAAGGGTTTAGACAAAAACCTTGATTATTTATTCAAAAGTCCCCCTGCGACTTATGGCTGCATGCGACTTATGGCTGCGTATTTACGGTACTTGTTAACAACCATAAATACATCACATTGTCAAAGCCATATAATGCTATCCAACATTTCAACTGGATTATGGCCCTGGATTGACTTTAAAGCTTGTTATTATCAACAAGGCTTCCTCCGGGGCATTAAGCATTTACTGAACGCAGCCTTCTTATATGTGCTTACGCAGTAAGTGTGCTTGCCGTCTAATCTGGCCACCCGGGTTCAAACCTTGGTGGAGGCACATATATATGCCTGCCAGATTTCAGTAGAAATGAAGCAAATTAAAGGCAGATTTCTAACAACCCTTTCTCTTACAGACGTGATGTGCTGGATTGTGTGATGCAGCTACAAGATTACGAAAACCTATTTCTACCAAATGCTATGCGGACATTATTCAGCAAGATATCGGCACCACCACGCGGTAGCTACTTAGAACAAATCATCATTAAATTTGCTGAGAGATTTTGTCACTGTAATCCACAACTTGGCCTTCAAAAGGGTAAATAATAAATTAATAAATAATTAAGAAAAGTAAAACAGGAGTTTTACGGTTGACACTTGTTATGGCTGTGGCAGTTGTTTGTATTTGTAACCCAGCCCCAGCGACTCCCAGGTTGCTGCCGACTTTTCCATGAAAATTTATAAATGCTTATTTCCCTCCATATGTGGAGAAGTTGCTGTTTCCTTGTTAAAGGGTGATTTAGTACTGTTAGAAGAGTACAGTCCAAGAAAGCTGGTTATGTGAATCCTTCACCATACATACAAATGTATGTAACTAAAAAATTGTTAAGAAGCAGCATTAAACTGGAACAAAGAAAATGAACGTCATTTGTAAATCTTGTGTAAAGTATTTGTTATTTGTGTAAACAAAGAAAAAATAAAATCATTATTTTCGGATAGCTATGACTTAACTGAAAATATGCTTGAGCAAGTTTGAAAAAAATGTTCAATTGTGATAAAATAATAAATAATTGTAGGATTATCTCCCTTTGCAATTAAATATTTTGTTATTGCTGAACCTATAAATCATTACTTTCATTTGAAGAATCAGTTTACCTTCATGGATCCTTCGAACTTTAAGATCCCCACCCCCATTTTCGATAAGGGGTATATTGCTTTGCTCATGTCTGTCGGTCAGTAGACCAAATGGTTTTCGTTAAATATAGATCTCAGGATTGGTAGTCAAAATTACTTACCTTTTGGTCTCTGTTCCACTCAATAAATGGATGCTATTCAAAAATGCCAAAAAACAATTACCGACGGTAGTGTTTTGGTTGATATTTGCTTTTATAAATTCTTATTTATATATTTTTATTTCAGATGCGGTATATTTATTGTGTTATTCCCTTATTATGTTGTCAGTTGATCTTACCAGCCCACATGTGAAAAACAAAATGTCAAAACGAGAATTCATCAAAAACACAAAAAGAGCGGCAGATGGTGTTGACGAGGATTTGGTTGGCCATCTTTATGATAATATTTACTTGATCGGCCATGTGGCCGTTGACTCGTGATGCATCCTGTGAACAGATATATTCTAATAGTTTTACCAGGGTTATTAGTCTGAAACTTTTCTTTTCCATTATGATATATACTGTGAAAATGTTCCAACTAGACCCCTTTGTTGATAGTAACAAGAAGTCAAAATAATTGATATTCATAAATTATGTCATTAGTCCAAAGTTATTTCAATTCATGGCATTATTGACTTTACAAACCAGCCCTTTTACAAAGAAACATGATCAGATGATCCCTTGATTTTATTGTTATTCTTTTACCAGTACAAACTGTGGAAAAAATCAGTTACTAATATACAGTAATTACCTGTTATTGATTTATTGAAGAAATAAAAAAAAACAGTGTATACCTGCCAAGCTAGTTAAAAACAAAATAGGAGTGATCAAGCAAATTATGTTACAAGATTCAAAGCAGGTGAACTTAGAAAACCAGAAATAAACAATGAAAATAGGAGTAACTTCACTTTAATAGGAGTTCTTGGCAGGTTAGGTGTAGTTGGAACATTAGCTCTGTATATTTACAAGATGTGTTTGTTGCTTATTTACTGTCTATGCATTCATTCATGTTTATGTTGTGATAATCTTCACTCTAGTTAAGTTGTTTCATGTATTGACATCCGTGTGCGATAATACCATGGATTGTAATTTGTATGTTAAGTATTATTCGCAATGTTCTTATTTTCACTATTATTCGCGAACTTTTATCCCTCACTAATTAATAAATCTGAGTTAATATATAAAATGAAAACCCATCCTTAAATAGACCTACTCAGGACCTCCACTAATCTGTAGGTACAAATAGATTTTTACCTTTATAGCCCTTGTGTCACTTGAATATTCATATCTGGACAATAGAGTTTGGGTCAGTTGTGTTTGCATATGAATACAAAACCAGTCTAACTAGGCCAGATTTGTTTGAACCTACATGTAAATTAAGGGGACAGGCACCTTGCACAGAGTTCCGGTTATCAACTATTTTCAGTAACATTAAATGACACCCACCTAATAAGAAGAACACTCAGCTACTTATAGGCCTTGGTATCAAAACTACAATGTCACAATGATAAATTACCTTAATTTTTTTTACCCAACTAATATCGCACCATTTTCCATTGTTTGAGCCTGTGACGAGCTCAACATATCCTAATCTACTTATTTAGTGTCATTTCATCAGTAACATTCAGTCGTATTTCAATGAATCTTTTCATAAATCTCTACTGCAAAATCACTTATTTTTATGGCTCACTTTCAACCGCAAAATCTAATCCAGTCGAAGAATTATTTTGACCCTTGTATTTATTACATGAAATGCAAAATCGTCCCATCGAAATGGTCATTTTTACCAAAACCTAAAAATTTTGTCCCATCAAAATTAAAAGATTTTACAGTTGCTGTTACCAAGCCTAGAGGAGCAGATTGTCAGGAATTTTAGGTCAGATTAATAGTGCTAGAGTGACAGTCCTTTGGGGTAAAAATATCTATTCATTTTGTAGTAGAATGGAATAAAGAAAAAACATCTTTCTAACAATGAACCATTGACTTCTGTTATCATTTGCTAAATTCCTAGTATTACCTGTGTTCCGTCTTTTACTTTTATAAGTAGAATGCACTTGAAAATGGAGGGTAGTTTTGAGCATACAATAAACAATAATACTTGTCTCTCATTGGAAACTAGTAAATAAGATAAATAACTTTGACTCTTATTAAAATTTTCGAGCTCTTGCTCTTTTTCATGATTAATTTTCTTTCACATGAATTAAATGTTATCAGCATAACAATATTATGAAAAGAACAAAATGGATGTAACTTAAATTCATGTGAAAGAAAATAAATCCTGAAGAAGAGAACAAGAGCTCGATATTTTGAATAAGAGTCGAAGTAATTTATCTTATTACAACGAACAAGTTGAAAATGTACATGTTATATTAATATAAACTTCAGAATTAATATTTGGAATTATATTTAGTGTATATTCAGGACTGTTACTATTATAACTGTTATATAATATTACTTTATTTACTATTAATTATATCAGTTTACTTACCTATATTTCACAGCTCATAAGTACTATGTTTCACATTTCGTCTCACTTGTGAGAGAATTGTAAATCTTCCAAAGACTGACAATTGTATACTATTTTGTTAAAGAACAATAATTCTTAGTTCATAATTTGATCAAATAGTTTCTAGTATTAAAGTATGATAAGCCTTTTAATTATTAATTACAGAGATACATTTTGATATAATCAAACACTATGTAAGCATGGAATTTTAAAGTAAAATGGGTAAAATTTCGACATTACATAAATGTCTATACTGTTGAAATAGCAAAAAAAGGCCACAAGAAAATTGTGTCATATTTATTAGGACTTTTGGCTATTTGCCAGCTAATATTAGAAGTTTGATTTAGAGTATGCTGTAAAGTCATTTATTTTCATGGGGGATTAAATTTAGTGGATTTGGTGATTCACCTTCAACCAAGAAATAAAATCCCATTGAACACTAATTTTGGCCCTTATATTTATTACCTGAAATGCAAAATCCACAAATGAAGGTACCATTGAAATGGTCTTTTTACCAAAACCATGAATTTTTGTCCAATCAAAATTAAATGATTTTACAGTACAAGCTATTATACTTGGCCGATTACTATGGCAGTATGTCTGATTATTACTTACTTTATTAATATTCTTATGTGTATAATTCATGTAGAATTTGTTAAAATGTTTTGATATTTATTTCGTATAAGTGTAATATTTTGCATAGTGTGACATTGAACTGGTGCCTGTGTGAACATTTCCTGTTTTTCTCTGTCATTCTATCAAGTTTGTTATTTTAAGATGTCAAAACATTATTAGTCCATACCAAATTATATTTTCGTTTAGCAACTGTACTACAGACTTGTAATTTTATTGCTACCGGTATTCATCCAAACTTGTGACTGTCGCTTTATTCTATAATAATACGTTATTTCTAAAGTAAAATGTGAAGGACACTGAGGACCAGTTCAATATTGTTACTTAATACTGTAAAATTGTTTTTGATGATAAAAGTGCTATACATTTGATGTTAAACATAGTGCTGGATTCTTTAGACGATAATTATATATATTTGTATGATTTTATAGTATTGTTTAATTTTATTTAATTTTGTTACTATGTAGTTAAAATGCCATATTTATTATTACAATGAGTGTTGAGGATTTTGTTGTCAGTGTTTCTATATATATATATATAGGTTGTTATTTTGTATTTTGTCAATAAAACATAAAATCACTTTTAAAAAGATTATTCTGTTGACTAATATCACTTAACGATAGTCATCATCACCATCAACAACATCATTATCATCATCATCTTCAGTGATTGCCTCACTTTATTAGAGTATACTTGCAATTTAATTAAAACTAAGTACACATGCGCAGCCAACTATTTCAACTTTGCTCTGAGTTAAAGTGTCTGTATGCTGATGGACAGTCTTGGCCCATGTATGCTGATGGACAGTCTTGGCCCATGTATGCTGATGGACAGTCTTGGCCCATGTATGCTGATGGACAGTCTTGGCCCATGTATGCTGATGGACAGTCTTGGCCCATGGTAAAATTAGTTATTTTCATCTCGTTAAAATCCAGATAAAGGGCAGCTGGGTATTGTTTTATCAAAGCATTTAACGCAAATCTTAAATTTATGATAAAATTTTCATTCTTTATAATACTTTTACAACTATAAATCACGATAAATGGAGCTGTAATACTAATCAAGATTCATTTAACGAACTTAAAAAAACAAAATCTGTCCCCTATTTGCAGTAGTTAAAGAAATATACAGAATTTAAATTTGAACATAAGTTTATGATTTCTGTAAGTTCATTGATAAAATAGTACCCTGGTGTCTAGATGTTGGTAAGCTGATTAGCCAAGACTGATTGGCAACCTACTAGTGTGGTCTGGTCATCAGCGGCTCGAGGCAGGGCATTCCATAAGATGATGGTGGCAGGATAGATGCTAACCGCTCAACAGTATTTCAGTCATATGGAGAATACCCAGTCACATGTATAGTTATATAATTTTTTATTTTACACTGGGCGTACCAAAAGTCACCTGGAACAAACTTTGATGTGCATCAAGCAAGGGAGATAAATCAGTACCAATTTAATGACTGTAGACTGGATTCGAACTTGAGACCTTTTATGCGCGCCAAACTACTCAGGAATGCAACCTCAAGCAATGACAGTCTAGTGATATGTTAAATATCAAAAAATTACCGAGACAGTTTTAAGTATGAGGTCATTTGGTATTCTCCCTGCAAGATTGACTGATTTTTTCCAACTCAGTGGTAGAGATTATACAGGGGTAAAAGTTTTCAGTCTAAATACTGATTTCAGAAAAATATTGCACTATGTACTTTATATGAAAATCATGTAATTCAGTATATTGACTAGCACTTTTCAGTATTTTGGAAATTTTGAACTTTTACCCATGGAGATAGATGTATGATAAAAGCTCTTCCATGTACAGTCTAAAAGTCGCCTTGCGGGGTTTGACTTCAAGGTAGATAGATAAGTTTACTCCTTGGTTGTTAAATGTGCTGATCGGTATATTCATCATATCGACATTATTGGATGTGAGACTACCCGGCCGGGCTACCAACCAGTTGAGTCAAACCAACTCGATTCTTACAGTATCACAGATCGAGTTCTCGGGGGCGAAAAGTCTGAAAATAAAAAGAAACCCCTAGGAAACAGCTCAAGTTTGATTGTTGGTCTACCAACTATATATAGTTCATCTCCAGTTGAATGTGAAACACTGAAAAGCATTCCATGTTAAACCTTGGAACAACTTGGACAGGCTTTCATAAGCTGACACACATACTGTACTTGATTATCAATGTCCAGTATGTTTAAGTCTATAACAAACGCAGTATGTATGTTTTGAACCAAATGTCTTCTGAATTGGACAACTTTGATATCTTTCGAAAGGCGTTTGAATGAGAATCAACAAAAAAGAAAAACTTCTAAGGGAGGTAATAAATTAACATTTTATATTTTTTTATTAGTTACCCCGCAGTTGCGGTTCTTAGTTTGGAATTCCCCAAAGATCTATTTATAGAAACAGATCATTGGGTTGAAAAAAGACAATTTATAAATGCATGTCGTTTGTGATAAATTTTCTTAGGTAACGATGTCTAGATGTAATCTGGCATGTGAGGGATGAACTATATAGACCTACAGGCGACCACTTATCGGATATCTTAGTCTGATTTCATTCCACGCTACAGTATATCTAGGTGAGTAATTTATGTGTATTTTTTGCGGCCCATTTTTTGGACTCTGAAAACCAGTCAAAACAAATATTGCATCATTGATTGAAATTGTCTCAATTAGGTGTTTGTTGAATATCTATAAAAATCGGTCTGATTTGTGAGCATAGTAAATATACATTGTGTGTTTGTAATATATTTCTATTTTCTGTTTCATGAAAATTCCTTCATGAAAATCTACAAGTACATTATTATGCAAGCAGGACTTTCTCTGTAGAAGGGCTCCTGATTTAACCGACACTAAGTCTTAAGCACCAATCAGTTACATTCACGCCCCCCCACAACTGGGGACAGCCGGGGAAACGGCTGTGTTTTTACCTTGAAGCTTCCCCCGTAATGCCGGGGAAATGTTGGAATTTATTTCTCTGATCGAACCATTACGTTACGTACCCAAATTTGCAATATTTAGTCGTAGGGGCCAAACTACTGGAGATATTACTATCAGCTGTCCCTCGCAGGGCGGGGGAATGGCGTGGGTTGGCGAAAAAGGGGGTGCGTCGTGCGGAACATCCCCCCAAAGTTACAGCCTTGACATCAGACATAATAATGAATTATATCAAAGAGACTCTTTAAAAATTGCCAGAAAAAAATGATTTAACAGATCTTTATACAAAATAATGTTTATTCCAGTGAAAAACTGATACCCACCTATGGAAATGAGGAGTGCTGTTGGGGCTGAATCTCATTCATACATTGACGATGGAGTGACACACCTTACCCAGCCTCATGGGGAATTACGTGAATCATCAGATGGTAAGACCTTCCTTGTGTTTTATGTTACCTATAACTCTTCACAGTGGATCATCATCAATTTAAAAATAGGCTTGGGTTTTTCTACCTTCAAAATCGGAGTTAATTCGATTAAATCCAAGATGTTGACAGGTATGATTCATCACAATGTCGTCTGTATATAATGTGATCAAAACCAGTTATAGATTATGTGTTCAAATCCAGAAAGATGCCAGGTTGAATCTTCACATCCATTGTAAAGGTTGTGAACACTGGTTATACTTGTCATCAAAGAGGTGAATGATATATACAGTTCAACCTCTGTAGAGCAAACCTCTGTATAGAAACCCTCTGTAGAGCAACAACCTCTATAACGACACCTTCAAAATTTCACTAAGCTGATACTTACTATAAATTTAACCTCTGTAGAGCAACCACCTGTTCATATTTTCCAGATTCAAGTGAAGAAGTCGACATACACGTACCAGGATTATTGGACAGCCCATTAGCTCATCCAGACCAAACAATGGAATCACCATACCATGTGATAAATAGCCCATCACAGATGTCTCCTATGATGCAAATGGATCCAGCGAGCCAATCACACATGCCTCCTATGATCCGGATGGCCCAACCAATGAGTTCAATTCCGCACTATCAGTCGGTGATTCCACATGCGCACTATCGGCAAAATCTCATGTTTCAAGGTATGCACAGGGAGGACAGTAAATCCTTCCCTGTGTTTGATATGAGACTCGTTCACAGATTTTCAGTTGTTCAGTTTCAAAAGGTTAAGGTCCAACCTGGATTTTCCACTGATGACTTGAAAACATCTGTATCTAAACAATTCAATGCTCCTGTAAACACGATACATGTCATAGAGGAGGCGGGTAAAAGAGAAGGCACGCTGACGAAGACGATAATTATTATTTTACCAGAAAAAGTATTAGAAAAGTGCTTTAGTTTGATTTTTGAGTGCTATGGGACTGTAGGTCACATGCTTCCACAATTGATTTGTGCCCGTTTACCAGTTTCTATGAAAGTTACTGAAGTCAAGAAGTTGTTAGCAGAAACATTAAAGTGGAAAACACTGGCATTGTGTTTAGACAGTTGCGTGCTTGACCTTGATAGCTCTTTGAATAACTTCCATGTGAAGGATTTTGATAGAATCCAAGCTGTCAATCAGAGTATTCAAAGAGTTCGGTTTTCTCACCAGCCCAGATCGGACATGATGTCTAACTATTACATGGATGTTAACACTTGTAAGTCTGTGAAACAAGTCAAGGAAAGAATTGAAGAGTACTTTGGTGTTGAGCTTGCTAAGCAGAAAAATACAGGAAATGATGTTCTCCATTTTTGCTTTAAAGGTCGTTTTCTTGAGAACAAACAATGTATTGGTCTAATTCTTTCTGAGAATGTTCACAATGATGCCATTGCTATATACTTTGCGCCTGAGGATTCTATTTATATCACTTTGCAGCACAAGTCTGGACGGCAGCAGAAACAGCAACTTATGATTGTTTCAAAGCAGACATCCACTGCTGAATTGAGATCTGAGGTCTCAAAATACCTGAACGTTGACCCAAAGGCTGTTAAACTGACATTTGAAAAGAAATTCATTGACGAACATGAGAATCTACATCGCGTTTATGGTGAAAAATGGAAAAGTGGAATTGTGCTGGCCGCTGGTATAAAGAAACGTAAAACCATACGGATTAAGCATCCAATATATCGTGACGAGAAGGCTTTTGAAATGTACATGCTTGAACCAGTTTCTGTGCTGACGAAGAAAGTGGCAGAAGAATGGAATTTGAACACCCTTGAGATCACCCTGTATCTAAGGAACATTCGAATGAAAAATTGGCAGCCATTACAGTTCTACCCGATCAAAAACAACATGGAGATCACCCTGCAGTTATATCCCCGCAGAATAGAAGTGAAAGTCCTGATACTAAAACCCAAGACAAAAGTTACTGTAGTTATCAATGACATATCTGAGAGTACCGTTGAGGAGTTGCTTCGTTTCTGTGCTATCAAGTTTCACTATGCTAGGCAAATGTCAAGAGGTATTTACAAAGATCGATGTTTGAAGCGAAACCTCACGTTAGAACAAGAAGGTATCGAGTCTAATGATACTATTGTGATAGCTTATTTCAATCATCCCACCAAGTTACAAGGCTCGTTGATTAACATCTTCATGGTACATCCAGGCGGTCATACCATTAAACGTATAGGATCCGTGGAATCTGGAATTCTTCTACACGGTAATAGAATCAATTATAATACAAATTAGTAATAATGATTTTTAATAACCTGTTTTCATCAAGTATCATATGCCACTATGTATTGGACGCTGGTATAAAAATTGGAGAAGATTCAGAGAAAAAGTTAATATTTACAGTAGATTTAAAAAAAATTGAAAATATTGTTAAAATGTCCGGTCTTGATTTGCTCAACAAAGACTTTGATAATGTCCAAACCATTACCCTGTGTAAAGGATGCATCTAATAATGTGTTTAGTGCATGCAAGCAATACTTTTAAAAGCTACTGTCATAAAATGCTCATTGATTATACAGACACAAAGGGGTATAGCTTGGCTATTTTGACCTGTGCCTGACCTTTATGCAAGAATATATTACAAGGTTCTTGCTTTGAATATGTCAATTTCCTCGAGCAAATTGTGCAATATCAGCATTTAAGATTTGTGTTTGTATTACATCTCAAGCGTCATCGTGATACTCCCTGAATATGAAAACATGCAATCGGTAGACAATATATCGACTGTTAATTTACGGTAATCAATAGGTCAGGCTCATGTCAATGTTGCCAAGCTATATCAAAGAATTGACATTAAGCCAGAGCAGAGATCGCTCCTCCTGGTTGTTTATCGAAGGCTGCCTGGTGAAGGTTTTCAAATTAATCCATTGGACCATGTGATTATAATTTACTGTTAAAATTGATTTATTGAGGGTTACTGATTGACAACTGGCATAATGTCAATTTGTTCACTGGCCGTTTCATTTTAATTGTTTTCATGTTAAATGTGATTCAGTCATTTTACATTATTTTACTACAGCACCTAAGAGTACATCAGCTCCCACCTTGGAAGATAACACAGAGGTGTTTGATAACGGACCATTACCTGCTGGTATCTATGTTTGTGATGGACCATGCTCTCATAGTACTCTGCAGGTAAGGTTTTCATGCTAACTGATAAATCGCTGGCTTAAAATGAGAAGATTGTAACTACAATCAATAATTTGAGAAAAACAAGAAACACAGTCTGAAATTTTCTCTTTACTTAACTAAATTTTGGTCAACATGACAAGTTCAGATTTTCATGAAAATTAAGGCTCATAAGAAGCGCTTTATGGTGCAGCTTTCAAATATGTTTCAGTCTAAAAAGGTCGTAAGTAGTAGTTAAGACCTTCTCATTCTAAGCCATGGAAATATAAAGCCGCAACAAGCCTATAGCCATACAGAGGTTCACCAAGGCACTTGTCTCTGAGAAGAAACAAGAAATTATCAAAAATAGTACCGGTAGGTCTTTGGAAAAATATGCCTCAATTTAACCATGGAAAATATTTGCCTTGGCAGTAGGTCATATCCTTCAAAGAAAATTTGACAACAATGTTCATTTACTTCCACATGAGGAGAAGATGTTGGTTCTTTGTGGAAAATTGGTTAGATGCATCAGCCGAGATAATATTGTTTAGAAACTATGTTTAAAATACAATATGTTGTCAAAGCCATGTAACATTATCAAACATTTCGACAGAATTATGGCCCCTGAATGACTTAACTATTGAACGCAGTCTTGTTTTGCTAAATGTTTGCATAAACTTATAACTTTTGTTCTGCTGGCTACTGGTGAAGATAGAAATTTCACATTTTTATGAATTTCCATTTTAGTCAAAGACTCAATTTAAGAAATTCCCTCGTATAAGTAGCAGTAGGTTGTCTATAGAGCTCAGTCTGAGACGTAAGACAGAGTTTCTGAGGCGCGCTAGAAGCATGATAGAGCCAAGGAGGCGCGGGGAACATAACTTGGTCAAGCAATCGTCTGCACCTTCCTTCTACCTACCAGAAACGGATGAAAACACTGAGGATGGGCTGTCTGGTATTGAAATCAGCGAGGAAAAAGAAACTGATCAAATTGAAATCAGTGAGGCAAAAGACACTGATCAAAAAGTTCCAGCTCAAACTAGTGGTGAATTTCACTCTGAGTTTGACGGTAAAGCAGTGAATGACCTTGATGGGGAGATTTCTGTTGTCAATGACGAAATGATGTTTGAAAAATCTGATAATTGTAGTACTTTGTATCAAAGTCCAGACTTTTCTAGTCTTCTGGATACACATGGTCATGACGACGATAGAGTTAAAAAATTGTCAAGTGAATTGAATAAAGAGAGAGAAGAAGAATGTGGAAATGAGAGAAGTGAAGCAACAGTTGTTAAACGTTATCATACAGCGACCAGTAGTATTAACGCTGTTGCTGTCAATTCAGTGGGTGTTAAACTCGATGAAGAAGGTGAACGGGGAGAAACGGAAAATGATCTAAGTGCCAGTATTGTAAGAAATGATATGAATAAGACAGGTAATGATTCTCTTAGAACTGAAGGGAGTGATAGTGATACTGGGTATGAAGGTAATGGAGAAGGCAACCATAGTCTGGACTTACAAAACTCACAGAATCAGAACTGGCAACTTGAGAGATTTCAGAAAACTCTACGACCGCGGACATCATCAGAAGGTTCGGAAGGATGTCGTGTAATGGTGCCCACCCAGTATACCAACATGACACTGAATAGAACATTTCCTGCCATTCAGTTTGATGATTCAACCAATCATCTTCATACGTCAGGTTTGTATAGTTGTTGTTTTTCTGTCAGATTTGCCAATGAACTCAATCTTTAAGAAATACAATTGATGTCAGCAGGTTCTACTATACTGTAATATCATTCATTTTCGTGGGGGATTAAATTTTTGATTTTGTGGTTCCCATCAAACATTTATTTTGACCCTTGTATTTTATAATTACCTAAAATGCAAAATCCACAAATTGACAATCCATCGAAATAGTCTGTTTTACTAAAACCACAAAGTTTCTCCCATCAAAATTGAATTATTTACAGTATAACGTCTCCAGTTGGGTTGGAAAACTGAAAAGCTTTTCCGAAATGATTAAGTGTCCACCTGATAATTGAGTGAATCAAGAGCATTATCTTCTTCACCACTGGGTCACCAAAAACATCTTTTGAGTTTTTCTTTCTTAATTTGTACACCATTCTCTTAAAACTGGAGAACTCTTGTCTGAGCACATATTTATCCAGGGGCCTTATTCACCAACATTGTTAGATTGACATTCAGACTTAGAATTAAAATTGACAATATTTATAATCACTGCCATTTTGTTTGCAAATATATTTAATTATATCAAATTTTATCCGATTATTTTTTGTTACTCATTTAACATGTATACCCATTTACATCTGTTACAATATTTGAGCGAATAGAAAACTTACAGCATTGGTGAATAAGGCCCCAGAATTGTTCTCAGCAGACAAGTTACAAATACAATGTATTTCAATCCAATTGATATTTAAATTAACAAACATATTGCACATGTATTTAGTCACAGAATTAATAAACAGTTACCTTTGATTTATTTCTTAGGCATAACAACAGGGATTCTACAAAGGGTTGGCCGTAACCTCGGGAAGAAATGGCGTATGTTGCTGAGAACTCTTGAAATGAACGAAGCAGACATTGATGCCCTGGAGTACCAACATGGTAATTCCGGTCTTGATGAACTTGGTTGTCAGGCAATGATTGCCTGGAAACAGTCTAAAGGAAGAGCTGCATCCTCGGATAGTCTGGTGTCTGCTTTGGAAGCAGTTGGTTTGACGTCTGTTGCTGAACAATATTGTACCAGTGGTTTTCATACGACGTGATATTCTTACCATGCGAGCAGTGCACACAAAATGCAAGTAAACAAACTGTAAGCACACAAACTAAGATAAGTAAATGAATGACCTTAAACTTTACGAGGTCATTATTATTGCATAGTGCCCTTGAATTATGATGCGTAAATATTGACCTTATTAAAAACTTTTGAAGGTCATTCATATAAGTGTCCTTGAGTTAAGATGTGTCAACTACTGACCTTAAATATTGGAAGGTCATTTTTTCCATGTCCTTGAGTTATGATAAGTAAATTAATAACCTTGAATTTTACAAGGTCAAATACTCACCAAAATTACTTACACACCAAAATTCCTTGTTTTCCTCCAGTTTTTGACCAGTTAAAAAAAACCAGGAATTTACTAGCAAAGAACAGAGTATGTAATTTGGAGAAAAGTGCATGAGGAAACACTTCACATTTTCCTGTGACATCATAATTTTGTATTCATGTCAAAAAACTGTTGGTTCTATTTTAGAAAAATAAATCTTCCGTATAAAAATAGTTGATATATTATAATTATAGATCATACATTTGCTGTATATACAAATGTAACATTGATGATGTACAAAAAGGCACCCCACAAATGTTCAAAAGTATAACTTTTATATTGTTATCATACTTTTTGATTCATTTTAAAAATTGCTGGTTCTATTTTAAGAAAAATAAATCATGCACATAAAAAGAGAAAAATCATACCAAAGTCATAATCTGTATTTGCAGATTTCGTGTTGTATGAAATTTGTCATGAACATTAATTCATAGTTGAAAACCAGTGGTTCTATTTTAGAAAAAATAAATCATGAATAAATTATTTAAAAAATCAAAATTATAATACATGGTACATGTACATGTATATTTATAGGCCTTAATTTTCATGGTCATTTACGTTGAATCTACTCTGTAGTCATTTTATTTTTTTTTATTCATTTTTGAAAATGGTGGTTCTATTTTAGAAAGATAAACACCAGTATAAGTTTATGTATATATATAAATAACTTTGCCTAATTGTGTCAGTCCTGTATAAGTAGATCATCCATAAATATCATTTATGATGAACAAAATTTATATGTATTTTATTATAGAACATTTCACATGTATATATAGATACAGTACAACCTCTGTAGAGCAACACCCTATTGGGGTTTTGGGAATATTGGCCATTGATCAGATGTTGTAGCCATACAGAGGCATTCTCATTCAACCAGCGTGTTTTTCATCCGTAATACTAGAGACTTGACTATACACTGATTCATGAGAATGTACAGAGGTTTATATAGAGGTAATTATTTCCTTTAAAAAAGAAATGTTGAAGGTTTTGTTGTAGAGAGGTTGTTGCTCTATAGAGGGCTGCCCTGGAGAGGTTGTTGCTCTGTAGAGGGCTGCCCTGGAGTTTGTTGCTCTATAGAGGGCTGCCCTGGAGAGGTTATTGTTCTAAAGAGGGCTGCTCTGGAGAGGTTGTTGCTCTATAGAGGGCTGCTCTGGAGAGGTTGTTGTTCTATAGAGGGCTGCTCTGGAGAGGTTGTTGCTCTATAGAGGGCTGCTCTGGAGAGGTTATTGTTCTATAGAGGGCTGCTCTGGAGAGGTTGTTGCTCTATATAGTCTGCTCTGGAGAGGTTGTTGCTCTATAGAGGGCTGCTCTGGAGAGGTTATTGTTCTATAGAGGGCTGCTCTGGAGAGGTTATTGTTCTATAGAGGGCTGCTCTGGAGAGGTTGTTGCTCTATTGAGGGCTGCTCTGGAGAGGTTGTTGTTCTATAGAGGGATGCTCTGGAGAGGTTGTTGCTCTATAGAGGGCTGCTCTGGAGAGTTTATTGTTCTATAGAGGACTGCTCTGGAGAGGTTATTGTTCTATAGAGGGCTGCTCTGGAGAGGTTGTTGCTCTATAGAGGGCTGCTCTGGAGAGGTTGTACTGTACAATGTAGTGAAGTGCAGTGTCGTGTAGTAGTACATGTATACTTATTTGTTGTACATAGCATTTTATATTTGTCTCAGTTTTGGTAGCATGTTTTTTCTTTTCATTTTAAGCTGAACTTTTCAAAGAAAAAAAGTTGAGCTTTTGTCGTAGCAGGGTCCTGTGTCTGCGTGTGCACCTGCAGTGGTTTAGTTTATTGTCAAAGTTATTTTCTCAAAGACTCAAAGGTATCCACAAGAAACTTTGCATAGTTAATTAGTAATTTACCATCACTAGAGGAGTTCATGCTGACAAGGCTGATAACCCTGTGACCAATATTTATTGCGTTATCTGCCCTTGTTACTATCAAAAACGTGATAGTTGAGCGTCCAGCATTCATATTCTGTGCTCTTGCTTTGAAAGGAAAAGAATGTGGGTAAATTTCACTGGAGGAAATACAGTTTTTGTCAAATGTATTTAATATGTCTGCATTTTTATTCTCATTCTAAAAGAAATCGAGAAGGGTAAATCTATTAACTTGTGGGTAGAAGTGCTTTAATTCATTTTATTTTGATTGTAAAGCTTGTTTTATAAATAATTACATAATTTGAATTTTTAAGGACACCTCATTTATGAAGGTCTCCCTCTCACAATTAGGGTAGAAAAGCAAGTTTTCTTTTCTTATGCTGTTCCTATTTTTGTCTTAATTTAGTATGTGGGGTCATATGGAACAAACCTCCAACCTCCAACACTCTTAAATACATGTAGTAGTAGTAATGTGCCCGGTACTATACTTTAGAAAATGAATTAGGCTGTGTAACTTGGATTGTCCGGATAGAAAATACACAGGGAATTATAAAACATAAATTATGTTTATTATTTCAGTAAGAGTTGCATTTTGTGTCACCACTCAGTGATATCTCCAGGGTACAATTTTTGTTTTTATTTTATCAATGCATTTAGATATAGATCTATATTTTGATACTCATATTTGGTATTTTATTGTTCTATTGTTACTAATTAGGTAGTGTTACCATTGTCTCATGATAGAGTTAGGGTATAATTTATTAGTCATGTTTGGCTTGTCCTTGCAAAAAACAACTACAGAAGCGCCAATCCAATAAGTAAATTTCAGCAAAATATTTAGAAAATATAAGAGGAATGATTGGTGTTTCCAGATATGTATAACATCAAAATTAAATTATCCAAAAATCAACAGATTTTCTTAAATGTGTCCAAAATCCATTGCACATTGAACGCTCCTCTTATTAGAAGAAAAGCATTGATGGAAAACTTTCAGCATATTTTTTTATTATTTTGATGATAAACTGTTTAAAATTTGTCAAACGATACATTTCCCCCACTTTTCTCATGACAAGACTGGGGTAGGGGTGGGATGATGTTTTATTTTTTTGTGCAATATTTCAATGTGATGGAATAATATTTAATTAGAATCTAGTATAATATTATGTTATAAATTGGAATTTGTATTATTAATAAGTGTTTGAATGACAATGTCGTGCTCACTGTTTGCAAAATTATCAGTACATAAGCGATCATGGTGAGATTTAAGGGTCGTTGAATGCACTCAATAAATCAGGTGTCAATATTTTCATCCAACAACATCTTTAACATCTTCTTTATTTTTGTGCCCCCCTCACTTATTTTTAAGTGGAGGCATAATGCATTGGTGCTGTCCGTCCGTCTGTAATGCAAATCGTGTGCGTTGAACTCCTCACACACCGCTGAAGAGAATTTCTTCAAACTTTCACAGATGAACAACCTTCATGTATAGTTGCCTGTAAAGGATGGTGTTCTTGCTGGGTCAAATTTCATCTGAGTAATGGTCCTTTGTTACCTCTGCTATAATTACTCAAATGGGGGCACCTATGTCTCATGGACACATTTCTAGTTGAATGTTCATTAGAAACTTCATAAATGAATAGAACAGTTTATATGAAATCTCAGGGTTGATCATTCGGAAAATAATCAAATATAAATCAAATATAGTTTTCCTTTCTGATGGTTTCTAACTGTCCCTTCTTGCCAAAAAACTCATACATTGATTGTTTTATTCAAGATTAAATAAATCCAAGATGATGGCAAGTTGGCCATTTTGAATGTTTTGTGTCTAGAGTCAGGGTGGACATACCACATGACTTTGGCTAAGTCAGCAAGTAAATATCTGTCAATAAGAAGTTAAAAACATTCATATGTATCTTATTCCTTGACCGATTTTCATGAGATATGTTCAACACTCAAGGCGAGAATGAGCACTACCCACGCAACTTTATTTGTTGCAACAGAAGGTCGAGCATTGGCACACAGTTGAGCCAGTTTCAGGCATAAACTATGACCTGAATCTCTTAACTATTAAGTTGCATGGGTAGTGCTCATTCTCTGCTTGAGCGTTAAACTTATCTCATAAAAATTATTCATACTCTGAATAAGATACTAATTTTTGGTAAACTTATTGTGACAGATTTTTACTTGCTGACTTAGCCAAAACATCACATGGTATGTCCATCCTGAGAATGTAAACGCACTTTCTCCTGTAAGTATATTCCATTGTCAGTTACCCACCTTGTTAATTAGTTCGACATTCACATTTACCGTTTTATATTATGGTCAACTGGCCAGAAACTTGCAATTATGGGCAAATGTTGTTTTCACCTGTTTAGGCCTCTTCTTTTCATATGTTTATTGTATTATATTGTATTTTATCCTCATGGAATAAATACTGTTGAAAAAAATAAAAATGTTCAAATTAGATTATTTGTTTTTGTTTGGGAAAAAAATGTGAGCTTCTATTAATAATCCAATAAAATAAATAGTGGCCTTGGAACCAAATTTTGGCATCGGGTCTCAATTCATTGCGGCATCCATCTTACAATTACAAATAGTCCCTCATGGCTTAGTTTAAATTGTTTTTAATAATATATTATGTTATTCTATTATACTGTGATAATACATGTATAGTTAGCATATGTGTATATAATGTGATAATGGTAATGGCTTATAAATGTACTATGTTTTATTTTCTGTGATGTACAATGCACATTACATGAATGTTATTGATTGTGTTCAACAGTTTTTACATCTAATTCTACTCCAGGGTGGACATACCATGTTACCTTTCAGCTAAGTCTACAAGTAAAAATATATGAGCAAAAAATTAAAAACAACCATAACTACCTTATTTTTCAATCAATTTTCATGAGATATGTTTGGCACTCAAGCCAAGACTGAGCACTACCCACACAATTTGATATTTTTAAACAGAATGTCACAGTTTTTGCCAGCGCCAGGCTCAACTGCTATACATGCAGTTGAGCCGGTTTTGGGCATAAACTATGACCTGATTCACAAAACTATTAAGTTGAGTGGGTAGTGTTCAGTCTCGGCTTGAGCGTCGAACATATACGTCATGAAATCGGTCAAAGAATAATTTTTTGTCTACATATATTTTTACTTGTAGACTTAGCTGAAAAGTCATGTGGTATGTCCACCCTGTTCTCTATCTGTCTTCATTTTCTACCTCTGTGATAGCTTTTTGAATGTATGCTATAGTCATACTTTGTTTATTTAATTGTTGGTGTTTTTAGTCGTTATCTACCAGGTACATTTACTTGTACTCTATTGTTGTTGCTATTGACAACTCAATTAGGCTTCCCTAAAAATCTGTTTTTCATTTAGAGCAAAATATCTTTATTTGTGCTACCCTCACTTATTTATTAGTGGGGGCATATAGCGTTGGTGCTGTCCATCTGTCGGTATGTCTGTCCGTATGTATCGCAAATCTTGTGTGTTGAACTTCTCACAATTTGTCAAACTGCTGTGATTATTATATTCCTTATTCCATTCTTCAATATATTTATATTATTTAGGCTGATAGTGCTATTTTATAAACCAGTGCTATTTTATAAACAGTATTGCTTTTCTGTGCATTTTTTCCTAGTTTATATATTATTCAATTTAGGCTGATAGTGCTATTTATAAACATTATTTCTGTTTGATGATGATTTCATGGTTTGAAAATCACATTATGTATGATTCTGTTGTAGATAGTTGTTGTGTTTTATAAACAGCATTGCTGTTTGTTAATTTATAAATGTTGTGTTTTATTTCATTTGTTTATATAATATGTTTTTGTGTGTTACAAACCATGTGCATGTTTATAGTTCATTGAGGCTCAATGATGACCATCCAGTTTTGTATACTCAATATTGTGAACAATCATTATCAAAGTTTAAGTACTCCACAAATCATCAACCGGTTTTGAGTACTCCAAACAATCATCATCCTGTTTTGAGTACTCCAAACAATCATCAACCTGTTTTGAGTTCTCCAAACAATCATCAACCTGTTTTGAGTACTCCAAACAACCATCAACCTGTTTTAAGTACTCTAAACAACCATCATCCTGTTTTGAGTACTCCAAACAACCATCATCCCGTTTTAAGTACTCCAAACAACCATCATCTCGTTTTGAGTACTCCAAACAATCATCAACCTGTTTTTAGTACTCCAAACAATCATCAACCTGTTTTTAGTACTCCAAACAATCATCAACCTGTTTTGAGTACTCCAAATAACCATCATCCTGTTTTGAGTACTCCAAACAACTATCATCCTGTTTTGAGTACTCCAAACAATCATCAACCTGTTTTGAGTACTAAAAACAACCATCATCCTGTTTTGAGTACTCCAAACAACTATCATCTTGTTTTGAGTACTCCAAACAATCATCAACCTGTTTTGAGTATTCCAAACAACTATCATCCTATTTTGAGTACTTCAAACAACCATCATCCTGTTTTGAGTACTACAAACAACCATCATCCTGTTTAGAGTACTCCAAACAACCATCATCCTGTTTTGAGTACTCCAAACAATCATCAACCTGTTTTGAGTACTCCAAACAATCTTCATCCTGTTTTGAGTACTCCAAACAACCATCATCCTGGTTTTAGTACTCCAAACAACTATCATCCTGTTTTAGTACTCCAAACAACTATCATGCTGTTAAGAGTACTCCAAAAAACCATCATCCTGTTTTGAGTACTACAAACAACCATCATCCTGTTTCGGTTACTCCAAACAACCGCCATCCTGTTTTGAGTACCCAAATCAACCGCCATTCCATTTTGAGTACTCCAAACAACCATATTCCTGTTTTAGTACTCCAAACAACTATTATGCTGTTAAGAGTACTAAAAACAACCATCCTCCTGTTTTGAGTACTCCAAACAATCGAAATCCTGTTTTGGTAACTCCAAACAACAGAAATCCTCTTTTGGTTACTACAAACAACCGCCATCCTGTTTTGGTTACTACAAACAACCGCCATCCTGTTTTGAGTACTACAAACAACCATCATCCTGTTTTGAGTACCCAAAACAACCGCCATCCTGTTTTGAGTACTCCAAACAACCATCATCCTGTTTTGAGTACTCCAAACAACTATCATCTTGTTTTGAGTACTCCAAACAACCATGATCCTGTTTTGAGTTCTCCAAACAACAGAAATCCTCTTTTGGTTACTACAAACAACCGCCATCCTGTTTTGAGTACTCCAAACAACCATCATCCTGTTTTGAGTACTCCAAACAACCATCATCCTGTTTTGAGTACTCCAAACAACTGACATCCTGTTTTGGTTACTCCAAACAACCATCATCTTGTTTTGACTACTCCAAATAACCATCATCCTGTTTTGAGTACTCCAAACAAATAAAATAATGATCTTGTTTGTTACCGTCTATAACAAAATTATACTTTCTTTTAATGTCTTTGGCTTATTTTCTTGGCCAAAATGTTCGTCGATTTGGTGCAACAATATTGTATCTTTCTATACACTATTTTGTGTGATACAACCTTGTTGCACCACAGGACTATTTTTAATACTGTTACTTTCTGTTCCAAATGTTTCCATGACAAACATAATATTATTGTTATTTTCTGTATTTTCCAATATAATATACTTATTGGCATAGTCAATACTTCAATACTCATATAATTTCCATGGCAAATGATGCGTTTTGTGACAATTGTTAATATAGTACATTTTTGTACTTTCTGGTAAATCAGTTGACTTTCTGCTGCAATCTATTATTTAAGGTTTTAGAGATTGTCTAACTACTGTTATTCTCTAAATAAACTTTATTCCTTGAAACCGCATTCTTGTTATTCTTATAGTTGTTTTGTTTTAGAATATTGTCTGTTAACATTAGTTAATTTAACAGTGTTTCCAAAATTTTCAGTACATGTAATATACATGCATGTTTGACATCCAATTTACCTAAGCCATTTTCTTGAACTTTATACTAGTTAGCACAGGTCTGTGAAATGTGTCCTAGATCACCCTTATATACATAGTATAATTATAGAAGGTTTTGTTGGTTTTAGTTTATACTATGTATATTAGGGTGATCACGGATCTGTGCTATTAAGTATGAACTTACTTACCCTTAAATACAAGGACCCAGCAACTTCTCCTTATTATTCAAGGAAAATCAACATTGTAGCAAAATATTCATGGAAGAGTGGTAGCAATTGGGAAACAAATCCTGGCCTGGTGATTATAAACCTATCCTCATTCTCATACTCAAATTTAATACTTCATGCTCAAATTTGAAAAACAGCTTTCTTTAGAATTTTGCATCAAAACCAACACTTCAAATGATCTAATTAAGAAAATGAATCCTCATAATAATATGTTTCCATTCAGTAATAAAGAAGTTACAGCAGTTTTTGTATGAATTTGAGCATGGAGTATGTTCTCCAATGTTAATAATCACGGGGCCTGGTCTCTGGGAATCAACTTTCTGAAAAAGTCATTCTTTTCGAATTCAATTAACAAAAACAAAAATAATCCGAAAGCTCTTTGGAAAAACCTTAAAGATCTTTCTGGTAAAAATTCAACTCATCAGTCGAATATAATTCAAGATGAAGCTGGAAATCCAATTACTGAACCATTAAAAACAGCGGGAGCATTTAATAACTATTTCTCCAGCGTCTTTAAGAAAGCCCCAACTTTTGATAATGATAATTATAACTTTAACAAACTAATTAACTTTGTAAATACAAACCTAAAAACGGAGCAAGAATTTGAATTACCAGAAATCTCACTGGAATTCGTAGAAAAAGAACTTAAAACTCTTGACCCTAGTAAATTGACTGGAGTTGATGGCATTGGGCCAAAATTTCTAATGACAGGGTATGACATGATATCTAAACCAATACAATACATTTTTAACCTTTGCATTTCTAAGTCAATATATCCAGCAGCATTCAAAATGGCAAAAATAACACCTATCTTCAAAAAAGGGTCAAAGTCAGAAGTCAACAACTACAGACCTATTTCTATCCTACCTGTTCTTTCTAAAGTATTTGAAAGACATGTATCAAACCACTTAAAAATATTTCTTGATAAAAATAATCTAATAAGTAATCATCAGTCAGGCTTTCGAAAATTCCACTCATGTGAGACAACACTCATACACATAATAGACAATTGGATTGATTCCATAAATGATCATAATGTTGTTGGAACTGTGTTACTAGATCTAACTAAAGCATTTGACCTTATTAACCATGAACTACTACTGAAGAAACTAGAGTGTTATAAGCTAAGCTCTAAATCTGTTAACTGGTTCTCTTCATATTTAACAAACCGTTTCCAAAAGGTTAACATATCAGGTCAGTTTTCAGATGCCAAAGGTATCAATGCTGGTGTTCCACAAGGATCAGTTTTAGGACCCTTACTTTTTATTATCTACATAAATGATCTTCCCCTCTATCAACAAAATAACACATACATTGACATGTTCGCTGATGACACTACATTGTCTGCTTCAGGTAAAACATTCAGTGACGAAAATCGTCCCTCCAAGAGCAAGTTAATATCACAGAACAATGGTGCACACAGAACGCCATGTTACCAAATGCACAAAAAACTAAAGTTATGTATATTGCTGCATCTCACCAAAAACTAAAAGACAGATCTGAACATAGTGATTCAAATATAATTCTTAACAATCAAGTTCTTACGAACTCCAAAGAAGAAAAACTTCTTGGTATCAAAATAGATCAAACTCTAGCATGGAAAAGTCACGTTGATCATGTTCTTAAAAAATGTAATTCTCTTTTATACTTACTACTACGCATCAAACATTGTCTCAATCTAGACTCTCGTAAGCTCTTCTTCAATGCATATATCCTGCCCCACCTTGACTATTGCAGTACAATTTGGGGATCATGTGCAAAGGAACGCATAGATAAACTTTACAAATTTCAGAAACGGGCAGCTAGAGTTATTCTAGATAAACCATATGACCACCCGTCAGATGAATTATTCATGAAATTAAACTGGATGAAAATTGACGAAAGAATAATATATAAAAAAGCTATTTTAATGTATAATTCAATGCACAATAAAGTTCCAAAATATCTAAGTGATAAATTTGTTTTGAACTCTAATCTTGGATTAAGATCAACAACAAATGAAGAATTGGTTGTTCCATTCCCAAATATGGAGTTCTTTAGGAAATCATTTTCCTACTCAGGAGCTTCTATTTGGAATGAAATTCCATTACATATTAGGCAGGCAGAGAACATCAATTCATTTAACAGACAATTCATACAATGGAAACAAAATCAATAGTACATGTAAATTGTGTCATTTAAATGTGTGTTGTCCCTTGTTCTAGTCTTGTCGCTTGGTTCTTGCCCCGCGTAGTTTGACTGACTGAGGCGGCAAACGCGCGGGTGGGATTTTGGGTTTGTGTAATTTGTATACCAGTTGTCTTCAAGTTGTACTCTGGTAGTTGTGTCGTGGTGTTTCTGATTTCTGTGCTCAGCTGGTTGGGTTGAGTGCTACCTTCCATGTCGGATTTTCTCATACCTTTTTTGATTATGTATACACTATGTGCAAAGTTATTTATTTATATATGATTTAATGCTTTAACAACATGTGTGTTTTCATATTCTGATCATCTCATTAAGTTATATGTGATACTGTTTGTATTTATCATTAATATGTTTGTATATTATCATGTAATTAATGTATATATGTTCTTTATGTAGACCATATTGAAAATTGGTATATTACCAAATATGTTATCTACTATAAATAAAGTCGTTACTTACTTACTTACGAATTACTTGCTCCACATAATATACAGATTTTTACTGTACAAGCAACATGGTAATGCAAAAGACAATAATGGAATAAACAAACGGCAGATGAATTTACCACATTTTATTCACAGAAAAATGATTTGCAACAAAACTGACCATCAAATACAAACATACATGAATACAAAATGTAGATAATAAGATGCACAATAATGTAATACTAGTAGCACTATATGCTCAACAAAATAAAACGAGAAATGTGTCCACCGACACGGGTGCCCCTATTGGGGTATATAGTAGAAGTAACAAAGCCTTTACAAAGGGGCATAACTCTCATATGAATTTACATAGTAAAAAATCCTTCCTTTACAGTCAACTACACACTAAAGTTGTTAATCTGTGAAAGTTTGAAGAAATTCCGCCCAAAGATTTGTGAGGAGTTCAACACACAAGATTTATCCCACAAGATACAAATTTAACAGGGTAGTCATGATTTAGAAAGAAGAACAAAAAGCATATTCTCAAATTGAATTCCACAAGATATAAAAAATTTACAATAAATAATACGCTGCAGTTTTCAAGTATGCATGAAATATAGGGCCAAAATTTTACAGTGTAGTATTGTTGTCAAACTTTTAATATGAACACAGAACCGTCAGGTTAGAAACAAGAGAAAATCTCACAGTGCTTGTTCATGAATTATGTGCCCTTGAATAAGCACATTTGAAGAAAAAATACAGTTTTAAAGATACATACAGCTCGGCGTTTTGACACGATCCTGACCTTTCAATTACCATAATTTAGCAGCCGATATCTTGCCTATATTTATAACCTCAGTTGTTAGTTTTCATAATTGATCAGTATCATGAAGACGCTTGAGATGTAATACAAACATAAATTTGAAATACCAATATTGCGCGATTTGCCTGCAAAAATTGATATGTTCAAAGCAAGAACAAATATATACAATTTTTTTGTATTTATGCATAAAGGTCAAGATCAGGTCAAATTCTCCACGCTATAAATCCTAAAAAATCAAGAGAAAGCCACAGACAAACAGAAATAATCTGCTTCTTTGTGATACAATGTATGCTGAATGTATACGTCAAGTCATAATGCCTAGATATTATGAGAAAGGATAACAGCACCGGGGCTTTAATGAAAACTTCTTTTCTAGAATTGATCAATGAAAATTTCTTCTTCAAAAATATTTACTTTGTGCGAATATCAGTCCTGCAGGTCAGCGTGTTGTTGGATTATGTACGTTTCCATAAAGTGACTGTCACTTATAGCATAAAATTGAAAAACATGGAACAAATCTGTAATCAAAACAGAAATTTTATGACTCTAGAAATTAAAATTATGAATATTGTATACACATCTAATAAGTTTAAATATTCAACAAAAACACGAAGTGTACATTTGATAAAGCGATGCAATGGTATGCAATATTCATAACTAGGCTAGATGACTTCTCAAAGACAGGTCAATAGCCACACATTGTATACAACAGATCATTCTAGCAAATGGCAAGATTTATGACAACAACACATACAATGTACACAGATCTTAGCATCAAGTCAGAATGTGAAATACAATGCATAAATCGCATAAATTAGGTTAGTCATCCGATAATGTAGAAATGCAAAAACCTGGCCCCGGTCTCCCTAAACATCTCAATCTGAGCTAAATCTCATCAATAAAATTGCCATGTGTCATTAAGTTAATTTCCTAGGTTGGCTGGGCTCAAAATTTACATCACAAAACAAAGCATTATTCTTAGTTTATTACTGTAAAATATAAAGAGCTTGGCTGGACTCAAAATTTATATCACAAAAACAGAGAGCTTGAACTACAGATTCATCTCAAATTCAGACTGTGATTTAAGCATAATCTCAATTTGAGATGAGATTTCAATTTGAGATGAATCGGGAGATCAGAGCCTGACTATGCAAGAGTTTCATATGAGTCTGACAATGGTCATGTTTCAGGTCTGTAAAATCATACAATATTTTAGCACATGATGTAATTAATGACTGTCAAACAAACAAGAGAGAACAGTTCTGTTAACGAAATAAGCAGACAAGCATTTTTTGTTCAGAATGCAATTACATTGTATTTGTTCAAGGGCTAAAACAAAATGATTTTTAATACGTCAAAACTTCTCAACAAGAATTCTGTTTGTTCATGTCAATACTCATAGCTTAGCAACAATAAATGCATACTTTTATATGAAATAATCTAAATGTACATTTAAATAATACAAATTTACAGTTTAATACAAGATTTCAGTTCTGTCACAAAATACATTTCAAAATAACATCCAATTTTATAACAGATATGCTCCACTTGACATCAAATCATACAACAGTTATGGGCTAAAAAATAAAACATTGTTTGTTTCCCCTTCCCGACTCTGGCTTATTGGGGTTGGGTTGGTAGGTAAACATTTGTATATGATTTTTTTTTAAGAAAGTGTTTTTTCATGAATATTTTTTATGATTTTTTTTTTACTTTCGTATCGTCAAAATACTACGTTTTTGTCCTCTCATATTCAATTTCTTTTCGGATTTTTTTTTTCAGAGGGTCAAAAAATTTGGGGCCAGGGGACTTTTTGCTTGGGTAGGACTAGATAGAGAAGGGGGAACAAACATTATTTTATTTGTGGCCTAATCATGAACAGGTGAAGTTCACCTAATCTCACATACATTACAGGTACATCTACACAGCATTCTGATGATTCAACAAATGCATAACAAATATAAGTACACAGAACATAATGTGATATGAAATACATTGTACAATTATTTTATATTTCTCAACGATTAACAGATATAATGGTAAAATCTCCATATGTTAAAGAAATTCTGAAATCCTCAAAAATTGAAATTTTACAGTATACTGTAAACCTAGAAACTTTCGCGGCTACAAACTTTCGCGTTTTGCCGATCGTCGGCATATTCGCGGCTACATACTTTCGCGTTTTTAAGTCTCCCGCGAACACCGCGAAAACTAAGTCGCATTTGTTTGCTCGTTTCGTATACAATTGCTTTTTAATTATAGTTCTCACAGTTGTTAAACCCTCTCAATCTCTTTTTGATGTACATTTTGTAGATAGTTACCTATTGTATTGTTTATAAAAATTGCAAACTACGCTGGAAATGTTTTCACAGTTTTATTGCACTATCAGTCCTTTTGTATTGTGACATAACAAACAAAGCTATTTACACGCATGCACCTATTATAATTATTTAGTGTATAGTTTAACACTCTTTCAAGAAAACAAATTAAAGTGTTTTTATAATTCAGAAAAAAGTTAGTAACATAACATTTCATATTTTGACAAAATGGCACATCTAAACTGATCTTGTAAACGTCGTACCAAAATGATGAACTTCCTTCAAAACGAGAAACATTCGCGTTTTTCTTGTCCTGGACATGTTCGCGGCTATTAACTTTCGCGGATTTTTACAATCCGCGAACACCGCGAACTTAAATCGCGCGAAATAATTTCTAGGTTTACAGTATAGGGGAAAACACTCAAAAGCAAGCAAACATTATTTCCCGGCATTTGCCCTAAAATATTCACCTACAAATTCTCAAGGACAAAATCATGACAGTCATAGGATATGTTCAGTATTTTAAAATATCTTTCCTTTAAACCAAAAGTAAACGCATATTTTATTCGCACAAATAATGACAAGTACACAAAATGCAAAGTGTGCATTTTCTTTTTTTTCTAGCGATTATGATTTTGACAAATATTTATGAAGATTCCATATGTGATAATCATGTTAAAACATCATTTCAATTGTGGAATTTCCGTAAATGTATTTATATAAGTCCAAAAAGATTTTACAAATCCAATTCCTATCTAAAGTTACCATAAAACTACATGTTTCTAATGCTTGTATATGTACCTCTTTTCTTCAAGAATATTGTCTATGTAACACATAATAATGCATAACTATGGAAATAACTATTGTTTAAACTACAGGTAATCGTGGAAAATAAAAAAAATTCTGTCAGGCTCTTTACCTCAATTTGATATGAACAGACTCAGTGTCTCGCAGTCATACCAATTTTATCCAATAATTCAAACAAACATATGCACACATCATGACACAAACATAAAATATTGCACGGATCCCATCATTCGATGTACTAACTACAAACATTTATTTCAACTAGTTTCTAATTTAACTTATACATTCATTTCATTCATACAATGATACAGTTCATCTTTATTCTGAGGGAAAAGTTTTAGTACCAAACTAAAGTATAAATGTGTCTCTGTAGCTCAGTGGTTAGAATGTTTGCGACCAAGTTTAAAACCCGGTGGAGACGCACATATAATACATGGGTAAAAGTTCAAAATATTCAAAATACTGAAAACTGCTTATCAACCTACAAAAAAAGACCATCTGCTTATAGATTTCATAGCGCAGTTATTTATCAAAATACTAAAGTCAGTATTGAGACTGAAAACTTTTACCCATGATAATATATGCCTGCCATAGTTCAGCAGAAGGCTGATTGGCAAATAGAGGCTATGCTCAGCAAAAAAATAAAGGCTTTGCTCGGCATAGTATGCTGAAATTGATATAGTCAACACAAGAACATTGTAATTTATATATTCAGGCATAAAGGTGAGAATTAGGTAAATATTTCTGTACAATAGCAAGTTATAGCTAAGATTACCGGCAAACTAAATCGTAATGACATACATATAGAAGAGAGACAGTGGCCATGTCATTTACCCTTAATAGATGTGAAGTCTGTGTATACATAATGCATGGGCAAGAGTTAGAAATGGTGAAAATCCTGAAAAATTGTAAATTTACATATTAGGATTTTTTTTTTAAAAAGTCAAATTTTGGATACTCAAAATCGGTAAGTTCAGGAAATATAATTTTACCAATGTACATTGACCAAGAAGCATTGTCATCAGAAGATCAATTTTTAAATTAATTTTCATTAACAAAATATCAGCATGTTATATAAAGCTTAACCAACAGTTAAGCTGGTTGCAGAAAGAATACTATTTTCTGTATACTAATTAATCTTAATTTCAAGAAAACTATCAATTAAGACACTGGTGTGTAATTGTAGCAAGGCAGTCTAAATAAAACAAATTATACTTATTCTATGCATATTAACAGAAAATAAACAAAATGGAATAACTAAAAAAATAAACATCTGAATTTTGATTGGCACAGTTATCTATAAACATGTAAGTATTTTCTAAGTAACAACAGTTATACACAATCATACTGACCCCAATATTGTCATACTAACAAAACATAAAACAACAATATTCACAGAAAATGACTCAAAATGAACTCAGATCAAATACAAGGGATGAGATGAATGAATTCCAAACTATGGGAGTAAAATAATGGGGAGGGGGTTAAATATCACAATTTGTTTATTATTTAATCTGACAGTCGTATATTTCACTTGTACCATATCAACTAAAACTTGCAGTTGAACCAAAACAACAGCCGATTTCAAAATTAACTCATTTTCCCCAATTTTCAAAAAAATACAAAAGGGAAGTAACTCTTTCAGTTAACAATATATGTCAAGGGAGACACCTCCTAAATTACTCAAAAACTAATATCACACTTTCTAGATATAAATAATAGGAGAGAGACAATCGGAGGTTTTTAAAGCTAGATGCTCAATAAGGCCCTAAACTCCCAAAGCAACTCAATCTGAGCTAAATCTCATCTCAAATATTGACATGTGTCTTTATGTAAATTTCCATCGGAATTGGGCTCACACTTCAAGTCACAAACAGAAACAATATTCTCATAAGCTTCCAATCTATGCCTAATTCAAATTCTGATTTGAGCGAAATCTCTATTTGAGGTGAGATTTCGACTCAAGATGCTTCGGGAGATCAAGACCAGTTATGTAATTGATGAGAAATGTTTACAATGGTGAAGGTTTACTCTGAGAGCACATACTGCATACAATTCACATACATTTATATAGATTTATATATACATATATACGTATATTCATATATTCACATATTCAAATATACAACAACGTTCTAACAAAGTAAGTTTCGTGGCACATTCATAATCATCTAAAGAAAAACATAATTATGTCTATATACAAGTGATCTATGTACAATATATACACACTAAGCTTCACACTAGATCTATGGTTTCCAAAATATAGAAATGAAAATCAATAATTGTTTATTGTAAAAAGAGAGAAATTATTTCGCGCAATTTAATTTCGCAAATTTCGCAAGTTGTAGAAATTTCAACTAATTTTTAAATTTAGTAGCTGAAAAGTGTTCAAAACATTATCATTAATATGGACATCATGGGAGACTTAAAAACGGGAAAATTTGTACTCCCGAATATGCCGATGATTAGGCAAAAAGCAAAAGTTGGTATTTGCGAAAATTAATTTGGTTTACAGTATCATCATCCACACTGCTTGAGACAATCACAATTAGTATTCTTGAAATTCATTCATTGCTCAGTACCCTGGAAAATAACCATTACAGTAACTCCACTTAAAACGAATGGTAATACCTGTGACCTAACCTTAGGTAAAACACAACTAAATTTGTTTTCTGAATATTTCTTGAAAATGATACTTTTAAAATTTAAACAACTTGACAGACAAAAATATTAAAAGAAAACAAAAGAACACATAAAAAATAATTCCACAATTATAAATTTTTTTTAAATCAAGACCCATAACTCTTGATACAACCAGAGTCCAGGAAAAAAAACAATAGAGGTTTAGAACTCTGTATGCTTTTAACAGTTTCTGCCAAAGTTACATGACGGTAGCTTAAATTCTTTTGGTGATGTAAAAGCAATACTGACAGACTCCAACCATGCAAGATTGCCAATTCAGAAAGCCTTTCATTCTGTTTAAAACCTGGTGAACTTGGTCAATTAATCCAGTTGTGTACTGATTAGGCCATAGACTATGGATGATAATAAGCCATACATAGAAATGCACAGTAAGCACAATGTTATTATGTAGTAGCACAATAAGTGAACACACTAAATGTTTTACATGAATCAGGGGTGTCAACACGGTCAAATTAAAAATCAGGAAAAGTGTATAGGCCAAGCAATTTTGCAAAACAAGAGACCTTCAATGACATTATTTCCATATTTAACGGAGTTAGTAACAGTATTAAAGAAAATTCTTCAAAGCAGATTAAATTTACATAACTTTGCCATTTCTTGAGATATTTTCATCAAAAAACTTTGATTTTGGTCAGAAGTTATTGCTCTTTCAGGAATGATACATCCGGAATTAATCCAGATTAATCAGTAAAATTGACACTCCTGAATTGAGTCTTTTTAACAGCAAACTGCAAGAGTTAATGATGGATCGAGCTTACTGAAACACATAGAGACTTAGTATTAACTAAATATAAACATTTCTACAACATTTATACATTTTTGTATAACCAATAATAATTCATATTAACAGTAAATTACAGAATTATGAAAAATAAACATAAAATAACAACAATAACAACAAGAAATTAATTTGACTACAAATGAGCAAACAGAACAACTAGGGCTGCCATTAATATTTTGAGAAATGAAAGTTTTGGGGACACTTAATGTGGGGTGGTTAAAAGAGTCATTTATGAAAATTGAAAAAACATTCCTATGCAAGTGAAAACTAGAAATGTGCCGATGGGACATAGGTGTCCCCCATTGGGGTATATAGCAAAAGTAACAAAGGACAGTAACCGAAAAAAATTATCCTTTACTTTCAACTACACATGAAATTTTATGGTCTGTGAAAGTTTGAAATTCCACCCAACGGTTTGTGAGGAGTTCAACAAACAAGAGTTGCATTACAGATGGACAAACGTACACACAGACGGACGGACATCACCAATGTCGTATGCACCCCACTTATAAATAAGGAAAGGGGCACAAACATTCTTCGCAAACATTGATTCATTTAGTCAATTATAGTATGATTTTTAAATTAAACACTTAAAACGAGCCACTTAACATAAATGTTGCTAATATCTCCCAATCTACTACTTTAATGACAGCCCCTTTTACTACATGAGTATGATATTTAATGCATTGATCTTTAAAGCTCTCTTCTTCAATAAATTCATACAGGGATATGCACTTTATGCCCATACAGACTTTGCACGTGAAACACTCGACCGCTAAACATTGAACATAAAATGACCACAGTCAAATTTCACGGTTATTTACATGATCACCATATAAGATAAACAGATACCAGTACTGTCACATATTTTAAATTTGCCAATAAAGACTTGAATTCCATGAAAATTTGTAAACAGAAAACATGGAACAATTAATTATAAACTTCATTTTTAGTCAAATTTTGTCAGTATTATAATTGCATGTATACTGTTTTACAATTACAGTAGAACTTTACTGCCTCAAGGCCAGCATGCTAGAATCTTTAAACTGGTTCTTCAGTGCCACAGACCAAGCAAAATGATGATCTACACTAGAATGCAGCTGAAGCCTCAAATAGGTAGATGGCAAAGTTTTACAGTAACTTGAAATTCTACTTAGGTAAATTTTTTCACAGATATTGAGATAAGATAATATATAAAAGCATGTATAGGCATAAAGTACAAGAAAACGTCAAATAGATATCTGTTAAATATAAACTATTCTTTGGTAAACGGGCAATATACAATATATAATATTATTTTACAAGAATGTCACGTTAAACTCTAATCTTTAATGCTCAAACTAATGCTACTGGAATCACTATTTCTATGTAGAGATTTCGACCCCGAACCTGTCATCGATGTGCACGGTCTCATAGACGCACCGGTCATTAACGATCTTCGTTCCATGTCAATTATATCTTCGTCATCATCGACTGAATGTAAACTGACGGAACTGCCAGATCTGGCAAGACACGGCTCATCTTCAGTGCACGAGTCCGAATGATTGCTATGTTCAACGATTGCTTGTCCAGTGCATTCAACATGACACTGGGCAACAGGACTAGATCTTAAATCTAAGCTGGCATCACTACTAAACTCTGATTCGTGAAACTGTCCACTACCGGACTCTCTATAACGCACTGGATGCTGATAAAGCACGATTTTAACACCACCAACGGCTCCCTGCTCCTCTGAATTTGAATGTTCTCCATCATCGACAGCTGGAGTTGAACTCATAAGTCCACTCTCTGCATCCTGCGGAACGCTCTCTTGACTGTCATTTAACTGAAAAATGTGGAATAAAGAAATTAAAAGTGACCAAATTACTATTTTCTGTGAAATTAGATATCCATGTTAATTAAGTCTCTTAAATAACTGACCTTGAAAATACACAAGCAAGGAATTGGTCTTTTCATATTTAAATTCCACTTTTTACAGGGGTGTCCATTAACAGAGCCCAATTTTAAATCAGGAAACTGAATGCCAACAAACATTTTTGCCAAACAAGAGGTCTTCAATGACATTATATCTATACTTAACTCAGTTTTTATAAAGGAAAAGCCTTTAGTGCAAATTAAATTAACCATATTTTACTTTGCCATTTCTTGTAATATTTTCATCAAATAACTTTTTGGTCAGAGGTCATTGCTCTTCAGGAATAATAAATTTGGATTAATCTGGAAAACTGACACCCCTGTAATTATTAATTTACTATTTTACCTGTACCAATATCTTTAAAATATAAAACCTGCAAACAATTATGACTTTACAATAGCAGTAGGGCAGGCAGCAGTTTTCTATGAGTATAGCATGTTACAAGTAAATTACAACAAGTCGCTGATACTAGTATTGATTTGTGGCCATCATGGTACATCTGATAATGAGGCAGCTAGCAGACAATCTCACATAAATATCTGCAACTATTCCATCCATAATGATACCTTAAGTATAATATGCACATGCCAGGGTATCATTTATTCCCCCCATACAAAATCATCTACATGGCAAGCTAGTTAATTTAGCTGCACACAGCAACAAGCACGGGCTTGCAGGCACTGTTTTATCAAGCACATATGGTATGCATTTCATATTCAAGTTTAAACTCATACCATTCTTTAAAACCTACACATTTAGTACCACAGATAACTGTATCAATGCTAAAAAAAAAAAAAAAACACGAAAAAAATGAGGTTTTTTTTTTCCAAAATTTATATTTTTCATTTTAGTCTTATCAATGATGCAGTTACCTGTGTTTAGAACATAGACAAATCATTCACTTACATGTAAGCCAAATGCTCTCAGTATGTCCATCTTACACATTGGACAACTTCTCTGATCCAATAACCACGGATCTACACATGACTTGTGAAATATATGTCTGAAATTATAACAAATATTGGGTGAATTAAAGGATCTACCCATATATTAGGTGAATTAAAGGATCTACACATACATTGGGTGAGTTAAAGGATCTACACATATATTGGGTGAATTAAAGGATCTACACATGACTTGAATATGTCTGAAATATCTTCATAGGAAATAACACATTTAATGGAGATCTTTTATGAAGAATTCCCTGACTTTTCTCAGACTTTTGCTCAGTTTCAAAATTTCCATGACTAATTTTAAAATTCCCTGTTTTTTCCTGACTTTTCCCTGACCATGGAAACCCTAAATGACTCTTGACAATAAACATGTATATTATCAACGCACACGTAGACCGTCTGATGCCCACCATCCCATCATGACAATAACTTGACTTTTTTCTTTGAAAAGTGTCGCTAATTTTGAAGAGGAAGGTAAAAGCCAAGGTTTCTCTCAAAAGGTGTGCAGTTATGACTCACTTATTAACACAATGGCAATATACAACAGTTACACAATTACGACATTTTTTCACTGAGCTATAAAATAAAGCCATCAAGATACTGTTTACAGAAATATTACAAATATGTACATTATTTAAATTACCAGTATTCATAACTCTTTAAAATTTAAAATGTGATATCGTCAAGTAAAAGAGATATTCGGTATTAACAATTAATGGTTCCAGTAATAAACTACTACAAACTGTATAACCAACCAATCATTGTCTTCTTTATGTAGTTGTTATAAAAAAGAGTGCCCAGGGTATTGAGAAAGGTGGGAAACTTTGGTATAAGCCAGATAGGTAGAACAATCAAGCCTGCACCATTTATCATTGTTATTGTAGCATAAAATTTACTGTATTGTATTTATTTAAGTAACCAATTTTGCAACAGTAGAAAAATTCAATCAATGTTTGTAAATATCACCTTATCCTAAGCGCAATATAGTAAAGCATTTTAAGGAACTTAAATTTGAGCATCAATTTAAGACTTGTGTGAGTGCTCTGATTACACAGTACTGTACCATAGAGAATAAAATTGTGAAAACAGTCGTCATTAATAATAAATTATAGCACTAATATGTCTTTCAACAAAATACTTCAAGTTTAGCCAAACATAGGCAACTAGTTAGTGTTTATCAGACATTTAATATTCATGAATATATTCAACCCATAATCAGTTTTGGACGTAAATAATTCAATCAGTGTGCAAAACACTTGTTTACACTAAATATGTAAACACCAAAACACGTCTGAATAGCCCAGTTTTCAGACAAACAAGATCGGTTTAAAATATTTGTCTAAAAATATTGAGTAGCTTAGGTTAACATAATATAGGCTAATTTGATAAACCTGTAATTCAGGCTATCACACAAGTTTCTAAGAAGACCAAACAGTATAAAGTTCATTGTAGTGACCTAGTAGGCTAAATAAAATTATATGTAGTCCTACACTATAATACAATTTATTACATATAAGTTACTTGTTACTGACTAATGAACTGAATGGCACTATGTAACAGACAATCAGATCAGATCGACAGTATGATGTGTTATTTACAACAAAAACCTGAGGTACAAATATGATGTACAAACACAAGGTACAAACACAAGGTACAAACACAAGGTACAAACATAATATAAACATAATATATTTAAATCAGGTACAAATGCAAGGTACAAACATCAGTGTAAGGTACTGATGAGGTACAAATACAGTGTATATTTCCTGAAGACATCAATTGCTTCAAATATTGATTATACAATTAGCGAGTAACAAATTAATTCCCTGGAGAGATAAAGCCTGAGGTACATCAATTAGCACATGTTTAGACATTCTCTGTCTATCACATTCAGCGATGCTGGATTCATTTGCTGGTCAAGATTTAGTATTGTCCTTTTTTTATCAAACGGTCTATTTCAGAATTAGGTTTCCCTAGAATTTATCTCTCACAAAAGTGTATGAAACCTACTTTTTTCCAATAAATCAGAAAAAGAAGTGCTGACATACATTGAAGTAATTGTTACATGTAGAAGTTCATTATTGACAAAACACAAGGTCAATGGCTTAGTCTGTCGATAGGTCAACATCCTATCTATAGTATATACAGTTAAATCAGTAATTATCACGAGGTCGAAATTTCGAGAACTTGAAGTTGTTATGCTACCAGTCAATTAAGACCCTGTCCAGTTGAGTATTATTAAACATTAAATGTTCCGAAGTTTTAAGAACTTCTGCGTTTTACTGTCGTTTAAGTTCACAAACATAAATTTTTGCAAAACTTATCAATTTGGCCGACATAGCAAAATTTAATCGCTCGCAAACATTTCTGACATAATTGCAGTAACATTAACTTCCAATCACATTTTCTTTCAAGAAAATTCTTCTTAGTTGAGTTCCAGACATGTAAGTATAAAGTCATATTGATTATAAGTATGACCATAAGTATCAATCCCATTAGGGGAAGAAAGCCAGGATGTAGGATTCAATATGCCAGGAGGTCCTTTGTAATAAACATACATGCTAAAACCGTCAGTCAACTGCTTCAAATCTATAATTAATGGAAAACCACATTTTTATCATTTTGCAAAATGCTTAATTTTTGAACCACACTAAATAAATTCCCCTTCACTTGCAAAAGTCAGCAACATGCTCTCAACGAAATTTCTAAAATAAAGTCGGTGAATGCATGCCTTTAAATGAACAATTAAACAATTACCATTAAAATGCATCTACATAATTGAGGTTGAGCGTTAAATTATGTCACCGTATTAAACTAACGTACATGCATACATACACAAACACGCATATCCTGTGACACTAATTATTATCAGAGGAAGTATGTGTCGACAATCTGACAAACTACGATGATATAAGGCTTCCTACGAGATGTGTAGTAAGCTAGAGAAATAAATGACATGGCATCTTTGTTATATTAACCTCAAATTTTAAAATCAGTATGATGCCACATTCCTAGTGTCCTAACTGTCCATATTGATATTGAAGACATTCATGATTAATATTAACTTCAGGGGTGTCAACGGAACAATCAGGAAAAACCTATGCAATCAACCATTTTTGACAAACAAGAGGCCTTCAACCACATTGTTTTCCTATTTAAACCAGTTTTCATTCAGAAATTCCTTTAATTTAAAAGCAGATTAAATTGCCCATAACTTCACCATTTCTCAAGTTATTTTCATCAAATAACTTTAATTTTGCTCAGAAAGCAGAATTTAGGAAAATTGACACGGTCACACCCTTGTAACTTCAATTAGGTTTGAGTTTGTTTGTTTATTTATGCCATTTCTCAATAATACATTATGTATTTCCATTATTACAATGTATAACAGTCAGCTGTGATTCACGTTTATATAGTAACCAGTTTTCCTGGTCAAAATACTGTAAAATCGTTAATTTTCGTGAATTTCGTGGTTCACCTCAACCACAAACTTTAATCCTAACGCACATTAATTTTGACCCCTGTTTTATTACATGAAATGCAAAATCCACAAATTCAAGTCCCAACGAAATTGTCTTTTTTACCGAAACAATGAAATTAAATGATTTTACAGTAATATTAATTATATAATACATTACACTTTTAAGGATGGTAATGGCAGAACGAGATGTATGTTCAAGCTTATTTTAGCAACATTCCAATAACTGGTAACAAGAGAGCCCAAAGTGCCCTCGGACGTTCACCTGTCGTATAATGCATCTTTAATATGGTGACCTAGAAATCATGTACTGTAACGCCTTGTACGAATTAATACTAGATAATTCAAATTTATTAATTCTACATACAGAATATCAAAGCCCTGGACCTTGTGGTTTCAGACAAAAATAATTTTGAAGTTGGCAAACCCTTTAGGGCCTCATGACCTAATTAATCAACAGACCGGAACTATTTGAACAACTTCTACAGTTACGATATTCCTATGAAGTTTTATCAAATTTGGCCAAGTGGTTTAGGTGAAGAAATCGTAATGAGTGTAAGTACATGTACTTCTTTAAAACAAATCAACCACAACAATAAAATTAAAATTTCACATAAACTTTAACCTGTTATGGAGTAGTACACTTTAATTAGAAAATCAATGTAGTCTTCACAAACTTTAACCATTTTCAGACAGCAGCTACTGTATCAACTATCCTGTATTTTCAATAGAAAGTACAAAACGCAATAAGGCAATTGATTTCTTCAGAACTACGTTTGTAACTTAGAAACTTCAAATAGTGATGTTTCCAAAAATAGACACAATATGTTTCCGGGAAACATACAAGCAAACATTAATAAAGATGTACTTCTTTCGGCTAGCAGACATTTGTGCATTACTCTGCAAGACTATTGCTATGGCAACAAAAACAAATATATTTCTATAAAACAAACAAAGTATAATTGAGAAATTGTTACCATGACAACCAGAGTAATGTTAGCTCATTAAATGGAAATTACTAATTAAACACAATTAATGTTGTTTTAAAATCAATGCATACAAAAAACAGAAAACCATGATGTATTAATTTGGAAAGTTTTTATAAAGTGAAAATATATCATAGCTAGGAATACAATAAAACCTGCATTAATTGGTGATCACCTGATTTTAAACAACCAGAAACAATTTGAAATAAGCAACCACCAATCTCAGGGTTCTCAATAAGTTTTAACCTTGCAGGCCGAAATGCTTAACCAACAGGCATGGCAAGGTCTTTAATGCATCTATTATCTTAAAATGAGTATAAATTTCTCATTTTCAACCGGCCTAAAATTATGGTTTTTAAGCAGTCAATTTGGCCTGGCGCCTGCTTTTATTGAGAACCCCGAGTCCTGTCTTAGTCAGAAAATATTGTATAATCCCTGAAAACATCAGATAGACCTGTAACAATCACTTTCCTAGTTTAATGTAAGATTTGTGGGTTCAATCCTTGAGATTGTATAGCATTCTGATTACTGCAGTCTTTGAAAATGGTACTGTCATATTTCCCTTAGCTGAATGCTCGGCATGGTAGTTCCGGAACTCCTTGAGTGGCCCGGTGATAGGGTAATGTGACTTGTTTAGTCTGAATGTACCTGAACTATTATTGGTAGCTAGGATGTTAAACTTTCATCAGCCTAATTCCATGTACCCTATTCTTATTCCCTTAACTGACAACTTTATAGGCAGGTTTTGAGTAAGGACTGTACATGACTATAGTCATTCTACCAAATAACAGAAAATTACTTATGTTCCTAATGTTCTGAAACACATACAAACAAATTTTCCCCATGGTTTTACATCATCTGATTTTCATTATCATGATTATACAACACTGTCACATATGACTCGAATTGATAATTGAATTGAAATTTCCAACATGGGTCCACAAAACTTGCAAATAGATCCATCACGCTTTTATTTGAGTTTACATAAATAATTATATAAACGTGCCCAATAGGCATTATATTATGTATTCATACAATCTGCATGCACACTAGGATGGATGTACAACCTTGAAATAATGTCGTGACTCATAGCCGATTGCATAAATGTTCACCAAGGAAATCGTAATATGCAAACCAACCATTTCTAAGTAACCAAGTTACCATGAACACGACAAAAAGTTGACAATCAACAAGCATTTAACTATAGATGTACAACAATCGTCGAGGCGCGTAAGTGTTTACTAGTCACGTCTCGAAGATTGTTGTAGATCTATACCATAACCATTATGTTGGCACAGCGATAGAATGGGTATAAAACTCAATATTAAGAATTGAGGTCCCTGGTATGAATATCATTTCTGAAACGCTTTTCAGTCTTTCCCACTCAACTAGGCTGGCATTAACTTGTCAATAAACCAGACTCAGTCTTGTGTGTATTGAAGTTTGAACGGTGCTATACATCAGGCATATTAAAGAACCAAGTCTATTCAGAACAAGCTATACGGTAATCCGGTATTGAACACTGAGTTCCCTCATAGTCAACAGCCATTGGCTAATAAGACAGAGACGAAACCTAATGGACAAGAGAACCAAACTAGACCACAATGCATCACTTCAATTAAACTAGACCACGATGCAACACTTTAAAAATAGCTACAATGCATCCCTTTAAATAAACTAGACCATGCATTCCCCCCGAGTGGGCCTGGTGTGGTATTCAATATTGATCTAACTTGACTTAAGGATAAGGACAACAAATCAGATCACACCATATTAAACTCTTGGTCAGTAACAGGCAATATGATTGGCTATCCTTATTCTCCAATTGAATAAGATCAATATTGAATACCACCCCTGGAGCATATTAATGGAAAAAGAAGTGACTAGACCACAATGCATCACTCTACATAAACTAGACCATGATGCATCACTCTACATAAGGTAGACCACAATGCATCACTCCACATAAAATAGTCCAGGACGCATCACTCTACCTAAAATAGACCACAATGCATCACTCCAAATAAACTAGGCCACAATGCATCACTGAAAATGTTATGGAAACCTTAGTTAAATGTAACATAATACAGGTGCATGTCTCCTAAAACAATATAATGCCATCAATCATGTTCTTCAAGATTTTCAATTACAATCATAGAACACGGGAGAAAATGGAATAATATCATAAATATGCCATGCACGAAGAATTATGTCAAATTATGACTGGAAAAAAATGATGCAACAGAGATTTTTTTTTATTTTCTCTGAGGAAACCTGGGTAGTAACAAATACTAACAATAGAGTTAGGTAATGTAAACACAAGCCAGACACTCCATACACTCTGGCATGATACATATGCAGTCCAAGGTCACAAAATACTTCTACCGTTGTATACTACAAACCAAGAAAGTATTTCACCTGATTTAATTTCGTGGGGTTTGCACTTGATAGAAATTCATGAAATTATTATAAGAAGCTTCAAAAGTGTTCAGAACATCAATATTGACATCTCCGAGGCTTATAAGCATGAACATTTTTATTGAATTGCGAATACGCCAACGATCAGCAAAACACAAAAGTTAGTATTCATGAAAGTAAATTATTTTACAGTACTCAAGCAATAAAATACCCGGTACAGTATATAATATGTCACTCACAACTAATAACATCATCAGCTGATTCCATACATTGTGTGCTGTTACCTGGAGAATATTACACTGCTGGAAGTATTGTTCCAGACTTTGCACAGTGGAGCCGTCTGGATCTAGATATACATGGTACAGACACAACCAACCCTAATCACACCATCTTGTATATGACAGAATCACATTAAATCATTTCATATTATGCAGAGGATGTCTGAACAGGGCCAAATTACAAGTCAGGAAAAGTGAATGTGGACAAAGTGAACATTTTTGCCAAACAGGAAGCCTTAAATGACATTAAATTTACCATAACTTTGCCATTTCTGGAGATATTTTCATCAAATAACTTTTATTTTGGTCAGAGGTCATAGCTCTTTCAGGAATCATAGATCGGGAATTCTGGATAAATCATGAAAAATGACACCCCTGAGGTAACAAACAGAGGTGTTAAATGTTCAATCCTGATAATCAGTCTGTTTCAGTACCATTCGGCTTATATAAATACCGGTAACCTTCATACCAAATTCTGGTTTAAAATATGGTTTAATTTCTTAACTTCATCTTATAAATGTCAAGTAAAAATCATGTTGGCAGGAAATATCATTCTTTTTAGAAAAGCAAATGCAGATTTCCTGGTTTGCAAGACGCCTGGAGAAGGTCATAATCATTCCCTAGTATGACGCAAGTCTGTGCAACAATTGATACATAATTATCTAAGGAAGGAATGCATCATTTCCTGCACTGTATACATAAGGCAATACCAAATCATTTCTTTGTTTAGCGTCCGTGGACTGACTGGTTTTGGCATCTTGTGAAAGAAAAAACAACAAAATGTGTAACCTCTTATATCTTCAAAATCCTTTAAGATATTGATTTCATACCCATCATACTTATTCACTATCATGACGCCAACCCCTACACAGCAGTAGCTTTTAAACAAACATGTTTTAAGTTATGTCAGTAAGTTATTATTGACAATGCTTGATAGCTATAATTATTATTTGTTAGCCATAGGCCCACATGTATCATGATGAGGATAGAAGTAATATATCACTTGCAGGGCTCGACACTAACACTGGTCCCCTGGTCTGAGGCCAGTGAAAATCAAGAAGGACCAGTGAAAATCTTGAAGAACCAGTAACTGTTTTATTTACAAATTTTAGGTTTCTTTACTGGGGGACCAGTGACCAAAAATAGTTAGTGTCAAGCCCTGACTTGTTGTTTTTTTTGGAGTGTTTTGTTTTTTTGTCTGAGGATAGCTAGGTAAGTTTTCAAACTAAGGGCGGACGCTGAACAAAAATACGATTTGGTATGGCCTAATCCCGTGAGGAATTACAGCAAACTAGTTCAATATAGATTTTAAAAAGCAGAACTACTTAGTATATTATACACAGAGCAAAGCATTATTACAAATGTAGCAGATTGGAAACATACTGTAATTATCTCCTGCAAAATGTTTGTCCCTTGGGTGCAACAAGGTTGTATCCAACTATAAATTATTAAGTATGACAGAACCTTGTTGTGTCAATGGAACACAATTTGGTTTTCCTTGAAGTACTGTTACGGGTAACCTACGTGCACTGCGAAAGTCAGGTGCACTGTGAAAGTCAGGTATTGAAGTACTACAAGTGTATTGGTTATATAAAGTAGGAAACTTAGCGCATCCTGAATTCCTAGAAAATTTGTCAACTGATAAGTCCGATCTCAAAGAATCCAATAAACACTAAAGCTCTCATTATAATGCTTTAATACTGAAATAATTATATCATTACAGGGCAGATGTTTTTATTCTGAAGATTTAACAAAGTATTGCATTGTGCTGTAAACCAAGAATTATTTGTATAGACTGTATACAGTAGCACAATAACTTTCAAAATAAAAACAAACACAAAACCAAGTACGGTATATTAATCATTTCTGTATATTCAGGATTATGCAAACTTTACTGGTATATGTCATGCCGAATATATGAATGTATTCATGGACCGATGTCATGGTCGATGATTTTAATTCATAGCAAAAACTGAAGTCACATCTGTGTTATTAACTTTGTTTATGTATGTTAACTTATCATTCTGGAATTATAGTGTACCCAGGATAACGAGAAAGGCAGGAAAATTTTGTATAAACCAGATAGACGGGGAAATCAAGAGTGATTTGTTAGTGTTAGTGTAGTATAAAATTGACCATATGTGTTTTTGAGTAACCAATTTTGCAACAGTAGACCAAGCCAGCCAATGTTGGTTAACATTATCCTGGGCACACCATATATAGTCTATTATAATCCAGTCAACCAACACAAAAATCAATTTAAAGCTTATAATTATCAACATATTTACATTCATCGGCATAATTACGATGTTAAGTAAAAATAACCTTTTTTTAAACTGTTTTTCAATTCATATTATTTATATCAATAATGTCTGAGGAAGTTGTTGTTGTTGTTGTTGCAGTTGTATTCTTTCCATATTTTTTTTTATTTCCGCAATGCTACGAAGCTCAAATATATGCAATAACAGTTTACTCTCTTTAATTCAAAAAGCAATTAACAAGTTACTTTCATCAACACATAAAATATCAAGTTCTGATAGATAAGCTTGCAGACAGTACCCACACAACCAATATAACCTCTAATGATTGTCATTAACAAGAGTAACTGATTGCTTTTTCTGGAATTAATGAGTATTGGTACTATATAGCATCTATATAGAAAGTGGTGCTGTTTGTCAGGCTAAACAAGACTGCATTCAGTAAACGCTTATGCCCTGATGGAAAACATGTTCTTAACAAATAGCAAAATCATTCAAGGGCCATAATTCTGTTGAAATGCTTGATAATGTAACATGACTTAGACAATCATAAAATGTATTGTGTTTATGATGGTAAACAAGTATGCAAAGTTTGAAAGCAATGCCTTGATAGACTTCAAAAATCTTTGAAATTTAACATTTTGTAACGGACAAACGAATAGACTCAGGGCTTTTTTTCGCTCTATACGAGGGGCCGAATATCGGCTGCTTCACAATTCCGTATCGGCCCCTTTCACAATTCTCTATGGGCCTCTATCGGCCTCTTCACAACCGAAATCGGCGTCTATTTTAGTGAAAATCGGCCTCTTCACAGTGTAAACAATCAAACCAAAACATTACGATTTTAATTTACCACCGTTTCTATTTTTAGCGCATGTAATTTTGCATGACGTCATTGGGAAATCCCGTATTTATAACCAGCCTCTGAATCGAAATCGAGGCTCGTATCTACCTTGATATTCTGTGACGAGCTGGCATAATCAAAATGGCCTGATTTATTCTGGCAATGTCCGTGATCATTTTCGATTGTTATAATTATAAAAATAGCGTAAATCAGCCTTGTGTAAATGAACAGAAAGTGAAAAAAAACGACGGCGTTATACAGATAAGTCATACCGTATCGTACCGTACAGCGGGCGTTTATTCATTTTATTTTTCATTTGGCAATGTTTCGACTTCATCGTTAAACACGCACACTAGGTGAAAGTAATCAGTCATGGCTTCCAGAAACGGAAAATACTACGTGAAAAGCGTAAAGAAATTACACCAGCAATCAAATTTATTTGATTTTGGTGTGGTAAAGTCTTCGACAAGCAGATCAGTCAACTCGACAACCAGTGCTAATGAACCAGCCATTGATAATTGTATGTCCACTGACCTTGATCCCCAGACCCAACCAACTATTCCTTTTACTTGACTTGACATAACATATAACATCATAGATGCATGTTTGACATAATGTGAAAGTGATAAGCCAAGGTTGCTATAATATCCTGTTCAAGTATTTAAAAGTGAGTTTACAACTGAAACATGTAGTTTTTCACAATTTTGACGCTTTTCGCGCTTAAATTTCACAAAACTGAAGGGCTTGGGCCCCTTCACAATTCAGCGAAAAAAAGCCCTGAGACTAAACACTATTTATAAGCCTCCTGTATCAGTAGCTGTAGATGCAGGGGCATAAAAAGCTATCAATCCACATAACACTAGTCAAAACCAATTAATTATATACATAATAAACAAGGCCAGAGTGTGTGTAGCCCCTGTAGCTCAGTGGTTAGAATGCTTGCCATCTTACCTGACGACCAAGGTTCAAATACGAATGTTGGCACTTATATACCTACTAATTTATCTGCAGAAAGCTGACTGGCAAATAAAGGCTTAAAGTCTATGCTCGGCATGACCACATTTATCTTCTTGAATTTGCAATGTTTCATGCACCTATGACAATCAATTATAGTTTTTAGGTAATTTTTGGTCCAATTACTGTCTCAGACAAAAACACAGCAAACAAAATGCACAAACACAGCAGACAAATATGCACAAACAAACAACCATAAACAAACATTAAATGTTATCCCGTCATAATTTTTATCATTAAACTACCCTTTCTACAAAGCAACATACTACACTTGTACTAACAAGAGATGTTTGTAAAATATGTATGCCACCATGACAACCTAATGTTTGGAATTGGTAAAGGTCACAGTACTGATCTCAAAAATCGAAATGGGTTATCTACTCTTGCTGGCCAACTTCTATGCAAAATTAGGAGATCCTAGGGCATAGAGTTCTTGAACGGAAATCATTTGGTCAACTGGCAGTTAGACAGACAGACTGACCCACCATGCAAAGCAATATCATCAAAGATGGGTGGCATAATTATCAGTGCTTGAATTAACAACTTTGGTAACAGACTGAGTGTCCTGTTCCTGAAGCTAGTTCATCAGTTTAACAGACTGCCAACTCACGTTTATTTAAAATTTAGTACTATGTATACAAATATAATTGGTAACTCACTTGCAAGGCAATACACGGATTACATCATTCCATTTATATGATTCGATGCACACAGCACACTGATCTGCCTCAGTATCCAATTCCTGTAAAACAATAATAAGGGGCTTAATTATATAACTATTATATAAATCAAAGTTAAACATTTAAGTACCTAATTGACTTAAAAAGTTTTAATAAACATGTGTTAACTGCAGACAGTAAATTTTGCTGTTTGAGAGAAAATACAAACACAACCTACCAAGTCAGGGGTGTGAACAAAGCCAAATCTAAAATCAGGATAATCAGATGCGGTCAACCGTTTCTGACAAACGAGATGCCTTCAACCACATTTTTTCCATATCATTTGAATAAGGTTTTTTTTGAGAAATTTCTTGAAAACTGATTAAATGGAGCATTGTTTTGCTATTTCTCAAGATATTTTCAACAACTAACTTATATTTTAGTCAGAAATCATGGCTTTTCCATGATATGTAATCTTGAAAATTGACCCCTTGCAAGTACAGACAGAACAATAGTTAGATAGATATTTCCCAAGTAACTCAAGACTATTAATTATTCAGACCAAATGGAGACAGAATAAATCCAATCTATACATTGAGACAAACGTTGAGACAAACGTACAAAGTATTCCAAGTACACCAAGTACTGACCTTATCTCCCAGTTTGATAGACCTTTGAGGAATCTTCGCAATAGCTTTTTTCGCTGCATTAGCCAAACGTCTCTGTAAATAAGAAAAATATGATGTAGAGATAATGTCGACAGTACAATGTAAGTATAGAAATGTACCGTCTGTTCAAAGTTAAATGATAATGGTTATAAACATTTGCTTGTCCATCAGGTAAGCTATGCATATCTAGGTTTAACTGTGTACACAAATTAACGGTAGACCCCACTATTCTTTCGAATGGAATAATTCCCTCAATAGTATCATTTACTGAATCCACAGTACAACTAGAAGGATTTCTTGACTCAAATACATATTTAACACATAAAAAGATAAATAATGTGAGCTTCCAATAAATAATGTGAGAACAAAACACGGAACAATGTTCTCCAAAAAAAGGTGTGTCATCAACAGCTTTTTGGCGCATTAAATTAATGTCACCAACTTAAACTAGTTATTTGTGACATTGTTTTGACCAGGTAACTAGAGTAATTGAATAAAAAGAATTTGCCGCTTTGTTGTCTTTGAGAAAAAGAATTCTTAAATTCATCACAAAAACTACTCATAAAGTCAGCAAGAGGCACTCTTAATAACCTGTGTTGTTCTAGACTAGTTTAGGATATGGCAATCTCAGACGACACCTCTTCAACATAGGGGTATTTTAGGCTGTCAAAAATTATCTGAGTTAAAATTTATGAAATTTGCAAAACTATAGGCTTGGTGCTTATTATTATAAATCTTTATGACTTGTTTCATTGAAATCCTAACCAATAGTTAAAACAAACAAGCTCAGAAAATTTTGTGACATCCATCCAGACAGACGTTGACCAAAATGCGACAAAATCAATAGAACATAGAACCTGTGAAGAATAAGTTCATTAACCTCTGGTCAACGTCATGTTATGATGTAAATACTTAACAGGAGACATTTTTACAGAGATAATCATTGCCTTCAGTTAACAACATATTCGAGGGCGCTTTAATTCTTGAAATCATGACTAAGTCAACTGATAAACAAGGTCATTTACTCATGAAATTCATTAAGTCAATAAATAAGGTCATTTACTCCTGTAAATCATTAAGTCAATAAACATGGGCATTAACTCTTAAATATTATAATCACCGTTCAGTCAATCAAACAGAATGCTAAAGTACAAAATAGACCGATATTGAAATGCACTTGAAAAATCTTTTATTCAGATTTCCATACATATGGTTTATTATATCATAATAATCATAATGTAAGTCTGTCAAGGGACCCGGAAATTAGACAACAATTTGGTAAAGTTAATAATATGTGCTCTATAGTTTGACAAATTAATTAATGATACCAACAGATACAGCAACCTTATAAGTACATGACACACTATGATGGACAAACAGACACTGACCAGACAGACGGTCAGACATTGGTCCGACAAACAAAGGGTCAGAAACTCAGGTCAGACAGAAGAAATCTTGAATTATAAATAGAGTGACAAACTAAATCAAAACAAAATATGCTACTTGTAAAATAAAGTCATGATCAGCTGAAGTATACTGTAAAATCATTAATTTTCATGGGGCGATTAAATTTCATGGTCCAAGTTCTACCACGAAATCTAATCCCATCAAACAAAATTTTGATCATTGTATTAATTACATGAAATGCAAAATCCACGAATCCACATAATGAGTCCCATCGAAATGGTTCTTTTTACCAAAACCACGAAATTTCTTCCCATCGAAATTAAATGATTTTACAATTTACAGATCTGATATATTATTTATCTAAATCAAAGATGACCGTGTATTGTTATCGACTGTAAGTGAGATATCTATGATGTATAAACATATAGATTACAGATCATTACATCATGGAAGATACAAGGTCAAACCAGGTGTTTGTATGATATATATATATCTGTACCCCACAGCATGTCCTACAATTAACACCGGTGACCTCAACATTGACCCAGACTCAACATCCTACGCTAAGTATCAAAGTCTGAGGTATGGTATGTACTGTTGTAGGTAACAAATACAACGTAGTAACCTTACGATATCACATCATGAACAGTAACTCTGTCACAAACATTTCCATCAACTGATATGATCATGTTCACAGGAGCCCGGACACACAGGGTATTGTAATACCATCATTTTCACACGAGGTATAGCTTGGCCAATTTAACCTGATCATGATCTTTATGCATGAAAATATTACAAACAAATCTAGCAATACCGTTATTTCGAATTTGTATTACATCTCGAGCATCTTCCCGAGTATGAAAACATACAACCGGGGTCAGAATCGTGTCAAATTAGCCAAGCTATATGAACGTACAACTTTCCAGTCAGAGAAGAAAAACAGTCCAGAAAGTGTGCATCTGACAAGCAGGTAAATGAATCTGTATAGATGGTATTGTAAAAGTGTGTCACAACTAACCAAAACGGAAATAGAACTATGTCATACAGCATGACAAAAACAGAATGACTCACAATTCCCCTACTTGAGGACTCCCAAAGTAGATACAAAACACTGTAACTAGGGTAATTGATTTGTGACCAATATTTAAGTGACTATGTCAAACCAATGTAACTGACCGCATTGTCACTCACAGGTCCGGTTCTTTTGAGGTGTGTCCTTGTGATGTGCATGTAAACAAGCCTATTTCCGGCAATTGCAATAAGGAGTATATGTTCAATTATATAGTACGGCAATAATGAGTAGTTATCAGATTTTACATGTGCTTTCAAAAGCAATAAAAATAAATGATACAAGTTGAATTTTTTAGTAATCTGATAAGTCATACAGTGATTTGGTTTATAGACAGTGCTTGTGATATGTATGTTACTTGTCATAGAGATCTATAATTGCTTGTATTAATAAATTATGTCTTTTACTCTATGTTTTACTTACTGATGTGAAAGGCTGTCTTGTCAAGTTGTGGTAATGTCACTATTCTAGTATTCTTTTAGGCTAAAGTATCCCAAGGGATTGCAAATCAAATGCAGCTGATAGTGTTTTTATATTATATACTCATTTGCATAATTGACAAACGTAAAGTTCACTATGTCATGAAAAGTTATTTTTGGACCCTCCCCCTTTGAAAGTACCTTGATTATCTATTTCTGTGTATCATAATTAGAACTATATTAATTAAACGATTTTACATTACATTGTCAGGTTGGACATACTACATGACTTTTTGGCTAAGTCTGCAAATAAAAATATATGAACAAAAAGTTAGAAACAGCCATAAGTATCTTGTTGTTTGATAAAATTTCACGAGATATGGTAGATGCTCGAGCCAAAAATGAGCACTATCCACGCAACTAATAGTTTTGTGAAACAGGTCACAGTTTATACCCGAAACCGACTCAACAACCTGTATAGCAGTTGAGCCGGGTTCAGGCAAAACAATGACCTCTTATTGAAATTAATTAAGCTGCGTAGGTTCATAAGAAGCGCCTTATGATCAATATGTACTAGTCTTATAAGGCTCATAAAGTCATAAGTAGTACTCACAACCTAAGGTCATAAGTAGTACTTACAACCTTCTCATTTTGAGTCAGCAATATGTGCAAGCAAATTAGCAGAATTTAGCCTGGTCCTTGACCTTTATGCTGCCTGTATGAATACATGTACTAGTATATATTACTTAATTTACTAGGCTTCTTGTGTGGAACATATCAATTACTGTGAGAAGGTCAGCGCGGCGCCTTGTGAGTAGTTGGTGATTCAGATATTGTGTAAAGTACCCATCTACAGTCCTTTCAAAGTCAAATGAGAACGGTTGTAAATATACTTTTGTCTGGCAGGTAAACTATGTTTATCTAGGTTTAACTGGGTATACCTGAGTTTACCTGAGTTAACTGTACTCACCGATAATCTTTCGAATCGGATAGTGACTGTCCCCTAATTAGTATTAGTTATTGGAACGACTAAACATATATGTTTGTCATAAACTTTGCAAATGAAAACAAATCAAAATTTCAAATGTCCATAACATTTGTCTATTATTTGCATATTTTCACCAAATATTAAACTTGCATTTTCTGCAGAAAAGCTCATCCTTTTTTTGCAGCAGTTCCGGATTAAATTAATACAAAATTGTAAAACCTCCCACGGCAATGCATGTATATATTTAGGCCTACTTACACTCAATCTTTCCTTGGCATTAGTATATCGGCACCTCTGAATGTAGTAGAAGACGAGCCAGGCCAGTGAGATGATGATCAGGACGATGAAGGATATCGACACAAACAGAACTGATGTGTTGTTCAGCTGACCACCGGTGTCCGATCTCGGAGGCTCGTCAGAACCACGAGTTAATGTTACATTCACATATTGATGCTTGGTCAGTAGTTCTATCAAACGTTGACCTATACTGTAAGGTATTAACACAGCTACAACGTCACCCACTGAAATAGAAAGAACATTGAATTTATTAATTGATGGTGTTTTAAGGGGTATCATTATAATCAACAGTTAAGGGTTGTTAGCAAGGTTAAAGAAATAGTAAAATATGAGCAACAGTTCCAACTATACGTACTACATGTTATATGGGGAAACTATGATACAGAAAAATGAAGAAATGTGAAAAAAGTTTTATTATCATTATATACAATTTAGCACTATATTGTAATTTATAAAACACATTACTTAAAATACTGTAAAATCATTAATTTTCAAGGGGGTTTTAATTTTGTGTATTAAAACCCCACAAATATTACTTATTTCTATAGTTAGGTATATGACTTATTGGATGAGATATCCTTGAAATTATGTCCCATGAAAGATCTTTCTCACCAAAACCAAGAAATTTTGTACCAAATTAAATGATTTTACAGTATATAGAATGATGAACCTTTCAGGTGTGTATGAAGGTACATGTATCTGGGTAATGACTCACAACGGAATTGTCTCCAACCTCAAATTTGCACAAATTCAAAGCAAGGCATTTAGCAAGTTTTACCAGACGCAGTAAAATCTGATACTTTTGAGGGTGACTGACACAACTCTCAATTGTTTATCACACTGAGTCACAAAGTATATCACTTTGGTGCAACAAGGTTGTACATTTGTATCACTATCCATATCACTATGTATACCATATTTTCCCCGAATAATACCCCCCCCCCCCCAAATAAAAGCCCCCCCCTCCCTCTTTTTGGTACTACAATGTATTATAGCTCAAACTTGTCTTCTCCCATCACCACAAAGCCATCCAAAACAATTGCAGACCAAATCAATGGGATTAGGCTGATCAACTCCAAGATTCAAATCAGTTAAAGTATTTTTTCCAAAAATTAAAAGCAGTGCACAAATGACCTTAACTTTATAAGGGTCAGGATAAAGTTCTCAAAATAATGGCTTTTAAATTTGGCCTTGTTTAATGGGGGGGGGGGGGTAATAATTGAGTAATCTTACTTACAACCTGTTATACAAGGTTTTACAAGAACATTCAAAGAGCTGCCAAGGAAATAATAATAAAACTGTGACCTTGACATTGATATACCGGTATGTAACATCGTAAGAATTTCACTCGCACTAAGGCAGTAAGGTAGTTACAGCTAGTAGTCATACAGAAAAAACAAGTCTGTAATACTATGTCAGTGTACTACGCGCTGCATCTCTGATGTAGCCATCACTCTATACAACCACTTGGCAAACAAAAGGAAAACATCTGGCACGTTATTTACACGTGATCATAAGTGTATATCATTACATTAATATCTAGGTACTGACTGGTACATATCTGATATATGTGCTGAAAAATTCTATCCAAAAAAATATGAGGAAATCGGCCAGGAAAGGCAGCACTCAACTTAAAAAGATCAATTTCTTGGAATATTTTCATCAACTAACTTTTATTTTGGTCAGAATCCATTGCAGAATCTATATAATATTTCACTTATTTTTCAAAATATCATTCCAGAATACATTGAGTTTTAAACCCGGAATTCTGGATAAATCAGGACAATAATGAATTGACACCCTCGAGTCTGAAAGAAACTCTTACATAGCTACAACCTAAGTGTGACTGTCTCCACATAAAGTTCTTTGTGTGCTAATATCTTCAGTAAAAGTGCTATAAGCCATACACACTTATCAAGCTGCCCTTCAGTTTCAGAATATCAGTTCAATAGGTACTGCTGATATACGTGTACTGGCTTATAATTTGATATCAGACCTCAGCTGCCTCCAACAAATTATTCAGTGAATTTATCATTTATATATTAAGAGGGAAATTCACAGACCAATTAATCATATTCATAATGAAACTGAAGTCTATAACTAATAAGATATGACATAATGTTTGTAAAACACATACATGCAGCCCATGGCAGCCTTATTGTAGAAAATGGTAAATATCACAGTGACCTTGAACATTGACCTACTGACCTCCAAATCTTCAGGGGTCATCTATCGTTAATGGCCAACCTACATGCAAAGTTTGAAGATCCTAGGAAAAAGTGTTCTTTAGTAATTGAACGGAAACCATTTTGGTCTACCAACCTATTAAAAGTTACAGATTTGCTTAGAATATAATTTTAAGGCATGATTATGTACACTGCACTGCTATAACATCATTCAGGTTGAATTACTATGGACATAGATTCAGGGTTCAACAATTGTATCATCATCTGATAGTGCAACTTGAAACCTGAAATTGACCTTGAAATTTGATTTGCCATGTATATATCCAGTATTCAGTTTTATGCAGTTTTCACTATCCGGATGGTATCTTGCATTGTAACACTGTGACCCTATACCAGCCAGTGGTAGTGCATCAATATGCACAATCAGTGAGGTCAAATATGCTGCTTTTGTATAATAAATTTATGTATATAGTTTATACCGATTCATTTAATTTTTATGTCGATTGTGGAGCAAGTTTTTCTAACTTATATTCATCACTCTCGAATCTTGAATTCTTGATACCTCATTCCTCATGATTCCTGATGTAATCCATGGCCATGAGGGTATGAGAGAAGAGAAAAGCCAGATTCCCTCTCATGCTGAGGGTCAAGCAAAGGGAATTGCTGAGAACATTTTTATGTCTTCTTTGGTATGAAACCCAAGACGTCCCGCACTCAAAGTGACCACTCTAGGGTCTACCACTAGGTTATCCAGGAGGCGGTTAATAAATATATATATCCAATGATACAAGTTACTACTGTCTTCATGTGAAACAATCAAGTGCAATGTACAATCTGCCATGCAAATTAAGTTAATTTCATGATACTGCTATCTTATTCAAGGTCAATGTCATTACATAGCTGAGCAACACCACAATGTGCGATACAAGGTCAATTTCACTAAAAATTGAACTTCAAAAAGTACATGACTTTTAAATTTCTGTCTGTTCAAATATAGGATAAGGTTAAACTTAATCTTCAAAGTCAAGTACAGTCAAATTAAACTCTTTTCAATAAATTGTTTACAAAAAAAATGCTGGCCCAATAATTAATTGATTATATTATTATTAGCACTTTTATTTTTTCAATTTAAAAAAACACTTTAAATTAATTAACACGTCATGAATTAGTATTGAACTAGTAATAGAGTCATAGACGGGTTCATGTATACATATGCATCACTATAATAGTTTGTTTTTATTAATATATAATATTTAAAGTTATTTCCCCCAGCAAATACTGAAATAGTATTACCTTTATATTTAGTATTTTTACACAGTTTGTGGTACGAATTTCTTGAGTGACTGTGTATATGTGGCAATAATAGGAAATCTGCAGCAGAAACACTTGACAAGTCTGGGTAAATTAATAAAGCTGACATTATAATTCTAGACCGCCAACTTAAAAGCTGAGTAACTATCCTATTAACCAGAATAATAGCTATAAGTATATAACATTGTTACAAATAAACAACCTACTTGTTTGCGTAATTTACACATAATTATTTTATTACGTAGAACTCGGGGAATGTGAAAAACTAACTGACAACTTACACCATCTCTGGCATGTGTTCGGCTCTTCAACCAACAAAACAATTACGTTATTGCTTTAATGTGTACCTTTTATCTATTAAATAGTTTGAAAACAGAAACATTAAATGTGTATTAAATATAATTACAGGAAGTCTGGTCAGAGAGTGCTGAGAGTGATCATTGATGCTGTTCATAACAGTTCATTTGAAGTACTGTAAAATCATTAATTTTCGCAGGGGATTAAATTTTGTGGATTTCGTTGTTCAACTCAATCCCATCGAACAATAATTTTGATCCTTTTTATTACCTGAAATGCAAAATTGAAATTCCTCGAATTTAAGTCCCAATGAAATGTTCTCTTCTATAATAAAAAGTTTTATCAAAACCACAAAATTTTGCTCCATTGTAATTAAATGATTTTAGCAGTATTACATCCTTATAACTTAGTTACAGTATCACTATCATAAGAAAGTGCAAATTAACATTGCCATGTATTACATCAATTGGTATTACAGGTCTAACAATTTTGTAATGCAGAAAAATTTTGTACAGTCATTTTAATGACTTTAAATTATAATTGATCAGTGCACAAATCTAAGAATTAAGATATAAAAGAAGATTCTCAAAACAACACAAAGTTTACAAGAGTCATTGCACTGGGTACACCCTCTATTTTTAGAACTGGAAAAACCTTTAATTGGGACGGGTGACTTTTGGTTTGGACGAGGTAAATATTTGATTTTCTATCTCACAACTTATGATCCATAAACCTCAACTAACGCACTGTATGCCTTAAGAGTTGCCACATACAGGTTGTCATCATTTTCTTTGAAACGATTCTCCAATTAAACAAAATAGCCAGTACCACATTTTTATTTCACAACAGTGTATAACAGTAAACTATATAATACCTGTATAGTTTATTATTAGTTAATGAGTTATAAATAATAAATGATCAGCAAGCTGCTTTCTTCACACAATCACCTGATTAATTAAAGATTTATGTCTATTTAGTACCCTACTGGTCAAATCCCCATCCTGTATTTTGTGTTATGTCAAAGTTCAAGTACTCATTTTATAACAAAAATACTTTAATAAATATTGCCTTCATAAGTTCATTAATTACTAAAAGTTCATTTTAGTACAAATGACAACACTGTGTTACAAACAAACCTCTCTGAGTGAATGAAACCTGCGTTGCCAAGTTTAATACATATTAGATAACCACTATCATATAAAGACAAAGGTATAATTAATGTTAAAATTATACCGATTCATCATAATATATCCACTTAATTATTTAATTAACTTAGTTTCATATTGGTAGAATGACAAGAACAGTAGTAGAATTTCAATGTCAATAAATTATTATTAATAATACCATACATAAAATAATTATATATTCAACATGATAACTGACTCAAAGTTGACCATGCTTCAGTTGCCATGGCAACACAATGCTGATCTGTAGACAGACGTATGTCAATTATTATATAGTATTCACTAGTGAATAATGCCCAGCTAGTCAGCTACCTCATGATGATAGCCAGACTGTAGAATCTTCTGCATTCTTGGGCACTGAATTTGTCAGATGAAAAAGCAAAACATGTCACTCTTAACTGTTCGCAGCATAGTTGGCATGGATGCAGATCATTATGCAGGATATGAGTTTGTTTTTGTTCGAGTCTCACATTCGGTACCCAGTGTTCGTCTTGAATTTTGCTGCTGAAAATTAATTCATGTACATGCAAGACATGGAATATTGAGTAAACAAAGAAAACCGTACCGTCATGTTCTCCCTTCACCATCAAGGTCTGATCTTCTGACTTTTTATTCGAGTTATACACTATCACAGCTGATGCGTTTGAACGTTTTGCGGTGTAAAACAGTTTCTTATTAAAACTACAATGACCTCGCTGTATCAAGGCCACCCAAGGACCGGAGCTCGGCATTTTGTCTTTCTCGACTTCCTCGCACCCATAATCACTTTTATTTTGAATCACTGACTTTAAATGTACAAGTTGACCTGTGACAGGTTCCCCATTGACCTTTGACCCGTCCCCATAATATCCTGCCTCCTTCACTTCCTCCTGGGTACGATTCCCCCCTGGTAAGTTATATTCCATCAATAAGCGAAGTTGTCTGCCTTCAATCTTATGCCCACTCTCATGATCGCATTGAACAGATGGAGCAAATACAAGAATATAAGCACAGACATACAATACACACAATTCTAGACAATGATGACTGTTGGTCCACCATTTTGAAGCGTGTTTACTCGAGTGTGTAAAAAATTCCATAGTTTATTCAGCAAATCGTTAACGCCCTTGGAAATTAAACGATGCACAATTTATATGTAAGCATCCTCAACACAGAATACATCACTCGCTCTCACCAAATGAACGCCTCAGTCCGCTATAACACTCTATTTTCTCACAAACTGTTGTCGTTTTCTTATTTCGTCACCGTATTACCATTCATGATTAGTGGCTAATGTTGTGTATGACGTCATAGCAGGTGACCGTAAAAGCGCCATCTGTAAACAAACCCATAATTTAGTCGCGCGCTTTATATGAATGATTTAAACCACAGGTACTTGAGACTAGTTTGTTGTAAAGTAAAAAAAACACCTCAAAGATAAATAAAATAACATAGCTCTATAAATCAGGGATTGGAATGCCCTACCACCAGACCTGGTGCAGACTACTTCTGAGATTTACCGTATAATATATTTTATCTGCATTCTTTGTAGTGAAATGCAGAGTGCAGAAATTTACTGGTACTGTCATTATTTCTTTTAATTATTTGTACTTTTGCTAGTTCTAGTTCTATTTGGTTACTGCCTATAGCCTAACGCATCACGGACAAGTGACATCATCAAACTGTATGTGAGCATGCTTTATATACAGTTTGAATACATAAAACCCCAGTGCACTATGTCTAGGCCGTGTGCTTCTGCAGAGCGAGGTTAAACTCCTCTACAGAAGTAGTCTGCACCAGGTCTGGTGGTAGGGCATTCCAATCCCTGATTTATAGAGCTATATTATTTTATTTATTAATTAAGACTGAGCTTAAGTTTCTAAGTGCAGGTAATTGCACCATGATTTTAATTCAAACGGTGAACAAATCTTCACTGGGGGGGGGGGGGGGGGGCTTCTACCAAATACCAGTTCGACCTCCTCTGGATACGCCTACTGAGAACATGCGTATTTGAAGGGGTGCTCCCAGAACCCCCTCCCCTATAATCGCATAGGTATTTTTGTTATGTTTTGTTTTATTTAAAAATGACAAACATAATAAACACATCAGCCCACTTACAAAGTGATGTTGTTGGTCTTCCGGATGGCCTGCCAAATTTCTCCTCAACACTGTTTGACTCAGTTTCATCAGAAAGTGTCAACACGTCAATCGCAACAGAGAACACATACAGCATTCTAGCTGATCTTCCAACCACCCCGGACATTACCAACTCCTCTACCAGCTTTCTCACAGAGAGTAGTGTATTTGGGTCACCCCAACACACATCTTCGCCAAAAGTACAGCCCCAGAATCAAGGTTACAACAGAGAACTTAACTCATTTCGCATACTCGTGATTAATTTCCAAAGTCTGAGAGCCAAGAGGACATCATTCTGGCTTCTTCTCGAAGAATTAAAACCAGACATTATCATTGGCAATGAAACATGGTTGTATGACGGGATCTTCGAACGAGAGGTCATTCCTACAGGGTACCATATCATAGCCAGAAGAGACCGAGTTCAGGACCGACACGGTGGAGTCATCATCATTGCCAGAGAAGACATTACAGGCACCGTTATTGACCTTCAAACCGACGCAGAATTTACAGCTGCTGCTATCCTGTGTAATGGAGGTGCACCACTTGTTATCGGCTCATTGTACCGACCACCTAGCAGTGACATACATTATGTTGAAGAGCTCTGCAAGAGCATGAAATATCTGCACAACACCTACCCTGACTCAACAGTCTGGATAGCAGGTGATGCCAATCTACCAGATATCAACTGGAAAACAAACACAGTCAACCGAAACAACTACGCTGTCAACATCAACAAACTGTTCCTCGACACAGTATTTGACATCTCCTCAGAACAGATTGTTCATTTCCCAACTAGAAACGATAACACCCTCGATCTATTTATCACTAACCGACCAACCCTGATTGAAAGATGTAAAGCCATACCGGGTGTCAGTGACCACGATGGAGTCTTCATCCAGACCAAGACAAAGGCCTCCAGATCCAAACCTCCTAGAAGGAAAATACTGCTGTGGAAAAACGCTGACACCGACAAGATCAAATCAGCAACCAAAGACTTTGCAGAGGACTTCACCTCCAGATACACAACTCAAACCAGTGTCAATACCCTATGGACTACCTTCAAAGACTTCATCACCTCCACCATAACCTGCCATGTACCATCAAAGAATAGCACCACCCGCTTCAACCAGGCATGGATAACAAGGAAAGCAAAACAACTCTCCAGACAAAAGAAACGTGCATACAACAAGGCCAAAAAGACAGGCAGAGCCCAAGACCTCTCCAGATTCAAAACTTTGAAAAAAGAAACACACAAAGAATGTAGAACAGCCTACCATAGCTTCGTTAAAGACCTGGTCAGTGGGGATAAGGATCCAAAGAAACTGTACACGTACGTCAAAGGCAAGAGATGTGACAGCAGTGGTATTGCACCTTTGAAATCAGAGGGGATGACCCACAGTGACCCAAGGACTAAGGCTACCATTCTGAACAAGCAGTTCTCCAGTGTCTTCACAACAGAAGATAAAACAACAATCCCTCCAATGCAAGGCACACCCAGTCCAGGCATGCACCAGTTCACAGTAGGAACTTATGGGATCAGAAAGCTTCTACTGGGCTTGGACATTCACAAGGCAGCCGGCCCAGACAACATCCCCACAAGATACCTGAAGGACTACGCAGATGAGATAGCCCCAGCCCTTACTCTGGTTTACCAAGCATCTCTACAACAAGGTGAAGTTCCAGCAGACTGGAGAATAGCCAATGTGACACCAATATTCAAGAAGGGGGACCACAGTGTACCTGCGAACTACAGGCCCATATCCCTAACCTCCGTCTGCTGTAAACTCCTGGAACATGTGATACACAGCCAAATCATGGAACATTTTGACCGGTTCTCCATCCTAAGTGATGCACAACATGGCTTCAGGAAGAAACGCTCAACGGACAGCCAGCTTCTCCTCACACTGCAAGATCTTGCCAAGGCACTAGACGAGGGTGAACAAGTCGATGCCGTGCTCCTCGACTTCAGCAAAGCGTTTGACGTAGTCCCACATGAACGACTAGCCGCCAAGCTTCACCACTATGGAGTCTGGGGGAACGTGCTCAGCTGAATCAGAAGTTTCCTGAACCACAGATCACAACAGGTCTTGGTGGAAGGTTGCAAGTCTGACTCCACTGCAGTTACCTCTGGAGTTCCCCAGGGATCTGTCCTGGGACCCTTGCTTTTCCTTGCCTACATCAATGACCTACCCGATCAAGTCAAGTCCACCTCACGCTTGTTTGCGGACGACAGCCTCCTGTACAAGAAGATACGCTCTACATCAGATGCTATTTCTTTACAAGAAGACCTAGACAAGCTCCAGAAATGGGAGAGCGATTGGATGATGTCATTCAACCCAAGCAAGTGTGAGGTTATCCGTATCACCAAAAAGAAGACACCAATCAAGTCTACCTACAACATCCATGGTAGAGACCTACAAACAGTGCCAGATGGAAAATACCTCGGTGTCAACCTGTCGGATGATCTGTCCTGGAGTACCCATGTATCGGCAACTGCGAAAAAGGCCAACAACTCACTGGCCTTCCTCAGGCGAAACCTTGCTAGCTGCCCAAAGGACATCAAAGCACAGAGCTACCAGTCACTAGTGAGGCCGATACTTGAGTATGCCAGTACAGTCTGGGACCCACACACCCCAGCAAACATCAACCAACTTGAGGCTGTTCAAAGACGTGCTGCAAGGTTCGTCAATGGAGATTACAGGACCACCAGCAGCACCAGTCAAATGCTGAAGGACCTCCATTGGCAACCCCTACAAGAGCGCCGATCCCACTCTAAGCTGGTGATGGTGTACAGGATAGTACATGGGCTTGTCGATATCCCATGTACATACTACCACCCCTCAACCCTGAGCACTCGAGGCCATTCTCTGAAGTTCCTGGTACCTTTCTGCAGACTAGACATTTACCGGCACTCCTTCTTTCCCTCGGGCATACGACTGTGGAACAGCCTACCAGAGTGCATCGCCACGGTCGACTCCCTAGAGGCCTTCAAGGGAGCACTGGCCAACATGCTGTAGAAGGAGTCACCCAGATTTTATTTGCTTTTAGCCCATGTAAATATTTGCGTCACATTTTAACCTAAATTGTACGACGATGCCCCAGAGGGGATTTTGTACTTCATCGGAAGAAGAAGAAGAAGATGCTGTTAAGTTTTATAACTTAGGCATTCTTGTCTATTATTATGAAGAATAGTTATGCACATGCATGCGTGCATCAGTCAGTTGCAACCACGACCCCACCCCGGGGATGGGCGTTGGATAGCCGGGAAAATGGTCGTGCTTTAATTGCCAGCTTCCCACTCTCTTGAGAAAATGTGCACAATATTTATAGCGCGACTAGTTGTCAGGGATCGAGGAAATACCGGAGATTTTACCATCAGCTGTCCCCCGCAAGGCAGGGGAATGGCAGGAGTTCTGACAAACCAAAGTAAGAATTCCCCATCCCAGGGGTGGGGCCGTGAATGCAACTGACAGATGCATTAAATGCGATTATACACAACCTCTTCTGTTCCCAGATTTCATACATAAACTTGTATTAGTCGATCTATCGATAGAGACATATGGAATTTTGAATATGAGGCTTTTATTAGACTTTCCTTATATTAATGGTATTTCAAAGCATCTCAGGTTCTCTACTGTACTAGACAACGTTACTATTGGGCTCTTAACTCGATAAAAAAGTTAGTTGACGGTTAATTTCTGTTGCATGTCGAATTCAGAGCACTGCTCTATAGTCTATACTACTATATGCATCGTCGGAACCACCTCGCTCGATCCACTGCCTTTGATCGCTGCAGCCTTTTTTTATTTCCAGATACCTATCTGTTAACTGGCCATTTTAATACTTTGTGGCTACTAGCTGTGGTTTTTATTCGATCACATATTATCTTGCAGTAAATCTTGCTAAATCTTGATGCTTATACCTTCACCGTCATCACCATTGGTAACTTAATGATGTTGTCCGCAGGTTACCTACCATAATGATATTGTGTGTTTGAAATTGTGTAAGTCTGTCATTTTTTACGGAATCCTGAATGGATGAATATCTGCTACAAGAGTAGTGTAACACGCTCTGTTAAAGATATTTCGGCTGGTAATCGGTCCTTTTGAAAGGATTTATAATATATATTTTTTGTACTTCGATAGCTAGGTCTGTCTATGTTTCATCTTTTCATGGAGCACACGGAGATTTCTAAATCTATCAGGCTTCTGTGAATTTGTAATAGACCTGTCATTTTTCATTCCAAAGAAAGCGCTTCAGAATTTGAAAGCAGGATATTAAGAAGTTCATCAGAAGATAACAGGTTGATATTAGGCTATATAATAATAATCCGACTAACGCATTTTTAATATCGAAATTTCAAGGGAAGCAACTAGTGGTATCATTGATTTTAAGTCAGTAAGAGTAATTCCCTAGAATTCTTGAACTTGTAACTATTTTTTATCAGTGAATTGTCCATGAATGCAACACGTACTTATCAAAAGCCTTTCACGCGCAGAATGTGTGCATGTATTTTGCGAACTCAAATGAATTCTAATTGATTCGTCATGAAGATGCTTGAGGACATCCAGTGGACATCTTTGGAAAGTCGTCGGAGACAGGCCAGGATTCAGATGCAGTTCAAGATCTAACATGGACTAGTGGATATTCAGACAAGTCAGCTTTTGAAACCAGGCGACTCACGTACAAGAGGAGGGTTGAAGTTTTTTCAAGAGCGCCATCACAATAGGACCTTGGTAACCTTCTTCATCCCGAGAACTGTTACCATCCGAGGAGACAGCAGTAGACACATTGGGGAGTTTCTATACACTAGGCTACTCAGATCCTTAGATGGATGGCATGTACATAGTTTTAACAGTTTTTAGGAGTGAACCTGAGTCAGTTGTTTCGTTTAGGAGCGCTAGTCTACACTTACAGTACTAATTAAATTTAAATGTAAGACAATTTAATCGAACATACTAACGCTTATTAATGGAAATATTAAGGGAAGCAACTCATGCTATCATTGACTACGGAGCTTCGTACAGTCCGTTAGGACTCATGCTCTTATAAGGAAGAAGAATATTACTGTAAGTTCATGTAAGTGGTGCTTTAGGTTTTTTTTATATTTTATTCAAAACTTATAGATTATATTAATGATAAAATTTAATATATATCAAATAAAAAACATCACCAAATAGCACCCAAAACAAAATTTATTTTGTGATAATGCACCAGTCATTTGCATCCACGACCCACACCGCCGGTGATCATCGGGTGATAGCCCGGGTAACGGCCGTGTTTTTTTATCTTTTAGTTTCACCCGCACTGCCGGGAAAAGATTTTTTCTCCGAACCAACACTACGGGGAAATAATTTAGTGGTCAGGGGATGGGGTGGGGAAATACCGGATATTTACAATCAGCTGTCCCCGACAGGGCCATGGAGGGCGGTGGATTTTACAACTCAAAAGTAAAAACCTCGGTCCATTCCGGGGTTGGGGGCTTGGATGCAACAAACCGGCGCATAAATGAGCCAGATGATGTTTTCAAGGATAGGCCAGTAAATATGAACCAACTTGTGATGACCAAATTGACTCAATGTTCTCGACTCGGCGGTAAAAGTAACGGTCTCTTCTTCCATTATTGCAGGGCCTACTCTTGATGCATTTGTAGACACCAGTGCTAGCAATATATCACATTCATGCGTTTCAACCAATAGTTTTGGTACAGCTGTGTGTTTGGCATTGCGCCGTATGATTATGCACATATCACAATCTACAGTTTCGACTTCCCCAAATGTTCACCCATTTCTTCTCCATTTGTTTATCGAATGGGTGAAAATTTGAGAAAATCAAAACTGTCAACATAGTTTGTAATATAATTTCATAGACCTGTGCATTATGGTATACCGTAAGTGATCTTTTTACGTTTTCTGTGCCCGGTTGTTTAAGTTAAAACCAAAGTAATATACACCATGTAATTGTGTGAGTTGGTTGGAAGGTCTTATGAACAGTGTTTAGTTGTGTCACGTAGCTCTTTTCTTTTGTTTGTTTGGCACCGCTGCACCAAGATATCGGTTTTTAGAACTGTATTGTTTAGTGCCACGCTTCGTTGGTGTTCTCCTACCAAGGGCATCGCCGAGTTTCAAAGGTGGGACGTTTGTACTCGGCTGGTTGTTGCTCAGTGCTTCAACTTCATCACTATCATCAAAGTCAGTCACAGCAAGAAAGGTCTGTGCTCGTTTCACACTGATACACTTTTTACCTGAAGATCTAGAACCTCCAATTTTATATTCCGACATATTGTACGTAGTCTCGCCATTAACTTCATCTCTAATCTGCCCTTCGTCATCGTCGATTTCATTTAAAATCTTAACCTCACCACCATTGTTAAGTTTAACACCTTTGTGATCACCGAGAATGTTGGCACGTGCTACATAATCTATCGGCGTTCGGAATTCCTTTTTCTGAGCAGCATGCTTTGGTATATTATATGGATACATTTCTGTATCCGAACCATGATCAATACTCGTCACATCAGTCATAGAACGGTGAGACTCGTACAACATTTCTACAGTATCTCCGTCTGAAGACGACCCCAAACTGAAACTGTCTTTGTCGTCTCCTATCTTCTCAGAGTCCGTTCTTGACTCGAATTCAGTTCGCTCAGTTTGTTCTGTAACTTTGGCGTCCCTCACATCCCCTTCATTTCCCTGACTTTCTAGTTTCATAGCTTTGGTAATCTTTCCAGTAGGGTTTCTTTTCGTATTTTGCTTTTTCAAATAGAGTTTATTCTTAGATTCGGTGTATTTTGAATCTTGTACTGATGGAAGTTCATCACTCTGTTTCGTTGTTGTTTTCATTAAATCTTTAAGAACTTTACCTACTTTTATCTTAGGTTGTTTTGATTTACTTTCTTTTTCATTTTCTTCTTTCTTACTCGCCTCCTCCGCCTTCAATGCATCGACATCCTTTGCTTGATTTTCACGAACAATCGCAGGTAATGATTGGTCTATTTTTAACATTTCATCTATAAATTCATGTTTAGTATCAGGCACGTTAGTACCGTTATCCTGACCCCCAAACTCATCATCAGACTCACTAGAATCCGACTCTGTACATGGATCAAACTTTTCAAACGAACATACAGCCGTCATGCTTTTATTGTCAACGCTCATTTTCTTTTTCATTCTGAAATGGACTGGCCCGCCTATAGAACCTGTTGGCTTTAGGAAGGCAGGTTCATCATCATTCACTTCGTTTGGAATTTCAATTTCTTCTCCCTCGTCGGTGTCTTCCTCTACAGTACATTCCATACTTTTGATTTCTGGAAGTTTTGGTATTTCTGTTTCCTTACGTACGTCTTTTTCATCACTCGTATATGCATGGTTAACATGTTCGCCTGTTGATTTTAGTTCATCCTCTTGTGTTACAGTTTTGTTTGAATCTTTACCATCTTCGAGCGTATGTTCAACTTCTTTGTCAGGTTTGACAGGGTTAGTTGGATTCTTTTTGTTATCATATCTTCTATTCATATTCAACAATTTCTCATCTTTCTTCAGAACCTTTTCCTTTCTTTTATCCACTAGTTCCTCAAATGTTTTCGTGGTCCGTTCTTTAATCACATCCTCTGCGTCTTCCTTAGATCTCTTTATCTTCTTCACGCTAACGAACTTATAAGTTCCAAGTCTTTCAAGCGTAGCTTTATCACTGTTTTGAGCATTGCGTGTTCGAAACACCTCGCTGTCTGTAGTATCTGCAAACAATAATACTCATTTCTTTTATCTATGAATTATTGATATACATTTTGTTCAGTACGAAGAAAAGGTAAAACAAGTAAGGCCACATCATATCTATTCTTCGTTTAGCGTCCGAGGACAGATATGTTTTGGCATCTTGGGAAAGGAAAAAAAACAAGTCTGTGAACTCTTATTTCTTCATAATCCATTGCGATATTGCTTTCATACTTGTATACCTCATGTCCCCAATCACTAAACAAGTAATCAGTTAGTTCAGTAAGCTATTATGATAGATAATGCTTGAAACCAGGATAGAAGTCAAAATAAACTTTGGTATGACATAAAAATTCATGAACATGTATTTGTAAGCATATTATGTCGAAATGTTGAAATGAATGTTTGGAATAGAGAGACAAATTAATTGTATCATGACAGATGTGCAGTTGGCAGTACTAATACTTTATATATACATGTTAGTGGCAGTAACACCTAACATCACACGTAGTCAGTCCGCTAAGCTCAATCGGTAGAGCACGATACTTTGATCTTAGGGTTGTAGGTTCGAGTTCTAGGGATGACCAACTTAATTTACTAATAGTCTTTCGGACGAGACTTTAAACATAGGTCCCATGTATGGGTGCAATACACTTGGCATGTAAAAGAACCATCAAAGGAACTCATTGTGGTCATTAATTTAAAAATGGCTACAGCTGTTGTTGGATTTTCAAGGATACCACTGTTGGTTACTAACAATGGTTAGTAGTTGTTACTGCAATCAGTGCCGACCATATCGCTGGCTTAGACCTTATGAGACTCATTCATGTTTTAAATTTACATTGCAAGACGCTTCTTTTGAGCCTATTTTCATGAAAACCGCAACTTGTCATGTTATTTTCATAAGTTTCTCAAAATACTAGTATCGATTCTGTATTTATGACATTATCATTCTAAGCCAGCAATATATCGAACCGACCATACTTTTTGAGTTCATATTAAGGTATTAAGGTATCTAAATTCGTCCTATGTCATTCTTACCATTGAAGATATGCTGACGTTGAAACTGTGAATCTTGAAATGATCCATGAAGGAATATGTCGTCTGCCGCAAAGTCCACAACGTGGTCGTCATACGTTACAGTTCGGTGCAGCTGTAAATGAAAGGTTAGACAAAGTTAAAGTCAAGCACCGTAAAAAAATCAATTTCTCTCAGTATATCACTGTTTTATTTAAACACCCAGTACAGTGCAAGTGTTTGCGTTCAAAATAGTATCTTCACGTTGTTTGATTTTTTAAACCGAAACCATTGTCAAAGAAACATTGGCCATATGATGTTGGAATTAAGGTACTGCATGTCAATAAAAAATAAAACCGAACTTCGCCAGACTTTAATACAAATGTGACAGAAAAGAATTGGGATTGCAAGTTCCAATTCCAGATGTTTTACCCAAAATCCCTATTTGAGTAAATCACTCGGTTGGAGCCCGTAGCTCTTGATGTCGTCATTTTTATTGCAAAATAGAACACATTGGTAAATATTAAATATGTTAGCATTTTTAAGGCACATGCCCCTTGACACAAATTCGTCATCTAGGCACACGTAGTTACCATTACCTTGTATATTCCAGTCTGTAACAGCCAAATAGGAAAACAGAAGATACAACAGACGACATCTTCAGTTCCATTCATGTTGGCATATTCTTCACCATTTGTGATGACTAGTTTAGCTCCAATAGCTTTACATTCAGTGAAGAGGACGCGCTTGCACCACCGTTCAACACACGCATTCAAGTTAATCTGAAGACAAATACAAAATGTAGCTAAATAAAGACGTTATGTATGTTATGAAAATCGAAGGTAAATTTGTTCAGAAAAGGGATTTCAGAAATCGAAAGGATATGATCGTTCATATCCGTATCGAGTACATAGAACAAAGCATCAAAAGCTTAACACCCAGCAAAGAGCACACGTCTGTACCATCATTCGACTCACGCATTCAAGATAATCTGAAAAAGGATCATACATATTCAGCTACGAAGTCCATAGTCTGGATTACATCCACTATGTAACTAAAGCACTATAGTTCGACACGGAACCAGATTTCCAAATTCGACCAATTGAGCATTCAGTAAAGTTAATGGAAAGTGAATTTTTTCGGAAATGAGAATTAAGAAATCGATAGGATTTATTCGACCACATCCGAGTTGAATACATCAGCATAGAATTGGACACAGTAGCATGAGGGTATGATTATAATGTGTGTTCAAATCACACTGTCTATAATAAAACGCCATGCGACTACCATGGGAAAACTAATCGCCTTTAATTACGTTTATTGAAGAACAAATCAATGACATTGACATAAAATTGTTTTTGGTTGTCTTTAAATGGGATAAAATGCTTACAGAAAGGAATTAGCAGAAACTGATTCAACATACTAAATTTAAAATAATGTTGTAAGAAAGTGAAAACTACCTCCACACAGAAACGTCGTTGGTTATGAAGAGAGTCCATGGCACGGGTCATTGTTGTATAGAGACTGTCTCCTATAGAATCCACTGTGGGATCGATCATGACTAGACACGGTACTGTAAAAAGATGGCATATGGGAAGACTTATCTTTGTTTCTTTGTCATCATTAAAAGGCGGATTTGAAATACTATGGGAATGTGGTTTTGCCATTGTCATCAATATCAAAATACAAAAGTTGCATGGAATATGATTATGCACCAGCCAATTGCATCACCAGGGATGGACGGAGCGTGGATGCAATGTGACTGTTGCATTACGGTAACCTATCGGCGATACTCGGAACGTAAGTTCGACTCATGGTTTCGTTTATCGCAGTGAAGTATGTGTTTTTGATATCAACACATGACTATTGGATTTATGTCCCCGTATAAAAAGTGTGTTAATTGAAATACAATGCATTGATGGACTACAAAATGAGAGACATCGTCGATCAAGTGATTGAAATGGTGTCCAAATTATCATTCAAATGATCACATAAATGTGAGCGTTTCTACAGACATTAAGAAAGTTGTTCGTTAGAAAACTGTAGTTTAGTAAAACAAGGACATTTTATGGGTTATGTTTGGCTTCCTGTCGATTAAATACGTTCTACTAATGAGGGAACTGTCCCATTCGAAAGAATAGCAGGAACTACAGTTAAATCAGTTACATCCGGTTAGACCTAGATAAACATAGTTTACCTTGCGTACGTGGTCATTTTAATGACCGTTATCAATGAACGTTGAAGGGACTGTAATATATGTTTTATACGTACCATTGACTGGATCGGAAAAACGTTTTTCCTTGTACTGAAGAGTTACACCTAATACAGAACATTTCTCTGTTAGCATCTGTCTGACTTTCCGTAAGTTGTTGATGCTATCAACTTCTATATTCCTGTAATATTCAAATATAGGCAGGTGAATTAATAAAAGTCCAGCTGTGATGTATTAAAACGCCGAGTGCGTACCATCGTAGTATGTGGTCACATTGATGTGAAAGTATACATGTAATTCTAACTCTGCCTTTAGTATTTGGCAAATCTTTGAAGTTACGCGCGCAGTACTAGAATGGGTGGTTCACGCGATGAAAAATCGGTTGGAGTCACACTAGAAGTTCATATCTCTTCTTTTCCGATGAAAGCTTCCGGTAATTTATTTCTCTTGCTGAGTTTATAGCTAGTGGACAAGTTCTTCTAACGGAACTTCGACATAAACAACGGGAAGCCAAAGAAACAAAAGAACTTCGTTAATATAAAGATATAGAGAAGGAAATAATCGAAACTTTCGAAAGAAAAACTCATTTAAATACAGCAAAATATTCGAGCTAGCATGTCTTTTGAAATAAAACTCGACTTAACAGAACATTCGAGTTAAGCGTGTTCGATATAACCATACTCGACTATATATCATTAGTGATACAAGTGAATCTTACCACGATTTCCCATTTTCTGAAATATCTCCAATCGCCGGAGGCATCACGTTTTTCCCGTGGAAGAACACATTAACTTCTTCCGGATCAAACGTAATTCTCTGATTACTTTCAGCATAGAATAAGTCATTGAAAACTCGCGGATTGAACACAAACTCTTCCCAGGGAAGGATACTAAGTCCTGTGTAGTCCACGTTATATTCATCAGTTTTGTTTATATTCGTCGTCTGTACGGGTTTGTCGTCTGTGCACGTTAGGTGCACGATTTTATCTTCATCCGTTTGGTTCCGGTCAAGATTCCAACCAGACGCCTTCTCGCTCAGAAGAACGGAAGTAAGTACGTCATCAGTAGCGTTATTTTGTACAGCTTCCGGCTGCTCTATTGTTACGTAGAATGGATCATTGTCTTGAGGAATAAGAGACGAAGAAACGATTCCTCCAACGTAACTATCACACATGCCACCACGTGTCGCCATGTTTAATTCTCGTCTGCTTGTGAAAATTTTGAAAATTTCAATTAACAAGTTAACACTGAAAAAAATCAATGCCACTTTAGGAGATTATATAAATATTTATCATTTTAAGTTGTCAGTAGTTCATTTTCCAATGTAATTCAATTGTCCAGCAATGAATAGCATAATTATGTTAAAAGTATATATAACATAATAATACTGTAGACGAAAACATGATCGGTTAGCGAACACCAAATTAAACATACATTCTGCTTATTAATGTACATGAATGAAATTGATTTTACATTGTATGTGAAATATTTTAATACCAGATTCAAAATATCTGATCAATTTCATTTGTTCGACTTATTGGTCATGTACCGGCTTATTTGTTTAATACTTAGTCTAATACTATAACAAAGCTTTATGCAGACGACCTTTCACATTTGGGTTCCTATATAAATTCTCTGATCGAAGTATGATCATAATAGAAGCTTAATCGATATGTGTATAGTTAAATGGTTATAGTCCTTTCAAAATCAAATGAGAATGGTTGTAAATATGATATCGTCAGGCAGCTAAACTTTTTTTATCTAGGTTTGACTGGGTATACCTAAGTTAATGACAATCCCCACTATTCTTTCCAATGGGATAGTTCCCTCGTTAGTATTACTTATTGAATCGACTATAGTTGGTGAGCGTTTATTTTCATGCATTAAAATAAACCTTCAATTGACCCCATTCTGATACCCGATGAAAATGCTTTTACTGTGACGTCTGCCACGATGTTACGTCGTGGAGGCGTCACATGGATATAGCGTATTCAACGTCAAAATATTCGTCATTTTCATCGCACTGTCATGAAAAAAAAACTACTAAAGCGATGAGATTTAAATTCGGTGCACTGTTTCATTAAACTGATGAAAATACCAAATCGTTTCTTCGTTTAGCGTCCACCCTAAGTTCGAAAACCTATTTAGCTATCCACAGACAAAAAACAAAACACTCGGAAAAACAAGTCTTAATTGCTAAAAAATCCTCTTCATTATATGGCTAACCAATATAGCTTTTATGCATTGTCAATCATAATAACTTACTTACCTTACCGAAAACCTGTTTGCGTGAAACCTACTCCAGTGTTGGTGTTGGGGACATGACACTTCGCAGGTATGAATAGTATGAAACTACATGTAATATCTCAATGGATTGTAAAGATACATGAGCTTTAAAAATGTTGTTTGTTCTTTCACCAGAACCTAAAACCTATCCGTCCTCGGACGCTAAACGAAGAAACGATTTGGTATGGCCTAAAAACTAAAAACGTATCCCTTTCAGTATTCGCCCCTTCACGGCTTATAACCCCTCTCCCTCGGCGACCAACACGTAAGAATAATTTTGACTATTTTTGGAATGGGTTTTATATAGTAATTTGTGTGAGTTTGTCGTTGTCTCCAGAAAAAATCTTCAAAAGATTATATCTGACTATAATGAGATATCATTTCAAGCTACGGACCTGAACTTTGATTTATGTCTTTTTTGAAAAGATTATTTAATCGCTCCCTATTTTTCTTAATTTCGTCGTAACTGGAGAACCCCGAACGAACCGAATGCGTATTGGACATGATATTAGTTCATTCATATCTAAATGTATCACAGTTTTAAATATTATATTCAGATATTTATTATAGTTACGCACTTACAATCCATGATACTTCGTCAACCGTGTAAATATATTGGATTGGTCATGTTCATGCATATATAGGATTAAAACTATTCATGATAGGTTAATCTAGATTAAGTTCATTGCGTCATAAAGGATCAAGGTAATTGCATTAGGTGGTGGAATGTTAGCCCAAATATAGTATGGCTAAAGCTAAATTGTGTGTTAAGACGACGGTCTGAATAATGTTAACATAATCGAATTAATTTTTTGTGAACAAAGGGACATAACTTCACAAATCTAAACAATGAGATTTCACATGATTTGTCTCCCATCTAATGTAGCTCAGTGGTTAATGTGCTTGTCGCCTAATCCAGCGACCCGGGTTCAAATCCGGATGAAGGAACTCATATGCCTACACTATTTCAGCAGAAAGCTGACTTGGAAATAAAGACTATGCTCGGTTATGGTTTCTTGATATAGACACAAAATCATAACTTATCGACAGCTTTTTCGTCGGTAATATTGCTACTATCCCTAAAAAACTCGTAACTACTGTATAAGGAATTTTTCTTCTGAATGAATACACAATGCCCAACATCAACAGCCTCCTCATACATAGGTAGGCCCATGGTTAACTGGACTCACCATGTTTCAGTTTTATATTACTTGTAATGCGTCTTTTAGATTGTTCACAATGTTTTAACTTCACGGCATATTTGTTTGTATGATTTAATTTACCCTCGCCACCGGATGATCCATATGATCGAGGCCCCCGGAAGAGTTTAGCTATTTAAGGTTTCGGGGTGTAGTGCAGACACGAGAGGTGTACCCGTTCCAGAGACATCACTGGTTCTTGTCAGGTGTATTTTAAAGCGCACATACATGGGACCCAGGTTTAATATTTCATCTGACAGACTACATGTATTAGTAAATTTTAGTTGGTTAGTCCGGGATTCCAACCAACAACCGCGTGATCAGAATGCTCGTGTTCTACCGACTGAGCTAAGCATGCTAACCTGGTGGTTCTCCAACTGACTGCATATAATAAATGTATACATATCAGAGACCTCTTAATGCAAAATGAGAAAACGGTTCCGTCTATGTGTAACTTACAGGCGTGATTTCATGTGTAAAACGAAAAGTTCGGCGGTCAGTGCTCGGCTAGAAGAGCAAACCAGTTGCTGGCATTAACATCTTTTGGTCTAACACATTTTGAATAGTTCAGTGGCCTGGTCCGTGTGCACAAATGAGCATCTGTTTTGGATCAAATTTGAGGGTATTCTCTACATGGCTATATAGGAAATTATTTTGAGGATCAAATTTGATCCAGATCAGTTGATCCTTTGTGAACACGGGGCCTGGTGTTCACAGGAAAACGAGATTGTATCGTAAATGATAAACCGTGAGTATGGAAAATTCCAAGTATAACTTATCATCAATTTCCATATTCATGAGACAAACTACAGTAAAATATCGTTATCTCGAGGAGTAATCGGGACAGGTAAAATGTTCGAGATAAACAGGGTGCTCGAAATAATGTATTGATAATACAAATGGATACTATTTTAACGTTTGCTCGAGATAGATCGGGTGCTCGTGATATCGATGCTCGTCATAACGAATTATTACTGTATGAGTTAATTGATCTATGTAAGCTACATGTTTTAACAAATGCAAATAAACACGTCGGAAATGAAATAAGTATCGTTTTATGCTATTCCATGCATTCTGTATTTTCCCATTACAATTCATAGTCATGTATTGAGTCGATCTATAAAACTACTATTCAATGAGTGTATCAACTTTTTTATTCAAACCGTACTACCTGTGGCCATGAAAGTATTTCTGTTTTTATTGAAATCCATACTTCCGTATAGATAATATTATGTACAGTTCAAACAAACAAAAACATGTAAAGCATTGTCATATGGTGGATTATTAATCAAAAGAAAAAAATCGTTAAAGCCGATACCCAATACATGCAAATACAGTAGGGCCTCATCGATACATACGACGGTAAAGCTCTGCGTAGCAGTACTTATACGTCGATAAAATACTGCATGGTTGTTTATATATGGTCGGGAGTTTGGGACATGTCGGGGCCTGTCGTCGGGAATGAATTGACGGCGTATAATACGATAAAGCTGGTTTTATCTTGTGTACATTGGTAAAGCTATAGGGTTGTTATAAATACGTGGACAATATACAAGGATTTATACATCAATTACAGGTATGAATATTGTAAGAAATGCCATGTCGAATCAAATATCAGACACTACGAGTAGAGTATTCATATGAACGGAACATTTTGACTTAATTAAGATATAATACGTAATTATCGGATTGTTTTACATGTTCATTCATTAATGCACATCTACGCATGTTCAATCTTGCGCGTGCATTTCGTATGTTTGGGTGTATTCTAAGTACCCTATTTATAGTATTTACAAAGCTTGTACAATTTATCTATAATTTAAATATCAACATGTATTAAACATTAGTCAGACTGATAATGTTGCTAGTGATTGTCAATATTGATTCTTTTGCTTATAACTTATAAGTCATTTATCACGTGACCTCTAGTTAATGTATTCATATTTAGACTGAGAGGGCGGTCACATAATTATGAATATTCATTATATATTAGTGCGACGAAATGTATTAACTAGAGCAATTGAAGATACATGCTTAAATTAAAGCTGGCTTGAGAATTAAAATGCCGATAGAATGAACTTTTAAGCTGTCTTAACTACACCCATGTCACACATATAAAGATATGTACGGTCAGGGGTCATTATTTTGGGGTTATGAATTTTAAATTTGCATAATATATTCAAAAGGCCTCCCACCTGACCTATATGACACCCAGTTACGGCAATGTTTATTTATATTGACTAAGGATCAACGTGGTTGATTGAACACTAAAATAAACACAAGACAAGGTATTTAAATGTCAAATTTTATCTTTATTGAAGTTAGAACTTTAAAAACGATTGTGTATTACGGATCTAAAACTGCATTTGTGTCGTTTTTGTGCTGACAAATTTGAAAAGTAAGTTAGTTTGCCGTATGTCTAAATTAAAATGATACTTGTTTCATGTCTAAATATCATAATAATTATTTGATATTTCAATATAATAGAGCCTGTATCACTTTTTTTAAAAGTAAATACATAGATTTATGTTATGCTTAAATTGTGTCGTCATGAAATGGAATTAAACTAGTTGACTCCTATGTTTTATCGCATTAAAAACGACATGTATTCAAGTTATTGCTTTCAGTCACTCAGTCTGTTATTCTCTGAATGAGAAATAATATATTCAATTCAACAACCCATTGTATGGTTTAGTTTAAGTAACTTAACGTGTCAACGCACATTGTTTTAGTTCTTCAGTACGGATATGGGTCATTTTTTCTTTATGAACGGGGTGTATAAAAAACGGGTGTTAAACATGATATACTAAAAAGGTCACTAGACGTAAGACTATACCCAACTATACAGTGAATAACATATCAAGTTTCAAGTTTAATTAACTAAATCGACCTTATAGCACGGGGGTCATGTCTAAACATGGAAATATGAGGGTATTCTGTCTTGGGACATCCACGATACCGTATACGATTCACCTAACCAGTGCCATTGTTCTATATCCTAACCAGTACTTACTTCACCTTCTAGCTGTAACTCGGAACCTGTTAATCTAAGTGTAATGCTCAACCCTATAATTCATAATCACATTAAAATAGCAAAGACAATTTAAATGAACCGAAAGGAACTTAATTAAGTAAATTAACGCATACACAGTTTCCATCCGCAGTATACTTATAGCTCTAGTTGTCATTCAACCAAAGTTTTATTAATCTTTTAATCTGCCTGATAATGAAACAGTTGTATATATTTGTTTGGGGTATATTGCTAAGATTATACTTTGTTTCTAGTTTGAGTTTTCATGAGAAAATCATTTTAACATACGTCTAATCAATAAGTATGTGTCATGTTTTAAAAGTATCGTTGGCAAGCAGCCACCTTTGTGTCGTCTGCGGATAAGAACCCTTTTATAAATGTCTCATTGGAAGTTCGATATGTAATTTTCATATGTTCAAACGGTACCTGGCAAACGTCCACTATTGTTTGACGGTATTGACAAAGGAACATAATATCTATAATATACGTTAAGAACTAATGTATTCACCTCATGTTCATTGTATTTAAGGACATAAGAGTTTGATGTCAAATAAAATATCGCCATTGTCATTGACATAAGAGTTATTGGACGACCCATTTAGGTCTTTGAGCTAACCGTGATACACAGTTCAGTTTTGGTCAAATATTTATTTAGGTCGTAACATAGACGCAAGTCTGCCCCTAAATTCGTCTTTGCGGCCGTGTTTTGTACGTTTCTTTTGTAACGACCACCTCAAAATCATCCATCGGAGTGCCCCTAAATCTATATAAAACATCACAATTAGTTTGATGACCTTAAAAACAGTGTTGTGTATATACGTGCAGTTATCCATATTAAGATGAAAAAAGGACTCTCATATTTAATGTCCCTTCATTAACAATGCCAATTTTTTTTTGTTCAGTTTTACAAGACTTAGTGCTGGTTTTGACAACTTCTTTTGTTAATTAACTGATGATAAACGACATGTATACTCGTTTCTGGGTGATAAACCAACATCAATATAATAAACAGACAAATTGGTGAATCATTTCCTGTGGAATAAATAAATAATATCATAAGATGTCGTCTGAATATGACATCAGCATTTTATAAACAAACTTTGCATATTTAAACACGCCCACAAATTCACAGAACCGCCCACAAAATGGCGGGTAGCCCTGGCAATAACGTCAACATAAACAATATTATCGTCTGCTAAAAGGAAAAGCACGTGGTTTAAATATCGATTGACAATACTGATTAAGTTTAACCATACAAAGGAAAGTGGAAAACTGCGTAGTATTTATAATCAATAAGAATTCATGTATTAAAATATCAAAACTAGTTTGGCACTACTTTGACGCGCTTATTAAATGATTGCTTAATCCAATGAATAATTGTTTTAATTAAAACATTAAATCAAATATTTCATCGATCATAAATACTAACGGTAGATTTAATTAGTCATTTATAATTACTGTATTACTAATAACTTTTGTGGAGAAAAAATTACTTTGAAATCAGTAATTTGCTTCAGTACGAGGTGACCACCTACCTTAATTAGACACATTTCTGACTTAACATACAATGGTATAACATGTATAAAATACTCTCATAGTTTTCATGGATAATGTTTCCAGTTTCAGGATAATACAGTATAACTAGATAACCTCTATTTGAGACTGACAGTGGAATTTAGAAAAAAGAGTGCATTAAAACAAAGTTCGAAGTTATAGTAATTCGGAGTTAAGCTTAATTCGTTTGTAAAACAACTAGTTCAAGTCTTTGACGATGATCATTCCATTTTATTAAAACTTAAAGGTCGACGACATTATAAATAAAAGACCATTTATGGGTAGATATGGCATCAGAATTTAAAAACATGTTTTAAAACGGATTTTAAAAAAAATCATATATTTTTTTATTTCAGGAACCATGGCAACAGGTGGCGATGATGACCCGAGCAAGAGGAATCTGGTGGTAGATGAAGCAGCATTTGAAGAGCAATTCTTGAGATGCCACATTTGTCGTGAAAAATATGACCAGACAGAAAAATCACCAAAATCATTACCGTGCAATCATACCTTCTGTCTACCTTGCTTAAAACAGGTAAGAAATAAGTTTTATTCCATAGCACTAAAACGAAACAATTCATTGTACAACACTGTACTATATACCTTTGTATTTTAATTGCCTCAATACTTCATTGGCTTAGAATGAGTAGGTCGTAAGCACTACTATATAAGAGTTAAAGACTGATACATGTTTGAAATCTGCATCATTATGCGCTTCTTATAAGCCTATTTTTTCATGAAAATTGTCATGTTGACCAAACTGAAGTTGAATTTTTTAGTGACTTGTTTTTCCGCAAGTAGGCATAAAGAGTACTTTTAAGACAGGGTTTTCTTGTTTTCTCAAAATGTAGATTTTGTACTTACGACCTTCTCATTCTAAGCCAGCGAATCATTTTATGCTTATACATTTGTACTAGTTCGGGTTTTAACCAAAAGAGTCACCCTCAGTGATGCACAGATGCCAGTAATGACAGTTGGTTGTGATTTCAACTTACAGAATGATTAAATATGCCACTGGATGGAAATTAACGTAAAGTAACTGTTAGTTATCTAGGTGGGAATTTAGACAAAATTTTGTAATTGTGAATTATAAATAAATTTGATATTTGAAAATACTACGAAGCGTATGAAGCCAGCACATTGTACATTTTTAACATGCGAACTAAAATTCTAGTCGATTCTGCATGTTATACTAAAAAGTATTTTCCTATGCTTCAGGTATTCGATCACAGTCAACAGAACGCTAGAAGACGTACCTTGGCATTTGCAGACGAATCTTACGAAGGTGTCCTAAAGTGTCCTACATGTAGAGTTGAAATTTACGTAAGTCGAGGAGAAATCAGCGCTCTACCAAATGATCACAGAGTTATTCAAATGATGGACTTTTTATCACAAGTCGTCGTGAAATCTCAGAACGTCTGCTCGAAACACGAGCGACAGCCTTTGAACTTTTTCTGCAAGACATGTACAGTACCCGTGTGCCGAGACTGTACCGTTCTTGATCACAAAGAAGGAGACCACGTGATTGTTGACGTATCTAAGGCGCTTAATGACAACACAGACGAATTCAACAACGTGGAGAATAGGAGTAAACAACTTCTACAAGGAATGAAATCCAGATCAGACTCCTTAGCGAACGCATCAAAACAGTTGGACTTTCTGGAGCGACAGTTGCGTAGCAAAATTAAGGACACGTTTATAGAATACCGTCTGCTTCTCGAAAGAAGACAAGAAGGTCAGATAGCTATATTACATGACTTTATTAAAAAACAAAAAGCGTTGATAAATGGTAGGTTTGTTGATGTATGTACACAAGGATCACAGTTGCAGAAGATGTACGACACATTCACAAAGGCTCGACCTTCTAACGACATAACACAGTTATTTACAGTTCATAACGAAATGAAGGAACATGAGGAAGAATTCGCGAGGCAAGCAGAAGCTAACGATGATGAACTGTTTGTAGGGTTCGATTTTGAAGTCTTAAATGAACCACTGTTTTTGTCTGAGATGAGTTGTGTTGGCGAGGTGACACAGAAACCGGATTTGAGTCTGAAAGAACCGGTTCCTGCACATAAACTTGTAGTCCTAGATATGGAAGACCGACGGATACTACAGGAAGCTCAGGGACCTGACCCCGACGATTGCGATGATTTGATGGTGACTCATGTGGAACCAAGCAGTTCCTCAACTCATCATTCATCATCGAGATCACGTCATCGGGTGCCTTCTAACCGAGGAGATATAGAAAGATCCGCTCGTCGGCGCGCGCATGATATAATATCGCAACCTATGAGACTTGAACGAGAACACGAACGAGATATTGAAGACGATTCAGAAGAAATGGAACACGATTCAAGTGAAATGATTACGTCATCATACTTACTGAGAATTGCATCGCGATTAAATGCAAGCTCAGCAAATTTATCGGAAGCAATTTTGGATTTGTCAACAGAGCGTGATACAACCAGGTCACCCGAATCAGAAACTCCAACGTCAACTTCAGATGCTAGCAGCCGAGCTAGACTACCAAGACCCTCTCCACCAGGCTCACGAAGGTCTAGGCAGAGCGTTCAAGTTGTGAGGCACCCGCAATATCGCGCTACCCCCGACAGATCGGATCGTTATATTTCCACGCGGTATGACCGCCCGTCCAACAACACAGAACAATAAGTGTTGTGTCAAACTAACGAGTGACGTGACTGACCATTCAGTGATTACAGTTTTTTACAATGTTTCATAAGCAGAACGAGTGTCGAAAATGTGTGAAATAATTCGTTGTAATTCCAGACCAGACGAATCCAATCTGAAGAGTAATCAATCTCATTAAATTCAGATCCTAACATTTCCTTTATTTCCTTACGCTGTTCTGACTATACTACATAAGAGGTCACGCTCAAATGACCACTGTATCCTAGTGTGTGTTGTAACTGTATGTATAGAGAGTGTACTGACTAACATAACTATCTATTATAAAGTTAAAACATCTCTCTCTCGCAGTAAACTACATCAAAGATTCGCTGCACTTTCAGAGTTGTGAATGGATGGTGAAAAAGTTCACACCGACATGACCCCATACAGAGTGTGGTCAGATCCTATATCATTGCAAAGTAGTGGAGCTAATATAGGTCTGATTTAAATGAGATTGGACAGTCGTGAATGAATTTCTAAGTTCATACTTATATTGCTATTGTATTTCATTCTTAGACATACATAATTGAATTATTCCATCATCGTCACACACAAACATGTGTTATACCAGAGATCCTATATAAATATATATATAGAAGATCCTGGTTTAACTAATATGTTGTTTTGATATTCATAATAGTGCCTGCATATTGCCTTACTATTTCACACATGAATACCAGTATGTCCCGGCATATTTCAAGAAACATTAATTTGTCAATAATAATAGCCCGGTAGTAATGTGTATCAATTTTTGAGACCAAATGGCGTCTATGATAAGATAAAAGTTATTTATGTTCGATTTATATGGTTAACATAAGAAACATAAGCTACAACATTGGATTCGATAGGCACTTGGTTTCAAATTACATGTATAGGAAACCGTTGAGCCAATGACAAATGGTAGCATAAGTTTAAACGTATTTTGAGTTACCTTACCTTTGCGGCTGTCGGTTTCAAAACGGGCTTCAGTCACTGTTCATCATTTGTCTTGCCATTGAATTGCAAAATGTATCAGGCCTACATCTTTGATGAGGGGTATTATTGTTTTGCACATATCGATCAGTTTGTCGGTAGACCAAATAGACCGATCAATAAATCAAGAAAGCTTTGCCCTAGGATATTCAAACTTTACATGGAGGCAGGCCAGCAACATTAGATGACCCCTAGTAATTTTAAGATCAGTCACTATAGCCTTTCCATTTCCGACTATTGCGCTGACCAAAGGGAATTCTTTCGTTTGGGTCCCTTAATAAAATAAACACAATGTAGTAGTAAGGGACACCAAACGAAAACAATCTCTTTGGGGCTGACATGGGGGCATACATCGGAAGATGTTTTACAAACATTTCTTGTTAATGTTTTTCTGCATGTCACGATTTCCACGCACTTCTCTTGCATTTACAATGTTACCTACATATGCTTTACCATGTGTAAATACTCCCAGTGCTAGTGTTCATAGCTTCATTTTGATGTTGTTGTTTGTTCGCATTTATTTCTTACATGGTGATACTACAACTTGTGTGATGTTTTCTTTTCTGTGATAAAAATGTGTACAGTCTTTTACAAAGGACATTAAACTTGCCTGTCAAATTATGATAGTTTCTGTTTTTTTCTTCACTTGAATCACCATTACTGTATTGATCAATGCAAGGACCACCAGCATGGCTCTTTGGGCCAAAAAGGAGAAAACACTCCTCCAGCCAAAAATGAAATCCAATATAATATTGTTACTGTAACATCGTTTAATGCCAATGGGATGTGTAGGGCCGTAGATACAGCAGTGACATAGAGACCAGGGATGTGAATGGAGAAATCCAAAAGGACTGATTTTTTCCGGAATATTTATGGTGGCCTTTATCTACGTAGGTGTCTAAATACTGCAGTAACTTGCTTATTTGTAGTCCGATTTTGACAAAATTACTGAAATTAAACAGGGATTAGAGAAGATTCTCATCCCTGAGAGAAACTGAACTGGGAAGTATGAACTAGACACTGGCCAAGCAGAACACAACTGATCCATTATCAGTGGTGCGGCAAACAATTTAGAGGCCTCATGACTAATACTTGGACTTCACAATTTGAAGTTTTCTTAGTGATTCAACGATGTAAACAAGAAATGTGCCTGTGAATACAGGTTATGTACTGTTAACAATTAACCCAACTAATGAGATTTATTAAACACAGAAGGAAGCCAATTCATGAACATTTATAAATACTGTACCAGCTTCAGTGATGCTCTTTGGCAAAATATTAACCAATTTCCGATGCCTGTTTTCAGCAGTTCAGCCATACCTCGTATGACATTTTAACTTCCCCCGGTCATTTGGCTACATAGTGAAACCTACACTCGAGTCTCCCTGGGGAGACTGTTTCTTTTCAGTGGGTGGGGCAGCTAGACTCCATCTGCAGATCCGGATTGGACACTGCCCTCATAGGTACAAATGAACACCTTGGTGTTTTGGAGCATGTGGGTTATTCTTGCTCAGAGAAATTGTCCAGTGATACTGACAAGGGTTAAACCCCAGACCTATTGATCTCTACCTCTAGGTCACCGCTCCCCACAAGGTTCTAATGCATACATAAACACACAAGTAAAATGGAAATTAAAACAAGAGAATATTTATAGGAATCATTTCTATATTTCAATAAGTATAATGCACAAGAATTAGTTGTTAAATTACAGTCAGATAAAACCAATCTTGTATTTGTCTTACATAGTTTACAGAAAACTATTTACAACGTAACATATTTTATCCCAACAGATCGTCATTCTTACAAGTTATAACACAAATAAATTCTATGAAAGGAAACTACAACAAACATAAGGGAGCCATTGTTTACCACCAAAATCTGCCAGTGTATGAACATATTCCATATTAGCAGTGTGCAATAGGTATATTCAGTATATAGAAAATTTACAAAAACGAATAATATTATTATAACTCTTCCATAAATGAAACAAACAAGTATCAATCTTTTTTTTAATTCACTAAATGTGAGAAAGTAAAACTCATGGAGAGGCTATAAGGACATTGATAGCAAAGCGCTATGGAGAGAAAGATTACCTACAACTATGGGGACTCAGACGACCAAGGGCTAAATGGTCACAAAGGTGGTCGACATCTACATGACCAAAAGGGGGAAATATTTAAACTAAATAGACAAAAGGGCAAGGATGTTAGCAACTCAAAATCATACATTTCTTTCTTTTTTGTTCATGAGCAGCCAAGAAAAGGTTAAAAATTCTCAAAGCATTAACAAAAGAAAGTAAACAAACAGTACAGTACGTGTATCAACAATGGGAAATACATGTACCAGGAAGCAAATATGTCATGTAAACGAACAATACAAGGGAGTTAATTGTCATTGAAAAAAGGAGTTCCGTCATAAACAGTGAAATTAGCAAAATATTATTTTCACTGTTATTTTCACTGAAAATCATCATAATCCATTGAAAGCATATAATAAATATTCCAATAATTTATATTTTTTAGCAGAGAAGTGCATTGTTAGTACTGGTAGATGTAAAATGTAGGTATCAAACATGTATACACATTGTGCATATAACTGAAATGATCTATAGTATGCTTTGAAATATCTATTTAAATAAACATTGTCCTCCAATACAACCATCATACGTTCAGCTTATTCGTGATAGGATGGAGTTTTAATGAGTATGTGTATACTTTCATCACGCAAAACAAATAATCAAGAAGAAATAGTCAATATAAATACATGTATGGTTTTATAGGAATAAGGCATAGCCATAAGTCACATCACTCAGAAATACATTCAAATTGGAAGATCTGCCTGTACGACAAACCATACTGCTTTTTTTCTATTCACAACAGAATATGATGACGATGTTTTCAACAATACTTTTAAAACATTCAGTATTCAGCCCACTGTTGTTTTTAATTTCATGGTTTACAGGATTTTTTTTGGAAAATTTTCCTTTCGGGCTGAGAAAATGGAAACATAAAAGAATCCCTCCCCCTAAAAAAAGGAGGCCAAATAAGGGGCCCTGGCTTACTCACACTATGACAGGTGAGCAATCTAGGGCCCTTTTCTGCTCCCCTTTTGAAACTTCTTATCATTTCCGTTCTCCCAAGAACAAAATTTTAAAAAAAATCCATAAATTTAAGTATCTAAAAAGTCACATATTTTAAAATGTATTTTAGATCTTTGGTAAACCTAGAAATAAACTGAAGCCTTAACCTTAGGTTAACCTTACAGCACATTTTCAATAAAATGCAAGCTTGCATGTATGTGATTCTATTATTATTGAAAGACAGATTTGTTTCCATGATGATAATTTGATAAATAATTGAGTTGATCATGATTCCCATTGCTTGTATTCCATGCCATCAGGTGGCTTCACTTCTGTTTTCTTATCTCCTATCTCTTTCCAGTTTGTGCTTAATACTGTACCACCAGATTCATACTGAAACAATAAATAGCAAGATTTCATTTATACTTTTATTTATCCTCGTCACCAGCAGGGTTCTCAATAACAGCAGGCTACAGGCCAAATTGACTGCTTGAAAACAAGTTTAGGCTGGCTGAAAATGTGAAATTTTTACACAATTTGAAGAAAATAGTTGCATTAAGGACCTTGGATATTGGTTAAAGCATTTTTTCCTGCTAGGTTAAAACTTATTTAGAACCATGCACCAGATAATCCATATGGGTGAGCCCCCAGAATAGAATACAGACATTTTAGTTTTGGGGGCTAGTGCACGATACAGAAGATGCCCCAATTACAGAAGCATCCCTCGTTCTTTTACATGCCTGGACCAGTGGTGCATAGCATCATACACAGGTCCTAGGTTTAAAGTCTCTAAATAGAACTTTATTTGGTAAGCCTTGGCATTTGAATCCACAACCCGGAGATCAGAAGTCTCGTGCTCTACCGACTGAGCTAAACGGGCAATGAACATTTAGTTCAGTTAACATGACAGTTGGTTTGTAATTAACATTTTATATTGTTGATTTGTTTGTATAAATCTAGATAAAATGACTTACAAATGATTTCATCATGGCCTTTTTCGTTTCGTCCGTGCCGTCTGCATATATTTTCTGGAAGAGGTCATTAAGAGCAGCATCTCCTTCCTTTTTCTCATCTTTATCTTCCTCCTCAGCATCCTTGGCTAGTTTATCCCAGTTACGTGTATAATGACTCGATGATGGGTATTGCTGTACATTACCTGAAATACAAGAAGATCACAAGTTAGAAAGTTTTCGATTTTATAGAACTCGTGAAACATGTTTTACATTTTTATCCGGGCTGGTATTTACCAAGCATCTTAGATTCTTATGATTAGTAAAAACTTAAATGTGTCTCAGTTTAAGTGTATAGTGCATCGTTTTTAGTATGATACTAGATTACCTTAATTGCAAATTAAAACTTTGGATGGGTTCCGTGTACTTTGATTCAATCGTAGCAAAATAGACGATTTTTATAACTTCATAGTGTGTTCTAGAACACATTCGTATGAAAATGGACAGTTTGCATGTCTAATAAATCACAGAGAGAGTTTCTGTTAAAACTGAAGCGAAAAATGATCTAACGGATATGAAAGCATAATTGTTTTTCAGTTATTGAAACTTTAAAAAAAAATATCATCCGATGTAGCTCTATACACTTTAAACAAGACAACCAATATTATTATGTACAATTTTTTAAGCATTGGGTAGAAAGCTATTATAATCACTACTCAAACATGGACCATTTTCCTATTTGCGGGAAAGATGTGCACCACAAATTTTAAACTTAAGTTTAAATATTTTATTTTTCCACCAAGATGCTTTATAAATACTGCCCCAGGGCAACTTTCATGCAGATGAGCAATTAAAACACAGATCTTTTTAGGCCCTCAATATAACAATGCTATTTGTTCCCAAACTTATAATGACTGGATGATTTGTTCTGTTGTACATTACCTGTCCATCAAATACATGTACAGTTAGATTTAATATAACTACACTATTTTTTTATCTTTCCAAGTAAAATGAGTTTGTAACAAAAAGGTTAGTAAAGAGACTCAAAAAAAGATACAGTTGTAGGGTCCTAAATTACTTGTAAGGCAAGTATCTCATAAGTCAGACCATTCTTCAATTTCATGTATGTTTATACCAAATTGAATATACAGTGCACACCAAACAGTAAGTATACAGATGTTATTTCCCTATTTACAACGTCTGTAATGATGCTATAAATTTGTAGAACTGCAAAGCAACACTATATTAAGAAATGAAACTAGAAGGTACAGTAAAATCATTTGATTTCGATGAGAGGAAATTTTGTGGTTTTGGTAAAAAACTATTTCGATGGGATGTTAATTCGTGGATTTTGCATTTCAGATAATAAATACAAGGGTCAATTTATTGTTTGATGGGATTAAATTTTGTGGAAGAAGATGAACCACAAAATTTACCCCCCCCCACGAAAATTAATGATTTTACAGTTTACATTAGATATAACAATAAACATTAAAGAACTAACCCGGTTCTGGTACAGGTATATGTTTTACATCCAATGGTTCTTCTCCTTCTAATTTCTGCCATTGAATTCCTTCTTTTTTCTTTAATTTGATCTCAATCTGGAAGTTAACAAATATGAAAATAGACATCAAGAATAATTATTAAAAAAATAATGCAAGACTGTCATAACTGCTTATAATTAATGAAGGACATACGGCAGTCTTTCAGGCAGCCCTTAAATGATTTTAATTAAATCCATGCAAAGAGCATACCAGGGAGGTCACTAAATGCAAGGAGTTTCACAGATATTCTAGCCTCATAATACTGGATTTTGATAATAAACTATCTATGTTAATTGTTCTGGAAAGATGGGATAAGATGGTTGTCACCAAACTTAACAAACATATAATTCACTCACCTTAGACTTCAATAGTTTGTATGTTGATTGTTCAGGTACAACAGGATGTGAGAGATCTAACTCTAGACTATAATCTGAACCTGCTGGTAACTTTACTGTAGCACTTAACTGTAATAGAAACATAAACACCACTGCAACAAGAGATGTTTGTAAAATATGTATATCCTTGTCCCCCCCATTGCAGCCTTAAAGTTGAAAAAGGTAAAGGCCACAGTATCCATAAAACTATAGGACAGGAATAATACCTTGACATGGTTCAATAATGATAAAATACACCAGTAAAATACAACACAGCCAGGGCCCGATCTCCCTCAATATCTCAATCTGAGCTTAATCTCATCTCAAGTTTTGTCATGTGTCATTTAGATAATTTATTTGGGAGGCTGAGCTCAAAATTTACATCACAAAACATAAAGCGCTATTTTTAGATTTTTAAATAAAATTTAAAGAGTGAATCTCAGATGTTTCTCAAAATCAGACTCTTGAAATGAGAAAATCTCAATTTGAGATGAGATTTCTACTTGAAATGCTTCGGGACATTGGGGCCTGAAGTGAAGCCAGCCACACAGATGTACTCAAATGTGAAAACATTATTTTGGAAGTAAAAAAAAAAATTATGTCAAAATGGGATTTATCAAAGTTCAAAATTTCCTCCACAATCATGAAAACCTACAACCATAACAATCAACTTCAAGGCTGGTGTGCATAACATCAATTCAAGACTAGCTACGACTGACAGGTCCCAATTTCATACAATATCAGTATTTCGTTTTGGAGCGAGTACCTGGCTCATTAAAATTTGGAATTTTTTTATTTTTACATAGTGTTACCCACTGACTTTTAAAGTTCAGTGGGAAAGGCCTAATAGTTTTCAAAACCAAAAAGAAACACTGCACTATATTAAGCCATAGAAAATCGTTTCTTCGTTAAGCATTTGAGGATGGAGAGGTTTGAGCATCTTGAGAATGAAAACATAAGTTTGTAAACTCTTAATATCTTAAAAATCCATTGAGATATCGCTTTCATACTTTTTAATACTTGTTCACCATCATGACCTAAACCCATACATAGGAAAGTAGGTTTTGCACAAACAGTTTTTCAGTTAATTCAGCAAGCAATTTTGATTGACTATGTTTGAAAGCTATATTTGTTTGTCATATAATGATGAGGATAGAAGTAGTCTTTGTTACTTGGTTATTCTCGAGTGGTTTGTTTTTGTATCAGGAAAGCTAATTAGGTTATCAAACATAGGGTGGACTCTAAACGAAATTACAATTTAGTATGACTTTATGGTATAATGTAATTACAATCGAATTTCTACTTACTAATCTCTGCTGTATATTTATTTGAGCATCTTCTTGTTTCACACTTTTCAGGAGAATTGAGATAACGACATGTGTCTGTGTCTGGTACCAGTCATACCTGCGATAACAACAAGAGATGTTTGTAAAACATGTATGCTCCCCCCCCAATTTCAGCAAAATAGTCGAAATGGTAAATGTTACAGCAACCTTGATCCTTGCCCTACTGACCACAAAATCAATAGGAGTCATCTACTGTTACTGGCAAACATCCATGTAAAGTTTGAAGATACTAGGGCAAAGCGTTCTCAAGTTATTGAACGGAAACTACTTGATCTACCAACAGACAGACAGACTGACAGAAAGATTGACCAACCAACCGACCGACCGACATAAGCAAAGCAATATTAACCTCATCAAAGATGGGAGGGCATAACAATGTTTTATATAGATGACTCCCAGCTTGAATCAGAGCGTTCATCATGTTGCAAGATATTTATAACTTTTACATTAAGATTGGAGTAATTACATTAAATAATCATGTCCATATCGGCACTATATTGATTCACTCCATTATATTGAATTACAATATACCGTACTTATAATTATTAGGCTCCCCAAAGGCTCACTTAGTAACTTGTGTTCTCTAAACTCATTTAAGAAATATTGATCTGCAGACAATTCATGACGGATCCTATGTGTCTCCATTGTCAAAAGCCTTTCGAAATTCTGTCAATAATTATTCTTTCTTGTCATAATAAAAGTTACCATTGTCAAAGGAAGCGTATACTCACCTTGACTTTTGTTTTGTAGGCATAGGAATGTCAGGTTGTTTAACTGCTGGTGTGGTAGTAGCCTGTTTGCCATCCTGCAATATATAAATACAGATGTTTGTAAAACATGTATACCAAAAGGCAGTCCAATAGTGGAAAATGGTAAACTTTGACCTACTGACCTCAAAACAATAGGGGTCATCTACTGTTGCTGACCAACTTCCATGTAAAAGTTGAAGATCCCAGGGCAGACGGTGGTGTGAAATGATTTAAATTTAATACATTTTGGTGAGACAAATTTACGATTTGAACATAACTTTTGTTTTTAGCACTTACAGTAGATTTTGTTCCTGAAACTCCAACTTGACTTGGTGTGGTTTGATTTTGCTGCAATACTGAAACAAGAGATGACAAGTATTCATTTGCATGTGAACTACCAGCTGAAAACGCTTTTATTTTTTGAGGGAGTAGAAGTGTTGTTGGTCATCTCGACCACACAATCTAATCCCCATGACTACAGTAAACTACCTCCCAAATACAGAACATGTGTGTTAGTAACTCTTCCAAGTTTAGAAATCCACAACTTTACAACCTCTCAACGAGACTGTTCAGTAAACGGTTATGACAGGTGCAAGAGTTGTCCATAATTTCTATTTTTAGTTTCTCTTTTAAGTAACCTTGACCCCCAATGGTCCCACTTTGAATCCCAGGAGGTCTGCCCACATAAGTAGCTACACAGCAAATTTCATCATGGTATTTACCTATTTTATTCCTAACTAAAGTTATCCAACAGAAATCAAGGACGAACCGATGAACGGACGAACAGACAATCACTTTATGCCGCCTGCATCTACTACTCCTACATCAGTAGATGCCGGGGCACAAAAATGCATTTTGATCAAAATCCACAAAATTTTATAACCAAGAAAATATGTAATTGTACAAAATGATTATGAGATCTGAGATCGGGGACCGGTGATAATCAATCATGTGATGGCCATAATCAGCGGTAAATAGGCTCATTTTTGTAACTATACATAGTAAGTAACAAGTGTATTATTTGACAATTTTAACTGGTTCTACTCACAATTCAACTCAGCTTCACATTTTCTGATCCACGTTTTGAAATTGTTATCATCAGCTGGAAAGAGAAACAATTTATACACTGACATGTACAAACCAAGTGTACTGTGTATCTAGTAACAATTTCCATAAAATGCACAAAGTTAATAATTATGTCAAATTTGTCAAATCTCAGCGGAAGCCGGGTCGGAAGTGATGAGAACGGTTAATGAGCCACGAGCTAGTTAAATAATGGTTACCGTAGATGGCCTACAATTGAGAATGGATTTGGGAGGTACTGTATGCATGAAAGAGACTGTTAAGTGTCTTATAAGTAAATTGACTGGCCCCTTCAATAGGGGTGACACTATCATAAACAAACTTTTTACCAATTGATTATGCGACTAGGCAAACTTATTTCAATTTCTATTATTTGCTTCATACAAACGTAAATGATTTCCTACCATTGATCTTCTGACCGTCAGTAAATGCATCCTTGGCTGATTGATAATCTTCTAGGTAAAATAACGCCATCCTGATACATAGAATACAAATAGTGAAAACAATATCAGAAATAAAAAATCAAAGTGAAATATTTGAGAACAAATGGAGTTCTTTATAAAATGAATAAAATTGAAAGGACAAAAAAAATAATAACGCCATCCTGAATACGGAAAAAAATTGACAATTCAGTAACAGTGTCACATAAACACAGTATCAGGTGATAGCGAGAGTGCTTCATCATTAAACATGGCAGAACAGGAAAAAGATTTTTATGATTTTATATTTTAGAAGTAGCCACATCTCAACATAGATATTAATTTAATCATGTACATTACCGGTATTATTCACATTCTGTGAAATAAGGATTTTAAAATACTGAAAATGAATGATTTCCTACATACTCTATGTATATTTTGGAAATTCCTATAAAATTTACTTTCCCAAGTAAATATCACATGTCCAAGACAACATGTGCTAATTTCACAAACAGTTGAAAACTATTAAACTTCTGAACATTTTTAGCTAAATACTGTTACATAATTATGCCATTTTTAACATAATGGGAGTTTTTACATATTAAATGAATATTTCCGCATTGTGCAAGTATTACAATAATTCATTATTGATATACTTCAACATACCCTTTTCTAAGACAAGCCTTAGCATTGTTTGGATTAAGTGTCAGGGCTTCCACAGCATCTTCAACAGCCTCTGTAATATCAAACATATATAATAATCTTGTACAAATAAGACTGTGTTCAGTAAAAACTTATGCCCCGATGGAAGCCTTGTCCATAACAAATAGCTATTTAAGTCAGGGGTCATAATTCTGTTGCAATGTTGGATAGTGTTACATGCCTTGACAACCTTCTGGTAAACAAGCATGTCAAGTTTGAAAGCAATGCCTTATTGGACTAAAAAATATTTGAGTTTAACATTTTGTAACAGACTTTTACAGATGGACAGGTGCATCGCTATATGCCTCAGCATCAGTAGATGCCAGGGCATAAAAAGTTACCAATTATCGAGGGTTGTTTTCAGTAGTTAAGCCATTCAACTACCCTTTAAGCATAATAACTTCCCCTGGTCATTTGACTACCTAAGGAATCATGCGATCAAATCACCCTGAGGAGACTAGTTCTCCCCTGGTCAGTGTGCAGCCAACATCGATCTGCGGCACCCAGGAATAGACACTGTCCACACAGTTACAATTTACACCATGGTGGAGTGGAGCATGTGGCTTGTTTTTGCTTAGAGAAATTAACCAGTGGTCCAAGTAATGAGATTGACTGATTATTTGTAATCATGGGAGGCAATATCATGAAACAGGCCTCATTTATAAATTATCTAAATATTGCTGGTTATACGATATCCATAGTGGTTTTACATCAAGCTAGCATACATTCTCACCTTTGTATCTTTCTAGTTTCATATAGGCTTGTGCTCTGTTACAAAATACATCGTCTCTATTTCTCTCCAATTCAAGGGCTTCCGTATAAAGCTAGAAAATATATATCGGTAATGTGAATTAATGATTTGAACATAATATTAAGCAATACAACATTTAACAGTTTAGGGCCCGACTTTAGGCAGAATTAAAAACTTTCTTTGTTTCCCCTTCACAACCCAAGCAGATTTAGAATGGGTAGGAGGTAGTAGGATAAATATTAACATACCTATTACCTGTACTGTAGTCAAATTTCACTTTAACATCAACTCGAACGAAGACTAAATATAAGGCAAAATTTAGCAACAGACTGTTACAGAGGTAGGAACTGTAATTGTAAACTAGCTGCCTCAGTGCAGAGGAAAATGCATTATTACTTGTAAATTGTAACAAGAGCAATGCCGAGCAGTGCTGGATGCTTGACTTTCTTGTACTTGTCAGTACCCTTGTTCATCAGTGAGTGAAAGTTCTAAGAGTAGCAAGGGCAGATAATAAATAAATGTAGGTTACATCAGCTTTGTCAGTACATGGTCTTCCACTGTGATGCCTGATAGGGAATAACTAGCGCTATCACAGGAGTGATGAATCATACCCCCGCAGCACCGCCTTGACTCAGGAATATTATTTAAAATTATAGTCTAAACAACACATTTGATGGAAATCTGCTGCTATACAGATTGATAAACACCATGATTGAAATTTCATGACTTTGTACCAAGCAATTTTAAAATCCAGTAAGAAATGACAAAGTTACAGAGCGGACACGATTTGCATGACTATATAACCTTTGACCTCTAAGTGTGACCTTGACCTTTGAGATAGGGACCTGGGTCTTGTGCATGACACACCGTCTTGATGTGGTGAACATTTGTACCATGCAATTTTAAAATCCAGTAAGAAATCAGGCACGGATCCAGGCGGTGGGCACGAGGGCCCGTGCCCCCCCAGTTGGCTGAGATTTTTTTTTAAAACTTTGAATAAATAGTAAAACAGCTATTAAACAGACATCTCTAAATAATATGGGTATTTTTTCTTATGTTCTAGATGAAAAAGTATTTGTAAGATGGGCATTTTTCGTGCTCGCTTCGCTCGCAGAATATTTTAATATACATGTATATATTTATACGTAGCTGTTGCATCACAGAAATCAACTACAAGAGAACTTTTGCCCTAGCTCATTATATTACCTTTTGACTGTTAAATAATCATAACTAAACCATTAAGGTTAACTCTCAGAATAAAGAAAAAAAAGGTATTTCAGTGCCCCCAGATAGGCTTAGAATGCACTAGATTCGTCCATTACTTTGAAAATTTTCCCGGGGGAGTATGCCCCCAGACCCCCCTACTTATTTTATAATATTCCAATGGCCAAAACGATGAAAGCTGGTATATACAAATACTGTATGTGAACACTTACTAATATGCACGAACGTACACAATGTACATGTTGACGCTTATAACATAAAAAGTACTATGGATTCCCCCACATCTACAAATGAACCCACTTCCTGTGCATTTTCACACACACACATTAAGCAACCCCCCCCTGGAATTCCGTACATACCTCGTGCCCCCCCACTCAGAAATTTCTGGGCCTGAGAAATGACAAAGTTACAGAGCGGACACGATTTGCATGACTATATAACCTTTGACCTCTAAGTGTGACCTTGACCTTTGAGATAGGGACAGGTAACAAAACAAGGGTCAAAATCAATGTTCGTTGGGATTAAAGTTCGTGGTTGAAGTTAACCACGAAATCCTCGAAATTTAATCCCCATGAAAATTAATGATTTTAAAGTATACAAAAGCCAGAAAACGCCATACCCCTAAACAATTCTAGCTATAACACTAAATGGTTGCGGTATACATGAGGGCACCTATGGGTAGTAGCTGAGTGTAATAATGTATCGCAACTGAATGCTGTCAGTTCAGGATTTGGCATCGAATGTTTCCTGATTGTTGTGGTTACATTGCATTATATGCGAAAGTGTTTACGAAGCGATGCAAATAGAATAGGTAAGTACTATTTTGTTATCAGTTGATAGTTGAACACGATACACGCTTACATTTTGTGTCTGTTGCCTAAACAAAGAACTATGTAGCACTTTCCATGTGAGGTAATCCATGCCTCCTTATTTAATTGAATTGTTGGTAACTGAAGGAAGCTGCTCAATAGCACTTCGCTTAGGCAACAGACACCTGGCCATTAAAATAAAACCTGAAGCTGACATGGTTTGTACAGATCTTTCAAATTCAAAACAAAATTCAAGGACTTTTACTGGACTTTTCATTCATTTTCAAGGTCATATTTTTACTACTCATGATGTCAAACAGCGCAGAAACATCAGAAAAATTACCCCCCAAAAATAAAATAAAATTGACTTTGGTGCTTAGTTTGTCAGGTTGTGATAATCACTAATACTGTTCATTTCGTACCCTGTCATGTTATCCCCAGGTAACCATGGTACTAAATCTCGGGACGAATATACTCATCATAAAGCTATAGCGATGATTTTTTGTGTGATTTAATTGTATTTGTAAGATATTTTCTTATTTCCTACTTAAAAAAAGTAAATTCAAGATTATTTTTAAAAATTTATAAAACAATTCAAAATTCCAGGACTTTTCAAGGACTTTTTTCAGTGAGAAATTCCAGGACTTTTTAAGGACTAGGCATCAAGTTCAAGGACTTTTCATGGTCTGTACGAACCTTGGCTGCAAGCGAGACAATGCTTGCCTTAGCTGGCTTACAGGTTCCTGTCAGTTTGTTTGGTGCTGGTTGTGCCATGGATCTTTCTCTATAGGGGCGGACGCAACCATATTTGGTAGCTTTCCCGTGGTTTATGACCATGTTGACAGTGAATACTGGTATCAAATACTAAACCTAATGGCACACTGAAAGCATTGCTTCCGCTGTAGTTCAGGATATACAGCTACCAAATGGCATCACTTCCGTCAACAACTGGCGCCTTCGGCAACAATGCTAGTAGGTATACTGGTGCCTCGTATTTCCGTGGTACTTAACTATAAACTTAAATATAATGTTTACAACAGCAATACTGGTTACAGCCTGCCACTGAATAATAAAATGTACCTTTGGTTTATGATTTATTCTAATTAAATGTTTTTATCGGGCAAAACATAAACAAAATTCAGTTTTTCCTTAACCTACTCCTTTCTACACTTGGAGAGCAGATACCCCTATTTCCACGGTATCCAATGAAAACAGTTCTTAGTGTTGCCAACAAGACATGCATCTGTCTGAAACCTTGTAAAAATGTTAAGACAGATGTTGCTAACTGTAGCAGACAAGTTAACATAAGCTGTTATGTATATTTTTGTAGCTAGAGGTTTAGCAAGTGATCTACTCTTAAAACACTAGAAAATTTACTCTTTACTTGGAGGAAAAGTAAATTTAGCCCAAAAAGATTGTTTATTTACTTTTTTGTCTACGTTTTTATTAATTTGTGAGATTTAAGCGACAGTGCACTTATTTACAGGTATATTTCGTATGTGTGACATACACAACTGTTTATATTCAATACCACAGAATTAGGGGTACCACGGAAATACGAGGCGAGGCTATACTAGTACTGATAAATTAATGCTACGCACATGTCAGTTGCTTCCATGGGGATGGGCGGTGGCTAGCCAGGGAAACGGCAAACCCCCACGGGATTGATGCTGGATAGCCGGGGAAACATCCATGTTTTAAATTTAAAATGTTTTTACCTTCCACCTTCCCCAGCAACGGAAAATGTTGGGACTTTTTTCTCTGAACCAAATTATCCCTGGGAAAATATTTAGTTGTCAGGGGCATGTTGATTTGTCTTGTGTTTTAGTTTATTCAGAATTTCGATACCAACAAATCTTAGAATTTCTTGGATCATGATTACTGTATATTACATATAAGAAATTATACAATTGCTGTTAGAACTTGCTAGAACAAGAACGATAATCCAATAATTTCAGAATCTCATTTTTACCTGGGCTGCTTTCTCGTAATTTTCGTTGATAAACTCATCATTTCCCTGCCTGCAAAGATAACAAAAGTTAAATGTCACACTGCGCTAAATATGAAGTCAATTCATCAAAGACAAACCGTTCAAACAGAGAAAAATTCTAAAACGAAAGTTACCCAAACAAATCGGACGCCATGTTGTTTCTTCCAAAACGGTGCGTAACTTATTTGTATCACTTGTGATTCATCCTGACATTTTCTGACAGTTGAGAAAGATTCCAGTGTTCATTATGCGTAAATGGATTGGTGGCACTGTGAACGGTAGACCGTTTAAAGAGAGTTCAGATGCTTACTCACGTACTGGTATTCCTTGGTATGATTGTTAGTTCATTTTTAAAATCTGGGCAATAATTATTGTTGGTTTTTACTTCAAACTTGTATATGTTCGGATATGTACAATTCGGATAATCATTCATTACAGCTATAATGTTGTGTTGATGTAGTATCGTTGTGCAACTAGTTAAAGTTGTTGGCCATGTGTGATTTTTTATTGGGGTTTCATGCACCAGTGACTGCCGATGAGTTGCAATCAAGACCCCACCCTGGTGATTGGCGGAGGGAAGCCGGATAATTACTGTTTTACCTTCCAGCTTCCCCAGCACTGCCTGGGAAATGTGGGGGATTTCGTCTCTGAACAAATACCGTAGGGCCAGTATTTAGTTGTCGGGGGCTGGGAAATATCAAAGATTTCACCATCAGCTGTCCCCATGGGTGCGTACTGTGGATGCAACTGACTAGATTTAGATGCATGCTAAAGACGAGTAGTAATACTGTACTCCACTTGCTGACAGGGTTGTTTAGTCCTTTTATACAGGGTCTATGCCACTTGTCACCCAGATGTCGGACGTTGTACTACTTAAAACCAATTTACTTTCGCAAACACTAATTTTCGCTTTCTGCCAATTGTCAGTATAATCGCGACTACAAACTTATTTTAAGTCTCACACAATGTTGATATTAATGTTTTGAACACTTTTACAGCTACTTAATTTTCACCAAATTAAATCAAGCAAAATAATTTCTTGGTTGACAATACAGTGATACCTGATCTCAAGGATTTGGGAACACACTAAGTCCTGGGTATATGATTTTTATGAACCTACAACATTGGCGCCCAACGTGGCCGATGCACCAAATGTTGTAGGTTCATAAAAATCATATACCCAGGTCGGGGCTCGAACCCACAATCTCCTGCTTGCATGTCAGGTGCTCTACCAACTAAGCTACTCGGGCCGTAATTATATCATCTCGCTTACAGGGCGAATGCTCCACCGACTGAGCTAGCCGGCTGCTTACACAAGTTTCTCCCCTTTTGAAGATATGTTCAGACCGTGACATACTCCCTGTCAGAATGAAATTCGTCCTCGAATTTCTGACAGGTCTAGAGAACATATGTGATATGTTCTCGGAGCAAATACAGTCATGGCCCCATGTTGGGTGCCAATGTTGTAGGTTCATAAAAAGCATATACCCAGGACGGGGCTCGAACCCGCGACCTCTTACTTGCAAGTCAGGTGCTCTACCAACTAAGCTACCCGGGCCGACGACAGTACAAGTAATTGTATCAGTCAAATACTAGTCCTGTGACATATATGGTTATTTTTTTACTAAATCAGATGGAAGGTAATAAGTTCAAGTTGTTGATGGTTAGTGGTATAAAACTGTATTTTAAAGTCAGAGTGATGTTTATAAATGTCGCTATGTGTTAGGATTATGTTGCACCACACCATAAATTTTGGTGTGTTTATTTGATAGTTTCCTGTATGACTTATTTGGTGTTTGACTATCATAGTTGGCTGTTAAAATTATACCTCTCCTTTGAAACTTTAGTGTGACTGCTCAGGTAATGGGCATGTTGGATATTCGTAAACTTAGTCTGTATAAAGCATTCTTGTATTGACCTAATGCTAACTTAAAATTAAAGCCTTTATAATATTTTGTTTTACAAGCTCAATGTCATATCAAGGAACTTATTTTTGAATTTCTGATAATTTATAGCTCCACAAAGTGCAATGTATCGCTGTACGAGTCAAGTTGATTTGTTAACCAGAAAACTGTTTGTGTCTTTTGTTGCATCAGACACCCTGCTGTCCCAATGTAATGTGTCGTAATAAATAAAGTTTTTTAATCTTCATAGTTTTATTTGTACCTGTAAGTTATTCATATTTGCACTCTACCTTGATTTCATCAAACTAATACTGTGAAAAAAAAGAAAAAATGCAGCCTTTATTGCAGTCCTAGCTCTTTGGAGATGATCATTCCATTTAAAAGGTTGACATTGGTATAAATAAAAGACCATTGAGTTATAGTTTCCAGAAGTCCCTTTATTGCCTGGTTTGTCTTAATGTAGTGGTTTGACATCAGATAATGCCAATATATTCAACTGGACCTGGATTTAGAATTGAGGCAGCTGTCATACTTTCAAATAACTGTTTTGTCTACTTAGTTTATGGACAAAGGGAGACAATTCCTCATTCAGATGATACTGCTGAAGAAAGATGAATTCTCTGCCTTTGTAAATATAATTGCACCATAACTATTTCAATGACTTAGAATTAGAAGGTCGTAAGTGCCACTTACGACTTTTTAAGATTCATACATATTTAGAATAAGCATCACAAGGCGCTTCTTATGATCCCATTTTAATAAAAATCTGAACCTGTCATGTTGACCAAAATGAAGTTGTAAAAGTTTGTTTTACTATGAGTAAAGACTAAAATTTAATGTCAGATAGTTTTTCCGTGTTTTCTCAAAATGTCGATTTGGTAGTTACCACCTTCTCATTCTAAGCCATCGATTTGTCTATTTCAATTCTGTTCTGTGAATTCAGAATCTGGAACACCCTTAATGATTATCCTTGTTTCAGTTTGCAAAAAGGTACTAGTTGTTTTATCAATATCAGCTGATTACTGTAGAGGGGTGATGTAGTCCCATTGTTATAAGTCATTTGCAGTTTCTGGGATCATAGCGAAGTGGTCTTATGCCATCATACTTCACATGGCTAGGTGATCATGAAAAACAAAAAAGAACGGCGATCATGACGTACATGAAATTGTATGTGTACGAAAACCACAATCAGTGCAAGTTCATCATCATCAATCAGTGTGGTTAGTTAAGTCTTCAGACTCTCATATTTCAGATGAAATATTATAGTACTATTTGTGCCGTGTGGTGACTGTATTAAGTTGCCAGTGCAGTCTTTGTTTTTGTCGGATAGTCGTCCATATATAACTGTTCACTGGCCAATAAGGTTGTAGGGCTGTTACGACTATCGTAGTCAAATGTGTTCCTAGTTCAACTTCGTACTCACATTGTTAGGCACGCAAGGGCGCCATACAGTATACCAGTAGGCTCGAATCCCTTTACAGATGCTAACTGCACAAAAGCACCTTTTGTTTTGTGAGTGGCTTTATAGTTTTGTTATACCCCATGCACAAAATAAGTTTTAAGGGGGGGGGGGTATACTGTAGTGTTTTCAGCTTGTCTGTCCATCCATCCATCTGTCTGTAGACGCACTCTTGTAAACGCAACTTTCCCTAAAAATTTTGAAGGATTTCCTTCAAACTTTAATAGATGAAAAATCGTATCATGTAGATATGCATGAAGGAAAGAATTTGTGTGATCTGATGAGTTTTGCCTGAATTATTGCCCTTTGCCAATTGGGGGCATATTAGTTTCAGACTGCCAAATGGTGAAAGTTGATCTTTTGGCTGCTAGTCATGCATATTAATGTGCAAGGCAATAACATTGTTATTAACACCATGTCTGATTCAGTATGGGTTCGAATCCCACTCCATTGTTTATTATATGTAAGTGCAAACTTCTTCAAACTCTATGTAATTTATTCCTGCAGATGTTACAAGAGATGTTTCTACAACATGTATGCCCCATAGCAGTCTAATTGTCGAAAATGGTAAAGGTCACAAAGGCCTTGGCCTTTGACCTACTGACCTCAAAATCAATAGGGGTCATCTACTGTTGCTGGCAAACCTCCACATAAAGTTCGAAGATCCTAGGACTAAGCATTCTTGTTGAGTTATTGAACGGAAACCATTTTGGTCTACCTACACCCCAGACCGACAAGTGCAAAGCATTATAACCCCTCATCAAAGATGGGGCATAATTACTTGTCCCAGAATACTGCTAATTTTATAGACTGTAATAATCATTTTTCAATTTGAAAACATGGCTTTGTAAAGTTCATTACGGTTTTCACCAATCCATTAAGAAACACACATGAGTAAATTAAGAAATCACTTTAATAGGTCCACTATTTTACAGACAAAAGCACACATCATGAAGAAAATGTTGTAAACAGTTCATACATCCATCATTGCTATAGTGAGGTTGGTCAGACTGTGGTAGATTTAGCTGAAAATAAAAGAGAAAAACAAATTATAACACTTGATACCACCGATGAACATTTTGGTTCGATATTAAAATAATTAGCATTTATACAATTATATTGATGTGACTTCAATGGTCAATTGATTATATATCACATACAGGCTTCGTGAAAACTTCTGGTCAGTCCTCCAGTCCCTACTAACAAATTTTGATTCAGACTAACACAAAATTCTGTATAATTCTATTTGACAAGGAGGAAAATTCACTCATATTACCAAGTTAGACTGACACGTTTCAAAACTTTTCATGGAGCCTGCCACATACTTGGGCTAATACTAGACTAGTGTCACTAATTAGAAGTGCTTTGATCTCTCTAGATATTTAGTAAGTCATATTTTTGCTATAATCAAACAACTTCAGGACAAACATTCAAGCTATTTCTGAATCATTAATTCCGACTGAAACAGAAAACTTATCCAAATATAATTTGGATTTTTTACAGATCATAACTCATAAGTAATTTAGCTTAGATTTGTAAATATACAACTTATAAGCATAATTTTTGGATCTGAGCAAATTGTTCAATTCAGTCAATTGGGCTATAAAGTATAAATCTTGCAGCAGTACTCTGCAAATGAAATAGGTAATTAAAGGTCGGGCATGCATTCATGCTACACAATACTGTCCGGAAACTGACATAGCTGTAAATAATGTTTTACACTATTTTTAAACTACAGTTTAGTAGGGCTGTAACGGTATACCGCGGTACACAAAAGACCGCAGACTTCAGTCCAACACGGTTCACGGTACAAGAGTTGCAAATTTCGGTACGGTTCGGTATAAGCCTTTTTATGAGCAAAATAATATTCAGAGAACGAAAATGTCTAAAAGCCTTCTGATTATGAATAATTACCACGCATCATTCGTTTTCATTGTATTAAGATATGCCTCATATTGTAGAAAATCATTTAAAATAGTTGATAGCCACATAAAATTGCTGTTATAGAATCAACAAATTCATAGTCACTTAAAAATTGTAGTATTTAAGCTACTGTTAGAGAATATTGTATCATATCGAAATATACCGAACCGTTAGAAAAATTGACGGTACGTATCATATCGTGAGGTGAGCGTACCGTTACAGCCCTACAGTTTAGCTAAACACTTAAACAGCAAAAAAATCATCATAATAAACACTGCTAACATCACATTTATATAATATAAACTAAGGATCAAGCATAACGCAACATTTAGAATTCGGCTCAAAACCAGTTTTACTATTTAACTATCACACCTTGTTTATCAAATCTTGTATTGCTAAAAATTTATTTGAGCCAAATCCCCAGTACTTCTGTATCCAGTTTTTTCCCTTCTATAGCAGGGGCCTGTTATAGCAGGGGCCGTTTACAACAAGTTTTTTCTTCCCTTTTACAAAAAATATGTTTATGTTATTTTTTCCCAAATTTTAAGAAAAGGCCCCTTCCTCTACTGTTGAAAAAAGTCCTGGTGTCATTTGCAAGATGACACAGGTCAGGCAAAGGTAACCCAGAAAATCAATTCAGTATTTCCCAGGCAAAAGTTCAAACCCAGAAATTCAATTCACTATTTCCCAATCTCATTATAACCAGATCCTAACATTTGCTCCAGTTAGTTAGATCTGACTACACTACTGTACATACGAATGTAAGAGGTCACGTTGAATTGGCCTGTATGTATTATTGTATAGATAGTGTACTGACTAAAGTCAGTCTACACTTAACTCTCAATGTATAAAGTTTAGACTGTAAACTACAGCAGAGATTCTCTGCACTTTCAGATTTGTGAGAGTAGCAATTTGATTGGATAGCAGCATCAACATGACCACATACAGAGTGTTGTCAGATCCTATATCAGTGTAAAGTAGTGGAGCTAATTTGGGTCTGATTGAAATGAGATCAACTATTTCCTATCATGAGGCTATGTAACCATCACGTACAACAATGAACATTTTTTAAATTCATATGTATTAAAAGGATCAAACAATAGCAAATAGAACAGCCACAACTGTGTCATGCTACCCTCTCAGGAAATATGCAATCACACGTCGTCCATGCAGGCAATCAAATTTACTCATTTTTCTACACATGAAACTTCCACACAAATTTCTAACAGTTCATTTCGGCTTAACACTAAGCCTTCATCAGGGTAAAAAATGATTTCTTATATATGTCCACTATAAATTAACGGAAGATTCAGCACAATACACTTGAAGCTTATTTATGATATTCATAGCAAGACAAATTCTAGTACTAATGTATCAGTCTTCAAAATTAGCTTTTGTCCGGCACAAGTACTAATTCTGTTGATTCGGGCACTTTATTGATTTTTTAAGTTAAATTTAGTTAATATGTATTGGGTGCATATAGGAAAACTGTTAAATTTGCCAATTCAGGCAAGTAGTTTCAAATTCTTAATGGGGTACAAATCATAGACAATGTATTTATATAATAAATTATATATACAAGCATATTCTTGGTTATTTCACTTAAAAAATAGTGCTGTAGGAAATGTTAGCATTATTTTAAGCAATTAATTTTTTATGAATAGTAAATTCTTTAACATAGAATATTAACTATTCTGTGTAAATGATCAGTTAGTAACATGATAAAATACTGAATATAAATGTAACTATTTCAATTAATTAATAGTGTCCTTGTACATTGTAAATAAAGATACATTTATATGTACACAGAGTTTGCCGAGTAGAATTAGCTTCAAGCCACTGCCACACTGATCAGTACAATGTCAATGTGACACAGTTGTCCCAGACTCATAAATGATATGAGCAACAAAAGGCATGCACAACTTATATATTAAATGTAGATAGACTAGGGCAATGAACGTACTGCCCTTCTTAATGTCAATTTTAATCACAGTTGCCAAACAGGTCTCATGATTAGGTAGTTTGGACTAAAGGGCAAACTCTTGTATCTATAATATGCATAAAGCGTCATGGTACAAATGCTGTATGAAAAGCTGTAGAAGTCAGTTAACGTGACTATAGTCTACTATAAAAGAACAATGTCATGCTGAACCCAACACATCATAGATGCAGTCAACCGACATCGGGTTACCTGATCATTAATATCCAAGGTACTGGCCGTCTTTACCTGCATACATGTTGAAATCAATTAATACAGTAGGATACAGAACCAAATTAATTGCACAGACTGTCTTTGGTAATTATTAATGTTCCATTAAATCATTTCAGTTTTAAGAGTAAAGACAAATTATTCAAGGCATTATTTGCATCAAATCTGATCCAAATTTAATAGATACTCAAAATAGCTGACTTATTTTGTCAGCCTCTCTTGCCAACCTTTCTCTGATCATGATATCAGGGATATCAGCAAAATCTTTTAATTGGTTAACCGTTCCATCATCATTCATGTATCAACCCTTATCTTTGACTGTGACAGAGACACCATAATAAATTTAACAATAATATTTTATTTCTTAAATGATAATTTATATGGTGTCAACCTTTAATAATTATAAAATGTAACGGACATTGCAAATTGCATAAAAGATCTTTAAAAACTTAGACATCATGATACTCACCAACAGGTTTACCATTTTCATATTTAACAGCCTTGATCATTGATGGCTCAGCACGCTTCAAGGATTCTGTTTTATAGTCGGCCTTCAAAGCATCACGCACCGCCCTAGCACAGACATTAGAATATCTGATGTAACTGAAATAGATATCAGGAAAATTATATAAAGTAGTGCAAATGAAGAAGGAAAAAGGGCACCAGTGTGGTACTCAAACCAACAGCCTCCAATATTAAATTTTCCTACATTGAACAGTTTAAACAGACTGACAACGTACTTTCCCATTGATAGCAAGTTCTTGTGCAAACTAAAAAAGGGCCTTAGGGGCGCCTCATCGCCTGTTGCAGTCTGTGAATTCAGGATTTCCAACCACTTCCCGAAACGGCAAAACTTGAATTGTTTTCCTATTAAAAATTTATTATGCTTTATAATTACTGCAGAAGTTATTTGTCCAAATCAACTATTATCCAGAATACTGGAGCCTGCTGCATAGACAAGTTGCAAATTTTTTAATTTTGACTTATTGAGCTCTTAAATACTTTAATCAGTGCTCCAGATAATTTTTAGGTGCAATGAGTCGTTCACTCCCTGTTTTCAAAACTAATGAGTGAAACACTCCGCAGACAAAATATTATTGACTTCGGCTTTAAACACATACAGTCACATTCAATAAGAAAGCAATTATTAAACAGTTCCTTTTTCCAAATGCATGTGCTGTCTCATTGGTATATGTCCCGTAGCTAAACCATTATCAATATATTGACAACTTTTAAGAGTAAAAATGCATCTATGTTTTTCCATGACATGATGTGTAAATGAACTGTAAAGCAATATTCTTTAAAATTTGTTTGTGAATTGAATTACATGGTACAATAGATCTTTTCGTAACATCAACTTACACTAACCGCAAAACTCGCATTTTTCACGTGTTGTCATTGCTTCTGTCATCATTCTATCTGTCATGCATGTATTTTCAACTATTTTGTATTGGAAAGTTTCAATTCAAGTTTTAATCATAGTATCTTCCATGATAAATTATATGCAAGGTCGTACATACTCTCATGTGTTACCACATCTGGTTTAAAACACACGCATATGAAAGCTAGAATCCTGCATATTTACCGATAAAAACTTTTGTTTTCAAAGTGACATTTGTCAGTGGATTTTTCTACCTGTACACCGGATTGGAAGTGTCTAAAACCAAGACAACTGACCGGATTACGGAAGAGTTACTTCCCTTCGACGCATCGGAATTGATCAGAAATGCGTGATCGTCTTTTTCAATGCGTTTTACGACGCACATAAATAATTTTTAATGCGTTATTCATTAATTTCAATGCGTAATCACGCTTTCACGCACCTTATCTGGAGCTCTGCTTTAATGCAACGTACGTGTTGCCTGATAGCATACCATTCTTTTACACTTTGCTAGACGGCAGGGCTCCACACTAACACTGGTCCCAGGCCAGTGAAAATCAAGATTAAAGAAGGACCAGTGAAAATCTTGAAGACCAGTAACTGTTTTATTCACAAATTTTACGTTTCTTTGCTGGGGGACCAGTGACCTAAAATAGTTAATGTCAAGCCCTGCAGACGAGCGCTTTCTTATGCAATGGACTACTTTGGTTAAGCTCGGTAGCGCTTTGCTGTGCAAGGGTCTGCTAGCTGTGAATGCTTGCCAGTATGGGTAGCATATAGCGGACGTAGCGCCTATTAGTTATTTGAAACAAGCAATTTCTAGCTGTAGCACCTTGCCTAGATGCTGGACAAGTTCTAATTTCGCAGAATGCAGTCCGACTACAATTAGCGGTTGCTACACTCAAACCCCTCACCACGACGTCGAGTATTGTTGCCGTTGCAACACACCATTTGTCTTCAACAACTCCCTCAATGAGTCATGGTTTAGAACCCAGTGCCAAAGTTGAAGTTGACAGCAATGTCAAAATTCTCTCTGAATTGACTGAAGGTTAGCCGGGAAATACAAACCAAATAATGACTATATTTATCCATTTGGCATACACTTCTTCTACCCTAAGGCTAAAAAAAAATTATTGATAAAGTAGAACTCATTCAAAACGACCCAACATCGAATTAGCAACCCCAGTCAATTTTTGCATGTCCACAAAAATAAATAATTGTTAGTTCACATTAAAGAACTCATTAAAAGCTCTGCAGGACTGTTTGAATTATTTAGGTATGTCATCTGGATCAAAAGTTATGTCAATTTGAAACCATAAAAAAACGGTCAATTTTAGGAATTTTTGCCTTCTAAAAGACAGACTTGTAATCGCGTTTCCACGGAACCGAAAATTTCACAATTTTTAAACAAATTGCTGTAACTTTTTTAATTCTTCAGAAAACTTGATGAAACTTGGCTTAATAATGTATTTTGGTATGCTGATTTCAATTTTGCAATCAGATTAGATGTTATACCATTCAGTAAAAAGCTACAGATGAAACATATGTAAAGTTTCAACACATTTATCATTGATCAGAATTATACAGGTACTGGTAGTACCAGACAAGACTATACAACTTTACCAAGAATTAGCATACTAATACACTTACAGGAAATATTAATAAGAATTGCACTATAATAATGAAATATAGTTTACTAATAATTATATCAATGCTAACTTGACATTGACTATGCAGAAATAGTTATAACATGAACAAGATTTCAGCGCATCAGCAGATGGTTAGGCATACAACCATGAAGCTATATAAATGTCTCAGATAGGCATTTCACTTTTCCCTTGATAATTGTTTTCAATTCAATGAGGTGTAGACTACTAGAAATCTAATAGATCTATTAAATTGTGAAGTGTTACATCCATATTTGAGTACAACAAGGAGTAAAAATTCACCTGACATTGAGGCGAAACCAAGACTGCGGTGTTACTTTTCCGTACTACTGAAGCTCAGCCAACTTAACTAGCGGGTTGCTGGGCTGGGAGTCAGTCACTATATTTGTTCCCCTTTTATTTATTGGATGGGACCTTATGCCAAGCCACTACTGACACCCTAACAGAGCCGCGAGACATCATTCTCGGACCATTCACAGCAACTACCATTTAAGTAAACTTGTAAGTGAAACCCATGACCCCCGGTATTACTAGCTTATAGCTCTGCCTACTATGCTAGCTAGCCCAGCCTGCTGTGAGTCAGTCGCAGCATCCACCTGAAACTTATTAATAAAGTACAGTGAAATTTGCCACCAAATGAGAATCTTAATCATTGCTAATATAAATGTAATGAAAGGAGCATTAATATGATTGAGGCTCTCATAAAGTTGATGCAATATTGCAAAAAAAAAAATTCAACACTCCTCCCTAGCCTATCTATGGTGGGTGGGGGGTGGTGATTTTATTTTTAGCAATATATGCCATATTATCATAAATAAATCATAGTGAAACTTAATATTGGTGTTAATTGATATAATTAAGTAAGATTAATCATTCAAGACTTGATCAATTGCTTTTAAAAGACGATTTTCAACCATACAATTCTCCTTCGTCGGCAAAAAATGACAGGTGCCCGCTGATGTTTATTTCCCTAAATTTCATTAAATTACGACTTGCAACATATTTTTTGTGAGTTTTATCCATTTTAAACAAGAAATTAAACTGATTTAAGCCAAAAAATGTCTATTGACGATCTTTTTATCGGTAAATTGAAAAAATCTGATTTGCAGTAAAAACGAGTGAAAAATGGCGGCGATTTTTTTTAGATTTCGGTCGCACTTACTGGACCAAAAAATTAATGCGGTCACTATTAGTAGTCCGATTTTGATGATTTAAACATCATGTTGAAGGAGAAAGACTATTCTATGGGGTTATATTCTAATTGTTAGAATTTATTATTTACATTTTGAAAAAAAATGACGTTAACTTTGGAACCCCAGAACTTTTTTTATTTATATTCGGATTTCAAAAATGAAGGTTTCGGGGCAAAGCTCAATCCTTCTTCTGATTGGTTGTGAAGTTTTAATTATATTGAATAACATTAAAGCCTCCGCTTGTAGTGTGATGTAACATGTATGCCAATAGCGCCGGGCCGAAACTGTGATTTTACCAGATAGACGAAAATATTGTCGAAAATCGTTTTTAACTCAAAATATTTAAACTATCGATTTTCTTACAAAAAAAACATTACTACCATAAGAAAGGTAATTTAGTTCTGTTTTAAAATATGTATACATGTTTATAGTTGTAAGAAACATGATCTTGTAAAACTAATATTTACTACACCATGTAATGAATTTTACATAATTCTTAACAGTACATGCTTATCATCTGGGTTTGCTAATCGAATTTGTTCAAAATATTTTTACACACCAGTACCCCACCCACTTTTTTCAAAGCGTGCCGTCAAATTTACAGTCAACGTGGTGTTTGATACATTGTATGGCGTTGCAAATAAGTGGAAGACAATATAAAACACGTAAATACTTACGTTAGACCAGCATTTCTCCAGAATGAAGACATTTTTGCTAAAAAATCGGCGATATTCGTGTTTCGAAGCAAGCCGGTGTCAAGGTCGAGCTGCAAGCGGTGATTAGGCTAATTTTTACCCGTGTTGAATATCCGGTATCAAAGCACTGAAAGCAGTGTTCAAATACAATAGTTTACCTTGTTCATCCTCAGGCCAGGGAGGTATATATGTAATTTCTTGCTCAGGCACAATATAAAGGTTGTTTTTGTCAAAAATTATTGAGCTCCAAGACTTAAATTTGTGTAATTTTATGATTTTCTTTAAAGAGCTCCTGGCTGTATCACCATGTTCACATAATGAAGTCAGTCCTGTATGAAAAGACCACCAGCACACAGAACATAGGGCAGCTTCAAAACCTATCTCTCCGACACTAGTCTCAGACCATTTTCAAAAACATATACATACCAGTATCTAACTTGTTGAGAGAGACCACCTGTCAACAACGACCACTTTGACTTTTCCTTAGGATGGTCTTTACAGTTTGTGATAAACTGAAACAGTCGTACCTGCATTGTCATTTATGCACCAGCCAATTTTTATGCATGTCAGGGGATGGGGGTTCGGCAGGGATACGGGGGAATTAGACAAATCTTCCCGACAGGTTGGAATTTGACAACCTTAAGGCTATCTACTCTGAGTCCTGGGAAAAGACTTTTGTCCAGTTCCAAGGCCCTGGAAATACTGCCTGATTATGTGTCCCAACCCCAGTGATTTCAACATGAAACATTGTCTCCAGGATGAGGATTTAGACATAAAAAATTAACATGTCTAATTTCCCTGGGTTGCACGCCGATTAAAATTACATCTATACATGCAATTCATGTAAATGTATTATAAACATAATGTATAATATTTTCTGTCAGAATGTAAAATAAAACGTAAAATATTTTTATTATTTTAGTGGTAATCCAAAACGTTATCAGAGCCATGAAGTTGTACGGATGGAAACTGGGCCCCGTTCAAGGTCGAAACCAATTGATGGACCGCTGGAAAGTATCGAAACAGAAGGTCAGAAACAACTTCACTCCATGTTACAGAAACAGATTGACACATCTGCTACTATTCAACAGTAAGTGCATTAGTTCTGCTTATGGATAAAAGTCATTAAATGATTAAAGACTAATCAATTAACTTAGCAGTATTGTAAAATAATTTAATTTTCAATGGGACGAAATTTTGTAGTTTTGGTAAAAGAGACAATTTCTATGGGACATGAATTAATTTATGAAATTTGTATTTCAAGTAATAAATACAGGAGTCAAAATTACATAATATTGTTTGATGTGATACAGCCCCCTGTGGATCTGTAACATCAAAATTGTACTATTGACTTGTTCTGTTCATCCACATGAGGAAAAGTTCCATATAGAAGGGTTATAAGACAAAAAGAAATTGACAGGTTAGTATTATGACTGCTAAGTTACATGCCTATATATTATATGCAGTCCAGAAAATCTGGTTAGGTGAATATTCCGCCATAGAAAAATTCAAAGAAAAAACAACATTGACTGGTCCACTTAATCTATCAATAATCTAGTGTTTCATAAATGTATTTTATAACTGTATAAAAATAACAATCATTGTAGACAACTTGGACAGAAGAGAGAGTTTTCTGAAGGTATCAACTATCAATTTTCCACTGATGAGCTTTCTGGTATACAAAGTCTACGAGATTTCAAAGCTCTGGGTGATGTAGATGTTTATATTGAAGAAATGAAAGGTTATGGTCTGACACATGATGAGATACTGTACAAACTACAAGCAGAAAATGATGAAGCCTTGGTAATTATCTTGTCTGTTGCCTATTAAAGCAAACTGCTACATATTGCTTTTTAGGGGAGTTAATCTATGCCTTCTTTATTTAATTTAATGGGAGGTAACTGAATGGAAGTGCTCTGTAGGGCTTTGCTTCAGCAACTGACACCCTGGCACATGCTGTTTGATGAAAGCTTTTACGAAGCTCATAAATATACGTTCAACTGTAAAGTCTGAATAATTCTTTTACAACTATGAAGTGTATCAATTAAAGTTTAAGATTTTCGTAATTGCTTTGATACAAGAATACTGTGAACAGGTTAACAGTCTGTTTAAGGCAGACTGTAATGACCTTTGGCAATAAAAACTCTTTACTTTGAAATGAGACAATGTTAGATGCTCCTTTAATTATTTTATGACACAATTTTTTAAGACTGTTTGGAAAAAAAAAATTATTGCTCTAATGTGAAATAATGAGACTTATTTCAACATTTTGATAGTGATTTCCCCTGGTTTGGCACTCAGCATTAACAAATTTCTGAGAAAAACTATGGCTGCTTTTCACTCATACAAATGTACCCCTTGTGGTGATGTTTTAAAATTAAAATTATATTTATAAGTTGTAAAACTAAGATCTTGTTTCGAAATTTCTATGTGCTTTGTCTCACTTTTCTGATTTCTTGATTTGATTTTTAGACAAAGAAGAGTAGACTCAGCAATCCTGACTATCATATAGCAAGAATGAAAGAAATTGATGCAAAAATAGAGAGTAAGAAAGAAAGTCTCAAGAAGGAGGATACATTTTCCAACAGGAAACAAATTTCTAGGTATCTATACAAAACTAATGTAAAATTATTTAATTTTGATGGGATGAAATTTCGTGGTTTTGGTAAAAAAGACCATTTCGATGGGGGCGTTAATTTGTGGATGTTGCATTTCATGTAATAAATACAAGGGTAAAAAATATTGCTTGATGGCATTTGATTTCGTGGTTGAATGTGAACATCCAAATCCATAAAATTTAATCTCCCACAAAAATTAATGATTTTACAGTAGTACAGTACAACCTCTCTAGAGCAGCCCTCTGCAGAACAACAACCTCTCTATAAAAACACATTCAAAATTTCTCTACTGTATGATACATTGTATTTGCTATAAATTAAACTTCTGACGAGGAACGATCTCTGTATAATGACTAGTATTTGCAGCTACCTAAGCGTGTTTCTTTACGGAGGTTGTTGGACTACTGTATATTGTTTGTGCAGGAGTGAGCTTGACGTAATCATCAAAATGGAAATATTGGGAAGTGCATACATTTTTCCGAAGACTGACTTTTGATTTTCTCATGCATTGATGGATTGTGAACAGTTTGGCACAAGTATTAACTAGGCATTGTCCCTTCGGAGCAACAAAGTTAAGCTAGGTTACCAATTTTCGAGGGCTCTTTTCAGCTGACAGCCACTTTAAACCACCCTTTGTTATTTTAACTTCCCCTGGTCATTCGGCTGCCTATTGAAACCTACATTCTAGTCTCCCTGTTGAGACTTTTTGTCTCCTGTGGGTGTGGCAGCCAACATTCATCTGTGGGGACAATGAATAGACACTGCCCTCTATAGAAACAACTTCTTGAACAACACCTTCAAAATTTCCCTTAGCCGATATTCACTAGAAATTTTACCTCTGTAGAACAACAATCTCTGTACAACGGCCAATATTTGTTGCAAAGGATGATCTCTACAGAGGTACTGTGTACATGTATTGTATTTTGTATATTTCAGACATGAGATGGACCTAGAGAATGCTATAGCCATGGGGAATTCTCAGAATAAATTTCTACATAAAACCTTGATCACTACAAGAGAGAATAAAAAAATTGTGGACCCAAATGATCCCTTGAATTGTATTCCTGACATTCTTGAAAATTGGTCAAAGAAGCCTTCTGTTCAGAATCTAGGTCAACGTAAGATGAAGAAGCACAAAGGTTACTTGACTGACTGTAAATTAGAATGTTGTGTGCCACAAATTGTTACTAGAACAACATGTTTAAAATGTAGGGGAAACCAGAATGAGGCTGAACTAAATGAAAGTGAGGCTGAACTAAATGAAAATGAGGCTGTAGAATATGAAAGTGAGGCAAGTGTCTCTCTGGACAGATTAAATGGCTCTGGACTGTGTTCATGTAAAAGTATACCAGTTCAAACATGTGCTGAAAAACCTGACGACTTTGTCTCTACAGTGGAAGTGGGGGCAGAGGACAAAAAATGTAACAAAAAGAAAATACCTTCCAAATCCACCAGTTTTTCTGTGTGTACGACAGATGAACTTCCTGTGACAAGTGACTATGATAAAACTGAACAAACAAGAATGATTAGCAATGTTGAAGCTATACCAGAAGATGCCATTAGAAAATATAAACTCTCCCTGAAAGAGGTGAAAAAGATTCCTAGATTTGAAAATTATACTCCTGGAGAACCTAGCAATGTAAGTCACATATCTAATGGAATTATTTACAATTTGGGTACAGTGTATTTCCCCTTTTGTATGTTTTGTGTTCTCTGCTAAAGTCCTGTAATGTATGGGAAAGTCACAGTATAAAGTATATGTATAGCCCGTGGGCAAAGCATTCTTGAGTTATTGAAAGAAAACCAAAAGACCAACCTACGGACATGTGCAAAGCAATATACCCTCTCATCAAAGATGGGGGCATAATTAATATACTGTAAACCTAGAAACTTTCGCGGCTACAAATTTTCGCGTTTTGCCGATAGTTGGCATATTCGCGGCTACAAACTTTCGCGTTTTCTGGTCTCCCGCAAACTCCGCGAACACTAAGTCGCATAGTGACAAAATTATTGATATTATAACCTGTCACATACATTGCTCGGTTCGTATATAATTGCTTCTTAATTATACTTCTCACCTTCGTTAAACCCTCTCAAACTCTTTTTGATGTAGATAACTACCTATTGTATTTGTTTACACAAATTGAAAACTACGCTGGTAATGTTTTCACAGTTTTATTGACATTCAGTCATTTTGTATTATGACATACCCGGTAATAAACAGCCTTTTTACACGCATGTTCATATATTGAGTGTATTGTTAAACACGTTTTCAAGAATGTTTTTTAAAGTGTTTTCATTATTGTACCGTGGTCATAAAAGGCTTTTTTCAGAAAAGTACATACACTTAACATTCCATATTCTGACAAAAAGCACTAATAATACGGTCTTATAAACGTCGTACCAAAATGATGAATTTCCTTCAAAAAACGAGAAACTTTCGCGTTTTCCTTGTCCTGGACATGTTCGCGGCTATTTACTTTCGCGGATTTTTACTAACCGCGAACACCGCGAACTTAAATCGCGCGAAATAATTTCTAGGTTTACAGTACATTAATGTATATAACATTGGTGCTGTCCATTTTTTTTTCGACCGTTGGGCCGAATTTCTTTTACAGATTAACAACCTTAATGTATAGTAGACTGTAAAGAATGGAATTTTTGCTAGTTCAATTTTTACTAGAGTTACAGCCCTTTGATACTTTTACTATATACCTCAATGGGGGTATTCATGTCCCATTTTTAGCTCACCTGTCACAAAGTGACAGAGTGAGCTTTTGTGATCACTCTTCGTCCGTCGTCCGTCCGTCCGTCCGTCAACAATTGGGTTGTGTCCTCTCTAGCGGTCACAATTTTGGCCTAATCTTTATGAAACTTGGTCACAATGATCATCTTAACAAAATCTAGGTCAAGTTCGATATTGGGTCATCTGGGGTCAAAAACTAGGTCACTAGGTCAAATCAAAGGAAAACCTTGTGAACACATTAGAGGTCACAATTTGAGCCTAATCTTTATGAAACTTGATCACAATGATCATCTCTGTAAAATCTAGGTCAAGTTCGATATTGGGTCATCTGGGGTCAAAAACAAGGTCACTAGGTCAAATCAAAGGAAAACCTTGTGAACACATTAGAGGTCACAATTTGAGCCTAATCTTTATGAAACTTGATCACAATGATCATCTCCATAAAATCTAGGCCAAGTTCGATATTGGGTCATCTGGGGTCAAAAACTAGGTCACTAGGTCAAATCAAAGGAAAACCTTGTGAACATATTAGAGGTCACAATTTGAGCCTAATCTTTATGAAACTTGATCACAATGATCATCACTGTAAAATCTAGGTCAAGTTCGATATTGGGTCATCTGGGGTCAAAAACTAGGTCACTTGGCCAAATAATTGAAAAACCTTGTGAACACATTAGAGGTTACAATTTGAGCCTAATCTTTATGAAACTTGATCACAATGATCATCTCCATAAAATCTAGGTCAAGTTCGATATTGGGTCATCTGGGGTCAAAACTAGGTCACAAGCCTTTGAAGGCCAAATCATTGAAAAAGCTTGTGAACACACTAGAGGTCACAATTTGAACCTTATCTTTATGAAACTTGATCACACTGATCATCACTAAAATTTTTTGGTCAAGTTCGATATTGGGTCATCCGGAGTCAAAAACTAGGTCACGAGGCCAAATCATTGAAAAAGCTTGTGAACACACTAGAGGTCACAATTTTGACCTTATCTTTATGAAACTTGATCACAATGATCATCATTATAAAATTTAGGTCAAGTTCGATATTGGGTCATCTGGGGTCAAAAACTAGGTCACGAGGCCAAATCATTGAAAAATCTTGTGAACACACTAGAGGTCACAATTTTGACTCTATCTTTATGAAACTTGGTCACAATGTTTATCTCTATAAAATCTAGGTCAAGTTAGATACTGTGTCATTTGGGCCAAAATCTAGGTCACTAGGCCAAACAGGTGAGCGACCCAGGGCCCTTTGGACCCTCTTGTTAGTTTTGTTACTGTAGTTGTCCTAACTACAAGTTTTACCTCACCCGAGCAACAACCTCTGACATCCAACAACCAAACTCTTGAAAGCTTGATTAAACAAATTTGCCACAAACCTGACCTTTATGCATGATATTATTACAAGGTTCTTGCTTTGAATATATAAATTGCCGCAAGCAAATCGTGTGTTTCAAATTTGTGTTTGTATTTCATCTTGAGCGTCTTTGTGTACTCTCCGACAATGAAAACGTACAACCGATGTTATAAACACAGGCAAGAGATCGACTGTTAAATTATGCTAGTCAAAAGGTCAGGTTCGTATCAAATTCACCAAGCTTTACATGTATGTAAAAATACTTTCCAAATGTGTTTGTTTGTTTAATGCTTGTTCACTATGTCTATTATTTCAGCCACATAATGACATTGCAATTATTTCAAAGTAGATCAATGATAAGGTAGTCATTGAAAAAGCCATAGAGCTTGTATGCAATTTGTTTTAATGAGGTATGATAAAACTACCAAAAGAAAAAAAGGAATTTGCTTCCACATTATATCAGTGGTTAGTCAAGTTCCCAGACCAGTGTTTCTGACTAAACAATATGCTGGTTTACCACGAACGAGAATTTGTCGCCATGATGATATCTGTGTGTGTTTATGACATTGTATACTTACAGGTTTTGTTTGTAAAGAATTTATCGAGCACTGTTACAGAGGAAGACTTAGCTTCATTATTCTTACAATACCAAACAGATGATAGTAACAGGCTCGTGTTTAAACTTCTCAATGGTAAAATGAAAGGACAGGCATTTGTTACATTTAATAGTAAGTACAGGCCCGACCTTCCGAAATATCTCAATCTGAGCTAAATCTCATCTCAAATATTACCATGTGTCGTTTGGATAATTTCCATAGGGGGTGGACTCAAAATAAGCATCACATACAGATCAAAATTATGCTAATTTTATTACAGTAAATTATAGAGTTCTAACTTTGGATTCTTCTCAAATTCAGAATCTGCAAAATCTCAATTTGAGATGAGATTTCTACTTAATAGGATGCTTCAGAAGATCGGGATCAGGGGTGTTACTCAATATTGATCTTACTTGACTTAAGGATAAGAACAACCAATCAGATCACACCATATTAAACTATTGGTACGTAACAGGCGATTTGATTGGCTCTCCTTATTCAATTAAATAAGATCAATATTGAACCCCCCCCCCCCCCCTGAATCATTGTGCAAGGCCTCAACTAAAAATGTTGGTTTCCAATAACATACGAGGGTTGTTCGCAAAAGAATATAAACAGCATGTAAAATTTATGGTAACAACTATAAGTCAGGTCGGTGCACACTCTATGACGTCAATGACCAACTGGCATCAGTTAATCAAGTTTTGTAGCAAAACACCATCAGGAAATCAATTCTAAGTGTCAGATATATGTTACAAATGAATTGATCGATAATGTGTGAAAAGTTTTAATGAAAATAACAAGTAACGTTTTAATGGGAGACAATGTTCGCAACTTTCGCGGACAACCCCCTTGTGCTTTTTTTTTGGTGAGGCAATTTTGTGTGTCTTTAAAACTTTAAGGCCCCTCTTTGTGTTGTGTACTTACCAGTTCAGTTCAGTGTGGTATTGATCACCCCTCTTATGTTTATTCAGATGCTTTGTGAATACCGGTCCAGTTCCTCTTCAGTGAGATTCAATCTTAAGGTGATGTAAGCAAATTATGTGATTGTTTCAAGAGTATATATATATATATATATATAAATATATATATATAATAACTATGCCAACCTAGATTAGATTCTTGAAGAAATCAAGTGTAGAAATGTGTTACGTGATATTTATGGATTTATCTCTGGCTTAAAATGAGAAGGTCGTGAATACAAACCCATACTTGAAGAAACAAGAAAAACTTACAAGGTTTTAAGTACTTCTCATTCTCAAATATTAACAAGAACATACTATATTTTCAGATACTGAAACAGCAACAAAAGCTTTAGAACTTGTGAATGGTTATGAATTCAAGGGCAAACCTGTCATTGTACAATATGGCAGAAAACAGACTTAAATATACTATAAACTTACCAGTATTATACATTGTTTGTTAAATTGTATATTAATAAATATTTAAATTATTTAATCATGTGTTGATACTTGTATGAATATTTATTTGTGTTTCATTGAAGGATAATTCATAATTGTAAAATGTAGTACATGTACTGTAAAATCATTAATTTTCGTGGGAGATAAAATTTCATTGATTTCGTGGTTCACCTCAACTATGAAATCAAAACCCATCGAACACTAAGTTTGACCCTTGTATTTATTACCTGAAATACATATTCCATGAGTTATGTCACATCGAAATGATCTTTTTTACCAAAACCACAAACTTTCGTCCCATTGAAATTAAATGATTTTACAGTAGTTTGGCTGTGTAGTAACTTAATCATGAGTGTGTAGCACCAGTGATTTAATGATTTCATGGTCCCAATGGAACAAGTGAGTTGAAGTATCCATACTTCATTGTAGAAAAAAACACCAGCACATAATATTTCGATTTGATAACAATACATATAACATAAATTTCATGTGTTACACATTATTTTAATCAATTAATGATTTCAATGATAAATGAAGATCACATGATATGTGATGAGGGATATGATCCTATTAGTCAGTATCACTACTACTTGAACTGGACGAGTCTATTTCTGTTTTCTTGGCTATATTCTGAGTCCAATCATACGGTTTCCATAATTCAGCAAAATTGAGCACTTTTTTCCTTTGATCATCAAAGTTTTCTTTTGGTGGTCTCTTCCATAGACGATGGTCGGCATCAACCATTCCTCCAATAATTTCCTACAATACCAAGCAAAATGTTGTCATCAAGTGTACCTAATTGTACAATATCAGGATATTCTCAATATGAGATCTGTACATTACGAATGTACTTATTAATCTAATACTAGTAAGTCTCATAAACGGATAAGTATGGGACAGTGTTGGGAAACAGTCATACATGCCAGATCTCCTGCATCATGGAATACTTGAACCTTGACATTTTTGGTTTGCATGATGAAAATGTTAACAAATATTAATTTATAAAGCATGCATGGTAAAGTCCTACAAGTAAAATAAATGAAAACTGCATATTAATTTCATTAATTTAAGTTTAAAGTTTGTGAAAGAAAAATCTCCTGTATAGGCTTATGAACAATTTGGCATGTATGGGAACGGTGGAGAAGTTAGCCAAAGACAGACTTTGTTCTAAGTCGTTCGTTGCTGCCCTACATGCCAGAAGGCATAAAAAACAGGAAGTAAAGTCAAGGTACCGAAGAGTATTTTTTGCTTCAGTGATGTACTCCAGATGAAAACAAATGAGTTTCGGACTGCATTAGGTACAGAGATCTTACAAAATTGAATGTTCTAATGACTTCCTCAATGCTTCCCCTAGACCACCAATTTATTAAATCGGGAGTACATTGCCAAGGCAAAACAACTCAGTGGGACCTTAGCATTAGAGGGCAAGTCAGTAATATGGCAATAAACCAAATACTTACCCTGCCAAAATAGTTTGGAAATTTCACTTCATCTTCTATCACATGAGCAAAACCTCCTTGATTACCAAAGTCTACAGCAAAATATGGGAATCCCTTAGGAACCTGAAAGATAAAGGTAGATTATTAATTTTTTTTACATGTTTCTCTATAATATCTCATTTCCCAACAACTGTTGGTTTGTTTCTCCTTTCATAATAGTAGGAGCATAAATTACTGTAAAATCATTTAATTTTGATGTGTCGAAATTTGGTGGTTTTGGTAAAACACACCATTTCAATGGGACGTTAATTCGTGGATTTTGCATTTCAGGTAATAAATGCAAGGGTCAAAATTATTGTTCGATGGGATTAAATTTCGTGGTAGAAGATGAAACACGAAATCCACAAAATTTAATCCTCCACGAAAATTAATGATTTTACAGTATACTGTTATTGCTGAATATATGTTACTACAGCAGAAATCGGTAACAAATGTTAAACTGACCCTCGTACCTGCTTATAATGATTTTTTCAGAACACTTTTAGTACATTAAACACATAAAAGGTTTACATGGCTGTCAGAACTCAAAAAACAAAAAATAAAACAATCCAGAGCTGTGTAGCTGTTGACATACGGCAAAGGGCCATAATTCAGGCAAAAGTCATCACAGCGCAGATTCTTTCTTTCATGCCTATCTACATGTTAAGGTTGTTCATCAGTGAAAGTTTGATGGAAATTCTGCACAAACTGTAGGAGGAGTTGCGTCCACAAGAATCCTGTCTTCCAGCAGACAGGCGGACAGACAGACAAGTTGAAAACAGTATACTCCCTTACAGTATACATTGTGCAGGAGGTATAAAAAAAATCCTTACAGCATGTCTGATATCTTTCTGACTGAGATCTACAACTTTTTTATTCTGTGACCATTCACTCTCACTGTCTTGTATGGCTTTCTGTAATCAGAAAATAGATCATTCAATTTACAAGGATCCCACCAGTTTTCAGAATTTCCATAATAATTTTCTATGATTTTGTTATGGCTTTTTCTGTATAAAATTGGCATGGCTGTCTGTAATCAGAAAATTATTACAAGTCACAAACATATCACAAATCATACAAGCAGCTCAACTGCGATCTCGAAAATTTCTGCAAAATGTGATTATCTAATATTTTTACACAAGTGCCACAGAGCTTAGAGTCAGATCAGAATTACCCTCACAGAAAAAGAGCTGGTTGGACCCTTCTATGAGAATATTAATTAGTCAGACCTACCCCCTGCCAAAAAAATCTGGATCAGCATGATTGTTAAAATTGCGAGAGATTTTGACCTAGGTGGTACTATCTAGACTTGTCAGGTATCTTGACCAAATATATGCAGTCCTGGCACTATAGAAGTTAAAATTTTGATTCTACTGTGACCTTGGATATACGGTTCTACATTGACCAAGACCTGAGCCCGAAATTACAACCAATACTTACACTCTGCACTCAGCACTCAAATATGGAAATTCCTTCTTTTGAGGTTCAAAGTAACATGGTTTGATTACAAGAAGTTGAAGTTATGTTGAATAGATGCGAAATATGATCATTTGCTTGCTTCCAATTGAAATTTAGTGTATTTGTGAGTTATAAGTGTAATTTATCAGCCTGAGTGCAGAGAGTGGTACTCAGATTCAAATTACATTTGTATCTCATAAATAGTATGTAATTGCATAGATAATGTATCAAATGCTATTTTAAACATTCAAATAATAATTCAATACATATTCCTTATTTAAATGTGCAATCTAGATAAAATAATAGCTCATTATGTAACATTTTCAATATTTGAGTGCTGAGTGCAAGTATTGGTTGTACTTTCGGGCCCTGATTCCAGACACAGGGACAGATATTGTTTGTAGACGTTCATTAACTGAATCTTGATTAGTATTACAGCTCTATTCACTCTATTGATCGTAAGTTTAAGATTTCCGTAAATGCTTTGATAAAACAATACCCTGAAAACTAGACCAAAGGTTTACCATACTGACCTGACTGTCACCCATCTGATGTTAGAGCTTTGTAGCATGCAGTAATATCCAAGTATACAAAACATAATGTCTGTTTTAATATAATACCTTGAAATAAATGGGTGCCAAATCTCCGACTTCTTTCTCCATTGGTACACATTCTATACACATATGTGGGAACTGTTTGAGTCGCATACTGGTCTCCATAAATACAACATCTTCATCTTTATCACCAAACATCTTAGTCAGCGTTCTTCTAAACACCTGCAGTACAACAGATGTTTCAATCTATGTGGCGCATGTATGTTTTATTTAAGTTAAAAAGTTTTTGTACATAAATACATTATGAACAGCAATTTCTAGTTTTCTATTCAAGTCTTTACTATTGACCTCCACATAGACAATGTGCAAGAATGGAGCAAAGACTTGGAGGAAGATAGAGGAATATCACCATTAGTCTTATTCATCATTCCATTAATCAATTCATTGAAAGTAATCATTTGTCATTTGTTTATTTTCAGACTGCGTTCATTGGTAATAAATACAAATAGAACAAGTTCTTTAATATTATCAACACAGGCACTGACAAAAATACCTGCACAAACAAATTCACTGGCACAAAAACTTTAAAAAAGTTTAACCATAAAAGGTACATTTGCAATCAGAGAGTTGCATGATAGAGCACGTCAAATCCTCGAGTCTGCAATAACTAGATAGATGAAATCAGTCAGGATGGCGCATCGTCAACAACAAGACTCCTACTCCCAAGGTCCACCCCAGACACTAAACCTTAGCTTGTCAATGGATAATACAAAAATTTACAAAACTGAGTTCAGAAACGTTTATTACCCGTTGGAAGCTGTCCACAACAAAAAGCTAAGTCATGCAGGGGCCATACGTCTATTGGAATGTTGGATAGTATTACATGACTTTGACAATTCTATTTGTTTATGATGGTAAACTATATTTATGCCTCCAGCATCAGTAGATACTATGGCATAAAAAAGCTAAATATAATCATGGGGCCAAGCTGAGGTTCATACATCATGAACATCAAAAACTTGGATTTTTTATAATCTAACATAAAAAGTGAAAATAAACCACCAAACACGGATTGAACTAAAATACAGTTGAAGAGGCATTCCCTATAACTAGCATATTTTTCTCTACTATCACATTAAATGAGCTAAATGAACAAAGCACTATCAATTATCATAATTTGTCAGAAGAAAGTGTGTGCAAATATGTCTCAACATGTGTCAAAAATATATTTAAATCACCGATAATAATTTATCGCTTCCCGAGATTTATAATTATGTGGTCAAAGGGAAACAACTCGAGACTATTTGGCTTGTTACAGAAATATGTTTTCATTCTTTTCTCGGTAAATAGTGGGAGATTTTTGTTGAAAATTTGAGGAGTTTAAGCAATAATGATTCTCATTTAATGTACATGTATAATATTCATGGATCGATTTAAACGATCAAAGTTATAGGGAACGTCTCTTTAATTAAATTATCCACGATTTTACCTGAATCTCGGCCCAGACGTCTTCATCTACTGTCGTACTAGATGCTACATGTTGCATAGGAACTATTAGACAATGTCCTTCTGTTAGTGACTTATGATTGGGTAGACATAAATAAACCTGAAATAGGAATAGTAACAATAAGTACAGAACAGACAACCTTGGTAAAACAAGTACAACCCTTCTTAGTCCTTTGAATGGGTGTAACATAATAACTATGTCAACATAAGAAAATAGTTTGCACCTGTAGTGGGATTTGAACATGTACTGGCCCCGATCTCCAGAAGCATCTCAATTTCAGTTAAATCTCATCTCAACTATTGTCACTTGTCTTTGAGGTAATTAACAGGGGAGGATGAACTCACCATTGGCATCACAAAACAAATGCATTTATGATTATTATTAGTTTATTACAGTAAAAATTAAAAATAGTTCAAACATCAGATTTATCCAAAATTCATACTCTTGATTTTAGCAAGATCTCAATTTGACTACAATAAGTATTAAGCTTAAAGAAAAGCTTACCTTTGTTCCAATGGCAATGATGAGATGTTTGGGAACATTTCCAAAGCAGAAATTACATTTATCCAAAGATTTAGCCATCTTCTTATGTTCTACAATTAAAAAAGATACGAATGCACATGAAAATATCAATGCTCTTGGAATTAAAAAGAAGTTTCCTAAAAAATATTTTCAAGAATTTCATATGTACAAGATTGGGATTGGTGAGTTTTTTCGTGTGATAGCCAAATATCATGCACACATTGTTAAAATATGTTGATTCGTAGCAGTGGCTTTTACTCCACAACCATCCCAAGTCTTCTATTTACACAAGCTACCTATACAGCAGTTTACACCATTAAGTCTTATCCATAACGAAAGTTATCAAGCAGGAACATTTATTTTTTAGTTACAGTTTCCTTGACCCCACTATCCAATAGCTGATATCCGGAACTTAGTGCAAGGTGGTTTTGCCCTTAATTTACAAGTAGGTACAAAAATCAGGCCTAGTTAGACTGTTTTGTATTCAAGTTTCAAACACAACTGACCTCAACTGTTACAGTTTAATTAGACCTTTTGTGAAACCTTTTGTGGGAAATTTCGTAAAATTTGACCCACAAAATAATTAATTAAATAAGCATATTACCAAATATGGCAGCAGCCCGGTCTCTCTGTTCTTGTATAGATTCTGACTGTTTCTGGTTTGCTTTACTAAGGAATACATCATCCACTTGAAAATCATCATCAGTTTTCTGAGCAGCCTGTGATTAAATAACAAGAGATGATTGAAAAATATGTATGCCCCTTGGCAGCCCAATAGTCGAAAATGGTGAAGGTCACTGTGAATTTGACCTACTGACCTCAAAATCAACAGGGGCCATTTTATATTGCTGACCACCGTCCATGTAAAGTTTGAAGATACTAGGCCAAAGTGTTCTTGAATAAATGAACGGAAACCATTTGGTCTACCAACCGATCAACAGACAGGAGCAAAGCAATATACCTCCTCATCAAAGATGGGGGGCATAATAATAATTTGGAAATGATAGGTTTTGATTATTATAATTTTAACTAAACACAAATAAATATCAATTTGAAAGTTGTTTACCCCTCATTTACATTTAGGATCAACAGATAACATGTATAAACATACAGTATACTTACCCTGCCTGCAAGTCTGGCAAACATCTGGTTCTGATCTTCAGCTGTTCCAAGTTTCTCTCTCTCAACCTTAGAGAAAAATATACAGTCTAATTTAGTTTACAATTTAAACATTATCATATTATTATAATAGCTATTTCAAAAATTATTTTTACTTAACACCAATTAATTTGCAGTTGAAACTATGTAGTAAAATTGAGTTATCTCGAGGGGTGATTGGGACAGGTAAAATGCTCGAGATAAACTGGGTGCATGTATTGATGATACAAAAGTTGAGCTAACAAGAAACAGATTTTGCTCCACAATTCACCTTTTTATTTATTTCATTTTTTTGTATCCAGCATTTTTCCTGGATTGTAATTAAGTGGATCCTTGTATGAGAAATCAGTGACAGTTTACTTAGTAAAAGGTTATAATGCTACCGGTATATAAAATCTCACCAATGTTTTAAGATCAAACTTGTCATCATCATCAAAGTATCGAGTTCTCTCCCCTTCTTTACCAGTATGAGTCTCAATCTGAAACAACAACAACAACAATACATGACTCAGTAGTTTACTAGTTAACTAGATAATGTGTAGAAGGGTGGTCCAAACTGTCTTCGATTATAATTAGTAGTTCATTTGGTTTAGATGTTGACAGATTATAACCGGACCTGTAGTTTTAACCAGTTGATTTAAATATTAGTTCACCAAATCTTGAGAGAAAACTTGAATAGGTTCTTTGAACCAGACAAAATAATGATGTATTAGTAAACCATAGAGGCCTCAAACAGATAAATGGTTCAAACTATTTTCCTAGTCCACATCAAAGTTTTCTATCTGTTTTCGCTTATAAAGTCATTCAAATTGACCTGAAATCAACCTATACCTTATGCTTTTTCCTTCTCCTTTTCCCTCCGCTCTCCGTTGGGAACTCACTTTCAGGCACTGGTCTAGCAAGACCAGATCTATCAGTACGGGTCAAGGTCACGAAATCTTCTTCATCCTGACCTTGACCCTGACCAGCAGGGGTACTAGGGGCATTCTTCTTGGCTTCTCTGGCAGCTTCAAGCTGAGCTTTTAACTTTGCTGCTTGTTCCTAAATAAGAATCAGAAAACAGTAGTCAACACAGGCAATTAAGTAGCTCAATGCAGGGAATTAAGTAGCTGGGAGGGTTTTCTCTACTTACCATTGACATTTCTGACAAATATACATTTTGTACTTTGAACCACCCCTATATTTCCTTTTGATAACCAAGTTCAGGTCTATCTATATCCGTTCATCCTCTCTGTTCTGGTCCCAGGTTCAATCCCCCTCTGGACCACTGGTTAATTTCTCTGAGCAAGGCCCACATTCTCCACTCCACCATGGTGTAAAATGGTACCTTTGAGGGCAGTGTCTATTCCTGGGCACCACAGATCGATGTTGGCTGCCACACCCACAGGAGAGAAATAGTCTCCCCAGGGAGACACTAGTGTAGGCTTCCATATGTAGCCCAATGACCAGGGGAGTTAAACTGTCAAAGGGTGCTTGAGCGGCGTAGTAGCTGAAAAGAGCCCTAGAAAATTGGTAACTTAACTTAACTTAGAGTCAGTGGATAGTCTGGGGACTGGACTAACCATTGATTTATGAGAATAATTTTACCTGATTTCCCATAATCTCTGCCTTCACAATTTTAGCACCAAGGTCATTCATTTCTTTCTCTGACAGAATTCTGACAGGTACAGGTTTCTCTGACTTCTGACCTTGCCTTGACCTTTCACCTTCATCTGAAGAATTGCCACTACCACTATCTGAAGATTCTGAAATTAAAGCCAGAAAAAATCTGCCCAGTGGTTAAACAATCAATTACAGGAGGACTAACAGCACAAAAATCTCTACATAAAACATATTGCCAAAATCAATTTCAACAGAGAAAGTTGTGTTCTGCATACAGACTTAGCAAACACAAAAAACAATATCAACTTCTAAAGAAATCTACTAATACTCTGAATACGGAACAAATATGTATTATACAAGAATACAGGAGAAACAAAACAAAGTAATTTTATGTGTGAGCATGTAACCGCAATGGAAAAAGATACTAAAAACAGATGCTTGTAAAATATGTATGCCCTTGTTGCAGCTCAATGGTCTAAAATGGTAAAGGACAAGGTGACCTACTAACCTCAAAATCAATAGAGGTCATTTACGTTATATGGCCAACCTCCATGTAAAGTTTGAAGATCCTAGGTGAGTTATTGAACGGAAATCATCTAGTCTAAAAAAAAGGTAAAGGTCACAGTGACCGACCAACCTACCAACATGTGCAAAGCAATATACTCCCTCATCAAAGATGGGGGGCATAATAATTACTGTATCAGTTACCTGATGATGATGAGGACGATGAAGAAGAAGATGAAGAACGTGCTCTTCTCCTGCCAGTTTTATCATGACTCCTTTCCTTCGATGTACGATCATCCTGGTCTCTTGACCTTCTACCAACATCCTCAGCTTCTTCTACAGGTTTGTGAAATTCCTTTTTCTTCCATGCAGGTGCATTGCTAGACGATGCACCGGGTCTTCTACGGTTATCATCGTTCATATCACCAGGTTTCATGAATTTACCTTTCATTGAACTTAATCTACTTGATCTATTTCTATCACCCGATCGTGACCTATATCTATATCTTTCTCTAGATCTCGACCTTGACCTATCATTCTTTCTGTTTCTAGAATTTGACCTTGACCTTTTCCTGTGCCTCTCTCTTGAATTAGACCTTGACCTTCTTCTATCACTAGACCTAATTCTTGTTGATGGAGATTTTGACCTTGACCTTTTGTATGTATGCCTCTCTCTTGACTTTGACCTGCGTCCTCTGTCTTCTTTATATCTATCTGAAACTTTGTATCTGTTTCTTTGAGGTGACCTTGATCGTGACCTTGCGTATTTACGTCTACCTGAATCGTTATCACCTGGTTTCATAAATCTTCCTTTAGATCTATCAGGAACTGACTTTTTCTCTCCGTAAACTGAGGCCTCTGCATCCTTGATCATATCTTGAACTTTCTTCAAGGACTGAAAAGAGAGAAATTGTTAATGGAAGACAACATTATCTACAAATAATTTATAACTGGTATAAGCATACCTGCCAAGAACTCCTATTAAAGTGGAGTTAATCCTATTTTCGTTGACCAAACTGATGTTGTAACAGCTATTTTTAAAATTAGTAAAGAGTAATTGTCAGACAGTTTTTCTTGCATTCTCAAAATATTGATCTTGTACTTACGACCTCCTCATTCTAAGTCAGCAATATGCCTATATATTTTAAAAGGTCTGACAAGTAAATACAAGTAAAAACTTACACCCCATCTTTCAGCAGCCAGTTCCTCTAAGGGACGACCCTCCTCCTCTGCTTGTTGAACACAACGTTGATAGGATTTACGTAACCATGATAACCCAGCATCACCAAGTCCTGCAGACTGACTAGATGTAGAACTGCTTGGCTTCTCTTCAGGGAGTCCTGTTCCACCATCTTTCCAGTAAGGGTTGAGTTCTTTGGCATGGGAACCAGGCTAGTTAATGTATATATGAAATATCAAATATAATTGTAGATAGGTCACTCCTTAGGCTCAATATTTCAATCAAATGGTCCTCTTCAAGACTAATTACTCTAAACTCTTTCATTTTCGTGGGGGATTAAATTTTGCTGATTTCACTTTCATCCACGAAATAAAATCCCTTTAAAACAATAATTTTGACCCTTGTATTTATTACCTGAAATGCTAAATCCACTTATTAACGTCCCATCGAAATGGTCTTTTTTACCAAAACCAAAAAAAATTGTAACTTCAAAATTAAATGATTTTACAGTATTTTGACATTTTTTCAGTACAGTTAGCTAGATAGTAGCAATTGCGATCTATCTATATACATATTGTGATCCCCTATTAGGGATATTGTATTACAAGATAAAAAGTGATGTTCATTATTATAGAAGCCAAATATTTAACTGATCTTAACCTTTATGCATGAATATATTACAAGGTTCTTGCTTTGAATATATCAATTTCCGCAAGCAATTTGTGCAATATCGGTATTCGGAGTTGTGTTTCTATTACATCTCAAGCGTCTTCCTGATTCTCTCTGATTATGACAATATACAATCGGTGTTATATATACATAACATAGACAAGATATCGACTGTTAAATTATGCTAATTAAAAAGTCAGGATTGTGTCAAATTTGCCAAACTATATTTCTGTAGAATGCTTCATCCATTTGTATTATTATTATCCTTAGATCGTAATTACATTTACCTTATTCAACTGTTCTTTTTGCACACTTAATTCTTCTTTCTCTTTGTTTTTTCTATCAATCAGTTCTTTCCTAGTTACTGTAGGAACTAAATCCATCGGTGCTTGCATCCAACTATCCCTCTGTAAACACAAATATACTTAATGTACACTTCGCTGGCTTAGAATGAGAAGGTCGTAACTACTACTTACAATCTTATAAGACTCATACATATTTGAAATCTGCTTCACAAGGTGCTTCTTATGAGCCTATTTTCATGAAAATCGAAAATTGTCATGTTGACCAAAATGAAGTTTTAAAAACTTGTTTTTCCATAGGTAAAGAGTAAATTACAGACAGTTTTCACTTGTTTTCACAATACAAAAATGTATATCGATTTTGTAGTAACGACCTTCTCATTCTAAGCCATCGACTTGTGGCTGAAAGTAAATTCTTAAATTATCATGTCCCACCATTTACATTGTACATAGGCCTAACCTTTTTTATCTTTAACAATGGTTAAAATCCCCAAACCCTTTTTAACAAGTGCTACAGAAGCAGCTTCATATAAATCAATTGTTTGAAATGTACAGTATAACCTCAATGTCGAGTGCTAAGAACGCCCCTGAAACCATCGAACACAGTTGTTATCACATACTGCATAGTTTGAACTGAGGATCTATAGCAATAATTGTAAGCGACTGTCCTCATAACTCTTCCCATATATATACTACAACAAACATAATGACATTAATGAATAATATCATAAAGAGTCGTGAATTAGTTTCACATTTACTTTGACAAAATTGTTTGTATATTTTGTGTTGTGTATAGCTGTATAATATGTCTAATGAAAAAACAAATATGTTAAACTGAACTGAATATTTACCGGTATATCATATCAGGTAATAGAAATATAGATGCACAGTAGAGGACTAGACCAACTATAGCGTGTGTTAAATGTCTTACCTCTAATCTAGGGCCTTTCACTGCAGAATGAGATACTGTTGGTGCTGTTGTCTCCTTAGTTTTCTCAGATTTCTCTACCCAACCAGCTTCACTATCCTGTAACAGATAACTACAATACTTATTTGTTCCATTATATTTCCTAAATTCATATACTGTATAATTTTGCTAGGGTGGTAATTGATGAAAATATTAACTTATTCAAGTTTGTTCTCCAATCCACCAATATTCCTCCATCTCTCAGTATTTAAAGGCTTTGTCATTCATTGCAGAAAGGGTATATAGGCCTGCTTGAAACGTCCATTTTTTTAGGATGTAGATGGTTCGTTCTAAACTTTTGCAAGGGTGGCTATGTGATGCCACTGTACATGTTTGGCTATAGATAGTCTGTGTACTACAATATCTTTTTTTATTCTACATGTACAATAATCTAACAATTTTTAATACAAGAGGGCCTGAAAGGCCCTAGGGCGCTCACCTGTTGTACATTGGTCTAGGTATCAGTACAACCTACATTCTGACCATACAAATTTCATGAAGATTGGATCAAAACGGTGACCCCTTTAGTGAACACAATATTTTTCTAATATTTGACCTAGTGACCTAGTTTTTGACCCCACATGACCCAGTTTCAAACATGGCCTAGATTTCATTAAGAACAACATTCTTATTAAGTTTCATGATGATTGGATCAAAACCACAACCTCTGGAGTGAACACAAGGTTTTTCTAAGATTTGATGTAGTGACCTAGTTTTTGACCCACATGACCCAGTTTCAATCTTAGTCTAGATTCCATAGAGAACAACATTCTGACCAAGTTCCATGAAGATACCATCAAAATTGTGACCTCTGGTGTGAACACTAGGTTTTTCTTAGAGTTGACCTAGTGACATAGTTTTTGACCCAACATGACCCAGTTTCAAACTTGGCCTAGATTTCATAGAGAACAACATTCTGATCAAGTTTCATGATGATTGGATCAAAACCACGACCTCTGGAATGAACACAAGGTTTTTCTAAGATTTGACCTAGTGACCTAGTTTTTGACCTCACATGACCCAGTTTTGCACTTGGCCTAGATTCCATAGAGAACAACATCCTGACCATGTTTCATGAAGATAAGATCAAAATTGTGACCTCTAGGGTGTAAACAAGGTTTTTATAAGATTTGACCTAGTGACCTAGTTTTTGACCCCACATGACCCAGTTTCGAACTTGTCCTAGATTTCAAAGAGAACAATATTCTGAAAAAGTGTCATGATGATTGGATCAAAACGGTGACCTCCGGAGTGAACACAAGGTTTTTCTAAGATTCGACCTAGTGACCTAGTTTTTGACCCGACAAGACCCAGTTTCGAACTTGGCCTAGATTTCATAGAGAACAACATTCTGACCAAGTTTCGAAGATTGAATCAAACTGGTGACCTCTAGGGTGTACACAAGGTTTTTATAAGATTTGACCTAGTGACCTAGTTTTTGACCCCCCATGACCCAGTTTCGAACTTGTCTTAGATTTCATAGAGAACAACATTCTGACCAGGTTTCATGAAGATTGGAACAAATTGGTGACCTCTAGGGTGTACACAAGATTTTTCTAAGATTTGACCTAGTGACCTAGTTTTTGACCCCACATGACCCAGTTTTGATCTTGGCCTAGACTTTATGGAGAACAACATTCTGATCAAGTTTCATGAAGATTGGATCAAAACTGCTGCCTCTAGAGTGTACACAAGCCAATTGTTGACGGACGACGACGGACGGACGGACGACGGACGAAGAGTGATCACAAAAGCTCACCTTGTCACTATGTGACAGGTGAGCAAATAAAAATACAGCGACTGTAGTGGAGTGGTTAGGGGGTCCACCTTGGAAGCAGGAGGTCATCTAGTCAACACAGCTCGCCAAACATTATAGACAAACTTTAAACAAACCAAAATCACAGGGTAAAAACTGACAAATGGCCAAACGTAAAAATCATGTAAGAACGAAAGAGGAATGTAAGACAAATCAACAAACATTATCAAACCATTCTCACTGAATCAGAAGATGAGCTGGATTTCTTTCTTCTTTTTTTCTTTCTAGATTTTTCTTTCACTTTCTCATCTTCTGTTTCAGAGGATGAAGGGTCACTGGATTCTTTCTTCTTTTTCTTGTGCTTTCTTTTCTTCTTTTCTTTCTTCTTTTTCTTGGATGTTTTCAGGTTCTAAAATATGATTACAGTCACATGAAAATTACAATAAGCTTAAATATATATCATAAGAAACATGGCATATCCATAAAATGAGACTTTCAAACAAGGTAGACAACTCAACTCAAATATGGACACATCTGATAACGATCTATTCTCATTCAAGTTCAACCAGCGTATGTGACATGTAGTCTGGGGACTTTACTAACCACTGACGAGGATGATAATTGTCACATTCCTGATAAAAAATCTGAAAATAGGTAAATACTTTCGGACATGTAACAAAAATGATGATATTCATGCAGTCAACTTTTGCCAAAATTGATCTCAAAACATTTTGCAAAACCTGGTTAAAATCTAATTGATATTGATCAAGCTAATGTTTTCAATGTGTGACTTACCATTTTCTCGAGCTGTAGTCTTTGATCAACTGATGCAAGCATCCATTTATCTTCTCCCCTTTGTTTAGCACGCTCCTTCTTTCTCTCTTCCTTCTCATATTGATCTTTGGCCTGACAGTATAAATTTATATGGTTCAAATAGACTGTACAGTTAAACCACACCTGAAGACCCACTCAATAATAGTACCAATAATGGGGAGCTGTGGCCAAGTGGTAGTGTGCACGCTTTAGGGATCAAGAGGTCCCGGTTCAACCCTCGTTTGACCACTGGTTAATTTCTCTGAGCAAAAAATAATCCACATGCTCCACTCCACCAAGGTGTAAATTGGTACATTTGTACCTGTGAGGGCAGTATGTGTTTTTTTTTCTGGGCGCCGCAAGTTGATGTTGGCTGCTGCACTCAGTTTCCTCATGTTGCAAGTTTCAAGGTAGGGGGGGGGGGGGGGGGGCTAGGGGAATTTAAAATGTCAAAGGCTGGTTGAGTGGCTGAACAGGTGAAAACAACCCAAAAAATTAGTAACTTCCTGTTAACTTATATTCATCACTCTCGACACCTCATTCCTGATGTTATCCATTGCCATGAGGGTATGAGAAAAGAGAAGCTTGTTTCCCATACATGCTGAGCGTCTGAGCAAGAGAATTTCCGGTACCAAATTTTATTTTGTCTTTGGTGTGACATGGCATGCTTTACCACTAAGCTATCGAGGAGGTGAGTATATGGGACATAAATTTAGCATATATAATGCACCAGTCAGTTGCATCCACGCCCCCCCCCCCCCCTCTCCCCAACCCCAGGGATGGGTGGTGGATAGTAAGGGAAACAGACGCTTTTTACCTTCCAGATCCCCCCACAATCAATGTCAATGCCGGGATTCGTTGGGAATATTTTCTCTGAACCAATACCGGGGACTAAACGAGGGGCTGTCTGCTAGGGGATTTTTTTTAAATCTCTGACTTTTACTCCACAAGGGACGATAGTTACTAAGCTGAGATTGTTTGACTACCACAGGGACATACAGTGCTGTCGGGTAATTCTGCTCACCTAACGGTTATTGGCTTTCAACATTTGAGATTATTTTATTTTTAGAATAAATTATGGTACTGTTTGGATAGACTGAACCTTCGTTGACAAATGCAATCAATTCAAAACATCGTACCTTCGCTAAACTAGGTCAAATGTCGTCACGAAACAAGATGACTGCCGGTTTTCATGACGTAAATTTTTTCGGCTAATTCTGCGCAGGTGGAATTGTTTTTTGTTTCAAAGATTTTTTTCATCAGAAATTTATCACAGTATCGAAAAAATAAGTCATTAAGACAATGTTGACAGAAAAGGAAAAGTCATCATCCATTACAAAAGTGCTTTTATTCAATTTATGTCGTCACGTGGTATGCCAAATTAACGAAAATCACCGTTGACACTCTTTTTAGTACATTTTTCGTAGAAATACTTGTCCAATTTCGTTGATTTGATTATAAAACTTTATATAAACAACACACATCTTCAAAAACACTCGAGGACCGAAGGAAAACGACCCAGCAAAGCCTGTAAGAAATAGAAAGTTAAGGTACGCGTGCGCAGAATTACCCAATGCGCAGAATTACCCGAAACGACTGTATATTTAGTAACTGTCAGAGTCTGACTCAAGGGCCGGGGAAATAATTAATATTATAGTACCAGGATTTTATCATCAGCTGTCCCCTGCAGGACTGTAGAAGGGTAGTCAAACAATCTCGACTTAGAGTTGCCACATCTAAGATGGAGATAAAGGTCAGAAATTAAAAAATGTCCTAGCAGATTGCCCCACATCTAGTAGAAGGGCGGCCGGGTGTTTTGACAACCCAAGAGTACCAGGTCCATTCCGGAGTTTGGGAGCCGTGATGTAACTGAATGGTGCATAAATGGATAATGCAAACTAGTAGCAGCTTTGTCTGTGAAGTGAAAGTAGAAAAAATACTGTACCAAACAAGTAAAAATACTTCAATAGCTTAAGAACCTTGCATAATCACCTTTTCTAAATGGATCTGACGTGCTTGTCTTAATTCTTGACGTTTTCTTTCAATTTCAGTTGCACTTTCAAAATTCATGTTTACATTTATCTAAAATCACACACATGGAATATATCCAAACTTATCCGAATATAACGCACAGGGACCCGATTCAATTTTGAAAAAAATGGAAGTACCTGTGCAAATAGATATTGACAGATAAGAAACAACTTGTTATGTATCTTTACTCATTGGTATGACATTCTCATAGCCCCCAATTACAATAAATACTCGTTTTGTACACAATTTGTTGTGAGCATTATTTCCGGAATGTCCGGGTTTACGGGTTTTAAATCAGTTCAAATAACAGGTCCCTGTGGTCAAAACGAATGAGTGCTGTCTGACGAAATACCGGCTCAATAATTTAATAAATTACGGTGTTATTGTGCCTGATTTGTTTTATCATTTGAAGAGACACTAAGATATTGTGAATATCTGATTTTATAGCACAGAAAAAGTGTAAATTGACGCTGTTTTCTCCGTTATAAACGGTGAAGAAACTAACGTGACATTTTCATGGGCGCAGCCATCTTTGTTCGGACTCTTCAGTAAACTCTAAAACTGCCAAATGGCAGACCGTGCAGCCGTTCAAGAACAAATCAAAATCCAAGGAGAAGTTGTCAGAAAGTTAAAATCTGAAAAAGCGGACAAAGATACGGTGGGTAAATTTTCTAAGTCTTCTTACTTACAGAATGACAGTTGCAGATGTCACTTCGTCCCACACCTTTTCGACCCAGCCATTTATGTGAATATTGTATTTTAATCAGGTCCAGGATTATGCTGTTTTTATGCATAATCAGTAAGTTTACTGATTGTCCATATTTTTACTGATCAAAATATCCGTAAATTTACTGACAATTTAATGACGAATTTCTAAGTTTTCCTTAAAAAGCTGTACTGTATCCTTCTTTCCTATAATTTCGTGAATTCCTATGGTTTCGTGAACCCTGTTTGACACATTTCTGCTAAACGTGCAGGTCCAAAATTATTGACAAATGATTGAAGAAGTTAAAAAATTGAGTTTTCCTAAATATTTTGAGCATACGTCTCTTAAAACAAATTTTATTGGAAAAATTATAAAATACCCCTAAATTTCAGTTAGACAAAGAAGCAGATGACCCCATGTCTATAATTTCATCATTTATGTGCGTTAGAATCATCACACAGCCACCATTTTGTGAATACACATGCTAGAAGAACCCCCAATGGAATTCCGCTGTGAACCAATAAAAACAGAGTTCCAGAATGATTTTTACTGACAAGCCAATCAGAATTCACGAATCTTTAGGAAACTTGTCTTCTGATTGAAGAGTTGGAGTCCACTCTGTAAGATGGCTGCTACTTCGAAAATACGATGATTTTTCATCATGTTTTGTATTTAACTTGTAGAGAGGGGTTCAGGCATTAGTTTCATCGTAGAAAAATGTTTATAAATCAACAAACAATTGAGCATTCTCCAAAAACAAGTCTTATGTTCACGAAAACACAGGAAAGCAGGCTAATATTATACAGACATTCCGAAAAGTATTTTATCATTACTGGACATTCGGTCCAGTAATCTTGGAAAAATCACTGGACCGAACCAGTTTTCACTGGACCGAATGTAAATCAGAAAAAAAGACAATTTGTTCACAATTTTTTAATTTCCTAAACATCAACCCGCAGTATGATCAATCATAGTCTACTCAGTAGCATAATCATTCACTTTTCTGTTGTTAGTGTCTTCGTCTAGAAAGTCACTCCACTAATCAGAGTCACAATCAAACTGTACTAAATTTACGCTCTGGCCGATGCTGCTCGTATTTTTTATCCTTCTTCGCAGATGAATCAACTTTGGATGGATTAGAACGTTTTTGGCCAGGCTTAGCCCCTTCAAAATATCGTAATCCGCTCATTTTAACGGTCGCGAAAATGAATAATTTCTTACCGGAAGTTCGTGTTTGTTTATATGCCGTACTGAAAAGGGGAGACTACACCTTCGAAAATATTCTGTGTTTCTATCCTGATTCGCTAGTAGACGGAAATTTATTGATGAATACATAAATAAATCATAATTACCTATAATTACCTATTATTTCAATGCTAGTTATAATCGTAAATCGATTGTTCGGGCAAGAGTTTAATGTAAAATCTGTAAATAATTACCGGACAGCCGGACCGGCTGGGATGGAATTTAACCCGGACCGAACGAAATTTCACCGGTCAGGTCCGTCGGACCGGCACTTTTCGGAATGTCTGTAATATAGCTCTTGTGAATTTCCACAACTTGTAAATCACTTCAGATGATGTTTGTATACTAAAATAAGTAAAACTTACAGGTTTGGATGGCTGAAATTCAACTTCGAAAATATGAAAAACAGCAAAATTTCAAAATCATAGGAATTTCACGAAACTTACTTTAAATTAATGCTGTAAAATTGTATTCTGAACATAATTATATTTGTAATTGGGTGCCCTTTTTCTTTAATTAGAAAAAAATGATAATTTTCAATATATGTCCGTAAATTTACTGATATTTTTATCAGTAAAAACATGGACTGTCCATAAATTTACTGATTATCCATAAAAACAGCATAATCCTAGACCTGTTAATTACTGTCTAATTGATATATTGAATTTTATTCGATAAATAAAAAATAAAAAAGTATTGAATAAATTCAAATAGAATTGTGTAATTCTCTATTTCTGGATTTCTTTCATGAAATGTCAGACTCAGAGTTTTCGACAACAGTGTTGTTTCCTCCACATCACAGGCACCCGTCATGTTATGCCCCCCCCCAGTAGACCCCAATACTACCCAATATATAACACAACATGTGGTGTAGTATGAGATGATATAAAGGTCCCGACTTAGGGCATCATCCCTGATTAATTTGGGGTAATTTGTAAACAAGCCTCGGTCATATTCTGCCCAGCTAGCTTTTTCGCCACTTTGACGACTCGCCGCTCATAGTACGCTCAAGTGTGTGCATTAAAAAGTATACTATGACAAAGAACAATCATTTGGTTGACAAATAAGACTGGGCTTGATGTGGTGGTGCGAAAATTACGCCCTCACGGCCTTCTGAAACTAGACTCTGATGCCGTCCCCCTGTGGACAATATTGAGTTGTCGGGGGCCAGGGAAATACCAAAGAATTAACCATCAGCTGTCCCTCGCAGGACCTCAGAAGGACGGGGGTTTGACAACCACAAAGTAAAAATCTTGGCACATCCTCGGGGGTGGGGGTGGGGGCTGTGTATGCAACTGACTGCTGTGACTGGTGCATTTACAAGGAGAAGTTGCTGGTTCCTTGTGGAAGCCCAAAGGGGGAGTTATTACAAAAATTATAGTGATTGGTTAATCCAGGCTGCGCCATTAACCCCCTATAATTGAAATGGCACACTTGACTGAGATGTCACCTTTGGCCTCATGGGTGCACTCTGAAAATATTGAGTCTTACACATGTCTGTCTGTCTTTTTGTCAGTCGGTAGACTAAATGGTTTCCGTTCAATAAGGCAATAACTCAAGAACATTTTGCCTTAGGTTCTTATTCTTCTGTACTATGAATAACATAGGTTTATATAAAAGTTGACCAATTAAAGCAGATGCCCCCAATTTATTTTGATGTCAGGAGATCAAAGGTCAAGGTCACTGTGACTTTTAGGCTTTACCATTTTTTAGACCAAAATCAATGGTTTCCAATCAATTTACTCAAGAACATTTTGCCAAAGAACCAAAATTATCTTCAAACTTTACATGGAGGTTGGCAAACAACTGTTGATGAGTAAGATGACCCCTATTGAATATGATGAGGTCAGTAGGTCAAGGAAGGGTCATGGTCACTGTGACCTTCACCATTTCCAACTATTGGTCTGTCATGGAGCATACTGTGATACATGTTTTACATTTTCTTAGAAGGTTCTCATAACTTTGTAAGCATTTATAACTGTTTAGTTTGAAGTTTGTTTTCTATGAAAAAAAACACAAACTTTTGTCTCATCAAAATTAAATGATTTTAAAGCATGTTATTTACAGAATGGCATTCTGGACAGCTATTTTAAACAATGTTATTATATAACTTATAATCCAGATACACTGCTTCTCAGTTTTGTCTCGCCGAGAATTTTACTATTTTCATGATTCCGACACAACTAAGATATTATGCTTCTCAGGTACATTCTGATGGAACTCAGGCCCCGATTTCCCTACCATCTCAAGTAGAAATCTCATCTCAAATAGAGTTTTTGCTCAAATCAGACTCTGAATTTCCGACAAATGTTGAATGTATTCAATTTAACAGACTACCGGTAGTTACAGTTATAATCTAAGAATAATGTTTTCTGTTAGCGACGGCCACGCTAATTTTGTGTACTTCCTGCCATGCAACTTATAATCAAAACTACACAGAGCAATATTTAAGGTGAGATTTATCTCAGATTGAGATGCTTCGGGAGATCTGGGCCTGAGTTCCATCAGAGTGATACCTAAGAAGCAGTGTATTGGGATAACTGTCATGTTAACTTAATTATATTTACCTATTTAGTTGCTGATTGGATTTTCTCTTCATTTCCATATCTTCTGATGTCTTGACTTGTCTTCCATCTTTTAACATAACATGATGTTGCCTTTATGTTGTTATAATCAACGAATTCTACACCTTCGACGTTTGATGTCATCCACCTTGGCGCGGACATTATGTGATAAACAGGTACTTTTATATTACTACAAATACTGCAAAATCATTTAATTTCCACGGGACATAATTTGTATGTTTCGATAAAAAGACCATTTCGATGGGACGTTGATTCGAGGATCTTGAAATTTAGGTAGTAAATACAAGGGTAAAAATTATTGTTTGATGGGATTTAATTTCATGGTTGAAGGGGAACCACAAACTTCACAAATTGAATGCCTCACGAAAATGAATGATTTTACAGTTTACCAATTTACAGGCTTGTCATTGAGATTTTGCTGAGCAGGCATATATATATATTGATTTTGAGACAGCCCAAAACTGAGTTATCATTTAAAAGCAGTTTTGTGGCTTAATTAATGATGAGGGGTATATTGCTTTGCTCATGTTGGTAGGTCGGCCCGTCTGTCGGTAGACCAATCGGTTTCCGTTCATTAACTCAAGTCGAAGAACGGTTCAACTTTGCATGGAGGTTGTTTAGCAACAGTAGATGACTCCTATTGATTTTAAGGTCAAAGGTCAAGGCCACCCTGACCTTTACCATTTCTATTGGGCGGCTTTCAGTATCAGATGCTTACTGATTTCATATCCAGACACTTTATAGAATGAAACAAGGAATTAAAGGAAAACAGAAGTCCCTACGGTTGTCATTATTTCTGTTGTCATGGCAACCACAATTTTGTCCAAGTAAAACAAAAATACTTGCATAATCTCCTTATTTTTTCCTATCCACAAACATGTACCAAGTTTTATTAACCTAGCTTGACTGATAGACAGCAAACCTTTAGTCCCTTCTGGTTGAAAACCGGTAGGGGCCTAATGAGGAACAGTATGGTACATGTCCTATATATGTATATAATTTTGTGTGATACCGTAAACATAATTGGCAGCACAGTGCCATATGTTGTATTCCCACCATATCATTAACAGGACGACAGACCACTTGTCACACACACTTTTATCAGACAAATTAATACTTAAGCTTATACTTAATGTTTTCAATTAGAACAATATGGTATACAACACTTGAAAAACTTGAAGTGTCTGGATAATTAGCTCTCTTATAAAATGGATAAAATGAATGTTGCGGCTGAACAGGAGGCCTTTTCTAAAATGGAAGGCAGTGGGGATATTCATCATACTATATGTATAGATTTGAAGAAATCTCCCATTACGAAAAAACAATCTGTGAGTTCTTTGATTCTTTTCAAACATGTGTATTTACTATATCATTATAATGATTTTGCTGTTTTCTTTTAAATATTTTGAATTAATCAGATAATGTTTTTTAAAAATAATTAATTTTGCATGGTACTCAGGTATTAGTATAAATTATAAATGTGACTGTTGAAATCATGTGGTCTTTTAATAGAGGTTACCAAAGTATATGTAGCTAGCCTATTATAAAATTAACTAACCATTTTCTTTTCTAATTGATGGCTGAAGACAGAGGTGGATGCTTAATTGAAATTCTGATGTTGAAGTTTGAATTTTCAATTATGATAGAGTTTCACAATTCTTAATTTGAACTAGTATTTCATTTTGGTCAACATGTCTATTTGACACGTTATGATTTTCTTGAAATAAGACTCATTATTGAAGAAGTGCCTTATGATGCAGATTTCAAATTTTATAAGGTCGTAAATGACTTAGGTTTACCAGAACTTTTACGGTTTAGCAGTAAATGAATTATAAAGAATTCAAATTTGGGCATATGTTTATGGTTACGGTTAATGCTTTGATAAACGTAAAAACAGTACCCTGAAAATTATGTTTCATAATATAGTTATCAAGCTTTTAAAGAGCCTATTGACTGAATACACAGGAATTCCATCCTTAAAAGTTTAATATAAAATTTATTTGGAACTAAAAATGACCCAAATCTAATGAAAAATACACTCATGGAACTATTGAATTTGCTGATGCAATAATGTAGATAAAACGAAGCTAATTCTGCTATGTGTTGTACAGTGCTATCATGATTGTGGCCTTTTGGGGCAAATTTTCATTTTCTCATTTTGAGTGTTATGTGTGTGTCTGCAGATAAAACTTAACTCAATAAATTAGGTGAGAAGAATTTTAAAATTATTTACAGGAAGTTATCGAATATTGTTGAACATGTGTACAGCATAGAAATTTTGCACATGGCAGATCAAAATAAACTTTGTTCTCGATTACCCTGGGGGCATGGGAACCCATTATATTCTTTCATGTACCAAATAATTAGGCCCATATCGGTTTTCAACCGGAGGGGACCATAACTCAAACAGTTTTCAAGCTAGGTATATGAAACTTGGTATGTGCATAGGGACCAATGAGGCGATCATACATGTCTAATTATGTTTTGATTGAGACAAAATTTGTGGTTGCCATGACAACAGAATCATGGACAACCTGGAAACCATGTATGGGACTTCAGAATTGCTTGCAATTCCTAATAACTTGTTGGTTTTTACTTTGTCTGACTAAATTCAAAATAAATGTGATATGTACGATGTTGTTTTATAATTATTTGAACATTTATATAAATGTACTTACATTTCAGATATCTGATGAGGTAGCCAAGTTACTGGAGCTGAAAGCTCAGCTGGGAGATGAACCGCCTAAGAAATTTATACTCAAATGCCCAAAGGTAAATGACTCATTGGTTTTAATACCACAATAGCAATGGCAATTATAAATAAAGTATATCATTGGATTTTAAATTGTCTTTTACCTTGTTCATTTAACTTTTTGTGATTTTTCCATTCCTTCTTGTAGTAAACATGATTGATCTTTCCACTTACTTTAAAATCATTAAATATGTGTCGAGACTTAATTTCATGTATTTCTTGGATGAACTTAACCATGAAACTACCTCCCCCCCCCACACACACGCAAATAATAATTTAGTGTGGACACTGAATGAATCTACAATTTGGTATGGCCTAACACTTCATAAACCAGTGGTCTAAAAATATTGGGTTTTATTTTGTACATTTATATTAAACCTTAGTATATATTCAATGAATATGTTGTTTTGTTTTAGGGTACAAGGGATTACAACCCCCTGCAGATGTCTATACGTGAAGGCGTGTTCAACACCATCATTTCATGTTTCAAACGTCACGGTGCTGAAACTATAGATACACCTGTATTTGAATTAAAGGTTTGTACCATTGAAATCTTATTGTGAAGTCTAATGTGATACCTAATGTAGGTATAACTTGGAGAATCTGTCTGATCTTAACCTTTATGCAGGAATATATAACTGAATATTAAGTGATTTACCAATGGCTATTAGTGTTATACTGAACCAGTTCAATCTATGAAAAATATCATATTAATGGTCAAATGATAAACAAACTGCATTTTGTGCATCTAAGTATAGCTTAGAGATATTGACTTGATCTTTGTGCATGAATATTTTACAAGACTCTTACATTGAATATATAAATTTCTGCAAACAAATCCTGCTGCAATATCAGTATTACATATTTGTGTTTGTATTATATCTTGAGTGTCTTCGTGATACTCCTGATTATGAAAACATACAGCAGGGGTTATAAATATACACAGAATATCAACTGTACAACTATGTTAATAAAAGATCAGGATCGTGTCAAATTCGCCAAACTATATTACAAGACAGTTGCCATGACTTTTTAAATATTCTGGGAGAGGGCTTAAATAATGTCAAAATAACTTGTGCTCAATCTCTTTGTGTATACAGGGTTGTCAATTTACCTGATTTATCCAGAATTCCTGAAAGAGCAATGGTTTCTGACCAAAATTAAGTAACAATATCTGAAGAATTGACTAAGTTCACAGCCTTATTATGTTGGCTATTGATTGTTACTTATGTAATCCTGTTTGTGTGTATTGTAGGAAACGCTGACAGGAAAGTACGGTGAAGATTCCAAGTTAATCTATGATCTGAAGGACCAAGGTGGTGAGCTCCTCTCACTTAGATATGATCTAACTGTATCCTTTATACCTAGTGTTACTATATAGTTGTGACCTACCCCTCACCACTAACTCTACTCCATACCTATCAAAGATGTAGGGTTATAGTAGATCTATGATGCAGTACCAATAGGGAGATCTTGTTTTTGATTTTCCATCACATATGGAGAGTGGAGAGGTTGCTGGTTCCATGTGGAAGGGTAAGTTTGTACTTGGCAAAGAAAACAGGAACTGTGACTGTGGTTGATGAATTGACTGCCATATGTCTCTCAACTCCGAGACTGCCATATCGCTGGCTTGGAATGAGAAGGTCATAACTACTACTACCTTATATGACTGATCTATATTTAACATCGGCATCACAAGGTGCTCCTTATGAGTCTATTATCATGAAAATCGGAACTTGTCATGTTGAAACAGCTTGGTCTTAACTATACAATGTACAAATAACAAACTCTGTTTGCTGTGGCAAGACTTCACTAGAGCATTTAAAAGGTTAGTGTTTCATTCAGATTCGAACATGTTATACATTCTACAAATGCAACTGTTTAGAAATGAACAATTTCTTATCTAAGGAGTCATCTATATAAGCATCTTTTGCCGAATCAGACTTCCATCTGCCATGACGTTTTATACAACGCTCTGATACACCATCAGCGTTAGCGGCTGTAGTTGCGCCACTAGCTCTCAATGTATGAGTACCCAAATTCAAATTTGGAGCAACTGACTTTAACTTACTAATAATACATTCTCTGGCTCGAGTGTAACTTAATTTCTTATTCTTTTGTAACAAAAAACATTTTCTACCGGAACGACATGCCGGACGAAAAAGGTAAGTATCAGAGTCATTACATAAACTCGCATGTTTCATATATCGTGATAGCATATCTATCGGACAAGCACTAGTGTCCCCCTTTGCAACATAAACGCGTTTTCCTTGTCTGTAAACATCTGTCTTACTCTGACTTACAAAAATTACAATATGGTCAGGATTAAATGTTATGTCATGACACTTTAAATTGCTGACCTCATTAAATCTGAAAAACCCCGCATATGATAATAAAATCATGGTTAAGTCTCGCAAGGCTATAACGTCTGTCGAATCCGTATACATATTACATAACTCTACTAAATGCTCTGTTGAAACGACGTCTTTCTTGACAACAGGCTTGGCGTTTAGTCTTTTAGCACATTCCAGCATATTCTTCACCAATATGCTCTCCGTAGGATCACACATATCGTTTATGGTATGCAACCATTTTATGGCATAAAATGAAGCCGAAATCACGGTGTGTGATTTCTTAGCGTCAATCATATTTGATATATACATCGATACATGAATTGGAAACGCAGGTAACCACGAAAATCCCTTTGAATTACAAAACTCCTTAAAAGCGTTAACCTGTGAAGAATATTTCGACACTGTAGATTTGGCCTTCGAATCTATTAGTTGCGATGCCATTCTATCAATAGTATGATCTTGGTTGTCGACTGCAACCCCTGCGTCTTCAAATTTTCTCTTCAAATTGCTTCTCAAATCAAAATCTGTTGAAATAAAGGTACCCCATAAATCATGTGTACATATATACAAACACATTACAGACTTATCTATTCATATCACATTTTAAAGCTAACATTCTAAATGCAAATGGTTCTACACCGAATATACCGTTATTGCCTTTGCCTGGTACAACTGTCCCTATCATGGGTAAACAAACCATGTCTTGCACAAATGACTTAAATGTTCCGTTTTCATTCACTAACGTTGGCCAATACGGAGCAGATGTCCATTTTGGTATCACCAATGTACCCCTGCCTTTATCTGATTTCATTTTCGCTATACATTTAACTATACACTTTGGCGGGGGAACCAACCAATTACATTCACCAGACCAACATTGATCAAAGCTATTGACTGCCTCTGTTCCAGGGACCCACCATTTTGAATTAAATCTTTGACATTTAGCATTATAATGACTTGCAAAACGATCTATGGTATGTGGGCCCCATTTTATGTTTATGTTTTTAAATACGTTTTCACTGACCGACCAATCGTCAGAGTCTAAACATTTACTCAAATGATCTGCCCGTTCGTTACCTTCTCGAGGTATCCAACTTACATTTAGATCAACCCTGTGTTCTTCACAAAATTCATGTATTCTTAAACTAACAGCATGCAATTCGTCATTATTGCTACCAGACTTTGTAATATAAGTTATATTCTTGTTATCTGTATACACTTTCACTCTTTTATTTGAAATTACCTTTTGATTGCTTAACAGAATTCTATATACTGCTTCTAACTCGCGCCAAGTCGAGCTTTTACCTATTTCGTCTGCTTCCCATGTACCTATTACGTCTGAATTACCAATTATTTCTGTTTTGGCATCACAAACGTCCACTTCCGGGGACATTACTTTGTAAAATACACTCTTTTCTTGGAGTGGAATCTTACTTGACTGTACTCTTACCTTAGATTGATATCTAAAATGGTTCTCTTCCCGTGAACATTCATATTGAACAATTTCATTCAAACCATCAACTACATTCGTTAATTGGCTGAAACACACTTCCGGGTGTTTCGATACTGCTCCCTCCTCGTTTACTTCCGGGAGTACTGAAACTAACTGAACCCTGCTCACATCCGGGAGCTTTGTCAATGATTCACTTTTGCCCACTTCCGGGGGTATTGAGCGTGACTTATCTTCGTCCACTTCCGGGGACGATACATACGATACAGTAGCCTTTTTTACTGGCAATACTAATGAAGACATTGTATTATCCTCTATTTGGGACTCACTGACCGCTTGATCATTACCTTCTTCTAAGATCATTGTAACTGGTTCTACAAAACTCATTTCCGGTGAATTTATCATATCACAATCAACCACTTCGGAGGTGACTAATACTGAACTATTCGACTCTATATAACCACCATAGCCAACTGAACTCGCATCTGAGTAAATAATCACATCTACTGTTTCGTTGTCATTTAAACCTTTACCTTTTTCATTATAAATACGTATATATTTACGCCAAAAACTTAATTCTTCTACTACTTTCTCTGATATAAACACTTTAGAATTCCACGTATTGCGTGAATCAATGCATTTGTGTAAATGCCTTGTCTTCAAACAAACAATTTTACCAATTACGCCTATTGTCGATACGATTTGGCCTACGATAGATGCTAAAAACCTTACTGAAATGGTCCTGACTTTGTTTATTTGATACAATACTGAATCTATCGAAGCTTCGATCTTTTGTATTCGTTCTTTTGAAATATAAATGTGATTTGAATCAAAATCCAATGTGTGACCTAACCAATCTGCCTTGCGCTTTGGTTTCCAACAACATTTTTCTTCTGCAATCAAAAATCCTAAACTTAACAAACTATTTCTAACAAAACAGCTGGACTCATTTGCCTTCTTGAAATCTGAATTTCCGCCAATTCCGTCGTCAAGGAAGGTTATTACTTTGTGACCCAAAGATCTCCAATATTTGATTGCACATTTAACCAATTTGGTGAAAATATGACCTGCTGTGGCTATTCCAAAAGGAAGTGAATTGAAACAATAATATTTGACGCCATCTAGTGACGGCCATGAAAAACCCAAATATGATCTGTCACTGTATCTTATATCTATATGGTGATAGGCGCTTTTAAGATCAAATACAAAAACAAAACTATATTTTTCGAACATTTGTTCTGCAATGGCAATGTCCTCAAATCTGACTTTGAACAAATGTAAATGAGGATTCACATGTCTACAATCTAGAACTAACCTAGGCTTTCCGACCCGGTTGTATGCGACTGTTAAAGGATTAACAACTCTAGGCATTTCTTGTAATTCTGAAATGACACCTTTTGAAATTAACTTTGCAATCTCATTTCTAACAAATGTTCCGTTGTCCCTAGCGGACTTGTTATTTTTCAAACATGTACTTACTGGTAAAGTTTTCATTGGTAACTTATACCCGTTTTCTATGACATCTAAAATGTACTTGTCCTCAGTAATTTGTTTCCATGTTTCGACATGACTTTTTAAACGACCAACTGGCGATTTCTCAGATGGTGTATCTATCTGTTCGTACTGCTCAAGTATAATATTATCTCTTACCTGTGTCTCAACATGACAACGATGTTCGTTCTTTGTACATGACATCGTCTGTTCAATATCTAGACCTGCAGAATATTGAATTGTACTTACTTGTGTTTGGCTCATAGCCATATCGTACAAAATATCATTAGATTTACTTATCTTATTGTTTGACTGTTTTTGCTGAGGACATTCAGCTTTCCAATGTCCAGCCACTCCACATATGAAACAAAGACCATGCCTCTGTCTGCTATTGTTCCCATCGGATCGTTGAGCTGTATTCGTGTCTGATCGACCATATTTTTTGTATGGCCATACCCGAGCTTTGGTTGATTTCTTGGCCTTTTCAGCTTTTGCCTTCCTACTGGCCCTGGCTTCTGCTTTATATATCTTCTTTTCATCTTCACTATCTGAAGCGATGGGATTCGCCTCGTATTCGGCTACCACTTTCCACCCCAATTCTGACTTATCTGCCAATTGTATTAGTTTCTGGCGCTTTTTTATCAAGTCTTTGGCTACAATATAAAATTGATGAGAGTTATCTACCCGTATGATTTTGCATACGCATTCAATACAATTATACTATATTTACGTAATGTACTTATACACATATATTATAAATGTTTATATATGTATATATTTATAAGCACCTTTGCTTTCTATTTCTATTACATGTACATGCGTGTTTATTTAAAATATGTTCGTAAAATGTTATGAATTTAATACCTTACGTATTCATTCTGATTCAAAATAAATAGATTTATAAACTCTAAAAATCCATTTTGTACCTTTCATATTTAAATCCTAGGTTCCATCGTTTGTATAATCATGTATACACTTTACAATAAACATTCAATCTTTCCGATATAAATATACAAAATATTTCACCTATTCAATACTGTGTTTTTACAGTGTCTACACGAGCGATTATAATACTTCACTCTGTGCTAAATCACGTGACATACTATACCGTTTACAAATTGATGTAAATCGATACATTTATCTCGCTTTTATAATTTTCGTTTTGAATGCATCAATTTGACGACAATTACAATAAATTTGTTTTACCTTCAATCAATGCGTCTTTCGCACTATCCAACGTTCCAGAATTAATTCCTGAAACCACATCTTCTAATTTCTCTGAAACTTGAGCATTATGTTTGAATTGCTCTTCATTGCTTCTTCGTTTAAATACTGGTTTGTCCAAAATGACGTTTTTTACAATAGAAGATGAAGGAACACTTATCTTATCGACCATTTGTCCGATGTTCCTCATGAGTTCGTCATTGTTCGCCTTTAAAGCATTGTAGACCTCCCGCTTTACTATCTCCTGCAATCCGGCCGCGTCATCCATTTTAAGTTTACTGGTTGAAGTCAAGCATAGAACTGCTGTTTTCCCGCGAAACCGCTATATATATCAACTTATACCCACGTGATACCTCAACCCATCACGTGACTAATACGTATACCCCATGTGATACATCCACCCATCACATGACATGTCAACCCTAAAACCCAGCCCGTACACCTTGTACGCTATTACAACGTGAAGACATGAGTTCTGTACTATACTACGTAACGTGCAGAACTAGTAATTTTACCATATTTCAGACAGTTTTTTCTTGTTTTCTCAAAATATTGATTTTGTAGTTACAACCTTCTTTATCTAAGCCAGCAATATATAAATTTTGGAATAATCCAAAAATTCTGATTTGCTGCATTGGGAAGAATAATCCTTTTCTGTATTAAAGGAAAGTTATTTGATGATAAAAAATTTCAAAGAATTGATAAAGTTATGGTTATTTGAAGTTCCGTAATCTAAATTTTAACAATAAAACAATGTTTAAAACCACGTTTAGGTGTTAGGATGTGTGCTTATGGCACCCAAAACACACTTTGGACTCGTTTTTCGGGAGTGGGCATTATGCCTCTTTAGAACCCCTGATACTATAACTGATAAATTGTTGAGGAACAAAGTTAAAGTAAAAGAACAGATAATATTTTAAATGAAGGGAAATAACTGAAACTTTAGAGTTCTTGTGGCTAAATATGATTATCTGCCAAAAGTGTTTTTCCTTCACTAATACCAAGGTACCGTTTGCAAGATACCTAGCAATGAACAAAATCACAACAATCAAGAGGTATCATATTGCGAAAGTTTACAGACGAGATAACCCAGCAATGACTAGGGGACGATTTAGGGAGTTCTATCAATGTGTAAGTATAATTTTGAGACTTCAGTGCAATTCTATGGTACATGCCTCTATAAATTGATGTAGTTACCATAGTCTTGCACTGAGCCCTCAATTTGGTCTTTTCTTGGGGATGTAAATTCAATGATTGTCATTTTGTCACTATTTAAAATTTTTGCTGAAAATTGATATCCAATCCCTGTAGGTGGAATTATTCCGGAAAAATAATATTTAATATAAATTTTTAAACAAGAAACTTTGGAATTGTGTACATGAATGATTTGGAAATAATGGCTAATATTAAGACTTTACAAAACTAACATTGTCCCTAGGGTTAAGTTTGGCCTTCAATGATCTTTACTATAAGTCTAAATAATAAGAAAATCACGATCTGCAGAAAATATAAATTCATGGTGTAAATGTAGTTCAATCCATGGTTGCTGCATTAAGTTGCCATACATAACATGTGAATTTATACCCCCCCCCCCCCCAAATCTTTAATGTGCACATGTCTGTCGGTAGGTTGCTCGTTTGGTAGTCAAAATGGTTTCTGTTCAATAACTCAAGAACCCTTTGCCCTAGGCTCTTCAAACTTTACATGGATGTTGGCCAACAACAGTAGATAATCCCTATTGAGGTTGGTAGGTCTAATGTCAAGGTCACTGTTACATTTACCTTTTCCGGCTATTGGACTACCATTGGGGATATAGTATTACATGTTTTATGAACATATTTTGTATTTTAGGATTTTGATATAGCCGGACAGTTTGATGCTATGTTACCTGATGCTGAGTGTGTGAAAATAGTCGCAGAAATCTTAACACAGCTTGATATAGGAGAATACAAAATCAGGGTATGTTGTAACCTCTATATTGACAAATACTGAGTATACTGATTTGGAGCCTGTTGCATAGCCAAGGCTCTATCATGCGCTTTTTGTACCGCTTTGGTATGTCTAGGCAATGAATGCTACCAGCGAGGGCTTCCTTATGCCATAGACTGCTTCGGTTCCACCCAGTAGCGCTTTGCTGCCCAATGGTCTGCTAGCCAGTAGCCACAAGCTTATGCCGGCAGCATATAAATGTTTCACTTCCTCCGCTATGTAGCAGAGGACCTATATTTATTGAGTTATCTGCCCTTGTTACTATTAGAATTTTCACTCACTGTCGGGGGGGGGGGTCATCTAGGCTAATATCTACATGTTCTAGTTAATTTTAGTGAGGATTCTACAGTAGGGCCTAGTATATAGAGGTTGATTATTGTTGTTCCTGGTAGTTACACATATTTTCAATGAAAAAATACTTTCATCTGCCAAGTATTTTCTATTTCTATTTTCTATTTCGTAAATTTGATACAAAAATGTTTTATCAAAAAACAAACGAAAGAAAAAACAATAAATAAAATTGAAAATAATGGGTCAATAAAAACCAAAACAAAAGACATCTTAATAGAAATCCAATCATTTTATAGCAAATTATACCGCAAAAACGAACAAATTGAACATGATACGGATTTCTTTCCAGACGCCCATAAACAACTAAATAATGAACAGAAGCTAACATGTGAAGGCCTTTTATCAGAATACGAGTGTGGCAAGGCTCTTAAAGATATGCAAAATAGAAAAAGTCCTGGTTCTGATGGCCTAACAACAGAATTCTACAAAATTTTCTGGAATGATATAAAACCATATTTAATAAAATCTTTGAATTACTCATTTCAAAATAATAAACTCACAAAGTGTAATTTCTCTCCTGCCAAAAAAGAACAAAATTTTAACAGACATAAATAATTGGCGACCAATATCACTTTTAAATGTAGATTATAAAATAGCTTCAAAATCAATTGCTAATAGAATGAAAAAAGTACTTGATGATATAATTAATAAGGACCAAACTGGATTCATTAAAGGAAGATACATTGGTGAAAATGTAAGAATACTTTATGATGTAATCGAACAAATAAACAAAGATAATGAAGAAGGGTTAATATTTTTCTCGGATTTTCATAAAGCTTTCGATAGTGTAGATCACGATTATATATTCAAATGTTTAGAATACTTTAACTTCGGTAACACATTAATTAATTGGATTAAACTTTTCTATAGAGACGCCAAAAGTTGTATTACAGTAAATGGCAACTTGTCAAACTTTTTTAAGATAGACAAGGGTGTGAGGCAAGGCTGTCCTTTATCCCCATATCTTTTCATTATAGGCATTGAAATATTATCACAATCTATTGACAAAAACGACAATATAAAAGGTCTCTCGATAAAAAATATCAAGATTAAACAAACGTTGTTTGCTGATGACGCAAGCTTCTTTTTAGATGGAACAGAAAAATCTTTCAAAAATCTTATTAGAACGTTTGAAAATTTCAATCTGGTGTCTGGCCTATCATTGAATGTGTCTAAATGTACTGTACTTAGAGTAGGATCATTACGAAATACAAATATAATATACTGCAAATCAAAACAATTCACATGGACATCAGATGAAGCTTCAACGCTAGGAATCGTTTTTAGCTCGACTATTCGAAGAATATGAGAGCTATTACAGTCACTTGTTCTTCGGCGTCGGCGTCGGCGTTGCATATGGTTAAAGTTTTGCATGCAAAACTTTAACCTTGGTTATATTTCAATAACCAGTGCATATATTGGATTGAAACTTTGCACTGGCTTTCCCTGTCATGTAATCAACCATGTTAGATAACTCTTGCATGAATTTAATGCAAATTATGGCCCTTTTTTACTTAGAAAATTTGGTTAAAGTTTTGCATGCAAGTTACTAATAAGGCCATATCTCAAATAGTATCTGTGCTATGGCATTGAAACTAACAACACTTACTAACCATCATAAGGCAATGGTACCGGTCATGGGTAATAGCTCTATTATGATTATTATTTGAGATATGCCCCTTTTTAACATAGAATTTTCTTGGTTAAAGTTTTGCATGCAAGTTTCATTCAGACCATATCTCAGCTACTATCCATGATACTGCATTGAAACTTACAACACTTGTTTACCATCATCAGTCAATGGTATCAGTCAAGGGCAATAACTCGATTATTTTTTTATTTCAGTTATGCCCCTTTTTAACATGGGAGTTTATTGGTTCAAGTTTTACATGCAAGTTCTATTCACGCCATATCTTAGTTACTATTTATGATATTGCATTGAAACTTATAACACTTGTTTATCATCATTAGTCAATGGTACTGGTCAATTGTGATAACTCCATTTTTAGTTTAATTCAAGTTATGCCCCTTTTAACTTAGACTTTCCTTGGTTAAAGTTTTGCATGCAAGTTACATTCAAACCATATCTCACCTACTATCAATGATATTGCATTGAAAAGTTTAACTTCCCCTTTAAACAAGTACAAAGTAACAAATTCTCACATATAAATGATTGCCAGTTTAATAATGTCGTATAATACACTCATTATTTGTCTAATATGGTAAACTGAAAATATCACATTGTTTTGTTGAGGCTTGAATTCTTAAGATAAATATTTAGGTTAACCACTAGAATATTGTATTACATGTATTGCTCACTATTGCTAACTTGTATTGTATTTATCCTCCCAGTTTAGTTCTCTGGCTGAATCTAAAACTTGTTAATACCTACATTTATCACAAATCTGTACACTTTCCTACTATGCAATAAAAAAATCATATTGCACAGTGTGCTTACATACTTTGCAAATGACATGTGATGTTCTTTGTTTATATGATGTTTATGTGATAAGTAGAATATTGTTGCTAGGTAGTAAAAATTTTAGACAGTGATAGGTGTTTGCCTTTTTTCTGTGTCTAAAGGTTGTATCTATGTGTCAAAAGGTTGTATCTCACCCGAAACTGTAGATGAATTTGACAAATTAATGCCAAATAGTCATATCTGGCCGAGATCTCACATTTTGTTACCAAAAATAAATGGGTGCGAGGTTTTGAATGTGTCATATGACGTATATCTAAGAAAATGATTGGTGCAGAGCTACGATATTTTGACATAAGGAGCAAAACGGTCTCCTGTTTCCCCGCTCATACAAACCTGAGATACGAGGTTTTGACTATCCAGCGAGGATATCAAACTTGTGTTGTTTGGCATGGTATTGTATTCAATACTAAAAATAATTACTAAACTACTTTAAACTCATCACTGATTTATTACATGACTGTATCCTCTACATTATTATTTTAATTTGTCACCTTTGTTTTAAAATTGACTCCTTTAACAAATCATATCTTACTCATATGATTATTTTGTAGAAACTTTGTTATGTCAGTGGATGTATACAATTCCCTTTAAACATACACATTTCTTGAATAGAGTACAGTGCCGCTTGAAGTCTTAAAATCATTTTCACTGACAAATATTTGTTAATAGTCCAGTGTTGAGATAATTGCCATGCCTCAACAACCATTGTACATTAGCTTTCATTGCCATGTAGTCAACTAAGTAGCGTAACTCACGTTTCAATATAATACAAATTTTAAATGGCCTGTTTTGAACTTATATTTTTTCTGACAAATGGCTGCGAATAGTCGAGCGCGCTGTCTAGTGACAGCTCTTGTTACAAATAATCCCAATAAAATATTACAATTGAACTTAGACCCAAAAATAGATGCATTTCAACATACTCTATATAAATGGAGGAGATGGAAATTGTCCCTAGTAGGTAAAATCACCGTCCTTAAATCTTTTGCATTCCCAAAACTAGTATATCCATTAACTGTTTTAAATAGCCCAGATGAAGAAAGAATTAAAAAAAATTAAAAATATCATGTTTGACTTCTTGTGGGATTCTAAACCAGACAAAATATCTCGAAATACTATTATTCAGGGATACGAAAATGGGGGGCTAAAAATGATAGATATTGATGCATTTTTAAATTCAGTGAAGGCAAGCTGGGTTAAAAGAATCGGCACAAAAACTGAAGCTAAATGGAATGTACTTTATAATAAGGAACTCTCAAAACATGGATATGATATATTTAAATGTAACATTAGTAAAACAGATGCAAATAAACTTAACTTTAACCATACATTTCTGAAAAACATTATCTCATCATGGTGTTCAATTAACTATACTACAGAGTCTATGAATAACCTCCCAAAAGAAATTATATGGAATAACTCGAATATTAAACATACAAATGGTAATATGTTTTTATATAAAAAATGGTTGGAGAAGGACATCATATTCATAGATCAAATTTATGACTTCCAAGTAAAAGACTTTCTTACCTTCGAACAAATGCAAAATGAATATGGTATCGAAAATGGAGAATTTCTCAACTACTTATCACTAATAAAGTCTATAAATAAAACACTGGAAAAACAATTAATGGACGACGACAATCTACCATCATTAGAACCTGAATACCTGTTTGACAAGCTCAAATCTAGTAATATTGGAAATAAAATGTTGTATGAAACACAAATCAAAACAAAAAAGGTGAATGCAAAAGCAATCATTAAATGGGAAAATGAATTTCAAGAAAGAACAATCACATGGAAAAATATATTTACTATACCATTACATTGCACCATAGACACAAAATTAAGAGAGTATCAATATAAATTCTTAATGAAAGTAACACCTAATAATGACTATCTTTATAAATGCAAATTAACAACTTCTAGATTGTGTGACTTCTGTTTAATGAACACGGAAACACAAAAACACCTCTTTTGGGAATGTCAAACAATCCAACATTTTTGGCTTAACATACAAGAATACTTGAACAGTAACAACATCTTTGTAAATATACTTAACTACAGAACCATAACACTAGGGCTGGAAAACGAAAAAGATAGCAGGACCGAAAACATAACCAATTTTATATTAATATTGGCAAAATACTTCATAAGCTATTGTAAATACGACAAATCAACTCCTTCAATAGAACATTTCAAACATTATCTTACACGACGCATATACATCGAAAGAATCATTGCAACGAAAAAAGACAAACTAGAATTGTTTGAAACAAAATGGAATGGATTTAATATCTAATACCATATCACTAGCACATCACTATAGAAAAATATATTGAAAGGCTCACACCCTTCTTACACCCTCTTTCCTTCTCACCTCTTTTCGCCTTTTTCTCTTCACTTCTCTAAAAGCAAGTCAATACACAAACTAATAACCACAAGCATAGAATTTGATGTTTACATTATATTGTGTTAATAATTATGTATTGATGTTGTTTCTGTGTGTATTGCACTGGTTTTTATTTTTGAAGTGTATGTATATATCTGAAAAAATGAATAAAAAATATATATATAAAAAAAATGTTTTATCTTGCAGGTTAATCATAGAAAGTTACTGGATGGCATGTTTGCAGCATGCGGTGTACCTGATGATAAATTCCGTACTATATGTTCTGCTGTAGATAAATTAGACAAGGTAACTATCATGTTCTTATGTGTAATGTTTGCAGTCATATACTTAGTGTTTTTTTCAGGCCCTTTCAGCATGGCACATGCGCCATGCCCTTTTCTCCCAAACTAACGATGCACCATGTTGCCCTTATCAAAGGCCTTTTGCGCCAAGTGCCCTTTTGTCAGCTGCTAATTGTTTATTGTGCCCTGTCAATTTCATCAGAACAGCGGATGTAGACTGTCCTACATCCTGTCGTATCATGACACGAAGTGTCAACGTGTATATTACACAACGGGGGTTTTGGCAGTCGGGTGAAAAAATCATGTGATTGGTTGCTTCTTTATCTTGAAAAAAAGCGTGAACCAGTCGATATTTTTTACAGAAGGAAGAAATTTCCAGTAGACTGGTTGCATCATGATTTTGCATAAAAAAGCATGAACCAGTCGGCAATTGACTTTTCACGGGCATAAAACACGAACCAGTCGCTACTTTTGTAATCAGTTGGGGAGCGTCGGCAATTAACAAATGAATGTTTTTCGCAAGATTATTCCAATTAAAAATAAATCGAGAATGTAAACAATTCTGCCGATGACAACGCTTGTATTCTACGAACTTTTAAGACGTTCCAAGGGCATTTAACGAATCTATAACGGATTAAACGAATTAATAACGAAAAATGGTCGAATTTATCAAGACAGTAATACTGTGAGTGACACAGTTTCGGATATTCACGTATTTTCGGATAAGTTTGTTTACGTTGATTATTGGCTACATTCTGGCAGATAAGACTACACAATATGATTAAATCATGCCATTTATTGTTTAGTCTGATATGTCAGCTACCAATTGCAATATTATACAGGGTTCCCACGGTCAGGGATTTTTTTCAAGGTCAGGGTTTTTTGTCCTCACAAAAAGGTCTGATCACTCCAAAATGTCAGTAGATCTATAATGTGTAAGGTTGTAAATAAATAGTCTTCATAAACACACACTGGAGACCTACATTTTTGTATGTGGTATATCCAAAGTGTTTGTTGCTAACTTGGCAATCATTTGCCAGAAAAGTAAAAAATCCATTGTGTAAGTCTTAGTGTCTTTTAATGGTTGTAGCCCCACACTTATTAGTGGGAAGCATATGACATGTCTTTTAATGATTGTAGCCCCACACTTATTAGTGGGAAGTATAAGGCATTGATGCTGTCTGTCTGTCAGTTTTTAACTGCTCTTATATGAAAGACTAAAGTACTGGTTTAGATCCAGGATTCAATATTGCATGGTTCCCCAACTTCCCAAAATGTACTGGTGCTGAATTGCCAGGAACTAGGTGATTGCTTAACTCAGAAGGCCGGGTGCAACAAAGTGCCCTTTTTCATAAGGTTGCGCGCAAAAAAGTGCCCTTTTCTCAGAAAATGCCATGCCCCTAAAGGGTTCTGGAAAAAACACTAATACTTTTCATACACTTTGCAGGGCTCTACATAAATTTTCATTGAGGCAGTGATTGTTACGAAGTAGTCAGTAGTACTTAGATGTACGCAATGGGGTTTATTTATCATTTGACCATTAATATGGTTTTTTTCATAGATAGAACTGGTTCAGTATAACAAAATTAGCCATTGGTAAATCTCTTAGTAGTCATCTTCTGATGCAGGAGGCACATAGTGATTGTCATGTCTGTTTGTCCATTCGCTTGTCCATTCGCTTGTTGGTTACAAAATGTTGAAACTCAAATATATTCAATGAATGCATTGCATTCAAACTTGGCTTACTAGTTTACCATCGTAAACACATTACATTGTTGAAGCCATGTAACACTATCAATCATTACAGAATTATGGCCCCTGAATAACTTTTTTTTATGGGTAAGGCTTCCACAAGGGCATAAGCGTTTACTGAACGCAGTCTTGTTTCCCATGTAGCAAAACTGTAACTAAGTATTTATTGTATATTTCAGACATTCTGGGATGATGTTCGTGCAGAGATGGTTGATGAGAAAGGTCTTGATCCTGATGTAGCAGATAGAATTGGTTATTTTGTCAAATATTCTGGTTAGTACTGGTATCCTATTGATAGACCTGTTGACTTATTTAATGAAACCTACCAATCTCAATTAGATTTTTATGTCCCCACACTTGTTAACTGGAGGGGACTATAGGTTTGCCCTCCTTCTGTCAGTCTGTCGAGAAAATCTGAATCCTGCCATAACTCAAATTGTTTTCAAGCTAGGTTTATGAAACTTTGTACCTGGGTGGGGGATAAAATAAACCAGGCCATTGTGGATAGGGATCATTCAGACAAAAATGGTCATGGCAACAGAAACATTGAAAACCAGGTAGGGGACTTCTATATTGCTTGCAATTCCTAATTACTTGGTTATAAGCAATGATGCTGTCTTTACATACATAATGTATATTTGATTCAGAGACCTTTTGCATTTTTAGATTTATCTGTTTTAGCCCCTTTTTCAGCCATTGACAGCCCCAATTTTTAGTAAGATTTTGAATCCTGCATTACTTCATTTCATATACTCAAAACTGTTGGTATGCAACATCTTTTAAAAAATCTTTAAGCCTGTGATTTTATTTTCATGTTTTTACAGGAGGTATATCTACGTTAGAAGAATTAATGAAAGATGAAACTCTATCTAAACAAAAATCTGCTGTAGAAGGATTGGAGGAGCTCAAATTGTTGTTAACATATTGTGAACTATACAAAATATCCGACAAGGTATGTACAATAAACAGTATGTCAGCCACAGTCTGTCTTTCTTGTTCAGTACAGAGAATTTGACGTGATCCTGACCTTTATGCATGAAATATTACAAGGATCATGCGCTGAATTCATAAATTTTCGCATACAAGACTTGCAATGTTGGTTCTGAGTTGTGTTTGCATTTCATAGCAAGTGCCAAGTGATGCTGTCCGCTTTTGAAAATTTAGAATCTTGTTTGTAAATATAAGTAAGATATCAGCTGTTGAATAATGCTAATTGAAGGTTAAGGATCATGTCAGATTCTCTGTTCAGTAAAAACCTTGTTAGCCCCCCAGTCTGTCGACTAATTCTTCTATAGCATGGAGAATTTGACATGAACCTGACCTCTATGCATGAATATATTGCAAGGATCTTGCGATGAATACATACATTCCTCCAAGTAAATCTTGCAATGTTTGTCCTGAGTTGTGTTTTCTTGCATAGGTATTGAAATTAGAATTTTTCCAAATGATACTAACCGATATCAGGATACCATTTTTTAATCTGGATATTTGTTGCCAAACTTATATTATAACATTGCAGTATTTAAGATTATTAATAATTATTATGAACACCTGATAGAGTGACTTATGACTTTATGTGATTAGTATGTTGGGTATATTAGTTGGTGGCTAAAAAACTGTATATATTGTTAAATGCCAAAATACTTTTGTATTGTATATATTATGTACTTGTAGGTGGTGTTTGACTTGAGTTTAGCCAGAGGATTAGATTACTACACTGGTGTTATATATGAAGCTATTTTACAAGGTAGTTCTTTTAATCATTATTACCCCCGACCCCAACAGCGATTATTCTCAGGCTAGAATTTTAACCTCCCCTGACCATGATAAAATTTTTCGTGGACTTGCGCGTTCAGTCATCTTTTTTAAAATAATTTAACCATAAAAGATAACTGATCAAATGAGCGTTAAATAAACACATAAGATTACTTTAATTTTTTAATTCTGTTTATTACTTTTTGCTGCAGGATTTCGACAAACAAAATTCAGAACATTACGGCTGTCCAAATTTTAGCTGGACTAAAACGCCGCAAGCACGGTATACCATTATGGCGATTACCATCATGCTGTTTTTACTGACATGCCCACCATGTTTAAGCAGAAAGCTTACTGGCAAATAAAGGCTATGTTTGGCGTTGGCATGCAGGTTGTCATTAGGAAGCGCCAGGAGGCCAATTTTACTGCCTCAAATGATATTTGGGTCGCCTCAAATTTTACCCCACCTGCCTTACATCTTCAGTGCTCAGGCACCTTGGCCTCCTCAAATGTACAAAAAACCTCCTACATGACATCCTAATGAAAACCCTGGGCACGGCATATATGCTTTACCTTTAATTTAATGTTTTACATTCACAGGTTATACATGTCAACCAACATCAGCATCTGGTGGTCAGGCGGAGGAAGGTGAGAGTGTTAGTGTAGGTAGTGTAGCCGGGGGTGGACGTTACGATGGTCTGGTCGGTATGTTTGATGCTAAAGGCAAGAAAGTACCGTGTGTTGGTGTTAGTATGGGAATAGAAAGAATATTTGCAATCATGGAACACAGAGCTCAGGTAGGTCTAAACTACACAGTACTTCAAAATAGCTCTATCCCACAGCGATTAAGCACTCTCTCCCCGACGTGTATATGACGTAAAAGGCCCTACATCGTATATAATCAGATTCAGTACAATATCTCTAGAGCATTTTCTTTTGGGAGCTGCAAATATTGGTCGTTGTTTGCTAAATATAGAGGTCAAATTTAAAATAACTATTGGCACACAGTGGTAAGCACTTTAAAGCACTCTGGTAGGTTGGAAGGTAAACTGACACCTTATGTGTGTATTATGTAATATGTACTAGGATATACACACAGTAACATACACTTTATTTGCATTGTAGGATAAATTTGTATTGTTTTCAAATGATTAGCCATTTTGTAAAATTGAAACCGCTTTCACCTCGACATAGAATTGTGTCCGAGTAACAGAGTAATCACCCCAGTCCTAATATTTACTGACAAGGTTTTAATGATATTGACAGCTTAAAACGGGCGGTTGCTGAATTGCTTAATACACAGGTTTGACTAACTAGTATGTGTATTCTACATTTACAGGCCAACAAAACAAAGATCCGGACTACAGAGACAGAAGTATATGTTGTATCAGCACAGAAACATCTAGTTGAACACAGATTAAAACTATGCCAGGAACTGTGGGACGCTAATGTTAAGGTAAGATTGGGATCTTGTTATGGCAAAAAGACCAATGATAGATAATTGAGAAAGCAATCAAATTTGTCCATTTAATGTTAAATAGAATATAGCCACACATTTGGATATGGATCACCTGTGATTTAAATGTTATTGTAACATTTTGAGCAGTAATTAGTCTGTAAATAACTAATTGCCTCAATCAACAAAGTGTATAATTCTAGCTTTATGCTCTACAAATAATTTGTGCAGAAGTTGCTTGTACAACCAGACAATTGCCAATTTAACAGACTGAGCTGGCTCTAGCAATTGTGACTCATTGCCATAAACACTGACTATGGAACGAACTGTCTGTTGGTACAAATGATTTATACCAAGCTTATTTAGAAGTTTCAGGTCATTTTTGTGTTCAAACTGTTTGACTGACATTCTTTGGTTGTTTCAGACTGAGCAGTCGTACAAGAAGAACCCGAAGGCCCTGGACCAGTTCCAGTATTGTGAGACGAATGGTATACCTATAGCCCTCATTCTAGGACAGTCTGAGATTGAGAATAATGTTGTTACAATGAGAAATACAGCAACCAGAGCTGAGGTATGAATATCTTGATAATGCTTGGGGTTTACAGTTAAACATCCTTGTACATCTAACTGGTTGATATCCTGTTACTTTATATTATTCTAGATCTGGGATTTCCCAAGAAAATTTTCTAAGCGCAACAGGGGTTGGGTCGACACTCATTGATAAACAGCATTCCCAAGAAAATTTTCTAAGCGCAACAGGGGTTGGGTCGACACTCATTGATAAACAGCATATTCCCTAACATGCTGTCTTTCACATATTACTATAGGTATCGATCACATATTGACTACTGGACAGTTAAGAGTATGTCAGTTAATTGCGTGGGATAAATAGGACAATTAATGTATTAAGAAGGTCAGAAATTGGTTGAAGACATCAGAATTGACAATTTATTAGAATTTGTAGCAGAAGTTTTGATGTCTATTGTTTTTAAGCGCTATTTATATTGTAAATGCTACAGCAAACTTGATTTTGGAATTCAAATGCACCTGCCTGGGACACTTATTCAGGCTAGGGAAATCCTTAAATTCGTTATTTCTGACGTTATTTTGACTCCGTAACTATGGTAATGTGATAAAAAGAATCTGTTATTTGTTGTCTTTGAGATAAACTTTTCTTAAACTCGTCACGAAAACAAATTATTAATCTCGCCAAAGGCACGCTTAATAACTAAGAGCTTTCTGGACTAAGAAATGTTGATTTTCAAAGACAACTCTTGACAGATCCTTTACATCTTAATTGTCTGTACATTAATAATATGGCTGCTTTATGCATGATTTAATCATTTGTTTTCTGTTTTCAGAGAAAAGTTTCCCGAGATGTTTTGGTAGAAGAAATCAAGAAGGAATTGGCAACGTTATCTTCTTCCTGATTTAGAAACAGTTTTAGATCTACTCATTGTGAATGGTTAAATGATTTCATCATGTATTAATTAGTGGTCGCACATAGTATACTCATCCCAATTAACAAATACTGGTTACACTATTGTGTGTACTAATCACTATAATTATGCAATATTGTCATAATTGCTTTCAGTTGTATTAAAAATGCTAATAAGAACATGGACAAAATTTGTTACTTCAGAATCTGAATATTGACAAAATTTGTTACTTCAAAATCTGAATGTTGACAAAATTATTACTTTGAAATCTGAATATTGAAAACTTTTTTTTTAAAGTTTTTTTATGTTAATTTTGCTATTGATACAATGTTTAACCATATTGTATGGTTTATTGCTTGTTTATTTCTAAGTTCCTTTGTTACAAATTATTTATCTTGAAAAATGGTGATACTCACTGTGAAAGTGAGGTGACAAACTGCATGTATGTGTGATATTTTAAGTGCTATTACGAACTGAATCGCTATTGGAACTTGTGCTTTGAATGTTGTCTGAACAGAAATTGGTGATTTTTGTAATTTGTTAACTCTTGATAGTATTATTTTTAACAAATATACTTTCTGTTTTTGAACTTAAATAAATGTGAAAGCTTGATAACTTTATTTGGTATATAACACTATCCTGTACCATTTTGTCTCAGTTGTTAATGACGCCCGATCAAATCTCTTCTAAAACTTTGGTCAGATTTTAACAAACTTTCATTTGAATACTTCGTACCAATCCAAGTTGTGCTGCTGCATATTGTCAGGAATTTTCAATTATATTAATATTGCCACTTAATTTGATAAAATAACAATTTGTTAAAATCACATTATCTTGTTTCTCTCTTCTCAGTAATTTGCATATTATTAACATAAATTGAACTAAAGTCTGGCTTAAATACTTAGAACTAAGAAACAAGGATCCTACAATTGCAGTTAAATCTGTAAATTCTGATTTGCTGTGTTGGAAAAAATGATCTTTTCTGCAAAATATAAAAGTTATTTGGTGAAAAGAAAAGAAAATAATTGACACAGTTATTGTCATTTGAAGTTCCATAATTAGATGAAACCCAGTTAAGGTTTGTGGATGTGTGTTATTGACTCTCGAAACAGACTTGTGTTTTCAGGATTTGTCATTATGTCTAAGTAGGAACCTTGACATAATCATGTATATATTTTTTTGGTCTGATTTGACACTGCCTGATGTGTTGTATTCTATGTAATAGTATAATTGCAATCATGTGCTTGATTCAACCTTCATATTACATTTTGAATTTGAGTTTTTGATTTTAGGAAAAAATGTGGAAATTTGAAATAAATATGAAAATTTAGCCATTGTTACTTTTCTATTATTAGAAATTTACATTTTCTGTTTTATGCATGTATCCATGGCTTTAAAAGTAATTTCTGCTATAATTTTCAAACTTCATAGGAATACTAGTTGCATGAGTTTTTCTGCAACTAAATATTTTTATTCAGCTCAGACTAATATATAATATGAAATGAGGAAATCGAACAGAGAAGGCTGCACTTAACCAGCCAAGTACAGAAAACAAAAACATCACAACACAACTGCTCAGAGTTATCCCCACACCCAATTTCACGAGGAAAAAAAATGGTGATCCCAATTAACCGAATGAATCGTAGCTAAGATGCCACCTAGTTCCCAAAGTCGCCACTGCCGGATGACCTAGTTTCACAAATAAATGCCAAAACAGTGACCAAATGAGACATAATTTGTGACTTGTCCTAATTTCAGACACCATGCACAGATACTTAACTATAATAGTTACTCCCCCATCAAACTGCAGGGTAATTGTACTTTGAACCATAAAATTGAATGTAGTTTGGCTTGTGGTGGCCAACACTTGTGAGGTATTGAGATGGTCAAGCGAGAACATCCGTATCCATGTGGAAAAAAAATCTAGTTAAAAAAAACTGGTTCTAACATTCTGAAAATCCAAATTTGCTTCACTAGGCAGAATTAGCTTCCTGCAAAGAATATGGTTTATTAGTCCCATACCAGTTTTTTACCAGAGGGGACTATAGGGCCATCCGTCTATCTGTTACTATAATCTGGATCGTGTCATAACTCTAACAGGTTTCAAGCTAGGTTTATGAAACTTGGTATGTGGATTGGGGCCATAAGGAGATCATGCACGTCTATCTTTTATTCAGACAAAATGTGTGATTGCCATGGCAACAGAAACATTAAAAACCAGGTAGGGTACTTCTGTATTGCTTGCAATGCCTTATTACTTGTTTGGTGAATAACAATTCAATGAATTAACAAAGTTATGATCTTATGAAGTTTCGTCGGCTGGATGTTTTGCTAGGGACCAAATAAGACAGACTTTTGACTTGTTTCAGGATTGGCCATTATACCGCAGTTGAAGCATCCCTGTAAATATAATATTTTATCATTGCTGTATTGAATCAAGAGAACACTAGTTAATTATCGTTAATAAAGACTAAAACGAAAAAATGTTGGTTTTTTTTGGGTAAAATTTGTATTTTTCTACGAAGGTATATTAGTAGCAAGAATTATAAGGTATCAAACACTAGAATTGACTATCGATATCGTTATAAACTAATTACATTCATACAAGGTATGGCTAGAACTACTTGCATGCCAAATTCTATCGAAATTGATCAAAAACTTAAAAAAGTTATACTATAAAATATTGATACTGTTTCGAAACCAATATAAACCATACACATTTTGAAAAAAAACCCACAAACCACTTTTCATCAAGGACACAATTACCTGTTACAAGAACGTGGGGGGGGGCGGTGGCCTAGAGGTAGGACGCGCGCATCGGGATCGAGAGGTCCCGGATTCGACCCCCCTCTGGACCACTGGTTAATTTCTCTGAGCAAGACCAACATGCTCCACTCCACCATGGTGTAAAATGGTACCTGCGAGGGCAGTGTCTATTCCTGGGCGCCGCAGATCGATGTTGGCTGCCACACCAACAGGAGAGAAATAGCCTCCCCAGGGAGACACGAGTGTAGGTTTCCACATGTAGCCCAATGACCAGGGGAAGTTTAAATAACAAAGGGTGCTTGAGCGGCCTAACAGCTGAAAAGAGCCCTAGAAAATTGGTAACTATTATACCATATTTATATAGCCCTTTTTTCATGTATACACACGTTCAAAAGTGCTGTACAGTCCCGACTAATACATGTTTAAAACAATATACAATGTACATAAAATATACAAAAACATTTTTATCAACGCTATTTAGTCTCCCATCAGTATCATATTGCCGAAACGAAATGCAAGATAAAACTTAGGAGACATGGTATATAGAAATACTTTGCTACAATAAGATAGTGGTGTACAACGATTTGATTATCTGTAGGGGTATTAACTGAATGTAAACCTCAACTAGGACAAGGATAACGTCAAGTACCATTACCACATGTCCTTAACCCTTAAAGGAATAGTGATACTTCCTTTGAAAGGGGGATGACTCACAGATGACATAAAGTTACTATCATCATATGAGTTACAAAGGTCGAAGAAATAACATACTTTCTTCTAGACCTTACCATAAAGGTCGAAGAAATAACATACAAATGTACTTTCTTCTAGACCTTACCATAAAGGTCGAAGAAATAACATACTTTCTTCAAAACCTTACCACACTTTGAAACGGGGCTCTACTTAACCCAGTAGACGGGCGTCTACTTAACCATGAACTTCAGCATGAATAAGCTATAGTAAAATAATGCGTTTTCAGGGCTTTCTTGAAGGACGGGAGTGTTTTACTGTCTCTGAGCGCTGTTGGCAGTGACTTTTTCAAGAACACCATGGAATATAAGGTTTTGATTAAGCAGCGACATTACACACCCATTGAGCAGGAGCTACAACCTTGTGTGGAAGAGTTGGAATCACGGTTAGATAATAAATACACCAGTCATCCATCAGGATGAACGCTCACAACATCGATACTATAGCCGTGCACTTTGTTCTGTTTGTAAATGTATTCATGCACGAACTTTACGTATGCTGATTTTGTACGTCTGTCCTTGTACATGTACCGACGAATGCGTATTTGGGTAATAAGTTTCGCATAAAGCAGGAAGTTCCGGGTTATTTCCTACTGTCATGATGTCCTGGTTTCCATCACGAGTAGATGATTATCTATGATTATCTAGTAGCTGATCCCTTTCACAATTGAGCTATTAAATGATTTGCATCACCCACTTATACACACACTTCACCTTTTCCGTACTATCGTATTGTTTGGTGGGAGATTCCAAGTAACATACAATGCCAAATTGTTTAAACCATACAATGTTATCAGGTATATTTCTAAAGCTATCTGGGAAATCATGGGAATATATTACCTGTTTTGCTATATTATTCTGGTTTCATATCAGACCAAATAATTCCTTGATATACATAGACAGTGAAGCAATACCACATGACTTTGGACTACAAACACAAGGAGATATTTGCTTCACTTTGTCAATCATAATAATTTCATGAGATTACTGAAAACTTGTTTGTGTGAAAACTACCACTGTTTAGGGGTTTGGGACATTTTTACAATGGATTTTGAATATATAAAAGGTTTCAAACTTGTTGTTTTTCGTTTTCAAGATGCCCAAACCTATCGTTCCTCTTATGCTAAATGAAGAAACGATTTGGTAAGGCCTTGGTTGGTTTGGGACAAACTATGACGCTTTACCTTCTCAATTTTGATAGTAACAAGGGCAGATAATGCAACAGTCAGTTGCCTCCATGCCCCTATCCTCGGGGATGGCCCGGGATCTTTTACTTTGGGTTGTAAAAAGACCCCGCTGCAGACGGCTGATGGTAAAATCACATTTCCACTGACTACTAAATATTGTCCCCGGGGTATTGGGTCGGAAAATATGTCAGGGAGGGGGGTCAATTGACTGGTTCATTACGTTGTCTACGCCATGTTATCATCATTTGAGCAGAATTATGGCCTATAGACTATAAGATGTCCCCGGGCCATGCAGAAGGTAAAATCCCCACACCCTAAACCAGAGATATATAGGCCCGGGTATATGTCCCCCTCAGTTTTAGTGGCTGGGCTGTTTAAAAGTGGAAACACTTTTTATAATAGGGGTGTTCAACTTTAACATATCTTCTATCTGTAGCGTTATTATAACCAATTTGAAGACTCGTGCAAATCGCTGCAAAGTCAATCTCTCGCCCATTGTCAGTTGTCCGAAAGAAGAGAGCGGAACGAATGGTACATTTGTATTAAGACGACGCAAATTATAGGCTACTAATCCGCAGGGCATTGAGATACACGTAAATATTAGTAAACTAAAAACAGTAAGACTTCATTTTTTTGTATCGCTGCCACCATTATGTAACCAACACGTAGATTGATAGTTAGAAAGTTTCTAGTATACATGTATGCACACAATAAGTCATTTTTCTTCCTTTACCAGCCACATCTTGTTCAATACAATATTAATAAATCCCCATAATTGACCTCAGATATTTGAATATTCCATGACCCTTCCTTCGTTTATCACCTATTGGTGTACGTACAAGGAACTAACGTGTTATAACAACGAGCAATGGACAAAGTCTCGAACTTTTACGGAAACTTCCGAAGTGCTTGTCGAAGATTAATGAGCTTCCGGCTAAGTCCGGCTAAGTCGGCATATTACTATTAATTAATGAACATCTTGCCGATTTCTTCAGTGCAGATCTTCACATCACCAAGTGCTATACCACGTTTCACTGTTTTCTGTTGTTGTTTTTGTTGTTGCTGCTGCTGCTTTCTTTGATGATGGACACCAAAGGTATGCATCTGTTCACAGATTATCACATAGTACTGTAAACATATTCATGTTTTTAGTTTCACGAATAAACTTTATTGATAAAAGTTTATTTTTTATTACGACTTTCTGGATTTGAAAAAAACAACGCCTTGTTATTTGAAGTAATTCGTTTGCTGAGAATGTGAACGTTTACTTACAACCTTATAAGGTACATTATTTAAAATCAACACCACAAGGCGTTATTTTCATTAAAATCGGAACTTGTCATGTTGACCAAACTGACGTTGAAACAGGTTGTTTTACAATTTTTCTTTTTTCTCAAAATATGGATTTTGTGCTTATGACATTCTCATTCCAAGCCAGCGAATTGTATGTTTAATAAAAAATACGAATTTAAGAAAGATGTGGCGTACTTTAGTTTTTGTTTGAAAGTTTTATTTAATAGTATAAAACGTGACCTTCAATCAATGATTTCAAGCGGTGTGTAATTGTGGGGCATCTTTATTATATTGATCATGGTCTCGTGGTCCCAACTATTGCAGGTACGGGACCACCACCGGCATATGGACAGCCAGCTGCCGCACAGGGGCAAGTAAACGTGGTATGTTACAAGTTATAAGAATAGTACAACTGTATAATAATACATGTACCCTGGTCCGTACCGCTATTATTATAATGCAATAAATTAGTTTGTGATTTAATTTGGCAGTCCTAAAGAAGAAAAACAAAATTACAGTTAAACATATATTTAGTTTCAATGATGCCATATGGAAATAAGATATATACGTATTATGATAAACTCTATGATGTATTGTTTTTATGGTCGCATTGTCGTTTTAAATTATATTTCTGTCATATTAAGACCTTAAGAAAAATTAGATGGTTAAAAATAAAAGTTGCGCGAACCACTTTAATTTATTATTTATTTTTTATTTAGACAGTGAATCAACCGATGGGTGGCGGTATGATGGTACGTGCCGGACCTCCAGCTTACTCCGCTATGTCATTACTGACCTGCCTCTTCTGTTTCTGGCCAGTGTCATTGGTAGCCATATATTTCTCATACCAGGTAGGTTTTCTTACATATTTCCTCCAATCTTAGTAAACGATATTATTCAACAACAAAAACCTAATGCCTTGAAATTAAGGTTCTTTTCTTGGGGATTTTTATTAGCGATTAAAGATTGTGTAGTCAAATCCAGAATAAGAAAGCAAGTTTCAGACATGCGTTTGTCCAGCCGACTGTATATTTTATTACTTCCCGGTCATTGATTGATAAGTCGGTGGTTAAGGAGGTTCGACCTACCTTGCGCGCATGCACGAACATTCAAAATAAGTCGATGGTAACACACGGTGCGCTGGCAGCCATAGCCGATTGGCTTTTCACCCTCTCGAGTACCCATGCACACTCCTGGTGAAGAATGCGAATTATCCTTGCTCAGAGATATTAAGTAGTGCATGTAGTGGCACATGCACGGGGATTAAACTCCAGACCTCCTCATCCCAAAGCGCGCACTCTTCATCTAAGGCACCACCTCCCAGTTGATGAATGGAATAAAATAGAGGGGGTGGGGTCCACTTTGATTTGATGTAAACTGAAGTCTAAGGGAAATCGTATGCGACGCCACAATGTCTTAATTTGCATATCTGACGGAATAATCAGTAACTATTAGCAATGAGTGATGGATGTTATGTTCTTGTGGAACTGACACATAGACTATCAGTATCCGCTTGCTCAGCAACACGTCAGCTCTATAGAGTTATTAAACTATGTTTTCCATACGTAGACTGATTCATGTATTTATGATGTATTATTAAATTTGGACGGTCTATGATAGCCCATCAGTAAAGCCGCTTCCACTCATATTTATTTACCGAAGCTTGACGAATAGTCATTTTTTATTTTTGCCGAATTCCGACCGAAACTGTTATAAGTATTCCGAAGAATAAAACTAATTTCAAACCCCATAAGCGCGTCTAATCGAACACTACCATCGACATACAGCCGCCTCATCGATAGCTTAGTGGTAGAGCGTCCGCTTCGAGCACCGGATGTCCCGGCTTGATCCCAGGTCATGTCATACCGGTACCAAAGAAAATAAAAATGGTGCTATAAATTCCCTTGCTAGACGCATAGCATATAAGAGAAACTGGATCCTCTTCTCTCATACTCTCATGGCGATGGATTACATTAGAAAGGAGGTGTCGAGAGTAATTAAAATACGAAGTAGGTTGGGAAAACTTATATCACAATCGAACTGATATAAATTAGTATAAACTATCGATATACAACGTACATATACAAATGAGAACGAAATATGACGAAGTCCTATTTACAAGTTGACGTCAGTGAATTCGTTATGTGTGAATGGGCCTTAACTAACAGCTTACATACACCACAGTGGTTGTTAAGCCTAGGTCAAACTGAGGAATTCCCTGATTTCACAAAATGTCTCATCACCACCCCGAAGCACACACTTGACCACGAGGACCCTGTTCCCGATATATCCCGAAGCACCCACTTGACAACGAGAACCCTTTTCCCGACACATACCGAAACACATTAATTGCCATCGGACGCACATTGCCGAGCTTTCCATCGCCGAGCGAGGGATTAAATGCGCACTTTGTCTTGTCTTAGACTTTAACTGTTTCATCTTGTTATTGTTTTATTTATAGACCAAGTCACTTACGGCAAGTGGTGATATTGTGGGAGCAGAGAAAGCATCGAGGATGGCCAAGATTTTATCATTTGTCAGTATCGGTGTCGGTATAGTCATGATGATCACGCTGCTTATTATCATCATACTAGCAGCTAATGGGAGTTTGTATGCCTCACATACTAGCAAATTGGGGTCGAGTCTGTATGATGCTGCAGTTGACCACTTGTCGAAGTGGAATTAGTACGGCAACTGGAAATAGTTCGAGCAGTGAGTGAAATACGTACAATGATGGATATTCAAGGTTATATTTTATTGACACTAAACTGGTGATTATCATACCAAATTCATATAACACGTCATCCATATGATTAAATATCGGAGCAAAACAATTCTTTTTTTAGTGTTAGTGTTAGGGAATCGAAAATCCATATTCGAAAACATTAATAGCCGATTTTAAAAAAGACGTTTTTCAAATAGTCCTTACACGACTCGCACGACTGCCGATTGACAGGCCATTTTACCTATGACTAACTCATTCCGTACACAATCAACGTGTTGTATAATGTTTATGTTCGATACTGCTCTTTCTTACTACTGAATATAATATATTGCATGCTACCTTGATAATAAAACCTTTGTTAAAACAAATCACTAGCCGTTATCTGTTTTTTAATGAAACAATCCCCAATCAGAACACTGCAATGTCACGGTTAACCGCAGTGTCGCATCAAGTTTACAGAGAGGGGAGCGGGGAGGATTGAATATCGTAGTCTGCTGATGGGACAAAGCATGTTACCAAAGGGTCATTGAAATATTTTCGAGCACTGCTGCTGCTATGACACATACTGATATTGTAGTTTACCGACGGGACATCATGTAATCACAAATCGTATCAATATGAGTAAAAATTCCTCTCACAATGTGTTCAACCAGTAAACCAAGCATCATTGTATGTCATAACAGTCGTCAATTGTTTCACATTGAGCACATGAAAAAATCATGATACCACAATGTGTCACACCAGTAAACCACGGTACCACAAACCACGGCACCACAATGTGCAACATCAGTAAACCACGGTACCACATCAGTAAACCATGGTATCACAATGTGTCACATCAGTAAACCACAGTACCACAATGTGTCACATCAGTAAACCACAGTACCACAATGTGTCACATCAGTAAACCACGGTACCACAATGTGTCACATCAGTAAACCACGGTACCACAATGTGTCACATCAGTAAACCACGGTACCACAATGTGCCACATCAGTAAACCACGGTACCACAATGTGTCACATCAGTAAACCACGGTACCACAATGTGTCACATCAGTAAACCACGGTACCACAATGTGCCACATCAGTAAACCACGGTACCACAATGTGTCACATCAGTAAACCACGGTACCACAATGTGTCACATCAGTAAACCATGGTACCACAATGTGCCACATCAGTAAACCACGGTACCACAATGTGTCACATCAGTAAACCATAGTACATGTATCACAATGTGTCACGTCAATAAACCACGGTATCACAATGTGCCACATCAGTAAACCCCGATATCACAATGTGCCACATCAGTAAACCACGGTATCACAATGTGTCACATCAGTAAACCGCGGTATCACAATGTGTCACGTCAATAAACCAGGGTATCACAATGTGTCACATCAGTAAACCACGGTATCACAATGTGTCACATCAGTAAACCACGGTATCACAATGTGTCACATCAGTAAACCACGGTATCACAATGTGTCACATCAGTAAACCACGGTATCACAATGTGTCACATCAGTTAACCATAGTACATGTATCACAATGTGTCACGTCAATAAATCACGGTATCACAATGTGCCACATCAGTAAACCACGGTATCACAATATGTCACATCAGTAAACCACGGTATCACAATGTGTCACATCAGTTAACCATAGTACATGTATCACAATGTGTCACGTCAATAAACCACGGTATCACAATGTGTCAGATCAGTAAACCACGGTATCACAATGTGTCACATCAGTAAACCACGGTATCACAATGTGTCACATCAGTAAACCATAGTACATGTATCACAATGTGTCACGTCAATTCACCACGGTATCACAATGTGTCACATCAGTAACCCACGGTATCACAATGTGTCACATCAGTAAACCACGGTATCACAATGTGTCACATCAGTAAACCACGGTATCACAATGTGTCTCTATCAGTAAACCACGGTATCACAATGTGTCACATCAGTAAACCACGGTATCACAATGTGTCTCTATCAGTAAACCACGGTATCACACTGTGTCACATCAGTAAACCACGGTATCACAATGTGTCAAATCAGTAACCCACGCTATCACAATGTGTCACGTCAGTAAACCACGGTATCACAATGTGTCACATCAGCAAACCATGGTATCACAATGTGTCACATCAGTAAACCCCGGTATCACAATGTGTCACATCAGTAAACCACGGTATCACAATATGTCACATCAGTAAAACAGGGTATCACAATATGTCACATCAGTAAAACAGGGGTTCACAATATGTCACATCAGTTAACCAGGGGTTTACAATATGTCGCATCAGTAAACCATGGTATCACAATGTGTCATATCAGTAAACCAGGGTATCACAATGTGTCACATCAGTAAACCATAGTACATGTATCACAATGTGTCACGTCAATAAACCACGGTATCACAATGTGTCACATCAGTAACCCACGGTATCAAAATGTCTCACATCAGTAAACCACGGTATCACAATGTGTCACATCAGTAAACCACGGTATCACAATGTGTCTCTATCAGTAAACCACGGTATCACAATGTGTCACATCAGTAAACCACGGTATCACAATGTGTCTCTATCAGTAAACCACGGTATCACACTGTGTCACATCAGTAAACCACGGCATCACAATGTGTCAAATCAGTAACCCACGGTATCACAATGTGTCACGTCAGAAAACCACGGTATCACAATGTGTCACATCAGCAAACCGTGGTATCACAATGTGTCACATTAGTAAACCCCGGTATCACAATGTGTCACATCAGTAAACCACGGTATCACAATATGTCACATCAGTAAAACAGGGTATCACAATATGTCACATCAGTAAAACAGGGGTTCAGAATATGTCACATCAGTAAACCAGGGGTTTACAATATGTCGCATCAGTAAACCAGGGTATCACAATGTGTCATATCAGTAAACCAGGGTATCACAATATGTCACATCAGTAAAACAGGGTATCACAATATGTCACATCAGTAAAACAGGGGTTCACAATATCTCACATCAGTAAACCAGGGGTTCACAATATGTCGCATCAGTAAACCAGGGTATCACAATGTGTCATATCAGTAAACCACGGTATCACAATGTGTCACATCAGTAAACCACGGTATCACAATGTGTCATATCAGTAAACCATGGTATCACAATGTGTCATATCAGTAAACCACGGTATCACAATGTGTCACATCAGTTAACCACGGTACTACAATGTGTCATATCAGTAAACCATGGTATCACAATATGTCTCTATCAGTAAACCACGGTATCACAATGAGTCTCTATCAGTAAACCATGGTATCACAATGTGTCTCTATCAGTAAACCACGGTATCACAATGTGTCACATCAGTAAACCACAGTTTCATATCAGTAAACCATGGTATTACAATGTGTCTCAATCAGTAAAGCACGGTATCACAATGTGTGACATCAGTAAACCAGGGTATCACAATGTGTCACATCAGTAAACCACGGTATCAAAATGTCTCACATCAGTAAACCACGGTATCACAATGTGTCACATCAGTAAACCACGGTATCACAATGTGTCTCTATCAGTAAACCACGGTATCACAATGTGTCACATCAGTAAACCACGGTATCACAATGTGTCTCTATCAGTAAACCACGGTATCACACTGTGTCACATCAGTAAACCACGGTATCACAATGTGTCAAATCAGTAACCCACGGTATCACAATGTGTCACGTCAGAAAACCACGGTATCACAATGTGTCACATCAGCAAACCGTGGTATCACAATGTGTCACATTAGTAAACCCCGGTATCACAATGTGTCACATCAGTAAACCACGGTATCACAATATGTCACATCAGTAAAACAGGGTATCACAATATGTCACATCAGTAAAACAGGGGTTCAGAATATGTCACATCAGTAAACCAGGGGTTTACAATATGTCGCATCAGTAAACCAGGGTATCACAATGTGTCATATCAGTAAACCAGGGTATCACAATATGTCACATCAGTAAAACAGGGTATCACAATATGTCACATCAGTAAAACAGGGGTTCACAATATCTCACATCAGTAAACCAGGGGTTCACAATATGTCGCATCAGTAAACCAGGGTATCACAATGTGTCATATCAGTAAACCACGGTATCACAATGTGTCACATCAGTAAACCACGGTATCACAATGTGTCATATCAGTAAACCATGGTATCACAATGTGTCATATCAGTAAACCACGGTATCACAATGTGTCACATCAGTTAACCACGGTACTACAATGTGTCATATCAGTAAACCATGGTATCACAATATGTCTCTATCAGTAAACCACGGTATCACAATGAGTCTCTATCAGTAAACCATGGTATCACAATGTGTCTCTATCAGTAAACCACGGTATCACAATGTGTCACATCAGTAAACCACAGTTTCATATCAGTAAACCATGGTATTACAATGTGTCTCAATCAGTAAAGCACGGTATCACAATGTGTGACATCAGTAAAGCATGGTATCACAATGTGTGACATTAGTAAACCACGGCATCACAGTGTGTCATATCAGTAAACCCCGGTATCACAATGTGTCATATCAGTAAACCACGGTATCACAATGTGTCATATCAGTAAACCACGGTATCACAATGTGTCATAACAGTAAACCATGGTATCACAATGTGTCTCAATCAGTAAAGCACGGTATCACAATGTGTCACATCAGTAAAGCATGGTATCACAATGTGTCACATTAGTAAACCACGGCATCACAATGTGTCATATCAGTAAACCCCGGTATCACAATGTGTCATATCAGTAAACCACGGTATCACAATGTGTCATATCAGTATACCACGGTATCACAATGTATCATATCAGTAAACCACGGTATCACAATGTGTCATATCAGTAAACCCCGGTATCACAATGTGTCACATCAGTAACTACGGTATCACAATGTGTCATATCAGTAAACCACGGTATCACAATGTGTCATATTAGTAAACCCCGGTATCACAATGTGTCACATCAGTAACCACGGTATCACAATGTGTCATATCAGTAAACCACGGTATCACAATGTGTCATATTAGTAAACCCCGGTATCACAATGTGTCACATCAGTAAACCAGGGTATCACAATGTGTCACATCAGTAAACCATGGTATCACAATGTGTCATATCAGTAAACCACGGTATCACAATGTGTCTCTATCAGTAAACCACAGTATCACAATGTGTCACATCAGTAAACCACGATACCACAATGTGTCATACAGTAAACCATGGTATCACAATGTGTCATATCAGTAAACCACGGTATCACAATGTGTCTCTGTCAGTAAATCACGGTATCACAATGTGTCACATCAGTAAACCACGGTATCACAATGTGTCACATCGGTAAACCACGGTATCACAATGTGTCACATCAGTAAAACCACGGTATCACAATGTGTCACATGAGAAAAACACGGTATCAGGATGTGTCACATCGGTAAACCACGGTATCACAATGTGTCACATCAGTTAACCATGGTATCACAATGTGTCACATCAGTAAACCACGGTACCTCAATGTGTCACATCAGTAAACCCCGGTATCACAATGTGTCACATCAGTAAACCACGGTACCTCAATGTGTCACATCAGTAAACCATGGTACCACAATGTGTCACATCAGTTAACCATGGTATCACAATGTGTCTCTATCAGTAAACCACGGTATCACAATGTTTTACATCAGTTAACCATGGTACCACAATGTGTCACATCAGTAAACCACGGTATCACAATGTTTTACATCAGTTAACCATGGTACCACAATGTGTCACATCAGTAAACCACGGTATCACAATGTGTCACATCAGTAAACCACGGTATCACATTGGTCACATCAGTAAACCATGGTACCACAATGTGTCACATCAGTAAACCACGGTATCACAATGTGTCATATCAGCAAACCACGGTACCACAATGTGTCACATCAGTTAACCACGGTACCACAATGTGTCACACCAATAAACCACGGTACCACAATGTGTCACATCAGTTAACCACGGTACCACAATGTGTCACATTGATTGATCAGTAAACCACGGTACCACAATGTGTCACATCAGTTAACCACGGTACCACAATGTGTCACATCAGTAAACCACGGTACCACAATGTGTCACATCAGTAAACCACGGTATCACAATGTGTCACATCAGTAAACCACGGTATCACAATGTATCACATCAGTAAACCACGGTATCACAATGTGTCACATCAGTAAACCACGGTACCACAATGTGTCACATCATTCAGTAAATTATGGTAGGATTCAACGTTGTTCTACAAAATCACAATTGTTTTTTTGTAAGAAGATATTTTGAAGTACAATGTAGTATGACTATCTAGTTACATGTATCATGTACTGTATAAATCATGTATGGACCGCAGCATCATATATCTAAAACGTTTAAATAATGGAAAATGTTAACTTCAATTCCGATCTTGAGTTGTGATTTGTACGTAATTGGAGTCCTGGTATGTACGTACATTATGCGTCTATAATATCTCACATTTTATCTCATTCATGTCTGCTCCGTTTTTTAACAATCAAATGAAAAATTAATTCACTGATATTTTTTATCAGACACGTGATCTCAACATGTTTAGTGTCGATGTATAGCTTTAACTGGTCCGTCCTTTTATTGACTCCTGACTCCTAGCCCCTGGCAATGAAACTGGTACAGATTTTTATAATTTGTCGACGGTAAGAAAGAAAATTTAAGCGTTGAGAGTAAACCAACAGGTACGCTGGTATTTGACATTTATGTGAAGAATAGAAATACAATTTACATTTTTTACTCGATCAGTTACTTTGTACTTTTAATATCGCATGTAATGGAATATCTACACAGTTTTGTCCTTGTGTGTTATGTCAGCATTATGTGTATGGAATGATTGTCATAATTATTCTAGAAGGATTAAATTGCCTAATCATTGACTTATAATTAATAGATATACGTTTTTTGTTATATTATTCGAACGGAAGCAAATAGTGCGTACAATGTAGAGTGTGGTCTATGTGTTTCTGTATTAAAGTTGTGTTTTATCGGACTTTATGGCCTTCTATGAGTCTATTCTAATCATGTGAGATATAATTCTTCAATAGATGGGTAAATCAACACGAATATCTGGACTACTGTGTGCCACAAGGTAAGTCAATAAATGATATGAGGCATTTCACATACCGATTATAAAACTGTAAAACTGATATATCGATGGCTTAGAATGAGAAGGTCGTAACTACTACTTACGACCCTATAAGACTCATACATATTTGGCATATGCTTCACAATGCACTTCTTATGAGCCTATTTTCATGAAAATCGAAATTGTCATGTTGACCAAAATGAAGTTATAAAAACATGTTTTTTCCATAGGTAAAGAGTAAATTACAGTCAATTTTCTCTTGTTTTCTAAATATATTGATTTTGTAGTTACGACCTTCTCATTCTAAGCCAGCGATATATCACAGCGTCTATAGAGCAATATCCTTTAGGAGATGTAAATATTGATTGATTTCTTTACTATAGTCGATTCAATAAGTTAAAAAAAAGTTAAGTTACCAATTTTCTAGGGCTCTTTTCAGCTGTTAGGCCGCTCAAGCACCCCTTGACATTTCAACTTCCTTACTGATTTACTTATATGTAATACTAATTAATGAGGGAACTATCCCATTCGAAAGCATAGCGGTGAAATACCGTTAACTAATGTATATAGGTTATACCCTGTCAAACCTATATAAACACTGCTTACCTTCCGGACGGCAATATACTGACACCCGTTCTCGATTAACTTTGAAAGTACTGTAAATATGTGCATGTATTATGTAAACAAAACAAAAGCAAACGTGCATACATGGGGTCTTTTCTAAAATTATCAAATTATATATCGAACACGAATAAGAGCGCGCTGTCGATTTTATGTGGGTATTACTAATATTGTGGTAAACATAAACATACCAATATCCCTGTGTGTCATCCATGGGCATACTGTCGATTAAATAAGTAATACTAAAGAGGGAACAATCCTATTCGAACGAATAGCGGGGATTACACTAAACTCAGTACACCCAGTTTAACCTAAATAAACATAGTTTACCATACGGACGAGCTAATGTGTATAACCGTTATCATTTAACTTTGAACGGACTGTACCAGTATGCAGCAGCTGCATACACATGCCTCCCATAATTTCCTCTTGTATAAAAAAAGAAAACCACACTTTATTGATACTCATCAAGCTACTCGAAGTCTCAGTTAAATAGGTTGAGATAATATCATTGATAGAGCCTCAATAAAATATGAACACAATGTCGTCAGGACGTACCGGGTCGTTTTATGAATATTTTCTAAAGGACCGGCCCTAGCCACATGTAACGGTATCATTGATAACAAAAAAAAAATGTTTTTGGAAAATTTATATTTCTCTTTTTATAGAAAAATACAAAAAAAATACAAAACCCCCATTTTTTCGTTTTAGCCTTTTTTAATAATAGTCCGCTTGCGTTCATATCCAAATACGTCTAGCTACGTCGGTGTCATCAATATGTTAAATAATAATAATAAATACTGCTATTCATTATGTTTGTTTTGTCTGGTTTCTGCTTTTAAAAAAGACCAGAATTCGATCACAAAGTATAAATCAATAACATACCATTCAACTTCGGTATTTCGGTTGGTAAAACTGTAAAATCATTTACTTTCGATGGGACAAAATTTCGTGTTTTTTGTTGTAAATATCTATTTCGATAGGACATTAACTCGTGGATTTTGCATTTCAGGGTATAGGTACAAGGGTCAAAATTATTATTTGAAGTAATTAAATTTCGTGGTTGTCATCATACACGGAATCCACGAAATTAAACACCCCACAAAATTTAATGATTTTACAGTATAAGGTAAATCATCTATAGGTTCATTATTATGACTGCTGGTGAGGTATGGTTAAAATGTAGACAGTAAATCAAATATATATCTCCGTATATCTAGATATAATCTTGATTCGAAATCATATACTACCACCACGTATTGTGAGATGGTTGGTTAATGATGTATCGAGGTTAGTACTATTGTAGCCCGCCTATTTGTCACCGAAGAGCCAAATCTGTATATATTAGTGCGCCCATGATAATGTGATATTTACAAACATTGACAGGATTTGACTACTGTTGAAAAAATTAGTTTCTTAGGTACAGTAAACTCATATGGTCAATTCTGTACTAAAATAACACTGAAAAATCGTGCGCACATGGGTTTAACCACCTATGTTGGCTATACCAAAATGTTCCGCCTCTCACGTTATCGTGGGCGCACTTTAGTAGCCCCCTATGCATCGAAGAGTCAAATCTACTTTAACTGCATTCGACAAACACGTCTATTTAATACCTTCACATGTATGCATTTGATGTCCATTCGTATTATGTGCATGTATGACCTACGTATTTAATGCGTTCGTGTCTGCATATATTTGCTTAGTCTTATGTCATACGCACAAAGTGCGTTTGTTCATGCATTTAAATTTAAACTTGTGGTCCCGAATCGTTCCCTGATTGTCAGAAGTAGCTACCTTTAAAACTACAAGCATGTGAACCTGCATCGTACCATAACATGGACATGCTCTTATAGATCAGTGATCACTTGCCCATAACAACACTCACAGAGCAGTTATTACTTATCCTAAAGAACACTCACAGACCAGTTATCCCTTATACTAAACAACATTCACAGACCAGTTGTGTGGACAACCTGTCTTGATCCTCATGCCTAACCAAATATTATTTACATCACAGTTGAATTTCGATATCCCTAAAACTATATGCGACTGCCAGCAATATAATTATCAATATGCAAGCGTGGGTTGTTATACCAACACAATGGTGGCACATCCTATTCAACATCGGACTAACGTAAAAATCTTAAACTCTCATTGCGTATTTGGATGTTATAATAATTTAATTATTGAGGAAAAGCAGCTGGATACGAATACAACGGTGTATATTCCTTACCGTTTTATATTATCTGAGTATAGATAATGTTTGTTATAAGGTACTAAACAGGTGGGGTAACTGTTTAATGTGGTACTTTTATATTCTCAAGTAGTTTATATCATAATTGATCAGGAAGCACATCTAACTTTCGCATGTTGCATTTCCTGAATACATTTTATCGATTGTTCATCGGAATTATGTCTGAAAGTACAGCGGAATATCATTCTCCTGATAAGCTTTATCATATACTTCAACACCCCTTAAATGCCGATGCGCAGTGGGAGTTGCGTGTAAGCGAGGCTTTTAACTCACACGCACTTATAAGATACTTACTGGTGTAGTGCTTTACCTATTTTTCGTGGAAATTCTCAAAAAGATGAACAATTTACTGATGTTATGTTTAAGTCGCTTCACTTCGGTATTTCAAATATTTTGTACCCCTCTTAATAAGACACTAATGCTAGCGTTACTGTAAGATTCAGTTTGAACCAATTTCATGGAATTTTAAGTCCGTTATAACCATTATTAAAAATTTGCTCTATTGAGTCAAGATTTCGAGTTTCGAGTCTAGATCTTCGAGTTTTACGTCATTCGAAATTTTTCATATGGCTATACATATGCGAAAGACATCTAACAATAACGGTTCAAACCCAACAACGGGTTTAAATTTAATGAATAGGTACTCACTATACACTTACGCACACTCCCAACGCAACACCTATATTTTTCATGATTTCTCGACAATTAGTCAACGGATCTGGTTCAAGCTTTGTCTGTGAATAATCGAGTTCTAGTTGAATGTCTTGAATATTTTTTGAGTTAATAAGTTCATTGAAAGATGAAAATAAACGAAAGAATGAGCGTCACTGTAAAATGAAAAATCACAAAAATGGTGTCATGTGAAAATACGACATGATGTAGCCTAGGGTCCCATAGCAAGTAAGACACAAGCAATACTGCAGAATAACAACATACAAAAATGCCACCATCATCAAAGTCTTCAAATGTCAATATTATGTTTAAGTAGCTGAAATGAGATGTGTATGCTACCAATGAGACGCCAACCAATCCTACAAAACCCTCAAAAACAGGTAATCTTTTTGAAAAGTTTGAACGCAACCCAAATATTGATCATGAAATATGATTTATCGATGTTGCAAATGTATGAATACGTCACAAACGACATGGATAGACATTCAAGATGTTATGAAACATGAACTGTAATATCATTTTATTGTGATGAACCTTTTAGTAGAAATTTCATCCAGTTTTTCAACATTTTTCATGTCTTATTTCTGTGACTTTTCGATTTACATTGATGTTGATTGTTGGAAATTATTGTCAACTTGCCAAGGATTGATTTTTAATACAAAACAACAATACCATCAATAAGAAATGTGTGTATGCAAATATCAAATTTGAATCAAATCCCTTCATAATCAACTGAGCAATTTTGAAAAATATAGGTGTTGCGTTATATTATATGTGTGCGTAAGTGTACATGTATACCCGAGTTGTTTAAAATCATAAGCTATATTTTACTGTGTTTATGATATTCAATACTATGAGTGACGTCTTGTAATGAGCCAATTGCATTGTCAGTTATACAAAAATGGTATGTTCTTTAAAGTCACATTAAGTCTTAAACTGATATAGTAATAAGCTATAACTTGATTGGTTAACCACTCTGCAGAATGATACAATTTGAGCACTTCAGTTAATTCCCAAATGTGGAAACACCATATATAATAAAACCTTCAGATGGTTTGTTGACAAATGACAATAACTACATGATTTAAAGTCTAAGGGAAGCAACTCTTGAAAAGTGAGTATTTTGTTTACCACACAATTTGCTTAATGCAATATTTGGTTCTTCTATTTCGACAGATATAGTTAATATTTTATTTTCGAGTATTTGTCATTTGTTAAGAAACAGTCTTCAAGTTTCAATAATTCATTGTATGTAAAGGATGATCGGAAAAAAATTGTGGGAGCAATTATGTGACTTTAAACAAGCACGTCGCCTTTTATAGATTCTGTCTTCTTTAATACTTATATTATAAATTTTATTTTATACAAGTGGCAACATGTCTATCGCTACTTATTTAAAAAGAAAAAAAATAGAATAAGAGGTGCCAAATACGTTCAGTTTGGCAAAAGATGAAACGCTGCTTTTGTGTTTCAATCTAAACATTTACAAATATATTTAATATAAGTCTAACGCGATATTCTGCAATGTCAATATAAACAGAAATCACTGACCATTACATCGATTTAGGGAGAGCGGAAGTGTATTTTACCTGCTCACTTCTATTCACAAAGTAAATTAAAATAACGGTAAAGCTTGGCCACATTGAGATGAGCCTGACCTATTGATTAGCATAATTTAACAGTCGATATATTGTCTACGTTTACAACACCGAGTGTATGTTTCCATAATCGGGGAGTATCACGAAGACGCTCAAGATGTAATACAAACACAAATCTGAAATACCGATATTGCACGATTTGCTTGCGGAAATTGATATAATCAAAGCAAAAATCTTGTAATATATTCTTGCATAAAGGTCAGGTTCAGGTCACGATAGCCAAGCTATACACATTGAAAAAGATAATCCCTTTTCCAATATCCTTATATGTTGTTGTACCTGATCTGCCTGTTTACTCTAAGTGGCACAGGTCCCAATACAGCGTTAGAGTTATACATAACAAAGGCTTATCCATATCATTCATCGATGATGTATTTAGATTTTTATGTGTCCGTCGGGAATCAATGGGCTATGAAAGTTTAAAATAAGTTAAATTTTCACACTGATGTTTCGGTATGCTACCACGAAATAATTTAGGTAGATGGTTATGCTGTATACTGTATGTCGGGTTTTGTTTTGCGATGTTTTTGTTTGTGCTATTTTATCGAATATGGTTTAGCGCGAATTAATAAATCAACTTAAATATACGCACATAACACGAAACCCTACTTTTGGACATTCAACAGCAAAGTCGCGAATTCGAAAAAAACTATTAACATGAAATTCGCAAAATTAAAGAATACGTGCATAATTATAAATTTATAAAAGATAAACTTAGAAGTGAGATTTTTGGCAGCTCATGCAACTTGAATTATAGTTGAAATATCACAGGTCTCGGGTTGGAAATATCTGCTTATCAACAATGTGAAGAAATTCCAAGTTTTCCCCCGAAGGTTGTTTTGAAGACTAAACAACAATGCCATCTACGTCATTTCATTCATGCAATTTGATAATGGCTGATAATAAAGTTGTTTATGTCTACCTCTAGTATAACTGTAAAATATTTCGTTTCTGTAGTAAGTAAATTTAGTGTTATTACATCTAACGGTGCTACATTTTGAAATGACAACTTGCATTTATTGTGAATTAGCATTGTTTACAGGTCTTATCAGCCTAGCGATCACGTTTATGGAACACCTTTGGTCTTGTTCGCATATAAGCGGGACATTGCTTTTTCGGCGCACGTAGTCTTACTATCGAAGATAAAAATACACTCACTGACTTGTCAGACGGGTCGTAAACAATGTAATTCATCGGTTGCCTTAAGGATTTAGTAGTAGGTCAAACGTGTCAAACAATCACAAGAAATCATAGACAAGCTTGAGACTATATTGTGGCATCAACCTTTCGACAACGACTTCTTTAGAAGATGTCCATCATAACGTCATCAAAGGCATGTACGAGGGGTGATCAATATATTCGAGGACTTTTCATCTAGCAACTTCATATTGGCAGCAAGGCTCCAAGCCATTTAACATCATTTGGAGAAAGATGTCTCCGACCGAATGCACTAATAAAATTATTTTATTCATACAAGGGACGCGTTACGTTGGACGTCACATAGGCTAGTGGCCAAACCTCAAAAAGGTGCTTAGAAATGGGAGTAACCCCTCCCCATGGTAGAACATTTCACAACCTGTTTTTTATTGAAGGCTGAGGCCTTGGGCGTTGGAAAATGATGGTTGTGAATCTGGGATCAATGTAGGTCATTTTGAAAATCGACGTTTTATGTGTGTGTTTTAGTATTTTGAGAGGCAATTTTACGCCGTATTTTGTCTATGTACAGAACAAGGCAGGAACGATTTAGCCAAGGAAAAGCAAACTACACTCGTTTTTTTTGTAGGATCATATTACATTATGGATGGCTTATAACATCTAAAAAATTCAGCTCTTTAATAGCTTGAGAAATCATACTTTTGGGGTAAAAACATATAAACGAAAAGTGCGAATTTTAGGAATCGGTGCACCACAATTTCATATATCAATCTATTCGAAATAAAATCACTTGGGTGGGGAGGTAGTAATCTGTAGTTTAATATATAAAAAATCTATTGACCAGCTATTACTCAAATTGCGATAATTTTGGGTTAAATTGTTAAAAAAGCATAAACGAAATGTGCGAATTTTAGAAATCGGTGCACCACAATTTCATATATCAATCTATTCGAAATAAAATCACTTGAGTGTGGAGGTAGTAACCTGTAGTTTAATAGAGTCAAAAATCTATTGACCAGCTATTACTCAAAATGCGATAATTTTGGGTTTAAATTGTTAAAATCATAAACGAAAAGTGCGAATTTTTGGAATCGGTGCACGACCATTCCATATATCAATCAATTCGAAATACAATCACTTTAATGGGGAGGTAGTAACCTGTAGTTTAATATATCAAAAATCTATTGACCAGCTATTACTCAAATGCGATAATTTCGGGGTGAAATTGCTAAAATTATAAACAAAAAGTGCGAACTTTTGGAATCTGTCGACTACAATGTCATCTTTCATTTTATTTGAGAGTTAATGACAGCGATATGCAGATATGAAGGTCAGGTTTAATACGTCGAGGTTCTACTTGCTGAAATCTGTGCAAAACTCGCTAAATTTGGGTCAAAGTTCACAAAAATAAGCGAAAAATGCATTTTTTTGGAATCGATGGATAGCAGTGTCATTTATGATGTAATTTGAAACCAAATCACTTCAAAAAGCACATAATAATATGTAGTTTAAAAATATCTTAAGCCTAGGTACTCTGCAAAATTATGTATTTTGAGGTAAAATATTACGAAATAAGAACCAAAATTGTGAATTTTGAGAATCGGTAGATTTCAATGTCATTAATGATTTTATGTGATGTTGAACAACTGTGACATGTTTGTAATTACATGCAGTTTAAGAGATCAGAAATGTAGTATTTGGCTACTGTTTTAATTGAGATATTTGGGATAAAAAGATACAAAAATAAGCTAAGAATGTGAAAATTCGGAATCAGTTAAATACAGTGTCATTGATGATCTGATTTGATAAAATCCACTACAAAATGTGCTAAGTAATATGTTATTTAAGATTTCAAAACTGTTGTCCCATTCTATCGTTCAATATTAGGGTACAGCATCATTCGGTGTAAGCTTCAACCTTATTCATAGTGACATACGAAATATGCCTACATAGTAGACATGTGACGATCTGGTGGAATATTTGGGAGAGGTACTACCTACAGCCGGGTGAGGGTCGTCTGTGGTATTCACCAAACAGTGAAAACCAGTCCATTGTAATCAGGTGTACTATATGGTGTTGACAAAGCGGACTACCATTGAAGCTGTGACTGGTTCATAATGGTTCAAGCTCTTTGACACGCCATCCCTACTTCGAATTAACCCAAACAACGCATACAGGTTACATATTCATACAATTATAAAAATAATAATTTGGTCAATGTTACATGAAGGAGTTCTGTGTTCGAGAATACCATGTATACGCTCCATGACATGGGCCATGCTCGTTCAAAACGACCTTGGTAGTTTGAGTACTTTTCTACAATGGATGAGTCAACAATTATACATTGACTTCACTGATAGGTCATGCTATGGTGTAACGAAAACGAGGGATCACCAAATCTGAGTATCGCTATTGATGCAGGAAAATTGATGTATGATTGGTTAATTAAATTATACAGTAAGAACATTATTATAGTAAGCTTACTTTATGTTTTATAACCATAGTAACATTATTCTTGGTCACGCGGTTTTTGTAAATATTGTTTATATATGGAAAAATATAGTATGACTTGGAAGGAAGGAGGAAGCGTACTTGACCATCATACGAATGGGTATGCAGATGTCATAATGACAACATTATATGTCACTGGAACAGAAGGTTTAGAGCTTTACTGCTAGCAATAATACAGGTCGGTCAGGATCACCGAGCAACACCGACACTGGGGCTTTGAATATAAGTTTGTAATTGTATCTTGTATGATGTCCGTCATTGCATTGCTCATGTAATCGACTTTACGGAAAAGGACAGTTATGAAGCTCTCAATAGGCCATCCCACTCTCCCGATTATGCTTGTTAACCGTATGAAGACTGCTGATATAAGTTCAGCATACATAATTTACCCAGCGATTTCAGCCACGAAGTGTCTAACAAACTAAAATAGTTCATTAGAATCATGATATGAAGATGTTGGCGAGGAACATGTCGCATACCCGATACTATGTTAAATATTGTAAGTTTTAATCAATATTGATTGTTCTAAATCTACTAAAACACCAATGTTTTCTATTGGCGCCGTATTCAAGGGTAACACATAACAACATAAAACAATTTAACACCATAACCCTAGCTGAATCATAACACATGATATCAAGCTATAATATACGGAACAAAACAGGACAGAACGAAACAAAGCCGAACCGAATCAAATTAAACAGAACATATCGTGTAGATTGAGACACTCGTTCGATTGTAAAATATTATTTTAAAACAGCTTGTCAACAAATATAATTTATATCCATACATGTATGCAATATGGCAGGGTACAATTACGGGGTAATGGTGTTGTGACCAACAACTAGTTTCAATAGCATTACTCTGGACAAACGTTGAGTTGTACACGAATATGAAGGTATTTGTACAGACATAAGACATGCACATGATCTGATTTGGACCACCAGAAAAAGCGCTGGTTATAAGAGCATTAAACCTATTGGCTATTTCCAACTTGTCTGTCTTACTGAGCAGCTATGCGTGTTATTTAAACCCGCAGTGGTTAAGAAATAATTAGTGTTAGTCTCAATTTCTAATCATTCAAAAAGATGCACTCTCGATGAAACTAAATGAGCTTCGGGAACAGGATGCTCTGGACTTGGGGAAGCTTCTTGGAAGTTATGAGAAATCTACATTTGCATTTACATCGCGAGTATGCCTACACCGGGAAATTTCAATGAATGCATTAATTTTTCATTCCACATCGCCTAGTCTCCAGTCTTATCCATTAATTAATATATCGTACAATGTACATAATAATAAGGTTCGATTAAAGTGATGCAGTCTATAAAAAGTCTTGGTGCGTACCTTTGGTGACATTTGATATTTATAGATGTATTGGCCTAAACGGCATTGGAATTCACAAGAACATATTTCATGTACATGTACGTTTTTAGTGTTGAGCATCCGATAGGACTCATGATGGTTGTAACAATAGGCGATTTGATATCCTTTATCGCTAGGAAGATTAATCTGCTAATGAAAACACATAGGAATATTTCTGGAAATTTCAAATGTTGGGGTAATATTTCAGCTCAACAGGGCACCAATTGTTCATGATGAGCTTATTTGATTGGCTTTCCTCTGTCGAATACTAGTATCTTATATTTTGTAAGGCTTAACCTCAAAACATTGAATTGTATACAATTTCAAATTCACTTAGTTCAAGATATCTTTAACTGAAGTTACTTTGTTCCAATCAGATTAATAAACTATGAATGAATTTGTATTCTGCTGATGTTTGGGATAAAATATCTCAATTCCAACAATATCCAGACGCTACATGTTATGTTTCACACTGGACTTTATACATACACGACACGATTGTTCAATATCAAATAAATCATAAATGACATTGTCGTCTACTAATTCTCAAAATTCACGATTTTGTTCATTTTTCGTGATGCTTTACCTCAAAATATCTCATTTTCCGTGTACCCATGCTTAAGATATTCCAGCACCCTAAACTATATATTATTATGTACACATTGGGGTGATTTTGTTTCAAATTACTTCATAAATGACTCTGCAATCCACCGATTCCAAAAAATCGCATTTTTGCTTATTTTTGTGACATTTTGCCCCAAATTTAGCGAGTTTGCACATAAATTCGGCAAGTAGGACCTCGACGTATTAACCCTGTCCTTCATACCCATAATTCGCTGTGATAACCTTTCAAATGAAATGAAAGATGACATTGTAGTCGATCGATTCCCAAAATTCGCACTTTTTTATTATAATTTTAACAATTTCACCCCAAAATTATCGCATTTTGAGTAATAGCTGGTCAACAGATTTTTGATATATTAAACTACAGGTTACTACCTCCACACTCAAATGATTGTATTTCGAATAGATTGATATATGGAATTGTCGTGCACCGATTCCAAAAATTCGCACTTTTCGTTTATAAATTTAACAATTTAAACCCAAAATTATCGCATTTTGAGTAATAGCTGGTTAATAGATTTTTGATATATTAAACTACAGGTTACTATACCTCCACACTCAAGTGATTTTATTTCGAATAGATTGATATATGAAATTGTGGTGCACCGATTCCTAAAATTCGCACATTTCGTTTATGTTTTTATAACAATTTAACCCAAAATTATCGCAATTTGAGTAATAGCTGGTCAATAGATTTTAGATATATTAAACTGCAGATTACTACCTCCCCACCCAAGTAATTTTATTTCGAATAGATTGATATATGAAATTGTGGTGCACCGATTCCTAAAATTCGCACTTTTCGTTTATATTTTTTATGTATTTTACCCCAAAAGTATGATTTCTCATGCTATTAAAGAGCTGATTTTTTTAGATGTTATAAGCCATTCATAATGCAATATGATCCTACAATAATAACGAGTGTGGTTTGCTTTTCCTGGGCTAAATCGTACCTGCCTTGTTCTGTACATAGACAAAATACGTCATAAAATTGCCTCTCAAAATACTAAAAAACACACATAAAACGTCGATTTTCATAATGACCTACATTGATCCCAGATTCACAACCATCGTTTTCCAACGCACAATATCTCCCGCTTCAATAAAAAACAGGTTGTGAAATGTTCTACCATGGGGAGGGGTTTCGACCAAAAATCACCCCTCTGCCACTAGCCTAACATGACGTCATTCGAAGCGTCACCGTCTGGGCTGCATATGGCTCTTTTCTGGACTGATACCCGGTCCCATGTATGAGACAGGTTTTCATTTACTACAGATATAAGTAGTTAATAGCCATTTCTCGAATGAGTGTTGGAATAAAAAGAGTATCGATGCGTTATTGGAAACAAAACTCGGAAAAGGGTTGTTGGCTTTACAAAATTAGATTATTCCAATTAAGACTGAAGCACGACCTTTCAGGTTTAGGACGCAATATCGAAATAACCGTTTTGATTTGAAGTCCACGATTGAATGTTTTGTAAACCTATACTGGTCTTCGTTTTCGCCAGTTACATTTGATTGAGATCTGTGCGTCTTAATTCGCAGAATTTAACGGAACGTGCCGCTAACGCGGTGTTATTTTTGCTGTTTATCCTTATTTTATCGACCTAACCGTTTGACAGAAACCCTACAATCACATAAACAACGGAATCATATGAAAATTGTTAATTGGGAGCGCACAGAATCCATGCACAATTAAGTAAAGTCATTTTGGAAATATCGCGAGGACTTTACAACTTTTGCGTTAATTATCATAGCGTGTCGTTTCTCAGAAATAACGTTACGCCCGAGATGCTCGACGGTGCGTGCTTCACCATGGTTACAAAAAGTGACGTCATCAAGTAAATAGTGACGTAATCATAAAGAAAATTAGACAAATAGCGAGATAATTGATTGATCTACATCAGCCTGTAATTATATTACTCTAGTTTCAATATTTCAAAATTAAGAAGGAAAGTCCTCGAATATATTGATCACCCCTCGTATTTACATGGCTACTGCAAGACTGTTCGACTTTTCTGTAGTCTTCTCAAGAGAATATCCGATATACAGAGCCGAGCATAGCCTTTATTTGCTTTATTTCTACTGAAACATGGCAGGCATATATATGTACCTCCACCCGGATTTGAACCCGGGTCGCCAGATAAGACGACAAGCGCACTAACCACTGAGCTACGGAGGCACAGAGCAGTTTTACGACATATCGTTTTTGCACTTCTCGGCACAATCGCTCAAAAGCTTACGTTGATCTTATTCTAAAGTACTGAGTCACTAAAAATGGTTTGACCACAACATATATACATTATGCGACATTGAATGGCAGTCGGAAGGCATGCATGTGACTATCGTATGGATTCTCAGAACTACATGTGTCATGTGTGCACTATAAGGTAAATGTGCGTCTCTCTCCCCTTATAAAAGAGCTGTCATTTCAGGGCATGACTATACGAACGAACCGCACGACAATTTCCTTTCATTGTCTGGAAATTTATAATTATGGAAAATATATCCGTTCTGTTATAGCTCGGCTGTGGGCCACGTATGACTATATGTGCCAAAAGGGCAAATTGACAAGGGTGTCTTATATACTTGGTTGTTCCCTTTAAATAAGGATCGACAACATTTATTAAAATTTATTTTCCATTTATGTCACAGAAACGCCATATATTATGCTATAGCAACTGAGCATGACAACGCTAGCAAATTATTTCCTTAAAAAAAGAGCATGAATGTTGCATTTATTTTCCTAAGAAATATGTATTTTTGACTACACTGTAAGCCTCACGATAGAATAAGGATAGTCCAAAATATGTTCATTACATTAAATATTACCCTAATATTTTTCAATATTTAGCAATTTAGCAGCACTAAATGGTTAAGCTAATATAAACAAGAAGCGTATCGAGTCATCCTTGTTTCAACCAACACAGGTGTTATATGAAGAGAAAATGATGCCAGCACTATGTTAATTGTAAAACCATAATATGTTTTATGTTGTACGCGCTTCGAGTGGCAGACATCTGGGAAACCGTTTAGAAGGTCATTTACAGACGTGTTACGTAATATTTTAGCCATACTACTTCACAAATTAGCGATTGTTTAAAGGGAGTTGCTTCTGTTTTTGTAATTACCAATTTTCAGCTAGAAACAATAATTTTCCGCAACGTAACTTTTCAGAATTCTTGTTGCTTCTGCATCTATTCTTAAAACACAAAGACATAGGTTTATAACATGAATGATTAAAAGCAGATGCGCACCATGGAGATTATTGCGACGTTTATTTCGTCCACATAGTATGGTTGTAATAAGTTTAGGTCATGGGAAATCTGGTATTTATATACGTACAACTAGAATGATTATACGTGTATTTTGTACCTTGTATTTCTCCATAATGTTTGTATATGAAAACATACCACCCGTGTAGTGTTCCCCAATATTTCCATTAGCCTACACGTTAATTCATATTGAAAAAAAACATGACGTGTCCAAACATTTTATAACGCTTTGATAAGTGGCAAAAGTAGACGTTCCCGACGTCAAACCACACCATTTTGCAACAGGAACGTCCATAAAAAATGCGTTCAAAAATACACAGACTGTCTTTATTGATGTTGTTGAAACAGTAGTTATTTTGCTGCTGATGGTTCAGTTATTTCTTATGATGTTATTGTTTATGTTGTTGCTGTTATTGTTCGCGTCGCTGCTAATGTTGTTGCTGATGTAGTTGTTGTTGCTGATGTGGTTGTTGTTGCTGCGATTGTCGTTGTTGTCGCTGTAATTGTGTTGTTCATGTAGTTGTATTTGTTGTGGGTGATGTTTTTGCAGCTCTTATTAATATTGTTGTTGCTGCTACTGCTGCTGTTGTAGTTGTTGATGCAGCTGATGCTGTTGTTGTTTCTGCTGCGGTTGTAGTTGTTGTTGCTGTAGAATTGTGTTGTTGCTGATGCTGCTGTTGATAGTACTGTACTGGTATTGGTATAGTAAACCATTAAGTACGCTATATGGCATGCAGCAAATTGGTCAACATTTTTATGTTAGCTAATACACACGATTGTGTTTTATTATAATGAATTTAAGTTTTCGTGTACGTATAAAAACCACATCAACTATTGAGTCGATAGCAATAATATATTTTCGAGAAAATATTTTTGCGACTTCATCGATTTCGCAAATATAGCGAAAATTAATCCTCCACAAAATGTTCGTATTTTCCAGTATAATGGCATTAATGCCTTCAAGTTGTGTTTTTACAAGTGCAGATTGCACTAATGCTTTCTGTTTTTGTACAGGTTTAAATTATTTATTACTAAAACAGTTTTGTTTTGCACGTGTGGATGGATGTTTTCTATATGATCAATGAGTTGTGAACATTCACGGTCTATGAGTAATGATTGTATGTTGCGATGATAACTTGTCCGTGTGTGGTAAGGTAGGATTAATACCTCTCATATACAAATACCCAGTTGTAGGTTTTCAAGATTTTCTTGAAAACAGATAACACCAATAGAATCGACTGAAGAAATAATTTTGGAACAATATATTGGCGAAATTTTTACTTCGCAAAATGTATGAGTTTGCAGTTACTCTTTTAATGTTCAAATGTGATAAGTCAGACTGTAATTTTGATGATGATGCTTTAAGCCTCGCGTAATGTTTCGAAGCAATATAAGCTTCCGGAAAATTTCCTAACCCGGTGTATTAATTTAATAACTAGGCATGATTATTAGTAATACTTAGGAATTTTATGTTCATCGAATAACGTAACTTTTTATACCAAACATTGGTGAAAATCGTACGCTTGTTATTAAGGTTGAAAAAAAGGCGGCACCAAGTATTGGTTTCTTTAAGTAGGGTTTGCGTTGCTGGTAAACCGTTGACCCCTTTGGTGCGTCGGTGGCTGCTTACACTGTTCGTTAGAGGCTAGTCAAATATTTCCTTCGTTCAGCACACAAACGACTGGTTAAATGTTCTTTTCCATTATAACGTCAGTGGTTCCTTTAGTGCATCCAGCAGTGGTCAGTTACGACATTGTTCCTTTTAGTACGTAGGCGGCAGGTTAACATACCATTGTTGTAGGATGCGAGTTCAAAGTAAAATATCGATTCCCGCGGTGCGTTGGTGGATTTAAAGATACTATAATCCGGTATATTTTCTGTTCCCTTAGTGAGAGAGCGACTGGAAAATTTTCTGTTTCTTCATAGTTTTATTGGTGTTTTAGTGGTTCAACTGGTGATTGGTAAAACGTTTAGTACATAGGCTGGTGTTTATCTGTGTTTTCTAAGGATGTTAGTTGCAAGTAAATAATGGTTCCTTTGGTGCGTGACCGATTTTCAAGGTTCTGGATTCTATAATAAATGTCAAGTCGTCGCCATCTTTGGTTTCTTTAGCGTCTTAGCGGCTGGCACATCTGTGGGTTCTTTAATGCGCGAACTGGTCACAATTCGAACTGGAAAATTCGACTCCTGGCCATACCCGGAACAAGAAGATGAAGAGCGGTTGGTAAAGCATAATTTCTGTCCATATAGCGTTGTCGTAATAATTACGACTACAATAATTGAGTTCATGTCTTTTGCTACAGCTGTTGTAAACTGGTTACAGGGTTATTGATAGGCCGGTGAATACCATGTCATAATTATAATGTTTATATTGTATGTTCAACATAACTAGCTTATTAATTAACATGTTTGTTGAACATATTACCATGAGCAGACACTTTATACTAGATATAACTTTAGAGTTATAGTACTCAGTAGTATTTAATGTGGTTTTTATACCTACATGAAAAACGTAATGTCATTATAATTCGTTATACTAAAATACAGTCGTGTATATTGACCTACATTAAAATAATGTGGAGTCATTTGCTGCATGCCATGTTATACTTAATAGTTTATCATACCAACAACACCAGTACGGACAGCTAGCAGCAGCAGCAAAAATACAAACATGAGCAGCAACAATAACATAACATCAGCAACAACTACATCTACAATAACAGAAACAGCAAAAATAACAACATTATAAAATTAACTGAAGCAACAGCAGCAAAACGCTACGGGAGTAGCTTCAACAACAACAAAATCTGTTACAACAAGAGCAATTATTTCAGAATCAATGATAGTCACAACACGCATATTTTATATGTTACAGATGCCAAATGGTGCATCTATTTTGCACCTCATCATAGTGTTATACAACATTTTGACAGTTCATGTTTTTTAAAATTCAAATTAACGTATAGACTAATGAGGATATAATGGAACACTACGCGGGTGGTATGTTTTCATATACAAACATGTTTAGGAAATACAAAGTACAAAATGCACATGTAAATTAATTCTAGTTGTAAATATTTAATTCCCAGATGTACCATGACATAAACATATTGAATTTATATAACCGTACTACGTGGACGAAATAAACGACTCAATATGCTCCATGATGTACATCTGCTTTCAATCATTCATGTAATAAACCTATGACTTGAGTTTGAAGAATGGATGCAGAAGCAACAAGAATTCTGCAAAGTTACCTGGCGGAAAATTATTGTTTCTAGCTGAAAATTGGTAATTAAAAAAACAGTAGCGATTCTCTTTAAACAATTGCTAATTTGTGAAGTACCATGGCTAAAATATTACATAACACGTCTGTAAATGACCTTCTAAACGGTTTCCCAGATGTCTGCCACTCGAAGCACGTACAACATAAAATATATTTTGGATTTTACAACTAACATAGTGCTAGCATCAGTTTCTCTTCATATAGCACCTGTGTTGGTTCAAACAAGGATGACTTTACGTATGTACACTTCTTATTTATATTAACTTAAGCAATAAGTGACGCTAAATAGCTTAATATTGAAAATTATGTATTATATTAAGTAATGTTTAATATATTGAACATATTTTGGACTACCCCTCTTTTATCGTGAGTCGGACAGCATAATTAAAAAGAGATGTTTCGCCGGAAAAACACATGTAGCATTCATGCATTTCAATTTTTGAGGAAATAACGCGATTTGCTATCGTTTTCGGGTGCAGTTGCTAAAGCATCATAAATAGACGGCGCTTCTTAGACAAGGAAGCTTGACATAGTGTCGAGTCGTATTTAAAGGGGACAGTCAAGTATATAAGACAATTACCCTATTGTCACATTGACTCCTTTGGCACAAGTAGTCATATGGTTCCTTCGGAATTCTGAATTCCTTCTGGGTTGTCAGCGAGTGATAGTAGATATGGTTAGTATTGTTACAAGGCTATTGTGGTCTGTACAAATTGTGAATTCACAATCCATGCAACATAAGTAGTATTTTAGAAAACATACACGCGAAACATGATAACCACCGAAACGAAATATTTTACAGTAAACTAGAAGTAGGCATAAATTACTTCATTATCAGCCCTTATCAAATTGTATGAATGAAATGACGTAGATTGAATTGTTGTTTAGTCTTCATAACAACCTTCGGGGAAAACTTGGAACTTCTTTACCTTGTTGATAAGCATATATTTCCAACACCAGACCTGTGATATTTCAACTATAATTCACGTTGTATGATCTGCCAAAATCTCACCTTCTAAGTTTGACACTATGCATTTCTATGAACATATTCTTAATTTCGTGAATTTCACAAAAACACCTTTTTTCGCGAGTTCTTAATTACGGTGTATAATTTTCGAAAGTTTTTGTTCATGTAATGTGAGCATTTGTAAGTGGATTATTAATTCGCGCTTAGCTTTATTTGCGAAATACCTTAAAATACAAACATCACAAACAGAAATCGACATACAGTATACCACATTATCCTCTATCTAAAGTATTCGTGTCTGCATACCGATATGTCAGTGTGAAATTTTAAATTGTTTTAAACTCTCATAATTTTGTAGCCCATTTTCCCGACGGAAACATACACTCTAAATTCAGCATAAATGAATGATATGCATAAGCCTGCGTTCTGTATTAAATATATTTGTAAATGTTTAGATTGAAACACAAAGCTGCCAAACTTAACTTATTTTAGCACCTTTCTTTCTATTTGACTTTAATAACTAACGATAGACACGGTGCTACTTGCACCAGAATAAAATTATTATTAAAGAAGACAGAACGAATGGAATGCGACGTGCTTGTTTAAAAAACATGAAATGACAGGAGGTCTACAATTTTTGCCTGACAATGCCAAACCTGCTTATTACAACACGTCATTTTCTAATATTGAATATCATAAATACAGCAAAAGTGTTGCTTATAGTTTTAATAACAGACTCGCGTATACGTATATTGTGAGTACGTATTCATTAAATTTGAACTCGTTGTGGTGTTTAAAACTCTATCTTAAGAAGCCATCGCATATGTTTAACAATGTGAAAAACTACGAATGACTCGAAACTCGAAATTAAATTCTTGACAAGAAAATCCTTACTTGAAAGTGTTGACCCGACACTCTTGGCTATTGCATACTTCTCTAAAATGTTTATTTGCTTCGAAAGCGAATTCAATAAATCATGACGTGCGTACATTTCGACGAACCTTTAGAGAACGTGTTTCATTATATCAATATAGCAAAAAATAGTTACAACGAGTACTAAATCTAAGTTCTATGAAATTTGTTCTAAATGAACTTTACAATAACGTTTGGCATTCGTGTCTTATAAATCGTGGTTCAAATGATTTGAAATACCGAACTGCTGCGATTTAACCATAGCATCGGAGGCATGTTTGTCCTTTTAGACTTTCCTTAGTTATAGGTAAAGCACTACGCCAGTAAGTATCTTATAAGTGCGTGTGAGTTAAAAGCCTCGATTACACGCAACTCCCATTGCACATCGGCATTTAAGCGTTGTTAAAGTATATAATAAAGCTGATCAGGAGAATAATATTTCGCTGGAATTTTAGACAAAATACCGATAAACAATCGATATAATGAATTCATGAAATGCAATATGCGAAAGTTAGATGTACTTCCTGATCAATTATTATATAAAACTACTTGAGAATATAAAAATACCACATTAAACAGTTACCCCACCTGTTTAGTACCTTATAACGAACATTATCTATACGTACATAATATAATACATTAAAGAACATTATAACGTTGCATATGTATCCAGCTGTTATTCCTTTATAAATTATCAAAGCACCCAATGGTGCAATGAGAGTTACAAACTGGTATAAACTGGTACGTTAGTCCGATGTTGAATGTATGTTGCACTATTGTGCGGGATAACAAAATGAATAGTAGGGCACAAACCAAAGCCACATAGCTACGACGGCAGTGCCTAGCCACACATGCAAGAGTCAGACATAGTACAAAGCCATCCACATCCCCAAAAAGGGATGCTTCAAGTGAGCCTTATATGCTCACTCCTTAATGAATGATGCATTTTGTGCATTATTAGCCATGAAGGGAGGTACTTATAAGTGATAACTACACTGAAGTGAAGTACGAGGCGACTTCTTACAGCCGCAACACAGCACTTAACACCTGCTGTATTTTTAAGTTAATAGTAGGGCACAAACCAAAGCCAACCCACACTTGCACCAATCCGACATCTCTATTGCTGCCAGATGCATCTTTGTTAAGGAATAAAGTGTTGTTCCAATATCCAAATCAACTGACCGAAATGTGTTAATGCACCTAAATATAATGTAATTAGATTCTGTATGTGTTTAAATTATTTGTAGACAATTTGGTTGGGCATAAAAATGAGCGTCCATAACCAGACGAGGTTTCCAGTGTAAGACTATCTCGTGTCTTTGTATAGATTTTGTTCACTGCGTCAATTGAGTACTGTTTGAGGGTTGTCCCTGTGGTGTGAGGTTTTCTGTTTGGTCTGGTTATATCTTTACACGTGCTCCGGATTTGTTTGACTGTGTATGATCGCAGACTGTCGGAGAAGTAAGTCGTGTTTTTGAGCTGTTCAACATAGCTTTCACTTATGTTTCGGAAGTGTGCTGCCATTTCTGTCTGATTATTATTATCTTCTTCCGTTCATACGATTGGGTATATTCATGTCTGATATTATTATCTTTTTCCGCTAGTATGATTGGGTATCTCCCTGTCTGATTATTATTATCTTCTTCCGTTCGTACGATTGGGTATATTTCTGTCTGATTATTATTATCTTCTTCCGTTCGTACGATTTGGTATCTTCCTGTCTGATTATTATTATCTTCTTCCGTTCGTACGATTGGGTATATTTCTGTCTGATTATTATTATCTTCTTCCGTTCGTACGATTGGGTATATTTCTGTCTGATTATTATTATCTTCTTCCGTTCGTACGATTGGGTATCTCCCTGTCTGATTATTATTATCTTCTTCCGTTCGTACGATTGGGTATATTTCTGTCTGATTATTATTATCTCCTTCCATACGTACGATTTGGTATCTTCCTGTCTTATTATTATTATCTTCTTCCGTTCGTACGATTGGGTACTTTCCTGCCCGATTATTGTTATTTTCTTCACCCGTTCGTTCGATTTGGGTATCTTCTGTTTTTAAAAACTATTCAGTTTCTTCATAATAGGTTATCAGTATTTCGAAGAGAGCTGAAGAGCAAAGACGATATTGCAAGCCAAAATGGGGCGTTCAGTGAAGCTATTTTAGTGTGACTGATTGTCGACTTCTTCATTTCGCTTTGAAAATGTTCTTCTCTTTTGGTGAAAATTGCAAAAGAAACTCAAGAACTCCAATATCCGATGTTCAACTAAAATTAACTTGTCCGTTGGATTATACTACTCGTGTAAAATATCAGCTCACGAATTTTAAGTATATGATACTTTAAAATACCGGTATAAGATGTATAACAAAATGAAAAGGAACACTTAGAAATACTGTTCTTCGTATACCTATACAGAATGTTTATAAAGAGGATATATAAATTAAAAAACATAGTGTACAACATACAATGCTGTATTCGTATCACAAAGAATGAAGTCACAATTAAATGTTAAAAGTAATTTTAAAAATCGTTTACCGGTATTCAAATGTAAATTAGTAAATATCTTTCAACTATTGAAAAAAATCAACGAATACTTGACAGACATGATAAAGAGATAACCAAAACGAAACTATATATTTTACAAGGTCAAGTCGCAGTAATGCCTCATTTGGTCGCTTGTGTCACCGTTTTGGCATATATTTGTGAAACTAGCTCATTCTGCAGCCGGGACTTGGGGACCTAGGTGCATGGTGTTTGTAAACTATGTCAAGCCGCAGTTAATCATCATTTGGTCGTTTGTGTTCGTTTTTGGCATATATTTGTGAAACTAGGTCATTCTGTAGAGGGGACTTAGGGAACTAGGTAGGGTCTTGGCTGCCTTTCATTCGGTCACTTGGGATCACCGTTTTTCTCTTTGAAATAGGGTCATCCTGCTTTTTTGCAATGGGGACTTTGGATTTAATTCATTTCATTGTAATGTATGTGTGCATTGCTTGTTACTGTTTTATGTGCCCGTCTGGTTAAGTTGAGTGTTGCCTTCTATGTCCGCTTTCCTCATAGCTTTTATACAACAACTGCTATATCTGAATTTTTTTTATTATTTTAATATGACCGAATTTCGGCAAATGTTTCAAGCACAAATATTTAAGTAATCCGCACCAGTGATGTGTGGGGTTTATTTTAATGTTTTGTCGAGAGGAACTATCGTTATTTATGCTACATAAACTATCACAAAGTTCGTACGACATCCGTACGAATTTATCAAATCGTGCGAGTCGACAAAACTTTGAATCCAACCGGTTTTTAAAATCCGTACGATGCTTGTACGAGTCTCGAAGACTTCGATATTCGTACGGGCTCCAAAAATTGTAAGGAACTCGTAGGTCAAAGAAATGTGACCAAACTATATCTCCACACTATTGTTTCCTCGCAATTAAATTTGTAGATAATTATTCGTACTCACATTTTGTACATGTTGAAACAAAATTATTAATCATCATCGTTACATAACAATATTGCATCGTAACTATGTCGTTTAATGTACGAGCGATGTATACTAAAATGGAAAGCATGTTTTAACTTTTTATTTTTGCGGTAAAAGGACAAATGATAGAGATATATGTGTCATATTACATTACGCACCAATTGCTTGGATCTGGAGGTCGGATTGGGAATATTTTGTGTCGTTCATTTTTAAGGTTTGATTATTACATTTGTTATAAGATTAGCTTTGGCAATTTTTATCTTGTACATGCGAATATGAACCAAATAACATTATTTAAATAACGTTATAATCAAAATAGATTTGACTTAATATCTTTATAGTAGTCTCTTTGACAAGGACCACATATTTTTGTTAATTCAGCCTAATCTTTAATTACAATTTATGATGTGAATTAAACATAACATTGTTTATTCAGTCGTAAATCACTCAACATGCTCATAATTTAGTCAACAATATTTTAACAACACGCTCTATGTTAGCTATCATCGTTGTCAGAACAAAATTGTTTAATAATTGAAATATAATACTAGGCCAGTATTTAGATTTTAAAGGCGTCTTAGTAGAAAAACTAGTAAAACCACCAATATTTTAAATTATTAACATAGACTTTAAGCAGTACATAGGGCGCTACAATACTCATTTAATTAAAGATGGGTTATTCTTCAAATTAAGAACAATGCTCGTCGCAAATTATTGACTAATTAATAAGTCAAATGTTTACGTTTCCACTACTTTAGATGCGTTACAAATACTAGTCCTGGTTTATATTATCCGAGGATTAACATGATGCGTGTTCGGTTATTCTGACACAAAATAACTTCACACAGAAATTTTACCACAGTATTAATAAAAAAAGTGCCAAAGGATTTTCAAAAAACATCTTTTGACATACCACATGTACTGCAAAATGAAAATAGCATCTTCTCTGTGTCAGATTGTGAAATAAAAATGTTTTCATAGTCAGGAACTGGGTATATGTTTCTTTCAAGTGCATTTTTCTTTTAAATTTTTGCCATTATAAGCATACTCATTCTAAATGTAACATGTTTCTTCTACCACAATCGCTAGATCATAAAGCATGAACAGATAAGCAACGTTCCTAGTGTTGAAATAATTGATTTAATTGGCACTTTGTTTGTTGTTAGTACTATCGGTATAGACAAAACAATTCTAAATCATTTAACACATTGATAACTTTCGGCAGATAAAGAAGCAGTTTGTGCGAAAGAGATGTTCGTTCTCAGAGATAATGGAAGCAACTTGTAAGCTATGCGCGGGGTATAATATTCGCATTGCATTAGAATGCATGGGGTTCAATATTCGCGCTGCATTAGTATGCATGTGGTAGGTATAATATTCACGTTGCATTAGTATGCATGGGGTATAATATTCGCTTTGCATAGTATGCATGGGGTATCATATTCGCGGGGTATAATATTCGCGTTGCATTAGTATGCATGGGGTATAATATTCGCTTTGCATTAGTATGCATGGGGTATAACATTCGCGGGGTATAATATTCGCGTTGCATTAGTATGCATGGGCATAATTTTCACATTACTTAAGTTGCAAGGGTTATAATATTCAAGGGGTTTTTATATTCGTGTTGCATTTGTATGCATGGAGTATAATATTTGTGGGGTATTAATACGCCACTCATAGTCTCAGCCGTGTCACCGAAAACAGTCCACAATTCATTTTTTGTTTTGTTTTCCCTTTTTAGCATGCACCAAAAAGTGATTTTAGAGTACATGTGTCTATGGCGGTAAGGTACAACATTCCGGCTTGTATTAAGACATGTTAATACTGATAACTACCTCCACCCAATTATTAAAACTCACCTGTTTTGTCAATCATTTATTAGATAGTCAAAGTTCAGTATTATAGTACCAGATTACCGGTTCATTATTTTTTTCTGTAAGTAGGTAAAATACGTTAGATGTTTACATAGGATATACACTTGTAGTTGGTATTTGTTTGACATCGTAATGTTCCTGCTTTAAACTGTAATACGTATGCATTATTAATGCTTCGTGAGTATTAAAAGGCTATTCTGGACATGCGGTCGACCTTTCTACTTGATGCATTAGGGTTTAATAATTTTAATAAAGCTTTCTTAGTTTTGACCACAATATTCCGGAATTCTTGAAGAAAACTCAAGCTGTTTGCTTCATATAAATTATCTTCTCAGTCCATTTCCTAAACAGGTTTGAGTCCATTTGCTACTTATGAATATGCATTCAATACCAATGCTTCCTCTGGCCATTCGCATTGCACGCCCGCGACGTCAGCGGCTACCTATGACGTAATATGTGGAAATTACCTGTATTCTATATCGCTGGCTTAGAATGAAAAGGCCGTAAGTACAAATCGATATTTTGAAAAAACAAGAAAAAAAAACTGTCGGGAAACTACTAACGTACGGAAAAACTAACGCTTTGGACTTTCGTTTGGTCCACATGACAAGTTCCTATTTTCATGAAAAAAAGCTCATGTGAAGTACCTTGTAATGCAGATTTCAAATATGTACGAGTTTTATACTTATACTGCGTACGACCTTCTGTTCAGCTAATAAGTGGAATGATGTGCTTCAATGAGTTGGTAAATCAATTATCCCCTCCTCCATCGTGTATAAAACGGTTTAATATATTCATATCGGATATAGTTCATTAATATTACCAGTATCTAAAGTCTACAATATACGGTTAATTATATAACATTTCCGGAAGTCGTTGCTTCCAACCCATTAAAGAACATAATTGATACAATAACTAACCCACAATTCATCTGTACAGTGTTATGTGAATATTCTTATTATAAAGTATAAGTGGGAGATGATTATCCATTAAGCCTTTCGTAACTTTTCGAAGCGATACATGTATAAGCTTCCGGAAAATGTCCTGACGCGATGTATTAATTTAATAACTTGACATGATTACTAGGAATATTTAGGAATTATATTTTCGCTACTTTTTATCCCAAATATTCTTGACAATCGTACGTACGCTATTACCGTGGGAAAGGACCGAACCAAGTATTGGTTTCTTAAGTAGTGTTTGCTTTGCTGGTAAACCAAGTGCCCTGTTGGTGGCTGGTAAAGCTGTTTGTTAAAGGGAAATATTTTCTTCTTTTAGCACGTTAATGACTGGTTAATTTTAATTTCTATCTTACCGTCAGTGGTCCCTTTAGTGCATGCAGTAGTGGTCAGTTAAAACTTTATTCCTATTAGTACGTAAGCGACTGGTAAACATATCCGTGCTTTATGGTGTGAGTTACAAGTAAAATATCGGTTCCCATGCTGCGTGGATGGATTTAAAGATACAATAATCCGGTACAACTTTCTGTTTATTAAGTGGGAGAGCGACTGGAAAATATTCTGTTTCTTCATAGTTTATTGGTGTTTTAGTGGTTCAACTGGTGATGGTTAAAACGTTTAGTACGCACGCGGCTGGCATTTATCTGTGTTTATTGAGGACTTGAGTGGCAAGTAAAATAATGGTTCCTTTGGTGCGTGACCGATTTTCAAGGTACTAGATTCTATAATGAATGTCAAGTCGTCGCAACCTTTGGTTTCTTTAGCGTCTTAGCGGCTGGTATTTCTGTAGGTTCTTTAACGCGCGAACTAGTCAATATTACAGTCGGAAATTCGACACCTGGCAATACACTGGAAGACGAAGAAGAAGAGCGGTTGGTTAAATCATTCTTTATGTCCATAGTGCGATCTCGTTCTAATTACGACTATAATAATTGAGTTTATGTCTTTTGTTACGGCTGTGGTCTTAAACTGGTTAAAGGGTTATTGATAAGCCGGTAAATACTGTGTCATATTTATACTGTTTATATTGTATGTTCAACATAACTAGCTCATTATTCAACATGTTTGTTGAGCATATAACCATGAACAGACACTTGTATACTCGATGTAACTTTAGAACAATAGTATTATTCTAGTCAATGTGGTTTGTATACCTACCTCAATGTCATTATTATAAAATACAGTTGTGTATATTGATCAATATACAATATGTTGACTTATTTGCTGTATGCCATGATACACTGAATAGTTTATCATAACAACAACATTACCAGCAGCAGCAACAACAGTAGCATCAACAGTAGAAACCACTGAAGAAGCATCAACAACAAAATATGAAGCAATATCGGCAACAACAACAGCAGCAAATGAAGCAACAGCAGCAGCAGCAACAACAACAACTACATTAACAACTACATTAACAACAACATCAGCAACTGGAGCAGCTACTGCAGAAACATCAATACTTACATCATAAACAACTGAAGCAACAAAATGGTGCGTTTTGACATCTGGAAAGTCTACTTTTACCAAGCATCATAGCGTTAAAAAATATTTGGACACTTCATGTTTTTCAATTTTAATTAACGGTTAGGCTTATGACCATAATAACGGAACACTACGCGGGTGGTATGTTTTCATATACAAACATTATGCGGAAATACAAAGTACAAAATGCACATGTAAAATAATTCAAGTGGTTAAGATTTAATTCCCAGATGTACCATGACATAGACATATTGCATTTATATAACTCTACTACATGGACGAAATAAACGACTCAATATGCTCAATGATGCACATATGCTTTCAATCATTCATGTAACAAACCTATGACTTTGAGTTTTAAGAATAGATGCATAAGCAACAATAATTATGTTACCGGGCGGAAAATTATTGTTTCTAGCTGAAAATTGGTAATTACAAAAACAGAAGCGATTCTCTTTAAACAATTGCTAATTTGTGAAGTACCATGGCTAAAATATTACATAACACGCCTGTAAATGACCTTCTAAACGGTTTCCCAGATGTCTGCCACTCGAAGCGCGTACAACATAAACTATATTTTGGTTTTACAATTAACATATAGCGCTAGCATCATTTTCTCTTCATATAACACCTGTGCTGGTTCAAACAAGGATAACTTTACGTATATACACTTCTTATTTATATTAATTTAACCATTTGTTCTACTAAATTGCTAAATATTGAATATTATGAGGGTAATGTTTAATGTATTGAGCATATTTTGGACTATCCCTCTTCTATCGTGAGTCACACAGTATACTAAAAAGGTATAATCCGTAGGAAAAACAAGTGCAGCATTCATGCTGTTCACTTGTTGAGAAAATAACGAGATTTGCTATCGTTTTCATGTTCAGTTGCTTAAGCATCATTATTATAGACGCCGCTTCTAAGACAAGGAAACTTGACTTTAATAAATGGTGTCGAGTCGTAATCAAATGGGACTGTCAAGTATATAAGACAATTACCCTCTTGTCATATTTACTCCTTTGGCACAAGTAGTCATATGGTTTGGTCATAACAGATCAGGGACATTTCCAGAATTCCTTCTGGATTGTCAGCGAGTGATAGTAGATATGTGTAGTATTTTTAAAAAAAACTAATGTGGTCTGTACGAATTGCGAATTCACAATCCATGCAACATAAGTAGCATTACACGCGAAACATAATAACAACCGAAACGAAATAGTTTACAGTAAACTAGACGTAGACATAAACAACTTCATTATCAGCCCTTATCAAATTGTATGAGTGAAATGACGTAGATGGCATTGTTGTTTAGTCTTCATAACAACCTCCGGAGAAAACTTGGAATATCTTTACATTCTTGATAAGCAGATATTTCCAACTAGAGACCGGTGATTCTTCAACTATAATTCACGTTGTATGAGCTGCCAAAATCTCACCTCCTAATTTTGATACTATGCATTTCAATGCACATGTTCGTAATTTCATGAATTTCAAAAATCACTTTTTTCGCGAATTCACGATTTTTGGTGTTAACCGAATTTCTAATTGGCCACCCTAACAAATATTATATAATTAGATATATTATATAAATAAATCTTAGGCTGTGTTATTTGTTCATTCCACGTACTAATTTATCGATTTCCGGAAAGAAATGGCGTATTCATGTAGACAATCATCCATGCGTAACGGTTGGTGTGAAATTGCTTTTTTGTCTGTTGTTCTCGTACACAGCTTGGAATAGTATCGTATTTGGTATGAATTTGTTCCCTGTTGATTGACTTTTCTTTAAACACTTTAATTTGTGAGAATGAGCCATGTTAAACGCGCTCAAGACGCCAATTACATGCATACATTGAACGAATTTCTGATTGGCCACGTGTATCTATAAATTGATTTAAAAAAATGCTTTTAGAACAATACAAATAATCGAGACCCCGATACTGTCCAATTTTATTGATAGAAAATATGTTTCTCGTAGTAATTCGAGCTAAACCCCACGTTATTATAAATATCGCGTTTTTCGAAATGACGTTTTGACGTACATGTCTGGATTTGAGTGCTGATACTCGTCATTCTAACGGCCTCAGCGCGCCCAATATTACTTATTCTCGCCAGTATCAATGCTTTTCATTTAGCCAATCGACACAGAATACATTTTGACTAATTTCAAAAATCAAACATGTCGAGCACGTGAAGCCATTTTGCACTAACTGTTCCGCATGGATGATTTTATACATGCATGCGTAATTTATTTATTGAAATCGATAGATAAGTGCATGGAATGAACATAACCATAATTTTAGAAATATTGATTAAATATATGGCATAATATAATATTTCATTGAGTGGCCAATTAGAAAATCGTTTAAGTGTAATCTTCGAAAGTTTGTTTTCATGTAATGTTAGTATTTTTACGCGAATTATCAATTCGCGCTAAGCTTTATTTGCGAAATACGGCAAAATACAGATATCGCTAACAGAATTCGGCATACAGTATAAAACATTATCATCTATCTAAAGTATTCATGGCTGCATACCGATGCGTCAGTGTTAAATTTTAATTTGTTTTAAACTTTCATATTTTTGTAGTCCATTTTCCCTGCGGAAACATAAATCTTAATGCATCATAGATGAATGATATGGATAAGCCTGTGTTATGTATGAAATATATTTGTAAATGTTTAGATTGAAGCAGAAAAGGAGCGTTTCATCTTTTGCCAAACTGAACTTATTTAGCACCTTTCTTTCTATTTGACTTTAATAATTAGCGACAGACATGGTGCTCCTTGTACCAGAATAAAATTAGTTTCAAAGCAGACAGAAAGAATAGAAGGCGTCGTGCTTGGTTAATGAAATGGTATGACAGACGGTCTACCATTTTTGTCTGACAATGCCAAACCTGCTTATTACAACACGTCATTTTCTAATTTTGAATATCATAAATATAGCAAAAAATGTAGCATATAGTTTTAATAACGGACTCGGCTATACGTGTATAGTGAGTGTGTATTCATTGATTTTGAACTCGTTGCGCGATTTGAAAATTTATTGTAAGAAGCCATCGCATATGTTTAGCAATGCGAAAAACTACGAATGACTCGAAACTCGAAAATCCTCACTCGTACCTGGAAAATACTTACTCGAAAGTCTGGATCCGAAAATATCAGCTATTGCATACTTTCTAAAAAATCGTTTTGTCGAAAGAAAATGCAATAAATCACGACGTGTGTACATTTCGATGAACCTTTATAGAACGTGTTCCATTTTATATCAATATAGCAAATAATAGTTATTACGAACTCAAAATCAAAGTTTTTGTTAACTTTGTTCTACATAAACTTTACAGTAACGTTTGGCATTATTGCCTTATTAATCGTGGTTCAAATGATTTGAAAAACCGATCTGCTGCGACTTAACCATAGCATCGGGGGAATGTTTATCCTTTTAAGTCTTAACTCAATAATAGACAAAGCTCTACGCCAGTAAGTATCTTATAAGCGCTAGTGAGTTAATTAAAAGCCTCGCTTGCTCGCAACTCCCACTGCGCGTCAGCATTTAAGGGGTGTTAAAGCATATAATAAAGCTTATCAGGAGAATGATATTTCGCTGGAATTTTAGGCAAAATACCGATAAACAATCGATATAATGTATTCATGAAATGCAATATGCGAAAGTTAAATGAACTTCCTGATCAATTATGATATAAAACAACTTGAGAATATAAAAGTACCACATTTAACAGTTACCCCATCTGTTTAGTACCTTATATACGTAGATAATATAATACGGTAAGGAACATATAACGTTGTATTTGTATCCAGCTGTTAGTCCTTAATAAATTATTATAACACCCAATGGGGCAATGAGAGTTACAAACTGGTATAGAGCGGTACGTCAGTTCGATGTTGAATGTGATGTATCACTATTTTGCGGTTGCACCAATACAACATGTTTACCAATTTCTTTATTGTCTCCAGACGCATATTTGTTAAAGAGTAAAGTGTTATTCCAATATCCAAATCAACTGACCGGAATGTATTAATGGATGTAAATATAAAATAAGTATATGTGTTTTAATTTTTGTAGACAATTTCGTTTGGCATCAGAAATAGTGTCCATAATCAGGAGAGGTTGTATTCAAAGCTCGTTTCTGTCTATAGTTTATTATCACTGCGTCAATTTATATATATGGTAAATATATCCAGCTGTTTTTTCTGAATAAATTATTATAACATCCAAATGCGCAATGAGAGATTAAGACTGGTACATTAGTCTGATGTTGAATAGGATGTTCCACTATTGTGCTGGAATAAGAACTCATGCTTGCATCAACACAACGTACCAATTGCTCTTTTGCCGCCAGGACGCATATTGTCTTTTGAATATCGAAAATAAACTGACTGTTTATCAACACCCAATGGCACAATAAGAGTTACAAACTGGTATATACTGGTACGTTAGTCCGATGTTGAATGGGATGTTTTACTATTGTGCAGGAATAACAACCCACGGTAGCACCAATCCAACATCTTTTACCAATTTCTCTATTTCCGCCAGACTCATATTTGTTGAAGAGTAAAATGTTGTTCCAATATCCAAATCCACTGACCGAAATATAATATAAGTATATGTGTTTTAATTAACTGTAGGCATTTTGGTTGGGCATATGAAAGAGCGTCAATAACAAGAAGATGTTTCCAGTGTAAGCTACCTCGCTTCTTTCTATGGTTTATTTATGTTCACTGCGTCAATTGAGTACTGCTTGATGGTTGCCCTTGTGGTGCGTGGTTTTCTGTTTGGTCTGGTTATATCTTGGCCAATGTTCCGGATTTGTTTGACTGTAGTTAGTCTTGTTTTTGGAGCTGTTCAATAAAGCATGCGCTTATGTTTCTGATGTGTGCTGCCCCTTCTGTCCGATTATTGTTATTTTGTTCCGTTAGTACGATTGGGTATCTTCATGTCCAATTTTGTTTTCCGTTCGTACGATTGGGTATCTTACTGTCCAATAATTATTATTTTCTTATTCCGTTCGTACGATTGGGTATCTTCTAGTCCGGTTATTATTATTATCTTCTTCTGTTCGACCCAGTGGATATTTTCTGTTTTTTAGAAATATTCCGTTTCCTCGTAAAAGGTTATCAGTATTCGGAAGAGGTTGGAAGAACAAAGACGATATTGCAAACTAAAGGACGACTTTCAGTAAAGCCAAAGTATGATCGATTGTTGATGTCTTCATTTTGCTTTTCAAAATAAACTTATCTTGTGGTGAAAATTGCGAAAGACCACAACGAATTGCGCATGAACTCCTATACCCCATGTTGAACTTAATATAACTTTTCAGTTGGATTATACAACTTGTGTAAAATATCAGCTCACAAATTTTAAGTATATGGTGCTCTACTCTATAATACCGGTGTAAGATGTATAACAAAACGAAAAGGATTACTTAGAAATACTGTTCTTAGTATACCTATACAAAATGTTCATAAAGAGGTTATATAAATTAGAGAACATATTGTACACCATACAATGATGTATTCGTATCACAAAGAATGAAGTCACATTTTGATGTTAAAATTATTTTAAAAATCATCTACTGGTATTCAAATGTAAATTACATCATATCTTTAAACTATTGAAAAAAAATCAACGAATACTTGACAAATATGATAAAGAGATAACTAAAGTGAAATTGTATATTTGATAAGGTCAAGTCGCAGTTATGCCTCGTTTGGTAGCTAGTGTCACCGTTTCTGCTTATATTTGTGAGACTACGTCATCATGTAGCCGTGACTTGGTGAGCTAGGTGCATGGTGTTTGTAAACTATGTCAAGCCGCAGTTATTCCTGATTTGGTCGCTTGGGTCAGGTTTGGCATATATTTGTGAAACTAGGTCATTCTGTAGAGGAGACTTAGGACACTAGGTGGAGCCATGGCTGCCTTTCATTTGGTCACTTGGGATCACCGTTTTTCTTTGTGAAATTGGGTCATCCTGCTTTTTTGCAGTGGGGACTTTGAATGTATATGTGCATTGCTTGTTACTGTTTTTTTGTGCTCGTCTGGTTAAGTTGAGTGCTGTTTTCCTTGGCCTCTCTCCTCATATGTTTTATACAAAATTGCTATAACTGATTAAAAAAAATATCTGACAGAATGTTGGCAAATACTGCATACACAAATATTAAAGTAATCCGTTCCAATGATGTGTGGAGATTTATTGTGATGATGTTTTGTCGAGAGTAAATGTCGCTACTTATGCTATGGTCACTATGTTCGTACGACATCCATTCGAAGTTACCAAGTCGTACGAGTCCACAATTGACATTATGCCAGATCAGAGATCGCGCCACCTGACTGTTTGTCGAAAGTTTTTAAGTTATTCCACTTGGCCATGGGATTATAATTTACCGTTAAATGAATTTAAAAGGTATTGATTGATAACTGGCATCATGTCAATTGTTTAAATACAACTGGTTGGGAAAATCCGTATGATTCTCATACGAGCCGTCGATATTCTTACCGATTCCAAAGAATGCAAGGAGCTCGTAGGACAAAGAAATGTGACCAAGCTATAAGTTTCCGCTGGTGTTTGCTCCTAACTGTTCTTGGTTTGAAAGCATTTGTAGATTATTCGTACTCACGTTATGGTACATGGACAAAATTATTAATCAACATCATTGCATGACAAGCTACATCGTATTAACCATGTCGTTTAATGTATGAGTGATGTATAATTAAATTGAAAGCATGTTTTTATTTTTTTATTTTGACGGTAAAAGGTGAAAAAATAGAGATACATGTTTCATACGAGAGGTGTTCAACTTATTTATGAACAAAACATGAACACCGATTTTGCAATATTGAATAAAAACAATTGAAATATATTTTTTAAACCATGTGAGAAAATGTTTTAAGTTGAACATATGATCATCATACATTGTATATTTCCTTTGGTTGAAGCTTAAACAACAATTTAGTAGACAATGTTGTTTTTCCTGTTTTGAAGGTAAAATTGCCCTTTTATAAGCATCAAGAAAGTGTTAGTAAATTTTCGTTTTGCATTTTTGATGAGAACATCAGTAATATTTGTCGTAAGAAGTCTTATTAAAGTTCTGTTTCCAGTTATTGTAAAATGGCACCACAAATTGAAAATTGCCCGACATTGCCAAAACCTACACTTAAACCTAAAATTGGTTTTATGATATCTATGATGAATCAATTAGCAAAACGTGGAATACTACCACAGATGGGAGTGTCCATAGAAACTATCAGTGACATTATTTCGAAACAGTTGAATGCATAGTTCTGGGAAAGTGCGAAGTTCCTACGCTGAAAATCAAGAAAAACATGCCTCGCAGTCAAAAGTCTTGGAATCTAGAAATGCGAATTTAACAACATTATGTTGAAAAGTTATTTCATTATGGCGAAGCAATGCTGAAAACTTAAAGAATATTATGATATATTATGGTATGCTATTCTAGAAAAGGTCACAAGGATAGGGAGAAGTTCATGTATGTTCAGCTTTGTGTGTTCGCGGCCGTTTTCATGGAAAGGCATTTGGTTTGTTATTATGGAAATACGCACATCAAAATCAATATCAAATTGACGAAACTGAAGACTTTGGTCTAAGTACAAACCGTTTCAAATCAGGTTTTTAACAAAAAAGTGTTACATATCGTTCCTAGTGACTGTTCCATGAACATATGTTTGATTTAGATTCAGCTTCAAGTCACCATATACAACGCCAAATAAAGAACTTAAGAATATAACTTTGATATATATTATAACCAAACAGTGGATGTCGAAGTCTTCTCATGCTTTAACAATTAAAATTTCCTCTCTGGTTGATACAAAAACGATAATTAAAGAAGGAAAATGTATACGTAATTATTACGAGGTTTTGACCTTCAAAACGCAAATAATAACACCCTCTACCCTGATGATGATTATGATTTAACGGTAACGTATTGGCAATTTACAATTATTATATATACTTCTTGATACACTACTTTATACAATATAAAAGTTTTAATTCAAATTCATTGTTAGAGTAACAAAATATCGATGTTCATTTTCTGTTCATAAATAAGTTGAACACCTCTCGTATTACATTACGCAGAAATTGCTTGGATCTGGAGGTCGGGCTGTGAATATTTTGTGTCGTTCATTTTTAACGTTTGATTATTACATTGGCTTTAATAATTAGGTTTGTCAATTTCTATCTTGCACATGCGAAAACATCACATTATTTATATATAATTAATAATTATAGATTTGACTTAACAACTTAATAGTGGTCTTTATAACATGGACCACATACTTTTGTTGATTTCGCCTAATGTTTAATTACAATTTATGATGTAAATTAAACATAACATTGGTCTTTATTAAGTCATAAATCATTAAACATGCTCATAATTTAGTCAACAATATTAACAACACGCCCTATGTTAGCTATCATCGTTGTCAGAACAAAATTGTTAAACAATTGCAAACAAGGCCATTATTTAGATTTGAAAAGAATCTTAGTAGAACAATAAAAATATATCTTATAATACCAAAAGTGTGTCGGCTAAATACTACGTGGCAAAACAATAAATATTGTAAATTATTAACATACATTTCAAACAATTCGTAGAGAGCTACTAAACCCATTTATGGGGTATTATTCAATCTGCGAATAATGCTCGTCGAAAATGTTTGACTTACTAATAAGCCAAATGTATACCCCAGATGCGTTATAAATACAAGCCCTGGTGTATATATTTCGGGGATTAACATGATGCGTGTTCGGTGTTATTCTGACACAATATAACCTCACACAGAAATCACACCAAAGTATCAATTAAAAAAACTGCCAAAAGGATTTTCAAAAACATCTTTCTACATACCACTCGTGCTGTAAAATGACAAACAGCATCTTCATGGTGTCAGATTGTGACATAAAAATGTTTTCATAGTCAGGAACTGGGTATATGTTTCTTTCAAGTGCATTTTTCGTTTCAATTTTTGCCATTATAAGCATACTCATTCTAAATGAAACATGTTTCTTCTACCACAATCGCTAGATCATAAAGAATGGACAGATAAACAACGTTCCTAGTGTTGAAATAATTGATTTAATTGGCACTTTGTTTGTTGTTAGTACTATCGGTATAGACAAAACAATTCTAAATCATTTTACACATTGATAACTTTCGGCAGATAAAGAAGCAGTTTGTACCAACGAGATGTTCGTTCTCAGAGGTAATGGATGCAAATTGTAAAATATTCACGGGGTATTAATATTCGCGTTGCATTAGTACGCCTGTGGTGTAATATTCGCGTTTCATTAGTATGCATGTGGTATACTTTTCTTGGGGTATTAATATTTGCGTTATTATTAACATGTACTATTCAAGGGCTATTAATACATGCATTGCAGTAGTATGCATGGGGTATAATATTTGCGGGGTATGAATACGCCACTCATAGTATCAGCCGTGTCGTCACAATACACATTCCAAAATTCTTTTTTTTCTTTCTTTTTTTATTTTGAAAGCATGCACCAAAAAGTGATTTTAGAGTATTAAGACATGTTATTACAGATAACTTCTTCCACCCAATGATTTAAACTCACCTGTTCTGTCGATCATTTATTAGAAAAGTCAAAGTTCAGTCTACGAGGATATTCATTTATGATTACCAGATAACCAGTTCGTTCTTTTTCTGTAATTAGGGTAAGTGCGTTTGATGTTTACTCAGGTATTTACAAGTCGCTGGCTTAGAATGAGAAGGTCGTAACTACTAAAAATCTTATAAGACTAGTACATATTTGAAATCTTCATCATAAGACACTTCTTATCAGCTTATTGTCATGAAAATCGGAAAGTGTCATGTTGACAAAAAAGAAACTGCAAAAGCTTGTTTTTCCTTTAGTAAATAGTAAATTTCATACAAATGTTTCTTGTTTTTTCAATATACTGATTTTGTAGTTACGACCTTCTCGTTTTAAGCCAGCGATGTGTTGTTGGTTTTTGCTTGACATCGTAATGTTGCTGCTTGAATCTGTCTATCGGATAAATTATGCTTTGTGAGTATTGAAAGGCTATTGTGGACAAGCAGTTAATCTATTCAACGTTATGCATAACGGTAAGTTAATTTTAATTCCGCATGCTTGGTTAAGACGACAATATTGCAAAATCATAGAAGAAAACTCAGGTTGCTGGTTGCCTATAAATGCTTTGGAATTTCTCCGTTGAGTCCATTTCCGAAAAAATGTTTCGATTTGGTACCTACAGTTGTGCCTGACATTCAATAATATCGTTACTTCCTCTGATCAGTAAACGTGTTTTGGCCTAAAATAATGTTTCGCAGACATGAATGAAATATATTTTAAGAGCCACTTTTTTATAATAAATTATAATTGTGATGTTATGGAAATATTTGGTCAGGAAATAATCTGTCAAGTTCAATCAGCGAAATTAACAGATGATAGGAGTCGGGTTTAAAACGGTTTAATAAATGTGATATATGTTTAAAAACAGTTATGTATAATAACCTTTAATTAGTATGCGATCCAGATGAAACATGTATGAAGTGGAAATAACCTGTTTTCTAGTATACTAATAATAGGAGGAACGATATGCTTCTATGGCATGGTAAATCAATTATCACCGCCTCCATCTTGTATAAATTGTTTAATAAATTTATATCAGATACAGTTAATTGACATAACAAGCATTTAAAGCATACATTTTACGGTTAATTATGAAAACATTTCCGGAAGTCATTGCTTCCAACCCATCAAAGAGCATTATTCATTCAATAAATTACCCAACATTCATCTATAGAGTGATTTGAGAATATTCTTACTATAAAGTATAAGTGGTTGATACGTTATTATGAATATTATATTATAATGCGGAAGTTATGCTTATATATCAAACGATCAGGCGAAGATTGTATTAGGATTTTCATCAATGTTCATATCAGTGTGTTAAAACTGTGTAAAGCTATCTATCTATAAGTGGTTAATGATTATCCATCACGCCTTACGTAACTTTTCGAAGCGATATAAACTTCCAGAATATTTCCTAACCCGGTGTCCGTTGCCTTAGCACGGGAGGTAATACATGCCTTCTATATTTCATTGAACAGGAGGTAACTGAATAAAGGCGGTACGTAGCGCTTCATGTTAGACAACGGACTTCAGTATATCCTGTAGTGGTCAGTTAAAACTATATTCCTTTTAGAACGTAAGCAACTGGTAAACATATCAGTGCTTTAGGATGTGAGTTCCAAGTAAAATATCGGTTCCCGCGGTGCGTGCGTGGATTTAAAGATACTATAATCTGGTAAAACTTTCTGTTCCTATAGTATCAGAGTAACTGGGAAATATTCTGCTTCTTCATAGTTTTAATGGATTCTTTAGTGCTTCAACTGGTGATGGTTAAAACGTTTAGTACGTAAGCGGCTGGCATTTATCTGTGTTTTCTAAGGACTTGAGTTGCAAGTAAAATAATGGCTCCTTTGGTGCGTGACCGACTTTCAAGGTAATGGATTCTATAATTAAATGAATGTCAAGTCGTCGCAACCTTTGGTTTCTTTAGCGTCTCTGCGGTTGGTACTTCTGTAGGTTCTTTAAAGCGCGAACTAGTCAAAATTACAGTCGGAAATTCGACTCCTGTCCATACACTGGAAGACGAAGAAGAAGAGCGGTTGGTTAAATCATTATTTCTGCCCATAGTGCGTTCTCGGTATAATTACGACTATAATAATTGAGTTTATGTCTTTTGTTGCAGAAGTGGTCTTAAACTGGTTACAGGGTTATTGATAGGCCGGTAAATACCGTGTCATATTTATACTGTTTTATATTGTATGTTCAACATAATTAACTCAATAATCAACATGTTTGTTGAGCATATTACCATGAACATACACTTGTATACTCGATGTAACTTTAGAGTTATAGTATTATTGTAGTCAATTTGTTTTGTATACCTACCTCAATGTCATTATTATAAAATACAGTTGTGTATATTGATCAATATAAAATATGTTGACTTATTTGCTGTAGGCCATGTTACACTAAATAATTTATCATAACAACAACAGTACTAGTAGCAGCAGCAGTAGCAACAACAGTGGCACCCACTGAAGCAGCATCAACAACAAAATATGAAGCAATATCGGCAGCAACAACAATAACAAATGAAGAAACAACAACAGCAGCAGCAACAACAACTACATTAATAACAACATCGACAACAGGAGCAGCTACAGCAGAAATATCAACACAATATCATAAACAACTGAAGCAACAAAATGGTGCGGTTTGACGTCGGGAACGTCTACTTTTACCAATTATCATAGCGTTATAAATATTTGGACACTTCATGTTTTTCAATTTTAATTAACGGTTAGGAATATGAACATTATAATGGAACACTACGCGGGTGGTATGTTTTCATAAACAAACATTATGCGGAAATACAAAGTACAAAATGCACATGTAAATTTATTCTAGTTGTAAATATTTAATTCCCAGATGTACCATGACATAAACATATTGAATTTATATAACAATACCACCTGGACGAAATAAACGACTCACTATGCTCCATGATGCACATCTGCTTTCAATCATTCATGTAATAAACCTATGACTTTGAGTTTGAAGAATAGGTGCAGAAGCAACAAGAATTCTGCAAAGTTACCAGGCGGAAAATTATTGTTTCTAGCTGAAAATTGGTAATTTCAAAAAACAGAAGCGATTCTCTTTAAACAATTGCTAATTTGTGAAGTACCATGGCTAAAATATTACATAACACGTCTGTAAATGACCTTCTAAACGGTTTCCCAGATGTCTGCCACTCGAAGCGCGTACAGCATAAAATATATTTTGGTTTTACAATTAACGTAGTGCTAGCATCATTTTCTCTTGATATAACACCTGTGTTAGTTCAAACAAGGATGACTTTATGTATGTACACTTCTTATTTATATTAACTTAACCAATTAGTGATGCTAAATATCTAAATATTGAACACTTTGATGGTAATGTTTATTGTAATGCACATATTTTGGACTATCCCTCTTCTATCGTGAGTCATACTGTATAATAAAAAGGCATCCTCCGTAGGAAAATTAAGTGCAGCATTCATGCTTTTCAATTATTGAGGAAATAACGAGATTTGCTATCGTTTTCATGTTCAGTTGCTAAAGCATAATAAATAGACGGCGCTTCTTAGCAAGAAAACTTGCTTTTAATGATTGGCGTAGAGTCGTATTATAGGGAACAGTCAAGGATAAAAGACATTAACCCTCTTGTCACATTTAATCCTTTGGCACAAGTAGGCATATGGCTCTCCGTTTGGTAATACATGTAACAGACCAGGGACATTTCCAGAATACCTTCTGGGTTGTCAGCGAGTGAAGGTAGATAGGTGAAGCATTGTTAAAAGGCTAAGGTGGTCTGTACGAAATGCCAATTCACAATCCATGTAAAATCAGTAGTATTTAATAAAACATACACACGAAATTGATAACCACTGAAAGAAATATTTTACAGCAGAATATGTAGACATAAACACCTTTATTATCAGCCCTTATCAAATTGTATGAAAGAAATGACGTAGATGGCATTGTTGTTTAGTCTTCATATCAACCTTCGGGGGGAAAACTTGGATTTTCTTTACATTGTTGATTAGCAGATATTTCCAACGCGAGACCTGTGATATTTCAACTATAATTCACGTTGTATGAGCTGCCAAAATCTCACCTCCTAAATTCAGTACTACAAATTTATATGCACCTGGTCTTTATTTCGCGAATTTCAATTTCACTTATTTTTCGCGAATTCACGTTTCTGCTGTTGAAGGCTCAAACAATGGTTTTCATGAAATGTGAAATGTTAGTATATTTATGCTGGTTATTAATTCGCGCTAAGCTTTTTTTGCGAAATACAACAAAATACAAAAATCGCAAAGAGAAATCGGCATACAGTATAAAATATTATCGTTTATCTTAAGTATTCATGGCTGCATACCGATACGTCAGTGTGAAATTTTAAATTGTTTTAAACTCTCATATTTTTGTAGCCCATTTTCCCGGCGGAAACATAAATCTAAATACATCATAAATGAATGATATGGATTAGCCTGTGTTTCTGTATTAAATATATTTGTAAATGTTTAGATTCAAACACAAAAGCAGCGTTTCATCTTTTGCCAAACTGAACTTATTTAGCATCATCCTTTCTGATTTCTTTAATAAGTAGCGATAGACATGTTGCTACTTGTACCAGAATCAAATTAGTTTTAAAGAAGACAGAAACAATAGAAGTCGACGTGCTTGTGTAATGAACATGATATGACAGGCGGTCTACCAATTTTGTCTGAAAACGCCAAACCTGCTTATTACAACACGTCACTCTCTCATATTGTATATCATAAACACAGCGAAAGTGTAGCTTTTAGTTTCAATAACAGACTCGGGTATACGTGTATAGTGAGTACGTATTCATTTAATTCGAACTCGTTGTGGTGTTTGAAACTTTATCGTAAGAAGCGATCGCATATGTTTAACAATGTGAAAAACTACGAATGACTCGAAACTCGAAATTAAATTCATGACAAGAAAATCCTTACTCGAAAGTGTTAGCTATTGCCTATTTCTCTAAATATTAATTTGTGTGGAAATCGAATTCAATAAATCACGACGTGCGTACATTTCGATGAACCTTTAAAGAACGTGTTTCATTATATCAATATAGCAAATAATAGTTATAATGAACACTAATTCTAAGTTCTATGAAATTTATTCTAAATAAACTTTAAAATAATGTTTGGCATTCGTGTCTTATTAATCGTGGTTCAAATGATTTGAAATACCGAACTGCTTCGATTTAACCATAGCATCGAAGGAATGTTTATTCTTTTTAGACTTTTCTCAATAATAGGTAAAGCACTACGCCAGTAAGTATCTTATACGTGCGTGTGAGTTAAAAGCCTCGCTTGCTCGCAACTTCCACTGCGCATCGGCATTTAAGGGGTGTTAAAGTATATAATAAAGCTTATCAGGAGAATGATATTTCGCTGGAATTTCAGACAAAATACCGATAAACAATCAATATAATGTATTCATGAAATGCAATATGCAAACGTTAGATGTACTTCCTGATCAATTATGATATAAAACTACTTGAGAATATAAAAGTACCACATTAAACAGTTACCCCACCTGTTTAGTACCTTATAACGAACATTATCTATACGTAGATAATATAATACAGTAAGGAACATATAACGTTGTATTTGTATCCAGCTGTTATTCCGCAATAAATTATTATAACATACAAATGTACAATGAGAGTTTAAGACTTGTACGTTAGTCCGATGATGAATAGGATGTTCCATTATTGTGCTGGAATAACAACCCACGCTTGCACCAACCTAACAACACTTACATATTGATAATTATATTGCCGTCAGGCGCATATGTTTCATGAATATCGAAAATATATTGACCAACACCAAATGGCGTAATGAAAATTACAAACTGGTATAGACTGGTACAATAGTCCGATGTTATATGGGATGTTGCACTTTGATGCGGGAATAACAACCCACGCTTGCACCAATCCAACAGTAAAGTGTTGTTCCAATATCCAAACCAATTGACCGGAATGTGTTAATACATGTAAATATAATATAATTATATGTGTTTTGATTATTTGTAGACAATTTGGTTGGGGATAAGAAAGAGCGTCTATAACAAAAAGAGGTTTCCAGTGTAAAGCTACCACGCCTCTTTCTATGGTTTATTTATGTTCACTGCGTCAATTGAGCACTGTTTGAGGGTTGTCCCTGTGTTGCGTGCTTTTCTGTTTGGCCTGGTTATATCTTGGCGCAGGTTCCGGATTTATTCGACTGTGGAGTAGTAAGTCATGTTCTTGGGGCTGTTCGATATAGCATGTGCTTTATGTTTCTGATGTGTGCTGCCCTTCCTGTCCGAGTATTGTTATTTTCTTCTTCCGTTCGTACGAGTGGGTATCTTCCTGTCCAATGATTATTATTTTCTTCTCCCGTTCGTACGATTGGGTATCTTCTAGTACGGTTATTATTATTATTACTATCTTCTTCCGTTCGTTCCAGTGGATATTGTCTGGTTTAAAAAACATTCCGTTACCTCATAATCGGTTATCAGTATTTGGAAGAGGTTTGAAGAGAGCAAAGACGATATTGCAAACCAAAGGACAACTTTCAGTGATGCCAAAGTGTGATCGATTGTCGACGTATTCATTTCACTTTTTAAAATGTTCTTCTCTTTTGGTGATAATTGCAAAAGAAACCCAAGAATTACAGGTGAACGCGAATATCCGATGTTGAACCAAATACAACTTGACAGTTAGATTATACTACTTGTGTTAAATATCACCTCACGAATTATATGATATTCTATAATACCGGTATAAAATGTATAAGAAAATGAAAAGGAATACTTGGAAATACTGTTCTTAGTATACCTATACAAAATGTTTATAGAGAGGATATATAGATTAGTGAACATATTGTACACTATACAATGATGTATTGGTTTCACAAAGAATGAAATCACATTCAGATGTTAAAATTATTTTAAAAATCATCTACTGGTATTCAAATGTAAATTAGTCCATATCTTTCAACTATTGAAAAAAATCAACGTATATTTGACAGACATGATAAAGAGATAACTAAAACGAAACTGTATATTTGACAAGGTCGAGTCGCACTTATGCCTCAGTTGGTCGCTTGTGTCACCGTTTTGGCATATATTTGTGAAACTAGGTCATCCTGCAGCGGGGACTTGTGTAACTAGGTCGGGTCTTGGCTGCGTTCTATTCGGATACTTCGGATCACAATTGCTTGTTATTTCTTGGTGAAATTGTGTCATCCTATTTTTTCGGCGAGGACTTGTGTTTTTAATTAGTTCTTTGTTGTGTGTGGACATTACTCCGTGCAGTTGTGTTGTTAGTGCTTTCTATGCTCGGTTGGTTAAATTGAGTGCTGCCTACCATGTCCGCTTTTCTCATATCTTTATACAACAACTGCTACAACTGAAAAAAAGATTGGTATTTTAATATGGTTTTTAATTTAATCCATTTGACCATGTGTTTATAATTTACCGTTAGAATGAATTTAAAGGGTATTGATTGACAACTTCCATCATGTCAATTGTTCAATACAACTGGTTGTGAAAATCCGTATGATTCTCATACGAGTCATCGATATTCTTACGGATTCAAAATAATGCAAGGAGCTAGCTGACCAAGAAATGTGACCAAGCTATAAGTCCCCGCTGGTGTTTGCTCCAAACTGTTCTTGGTTTGAAAACATTTGTAGATTAATCGTAATCACGTTATGTACGTACATGGACAAGTATTAATCAACATCATTGCATGACAAGCTACATCGCAACCATTTCCTTTAACGATGAGTGATATATACTCCACTTGAAAGCATGTTTTTATTTTTTTATTTTGACGGTAAAAGGTCAAATAATAGAGATACGTGTTTCATATTACATTTTGCAGAAATTGCTTGGATCTGGAGGTCGGACTGTGAATATTTTGTGTCGTTCATTTTAAGGTTTGATTATTACATTTGCTATAATAATTAGCTTTGGCAATTTTTATCTTGCACATGCAAAACTATCACACTATTTATAAATAATCAACAATAGATTTGACTTAACAACTTTATAGTGATTTCCATGACATTGACTACATACTTTTGTTAATTTCGCCTAATGTTTAATTACAATTTATGATGTAAATTTAACATTACAATGGTTTTTATTCTGTCATAAATCATTAAACATGCTCATAATTTAGTCAACAATATTAACAACACGCCCTATGTTAGATATCATTATTGTCGGAAGAAACTAGTTTAACAATTGCTTTTTTATAAAATTGAAATATAATACTAGGCCGGTATTCAGATTTTAAAAGCATCTTAGTAGAACAATAAAAAAGATATCCTAAAATTTCAAAAGTTTGTCGGCTATATACTACGTAGTAAAACAATAAATATTGTAAATTATTAACATAGATTTCAAACAATTCGTAGAGAGCTACTATACCAATTTATGGGGTATTATTCAATCTGCGAATAATGCTCGTCGCAAATGTTTGACTTACTAATAAGCCAAATGTTTACTTTAGATGCGTTAAAAATACGAGCCCTGATGTGTATTATTTGGGGATTAACATGACGCATGTTCGGTTATTCTGACACACTATAACTTTTCACTGAAATCATACAAAAGTTACAATTAAAAAAAGTGCCGTAAGGATTTTCAAAAAACATCTTTCTACATACCACACGTATTGCAAAATGACAAAAAAGCATCTTCTCGGTGTCAGATTGTGACATAAAACTGTTTTCATAGTCAGGAACTGGGTATATGTTTCTTTCAAGTGCATTTTTCTTTTCAATTTTGCCATTATAATCATACTCATTCTAAATGAAACATGTTTCTTCTACCACAATCGCTAGATCATAAAGCATGAACAGATAAGCAACGTTCCTAGTGTTGAAATAATTGATTTAATTGGCACTTTGTTTGTTGTTAGTACTATCGGTATAGACAAAACAATTCTAAATCATTTAACACATTGATAACTTTCGGCAGATAAAGAAGTAGTTTGTGCCAACGAGATGTTCTTTCTCAGAGATAATGGAAGCAACTTGTAAAATATTCGCGGGCTATAATATTCGCTTTGCATTAGTATGCATTGGGTTTACTATTCGCGTTGCATTAACATGTATGGGCTATAATTTTTCGTGTTGCATTAGTATGGGTGAGGTATAATATTGACGGGGTATTGATATTCGCGTTGCACTATTGCAACAAGAGATATTAATGTACAACTCATAGTATTAGTCGTGTCACCATAAACATTTCACAGTTCATTTTTTCTTTCTTTCTTATTTTAAAGCATGCACCAAAGGGTGATTTTAGAGTACATGACGCTAACGTACAACATTCCAGCTTGTATTAAGACATGTTATTACTGATAACTACCTCCACCCAATGATTTGAACTCACCTGTTCAGTCGATCATTTATAAGAAAAGTCAAAGTTCAGTCTACGAGGATATTCATTATTTCCAGATAACCAGTTCGTTCTTTTTTCTGTAATTACGGTAAGTGCGTTTGATGTTTACTCAGGTATTTACAATTCGCTGGCTTAGAATGAGAAAGTCGTAACTACAAACAATCTTATAAGACTAGTACATATTTGACATCTTCATCATAAGACACTTCTTATTAGCGCATTGTCATGAAAATCGGAAGTGTCATGTTGACAAAAAAGAAATTGCAAAAGCTTATTTTCCTTTAGTAAATAGTAAATTTCAGCAATTGTTGCTTGTGTTCTCAATATATTGATTTTGTAGTTATGATCTTCTCGTTCTAAGCCAGCGATGTGTTGTTGGTTTTTGCTTGATATCGTAATGTTGCTGCTTAAAACTGTCTAACGGATAAATTATGCTTTGTGAGTATTAAAAGGCTATTAAAAGGCCATCAGTTTTCCTTTTCTACGTTATGTATTAGAGGAAGTTAATTTTATTTCAACATTCTTAGTTTAGACGACAATATTGCGAATTATAGAAGAAAACTCAGGATGCTGGCTGTCTAAAATGCTTTTGATTGTTTCCGTATAGTCCATATCCCAAAACATGTTTCGATTTGATACCAACAGTTGTGCCTAACACTCAATACCGTTGTCATTAGACGTGATTGGTCTAAAAGCATGTTTTGCAGACATGAATGAATGAAATTTATTTTAAGAGCCATTTTTTTAAATAAATTATAATTGTCATGTCATGAAAATATTGGTCTGGAAATAATCTGTCAAGTTCAATCAACGAAATTAACAGATGATAGGAGTCGGGTATTAAACGGTTTCATAAATGAGATATATATTTAAATCTAAAAAAACAGTTCTGTATAATAACCTATAATTAGTAAGCCATCCAGATGAAACAACCTGGAAATAACCTGTCTTCTAGTATACTTATAATAGGAGGAATGATAAGCCTCTATGGCTTGGTAAATCAATTATACCCGCCTCCATCGTGTATAAAACGGTTTAATATCTTTATATCAGATACAGTTCATTACTATTACCAACATTTAAAACATACACTATACGGTCGATTATCAAAACATTTCTGGAAGCCATTGCTTCCAACCCATCAAAGAACAATATTCATTCAATAAATTACCCAACATTCGTCTGTATAGTGTTATGAGAATATTCTTACTATAAAGTATAAGTGGTTGATACATTATTATGAATATGATATTATAATGTGGAAGTTATGCTCACATATCAAACGATCAGGCGAAGCGTAAATTTGAATTTTCATCAATGTTCATATTAGTGTGTTAAAACTATGTAAGGCTATCTATCTATAAGTGGATAATGATTATCCATTAAGCCTTACGTACCTTTTCGAAGCGATATAAACTTCCAGAATATTTCCTAACCCGGTGTCCGTTGCCTTAGCACGGGAGGTAATCCATGCCTTGTATATTTAATTGAACAGGAGGTAACTAAATAAAGGCGGCACGTAGCGCTTCATGTTAGACAACGGACACCCGATTTATTAATTTTATTAGTTGGCATGAATACTAGTAATATTTATGAAATTTATATTCGTTGCTTTATTATCCCAAACATTCTTGACAATCGTACGTACGCTATTACCGTGGATGAGGATCGAACCAAGTATTGGTTTCTTTAAGTAGTTTTTGCTTCGCTGGTAAATCATTGACCCCTTTGGTGCTTGGCTGGTATATAAAACTGTTTGTCATAGGCTAGTCAAATATTTTCTTTGTTTAGCACGTTAATGACTGGTTAAATTTACTTTCTATCTTAGTGTCAGAGGTCCCTTTAGTGCATCCAGTAGTGGTCACTTACAACTTTGTTCCTTTTAGCACGTAAGCGGCTGGTAAACACATCAGTGTTTTAGGAGGTGAGTTCTAAGTAAAATATCGGTTCCCGCGATGCGTTGGTGGATTTAAATATACTATAATCCGGTAAAACGTTCTGTTCATGTTGTCGGTGTGCCACTGGAAATACTGTATTAATGAATATATTTAGTTTTAATGGTTTCTTTAGTGCTTCGACTGGTGATGGGTAAAACGTTTAGTGCATAAGCGGCTTGTGTTTATCTGTGTTTACTGAGGACTTCAGTGGCAAGTCAAATAATGGTTCCTTTGGTACATGACCGATTTTCACGATACTGGATTCTATAATGATTGTCAAGTCGTTGCAACCTTTGGTTTCTTTAGCGTCTCAGTGCCTGGTACTTCTGTGGTTTCTTCACCTCGCGAACTGATCAAAATTACATTCAGAAATTCGACTCCTGGCAATACACCGAAAGACGAGGAAGAAGAGCGGTTGGTTAAATCATTCTTTCTGTCCATAGTGCGATCTCGGTATAATTACGACTATAATAATTGAGTTTATGTCTTTTGTTACAGCCGTGGTCTTAAACTGGTTACAGGGTTATTGATAGGCCGGTTTAAATACAGTGTCATATTTATACTGTTTATATTGTATGTTCAACATAATAAGCTCATTAATCAACATGTTTGTTGAGCATCTAACCATGAACAAACACTTGTATACTCAATGTAACTTTAGAGTTATAGTATTATTGTTAATTATTAGTTAATGTGGTTTGTATACCTACATGAAACACTCAATGTCATTTTTATAAAATACAGTTGTGTATATAGATCAACATAAAATGTGTTGACTTATTTGCTGTATGCCATGATACACTAAATACTTTATCATAAAACAACAGTACCAGCAGCAACAACAGCAGCAACAACAGTGGTAACCACTGAAGCAGTAAACAGTAAAATATGAAGCAATATCGGCAGCAATAACAGCAACAAATGAAGCAACAGCAGCAGCAACAACAACTACATTAACAACAACATCAACAACTGGAGCAGCTACAGCAGAAACATCAACAATAACATCAAAAACAACTGAAGCAACAAAATGGTGCATTTTGACATCTGGAAAGTCTACTTTTACCAAGCATCATAGCGTTATAACATATTTGGACACTTCATGTTTTTCAATTTTAAGAAACGGTTAGCCATATGAACATAATAATGGAAAACTACGCGGGTGGTATGTTTTCATATCCAAACACTATGCGGTAAAACAATGTACAAAATGCACATGTAAAATTATTCTAGTTGTAAATATTCAATTCCCAGATTGAAGATTAGATGCATAAGCAACAAGAGTTCTGCAAAGTTACCTGGCGGAAAATTATTGTTTCTAGCTGAAAATTGGTAATTACAAAAGCAGAAGCGATTCTTTTTAAACAATTGCTAATTTGTGAAGTACCATGGCTAAAATATTACATAACACGTCTGTAAATGACCTTCTAAACGGTTTCCCAGATGTCTGCCACTCGAAGCGCGTAAAACATAAAATATATTTTGGTTTAACAATTAACATAGTGTTAGCATCATTTTCTCTTGATATAACACCTGTGTTGGTTCAAACAAGGATCACTTTACGCATATACACTTCTTATTTATATGGTTCTGCGAAATTGCTTAATATTGAATATTATGACGGTAATTTTAAAGTAATGAACATATTTTAGACTATCCTTCTTCTATCGTGATTCAGACAGTATAATACAAAAGGCATCCTCCGTAGGAGAAACACGTGCAGCATTCTTGCTTTTCACTTTTTGAGGCAATAACGAGATTTGCTATCGTTTTCATGTTCAGTTGCTTAAGCATAATAAATAGACGGCTCTTCTAAGACAAGGAAACTTGACTTTAATAAATGGTGTCGAATCGTATTTAAAGGGGACAGTCAAGTTTATAAGATATTTACCCTCTTGTCACATTTACTCCTTTGGCACAAGTAGTCATATGGTTCTCTGTTTGGTCATAACAGATCAGGGACATTTCCAGAACTCTTTCTATGTTGTCTGCGAGTGATAGTTGATAAGTGTAGTATTGTTAAAAGGCTAGTGTGGTCTGTACGAAGTGCGAATTCACAATCCATGCAACATAAGTAGTTTTTCATAAAACATACACACGTAATTGATAACCACAGAAAGAAATATTTTACAGTAGAATATAGGAAGGCATAAACACCTTCATTATCAATCCTTATCAAATTGTATGAATGAAATGACGTAGATGGCATTGTTGTTTAGTCTTCATATCAACCTTCGGGGGAAAACTTGGATTTTCTTTACATTGTTGATAAGCAGATATATCCAACGCGAGACCTGTGATATTTCAACTATAATTCACGTTGTATGAGCTGCCAAAATATCACCTTCTAAATTCAGTACTACAAATGTATATGCACCTGATCTTTATTTCGCGAATTTCAATTTCACATATTTTTCGCGAAGGCTCAAACAATGGTTTTCATGAAATGTGAAATGTTAGTATATTTATGCTGGTTATTAATTCGCGCTTAGCTTTTTTTGCGAAATACAACAAAATACAAAAATCGCAAAGAGAAATCGGCATACAGTATAAAACATTATCGTTTATCTTAAGTATTCATGGCTGCATACCGATACGTCAGTGTGAAATTTTAAATTGTTTTAAACTCTCATATTTTTGTAGCCCATTTTCCCGGCGGAAACATAAATCTAAATACATCATAAATGAATGATATGGATAAGCCTGTGTTTCTGTATTAAATATATTTGTAAATGTTTAGATTGAAGCACAAATGCAGCTTTTCATCTTCTGCCAAACTTTAATAAGTATCGAAAGACATGTTGCTACTTGTATCAGAATAAAGTTATTATTAAAGAAGGCAGAAACAATAGAAGGCGACGTGTTTGTTAAATGAACATGATATGACATGCGGTCTACAATTTTCGTCTGACTATGCCAAACCGGCTTACTACAGCACGTCATTCTCTTATATTGAATATAATAAATACAGCAAAAGTGTAGCTTATAGTTTAAATAACGGACTCGGGTATACGTGTATAGTGAGTACGTATTTATTAAATTTGAACTCGTTGTGGTGTTTAAAACTCTATTGTAAGAAGCCATCGCTTATGTTTATCAATGTGAAAAACTACGAATGACTCTAAACTCGAAAACCCTCACTCGAAGTTCTTGACCACAAAAGCCTTACTCATTAGTCTTGACCCGACACTCTCGGCTATTGCATACTTCTCTAAAATGTGTATTTGCGTCGAAAGCGAATTCAATAAATCACGACGTGCTTACATTTCGATGAACCTTTAAAGAACGTGTTTCATTATATCAATATAGCAAATAATAGTTATAACGAACACTAAATCTAAGTTCTATGAAATGTATTCTAAATAAACTTTACAATTATGTTTGGCATTCGTGTCTTATTAATCGTGGTTCAAATGATTTGAAATACCTGCGATTTAACCATAGCATCGGAGGAATGTTTATCGTTTAAAGCTTTCCTTAGTTATAGGTAAAGCACTACGCCAGTAAGTATCTTATAAGTGCGTGTGAGTTAAAATTCTCGCTTGCTCGCAACTCCCACTGCGCATCGGTATTTAAGGGGTGTTAAAGTATATAATAAAGCTGATCAGGAGAAAGAGATTTCGCTGGCATTTTAGACAAAATACCGATAAACAATCGATATAATGTATTCATCAAATGCAATATGCAAACATTTGATGTGCTTCCTGATCAATTATGATATAAAACTACTTGAGAATATAAAAGTACCACATTAAACAGTTACCCCACCTGTTTAGTACCTTATAACGAACATTATCTATACGTAGATAATATAATACGGTAAGGAACATACAACGTTGTATTTGTATCCAGCTGTTATTCCTCAATAAATTATCAAAACACCCAATGGTGCAATGAGAGTTACAAACTGGTATAGACCGGTACGTCAGTCCGATGTTGAATGGGATGTTGCACTATTTTGCGGTTGCACCAATCCAACATGTTTACCAATTTCTCTATTGCCGCCAGACGCATATTTGTTGAGGAGTAAGGTTTTATTCCAAATATCCAAATCAACTGACCGGAATGTGTTAATTCATGCAAATATAATATAAGTATGTGTTTTAATTTTTGTAGACAATTTTGCTGGGCTTAAGAAAGAGCGTCCATAATCAGGAGAGGTTGTATTGTGGGCTCGTTTCTTTCTATAGATTATGATCACTGTGTCAATTTAGAACTGTTTGTGTGTTGTCCCTGTGGTGTGTGGTTTTCTGTTTGGTCTGGTTATATCTAGACGCGTGCTCCAGATTTGTTTGACTCGGTGTGATCGCAGACTGTCGGAGAAATAAGTCGTGTTTTTGAGCTGTCCAATATATCATGCACTTATATTTCTGATGTGTGCTGCCCTTCCTGTCCGATTATTGTTATTTTCTTCTTCCGTTCGTACGATTGTGTATCTTCCTGTCCTATTATTATCTTTGTCGTCTTCAATTCGTACAATTAGGGTATATATAAAATATTCCGTTTCCTCATATTTGGCAGAGGTTTGAAGAGCCTAGACGATATTGCAAACCACAGGACGACTTTCAGTGATGCCATAGTGAGATCGATTGTCGACGTCTATATGTTGCTTTTGAAAATGTTCTTCTCTTGTGGTGAAAAATTGCAAAAGAAACCCAACAATTGCGCGTGAACTCCAATATACGATGTTGAACTAAATACAACTTGTCAGTTGGATTATACTACTTGTGTAAAATATCACCTCACGAATTTTTTGTATATGATATTCAATAATACCGGTATAAGATGTATAAGAAAATGAAAAGGAATACTTAGACATACTCTTCTTAGAATACATATACAAAATGTTTATAAAGAGGATATATAAATTAGAGAACATATTGTACACCATACAATGGCGTATTCGTAACCCAAAGAATGAAGTAACATTTTGATGTTAAAAGTTATTTTAAAAATCGTATACTGGTATTCAAATGTAAATTAGTTCATAATTATCTTTCATATATTGAAAAAAATCAACGAATACTTGACAGACATGATAAAGAGATAACTAAAGCGAAATTGTATATTTGACTAGGTCAAGTCGCAGTTATGCCTCATTTGCTCGCTTGTGTCAACGTTTTTGCTTACATTTGTGAGATAACGTCATCATGTAGCCGGGACTTGGGGAGCTAGGTGCATGGTGTTAGTAAACTATGTCAAGCCGCAGTTATTCCTGATTTGGTCGCTTGTGTCAGGTTTGGCATGTATTTGTGAAACTATGTCATTCTGTAGAGGAGACTTAGGACACTAGGTGGAGTAATGGCTGCCTTTCATTCGGTCACTTGGGATCACCGTTTTTCTTTGTGAAAATTGGGTCAGTCTGCTTTTTTGCAGTGGGGACTTGGATGGAATGTATATGTGCATTGCGTGTTACTGTTTTTGTGCTCGTCTGGTTAAGTTGAGTGCTGTCTTCCATGGCCTCTTTCCTCATATGTTTTATACAAAATTGCTATAACTGATAAAAAACAAAATATGTGACAGAATGTTCGCAAATACCGCATACACAAATATTTAAGTAATCCGTACCAATGATGTGTGTAGATTTATTGTGATGATGTTTTGTCGAGAGGAAATATCGCTACTTATGCTTCTGTCACAATGTTCATACCACATCCGTTCGAAGTTACCAACTCGCACGAGTCCACAATTGACATTATGCCAGAGCAGAGATCGCACCACCGGACTGTTTGTCGAAGGTATTTAAGTTATTCCACTTGGCCATGTAATTATAAATTACCGTTAAAATGAATTTAAAAGGTATTGGTTGATAACAATGATTTAAATACAACTTGTTGTGAAAATCCGTATGATTATCATACGAGCCATTGATATTCTTACGGATTCCAAAGAATGCAAGGAGCTCGTAGGACAAAGAAATGTGACCCTAACCCTAACCCAACCCCAACCCCAACCCTAACCCTTCACGTAAGTCTCCGCTGGTGTTTGCTCCAAACTGTTCTTGGTTTAAAAACATTTGTAGATTATTCGTACTCACGTTATGTACATGGACACAATTATTATTCAACATCATTGCATGACAAGCTGTATCGTTACCATGTCGTTGAATGTATGAGTGATGCGTACTCAAATTGAAAGCATGTTTTTATTTTTATTTTATTTTGACGGTAAAAGGTCAACTAATAGAGATACATGTTTCATATTACATTATGCAGAAATTGATTTGATCTGGAGGTCGGGCTGTGAATATTTTGTGTCATTCATGTTTAAGGTTTGATTACTACATTTGCTATAATAATTAGCTTTGGCAACTTTTACCTTGCACATGGAAAAAATTACATTATTTATAAATAATTAACAATTATAGATTTGACTTAACAACTTAATAGTGGTCTTTATAACATGGACCACATACTTTTGTTAATTTCGCCTAATGTTTAATTACAATTTATGATGTAAATTAAACATAACATTAGTCTTTATTAAGTCATAAATTATTAAACATGCTCATAATTTAGTTAACAATATTAACAACACGCCCTATGTTAGCTACCATCGTTGTCAGAACAAAATTGTTAAACAATTGCAAATAATTCCGTTATTTAGATTTTAAAAGCATCTTATTAGAACAATAAAAATATATCTTAAAATACCAAAAGTGTGTCGGCTAAATACTACGTAGCAAAATAATAAATATTGTAAGTTATTAACATAGATTTCAAACAATTCGTAGAGAGCTACTATACCCATGTATGGGGTATTATTCAATCTGCTAATAATGCTCGTCGCAAATGTTTGACTTACTAATAAGCCAAATGTTTACTTTAGATGCGTTATAAATACAAGCCCTGGTGTATATTTTTCGGGGATTAACATGATGCGTGTTCGGTTATTCTGACACAATATAACCTCACACTGAAATGATACCAAACTATCAATTAAAAAAAGTGCCAAAGGATTTTTAAAAACATCTTTCTACATACCAACCGTACTGCAAAATGACAAAAGGCATCTTCTTGTGTCAGATACTGACATAAAAATGTTTTCATAGTCAGGAACTGGGTATATGTTTCTTTCAAGTGCATTTTTCTGTTCAAGTTTTGCCATTATAAGCATACTTATTCTAAATGAAACATGTTTTTACTACCACAATCGCTAGATCATAAAGCATGAACTGATAAGCAACGTTCCTAGTGTTGAAATAATTGATTTAATTGGCACTTTGTTTGTTGTTAGTACTATCGGTATAGACAAAACAATTCTAAATCATTTAACACATTGATAACTTTCGGCAGATAAAGAAGTAGTTTGTGCCAGCGAGATGTGCCTTCTCAGAGATAATGGAAGCAACTAGTAAAATATTCGCGGGTTGTAATATTCGCGTTGCATTAGTATGCCTGGGGTATAATATTCAATGGGTATTATATTCGCATTTCATTAGTATGCATGGGGTATAAGATTCAAGGGGTATTAATCTTTGCGTTGCATTAGTATGCATGGGGTATAATATTCGCGTTGCAATGCACGTGGTATAATATTCGCGTTGCATTAGTATGCACGTGGTATAATATTCGCGTTCCATTGGTATGCATGGGGTATAATATTCGCGTTGCATTAGTATGCACGTGGTATAATATTCGCGTTGAATTAGTATGCATTGGGTATAATATTCGCTTGGTATTAGTATGCATGGGGTATAATATTCGCGTTACAATTAGTATGCATTAGGTATAATATTTGTGGAGTATTAATACACAATCATTGTATCAGCCGTGTCACCATAAACATTCCAATATTCATTTTTTCATTTTTTTAAACGCATGCACGAAAAAGTGATTTTATCGTACATGGGTACATGGCGCTAAGGTACAGCATTCCAGCATGTATTAAGACATGTTAATACTGATAACTACCTCCACCTAATGATTTAAACTCACCTGTTCTGTCAATAATTTATTAGTAAAGTCAAAGTTCAGTCTACGAGGATATTCATTATTACCAGATTACCAGTTTGTTCATTTTTATGTGATAAGGGTAAGTGCGTTTGATGTTTACTCGGTTATACATTTCGCTGGCTTGGAATGAGAAGGTCGTAACTACTAACAATCTTATAAGACTAGTACATATTTGAAATCTTCATCATAAAACACCTTTTATTAGCCTATTGTCATGAAAATCGGAAAGTGTCATGTAGACAAAAAAGGAGATAGCAAAAGCTTGTTTTTCCATTAGTAAATTGCAGACAATTTTTGTTTTATTTTATCACAATATTGATTTTTCTCATTCTAAGTGAACGATTTTTTGTTGGTTCTTTCTTGACATCGTTATGTTGCTGTCTAATGTTGAAACTTTCTAACGGATTAATTGTGCTATGTGAGTATTAAAAAGCTATTATGGACCTGTTGTTCACCTTTCTACTTGATGCATAAGGGTTTGTTAATTTTAATTAAGCTATCCTAGGTATGGCGACAATATTTCGAAAATCCAGAAGAAAACTCACTCTGTTTGCTTCTTATAAACTATTTTCTCAGTCCATTTTCGAAACAGATTTGTTTCCATTTGCTCCTGATGAAAGTACACAGCACTCAATACCAATGCTTCCTCTGGTCATTTAATTTTAGCACCCTCGATGTCAGCGTTTACATAAGACGTCACCATCGCATACTTACACGTGTTTAGTCTAGAAGCTGGTTTCTCAGACACGGATAAATATATAATTCAGAAACAGTTTTGTATAATAACCTATTATTATTATGCCATCCAGATGAAACGTGTAATATGTGAAAATAACATGTATTTTATATAAAACTGTCGGAAAACTAATTTTTACTTATGGAAAAACAAACGCTTTGGGCTCGAGTTTGGTCAAGGTGACAAGTTCCTATTTTCATGAAGAAGGCTCATTGAAATGCAGATTTCAAATATATATGAGCATTATACTTTTACTACGTACGACCTTCTCTTTCTAAGCCTGCGAATAAGAGGAATGATAAGTTTCTATGAGTTGGTAAATCAATTATCCCCTCCTCCATCGTGTATAAAACGGTTTAATATCTTCATATCAGATATAGTTCATTAATATTACCAGTATTTAAAGCCTACAATATACGGTTAATTATCAAAACATTTCCGGAAGTCCAACCCATCAAAGAACATTATAGATTCAATGAATTACCCACAATTCGTATGTACAGTGCAATGAGAATATTCTTACTATAAATTATAAGTGGGTGATGATTATCCACTAAGCCTAACGTACCTTTTCGAAGCGATATTAGCTTCCGGAAAATGTCCTAACCCAGTGTATTAATTTAATAACTTGACATGATTACTAGGAATATTTAGGAATTATATTTTTGTTACTTTTTATCCAAAATATTCTTGACAAGCGTACGTACTCTATTACTGTGGGAAAGGACCGAACTAAGTATTGGTTTCTTTAAGTAGTGTTTGCTGTGCTGGTAGAGTCATCGGCCCCTTTGATGCTTGGTGGCTGGTAAAACTGTTTGTTAGAGGCTAATCAAATACTTCCTTCATTTATCACGTAAACAACTGGTTACATTGTCTTTTCCATCATTGCGTCAGTGGTTCCTTTAGTGCTTCCAGTAGTGGTCACTTAAAACTTTGTTCCTTTTAGTACGTAAGCGGCTGGTAAACATATCATCGTTATAGGATGTGAGTTCCAAGTAAAATATCGGTTCCCGCGGTGCGTGGGTGGATTTAAAGATACTTTAATCCGGTACAACTTTCAGTTCATTTAGTGGGATAGCGACTGGAAATACTCTATTTATTCATAGTTTTATTTGTGTTTCATTGGTTCAACTGGTGATGGGTAAAACGTTTAGTACGTAAGCGGCTAGCATTAATCTGTATTTACTGAGGACTTGAATGACAAGTAAAATAATGGTTCCTTTGGTGCGTGACCGACTGTCAAGGTACTGGATTCTATAATGAACGTCAAGTCGTCGTAACCTTTGGTTTCTTTAGCGTCTTAGCGGCTGGTACTTCTGTAGGTTCTTTAACGCGCGAAATAGTCAAAATAACAGTCGGAAATTCGACACCTGGCAATACACTAGAAGACGAAGGAGAAGAGCGGTTGGTTAAATAATTCTTTCTGTCCATAGTGCGATCTCGTTCTAATTACGACTATAATAATTGAGTTTATGCCTTTTGTTACAGCTGTGGTCTTAAACTGGTTACAGGGTTATTGATAGGCCGGTAAATACCGTGTCATATTTATACTGTTTATATTGTATGTTCAACATAATAAGCTCATTAATCAACATGTTTGTGGAGCATCTAACCATGAACAGACACTTGTATACTCGATGTCACTTTAGAGTTATAGTATTATTGTAGTTAATGTGATTTGTATACCTACATGAACATCTTAATGTCATTATAACTCATTATACTAAAAAGCAGTCGTGTATATTGATTTTATATTTGCTGCATGCCATGGCATACATATCATACCAACAACAGCAGTGCGGATAGCAAGCAGCAGCAGCAGCAGCAACAACAACAGCAGCAGCAGCAGCAGCAACAACGTCACTATTACATCCACGATAAACTCACAATAATAATATCGCCAGCATCAACGACAAAGAAAATCGTATTTTCTGAAGGCATATTTTATGGTTATTCCAGATGCAAAAATGTGCGTTGTGACGTTTGAAACGTCTGCTTTTGCCCCTAGCCACGGCGTTATGTAATATTTGGACTCTTCACATGTTTAAAATAAAGTAACGTATAGGCTAATGAGGATATAATGGAACACTTCGCGGGTGGCATGTTTACACATACAAACATTATAAATGCGGAAATACAAAGTACTAAATGCACATGTAAAATGATTCTAGTTGTAAATATTTCATTTCCAGATGTACCATGACATAAACATATTGAATTTATATAACCATACTACGTGGACGAAATAAACGACTCAATATGCTCCATGATGCACATCTGCTTTCAATCATTCATGTAATAAACCTATGACTTTGAGTTTGAAGAATAGTTGCACCAGCAACAAGAATTTTGCAAAGTTCCCTGGTGGAAAATGATTGTTTCTAGCTGAAAATTGGTAATTACAAAAAGAGAAGCGATTCTCTTTAAACAATTGCTAATTTGTGAAGTATCATGGCTAAAATATTACGTAACATGTCTGTAAATGACCTTCTAAACGGTTTCCCAGATGTCTGCCACTCGAAGTGCGTACAACATGAAACATATTTTGGTTTTACAATTAACATTGTACTAGCATCATTTTCTCTTGATATAACACCTGTGTTGGTTCAAACAAGGATAACTTTACGTATGTACACTTCTTATTTATATTATCTTAACCATTTGGTTCTGCTAAATTGCTAAATATTGAATATTATGAGAGTAATGTTTAATGTAATGAACATATTTTGGACTATCCCTCTTCTATCGTGAGTCAGACAGTATAATAAAAAGACATCTTTCGCCGGAAAAACTTGTGCAGCATTCATGCTCTTCCCTTTTTGTGGAAATATCGAGATTTGCTATCGTTTTCAAGTTCAGTTGTTAAAGCATCATAAATAGACGGCGCTTCTTAGACAAGCAAACTTGATATTAATAATTGGTGTAGAGTCGGTCGTATTTAAAGGGAACAGTCAAGTATATAAGACAATTACTCTCTTGTCACATTTACTCCTTTGGCACATGTAGTCATACCTGTCTCTCAATGAGGTCATAACAGATCAGGGACATTTCCAGAATTTCATCTTGGTTGTCAGCGAGTGATAGTAGATAAGTGTAGTTTTGTTCAAAGGCTATTGTGGTTTGTACGCATTGCGAATTCACAATCCATGCTACAGAAGTAGTATTTCATAAAACATACACGCGAAACATAATAACCACCGAAACGAAATATTTTACAGTAAATAAGAGGTAGACATAAACAAGTTCATTATCATCCGTTATCAAATTGTATGAATGAAATGACGGAGATGGCATTGTTGCTTAGTCTTCAAAACAACCTTCGGGGGAAAACTTGGAATTTCTTTACATTGTTGATAAGCAGATATTTCCAACGCGAGACCTGTGATATTTCAACTATAATTCACGTTGTACAAGCTGCCAAAATCTCACCTTCTAAATTTTATACTGCAACTTTAAATGCACCTAGTCTTTATTTCGCGAATTTCACATTAACATATTTTTTCACGAAATCACGATTTTGCTGTAGAAGGCTCAAACATACGTTTTCAAGTAATGTGTGTATATTTATGCGAATTATCAATTAGCGCTAAGCTTTATTTGCGAAATACGACACAATACAAACATCGCAAACAGAAATCGGCATATAGTATAAAACATTATCCTCTATCTAAAGTATTCATGGCTGCATACCGATATGTCAGTGTTAAATTTAACTTGTTTTGAACTTTCATATTTTTGTAGCCAATTTTTGTCGACGGAAGCATAAATCTAAATTCAGCATAAATGAATGATATGGATGAGCCTGCGTTCTGTATAAATTTTTTTTGTAAATGTTTAGATTGAAACACAAAAGCAGCATTTCATCTTTTGCCAACTTAACTTATTTAGCATCTTTCTTTCTATTTGAAAAATAAGTTCCGATAGAAATGTTGCTACTTGTTACAGAATAAAATTATTATTAAATATGTCAGAAACAATAGAGGACGACGTGCTTGTTTAATGATATATGGCTGACAATACCAAACCTTCTCATTACAACACGTCACTCCCTCATATTGAATATCATAAATACAGCAAAAGTGAAGCTTATAGTTTTAATAACAGACTCGGGTATACGTGTATTTTGAGTACGTATTCATTAAATTTGAACTCGTTGTGGTGTTTGAAACTTTATCGTAAGTAGCCATCGCATATTTTTAACAATGTGAAAAACTACGAATGACTCGAAACTCGAAAATCCTCACTCGAAACTCGAAATTAAATTCTTGACAAGAAAATCCTTACTCGAAAGTGTTGACCAAACACTCCTGGCTATTGTATACTTTTCTAAATGTTTATTTGTGTCGAAAGTGAATTCAATAAATCATGACGTGTGCGTGTGTACATTTCAATGAACCTTTATAGAACGTGTTTCGTTATATCAATATAGCAAATAATGGTTTAAACACACTTAAAATTTTAGTTCTATCAACTTTGTTCTAAATAAACTTTACAGTAACGTTTGACATCAGTGTCTTATCAATCGTGGTTCAAATGATTTGAAATACCGAACTGTTTGCGATTTAACCATAGCATCGGAGGAGTGTTTATCCGTTTTAGACTTTCCTCAATAATAGTTAAAGCACTACGCCAGTAAGTATCTTATAAGTGCGTGTGAGTTAAAAGCCTCGCTTGCTTGCAACTCCCACTGCGCATCGGCATTTAAGGGGTGTTAAAATATAATAAAGCTTATCAGGAGAATGATATTCCGCTGGAATTTCAGACAAAATACAGATAAACAATCGATATAATGTATTCAGGAAATACAATATGCGAAAGTTAGATGTACTTCCTGATCAATTATGATATAAACTACTTGAGAATATAAAAGTACCACATTAAACAGTTACCCCACCTGTTTAGTACCTTATAACGAACATTATCTATACGTAGATAATATAATACGGTAAAGAACATACAACGGTGTATTTGTATCCAGCTGTTATTCCGCAATAAATTATTATAACATACAAATGCGTAATGAGAGTTTAAGACTTGTACGTTAGTCCTATGATGAATAGGATGTTCCACTATTGTGCTGGAATAACAACCCACGCTTGCACCAACCTAACAACACTTACATATTGATAATTATATTGCCGTCAGGCGCATATGTTTCATGAATATCGAAAATATATTGACCAACACTAAATGGCGTAATGAGAATTACAAACTGGTATAGACTGGTACAATAGTCTGATGTTATATGGGATGTTGCACTTTGATGCGGGAATAACAACCCACGCTTGCACCAATAAGGGTAAAGTGTTGTTCCAATATCCAAACTAACTGACCGGAATATGTACATACATGTAAATATAATATAATTATATGTGTTTTGATCATTTGTAGACAATTTGGTTGGGCATAAGAAAGAGCGTCTATAACAAAAAGAGGTTTCCAGTGTAAAGCTACCTCGCCTCTTTCTATGGTTTATTTATGTTCACTGCGTCAATTGAGCACTGTTTGAGGGTTGTCCCTGTGGTGCGTGCTTTTCTGTTTGGTCTGGTTATATCTTGGCGCAGGTTCCGGATTTGTTCGACTGTTGAGTAGTAAGTCGTGTTCTTGGAGCTGTTCAATATAGCATGCGCTTTATGTTTCTGATGTGTGCTGCCCTTTCTGTCCGATTATTGTTATTTTCTTCTTCCGTTCGTACGAGTGGGTATCTTCCTGTCCAATGATTATTATTTTCCTCTCCCGTTCGTACGATTGGGTATCTTCTAGTACGGTTATTATTATTATTATTATCTTCTTCTGTTCGTTCCAGTGGATAGTGTCTGTTTTTCGAAAATATTCCGTTTCCTCATAATAAGTTATCAGTATTTGGAAGAGGTTTGAAGAGCAAAGTCGGTATTGCAAATCAAGGAAGTCTTTCATTGATGCCAATGTGTGATTGATTGTCGATGTCTTCATTTAGCTTTTGAAAATGTTCTTCCCTTTTGGTGAAAATTGCAAAAGAATCCCAAGAATTGCGCGTCAACTCCAACATCCGATGTTGAACTAATTACAACTTGTCAGTTAGATAATACTATTTGTGTAAAATATCACCTCACGAATTATATGATATTCTATAATACCGGTACAAGATGTATAAGAAAATGAAAAGGAATCGTAGAAATAGTGTTCTTAGTATACCTATACAAAATGTTTATAAAGAGGATATATAAATTAGAGAACATATTGTACACCATACAATGGTGTATTCGTATCAAAAAGAATGAAGTCACATTTTGATGTTAAAATTATTTTAAAAATCATCTACTGGTATTCGTATGTAAATTAGTCCATATCTTTCACAAGTATTGAAAAAAATCAACATGATAACACGATAAAGAGATGACTAAAACGAAACTGTATATTTGACAAGGTCATGCAACTCGCAGTTATGCCTCATTTGGTCGCTTGTTTCACCGTTTTGTAATATATTTTTGAAACTAGGTCATCACACAGCGGGCACTTGGGCAATTATGTACATGGTGTTTGTTAAATATGTCAAGCCGCAGTTAGTTCTCATTTAGTCGATTGGGTCACCGTTTTGGCATCAGTTTGTGAAACTAGGTCATTCTGCAGTCGGGTCTTGGCTGCGTTCTATTCGGACACTTCGGAACACAATTGTTTGTTATTTCTTGGTGAAATTGGGTCATCCTATCTTTTCGACGAGGACTTGTGTTTTTAATAATTTCTTTTGGTTGTGTTCGGACATTGCTCCGTGCAGTTGTGTTGTGTTGTTACTGCTTTCTATGCTCGGTTGGTAAATTGAATGCTGCCTACCATGTCCGCTTTTCTCATATCTTTATACAGCAACTGCTATAACTGAAAAAATAGTATTGTAATATGGTTTTTAAGTTAATCCATTTGACCATGTGATTATAATTTACCGTTAAAATGAATTTATAGGGTATTGATTGACAACTTACATCAAGCCAATTGTTAAAATACAACTGGTTGTGAAAATCCGTACGATTTTTATACGAGTCATCGATATTCTACGGATTCCAAAGAATGCAAGGAGCTCGTAGGACAAAGAAATGTGACCAAGCTATACGTCCCTAACCCTAACCAAACACTATCCCTACTCGTAAGTCTCCGCTTGTGTTTGTCACAAATTGTTGACTTACAAATAAGTCAAATGTTTACGCTTCCACTACGTTAGATGCGTTACAAATACTAGCCCTTGTCTATATTATTCGGGGATTAACATAATGCGTGTTCGGTTATTCTGACACAATATAAACTCACACTGAAATCATACCAAAGTATCAATTAAAAAAAGTGCCAAAGGATTTAAAAAAAACATCTTTCTACATACCAAACGTATTGCAAAATGACAAAAACATCTTCTCGGTGTCAGATTTTGACATGAAAATGTTTTCATAGTCAGGAACCGGGTATATGTTTCTTTCAAGTGCATTTTTCTTTTTAATTTTTGCCATTATAAGCATACTAATTCTAACGAAACATGTTTCTTCTACCACAATCGCTAGATCATAAAGCATGAACAGATAAGCAACGTTCCTAGTGTTGAAATAATTGATTTAATTGGCACTTTGTTTGTTGTTAGTACTATCGGTAAAGACAAAACAATTCTAAATCATTTAAAACATTGATAACTTTCGGTAGATAAAGAAGCAGTTTGTGCCAACGAGATGTTAGTTCTTAGAGATAATGGAAGCAAATTGTAAAATATTCACGGGGTATTTAATATTCGCGTTGCATTAGTATGCATTGGGTATAATATTCAAGGGGTATTAATATTCGCGTTGTATTAGTATGCATGGGGTATACAATCGCGTTGTATTAGTATGTATGGGCTATAATTTTCGCGTTGCATTAGTATGCGTGAGGTATAATATTGACGGGGTATTAATATTCACGTTGCATTAGTATACATTGGTTATAATATTCAAGGGATATTTGTATACTACTCATAATATTAGTCGTGTCACCATAAACATTCCACAAATCATTTTTTCTTTCTTTTTTATTTTAAAGCATGCACCAAAAAGTGATTTGATAGTACATGGGTACATGGCGCTAAAGTATAACATTCCAGCTTATATTAAGACATGTTAATATTGATATCTACTTCCACCCAATGATTTAAACTCACCTGTTCTGTCAATCATTTATAAGAAAAGTCAAAGTTAAGTCTACGAGGATTTTCATTATAACCAGGTAACCAGTTCGTTCTTTTTTCTGTAATTAGGGTAAGTGCGTTTGATGTTTACTCAGGTATTTACAATTCGCTGGCTTAGAATGAGAAGGTCGTAACTACTAACGATCTTATAAGACTAGTACATATTTGAAATCTTCATCATAAGGCAATTCTTATTAGCCTATTGTCATGAAAATCGGAAAGTGTCATGTTGACAAAAAGGAAATTGCAAAAGCTTGTTTTTTCCATTAGTAAATTTCAGACAATTGTTTCTTGTTTTCTCAATATATTGATTTTGTAGTAACGACCTTCTTGTTCTAAGCCAGGGATGTGTTGTTGGTGTTTGCTTGACATCGTAGTGTTGCTGCTTAAAACTGTCTTTCGGATCGACTATGCTTTGTGAGTATTAAAAGGCTATTGTCGACCAGCATTTTATCTTTTCAACGTTATGCATTACGGTGAGTTAATTTTAATTCAGCATTATTGGTTTCTGAATAGGACACTATTGCGAAATAATAGAAGAAAGCTCAGGTTGCTGGCCGCCTATAAATGCTTTGGATTTTCTCCAATGAGTCCATTTCCGAAAAAAAAATTCATTTTGATACCTACAGTTGTGTTAAGTCTAAAAGCATGTTTCGCAGACATGAATGAATGGAATATATTTTAAGAGCAGGTTTTTCATAATGAATTATAATTGTAATGTCATGAAAATATTTGGTCTGGAATAATCTGTCAAGTTCAATCAGCGAATAAAACAGATGATAGGAGTCGGGTATTAAACAGTTTAATAAATGAGATATATATTTAAAAACAGTTCTGTATAATAACCTTCAATTAGTTTGCCATCCAGATGAAACAACCTGGAAATAACCTGTCTTCTAGTATACTAATAATTGTAGGAATGATAAGCTTGTATAGCTTGGTAAATCAATTATCTCCGCCTCCGTCGTGTATAAAACGGTTTAATATCTTTATATCAGATACAGTTCATTGATATTACTAACATTTAAAGCCTACATTATACGGTTAATTATCAAAACATTTCCGGAAGTCGTTGCTACCAACCCATCAAAGAACATTATTCATTCAATAAATTACCCAACATTCGTCGGTAGAGTGTTAAGAGAATATTCTTACTATAAAGTATAAGTGGTTGATACGTTATTATGAATATTCTATTATAATATGGCAGTAATGCTTATATATCAAACGATCAGGCGAATATTTATTATGATTTTCATCAATGTTCATATTAGTGAGATAAAACTATGTAAAGGTATTTATTTTCACTATAAATTAGTATCAGCTAGACTGAGAATCTTATAGCCACCTACTGAATAAATAACTACTGTAGAATACAGATAGAATCGACTCTAAAAAAAACGCTGAAAATGAAAATAACTTGATACATGTATACGGAGAAAATAATTGAGAAGAGGAGGACTCTGGACTGTTCAAATAAAACAAATACACGAACTTATGAATATAATAGAAGCACTATCATTGATTAATTATTGTTAATTATGGTTGACAGAGCCTAACAAAGAATCTCCAAATGAAGAGCACTAATGTTCAGAAAGTTTTAGGTACACTGAAATTTTTTTTAATGGACGTGGGTTCAAACCCCGCCTGAGAAAAAACTTTTTTCTTCAATTTGTAGTCTCTAGCCAATGTTTTGGCTTCAACACGTGACTTTTTATTGTAATTTGGAAAAACATATTTCTTTTTTTTTTCTTTTATTTGATAGGAATTAATACGTGGTAAATCTATGAAAATCGTGTTACTGTGGATTTCTGAAAAGTATATTTCCAAACATTTTAGTTACGACTTAACACATGTTATGCAGCAATAGAATTGTTCAATCAGATGTTTGCTATTTGTTCTATATTCTCAGAGCTAACATCACTAGGAAACTGGATGACGCAAGCATACCAGTATCCCATATATCCCAAACGATATCAATGGCAAACGCTTGTAGGCTTACTTATATAACATATTCTATGAAAGTCAGCTACAAGTTGGCTAGATATATTTGTTTTAAGCCCTTACGAGCGTCTACGGTTGTGTCGTGTGATGTATAACCGCCAATGAAATTATATGGAACGATTATAATGGTTGGTATAACTAACCTATCATTTTGTGTTCGGAAATTACAGCATTAGACATAATATGATTCAATTATTATATATTTGATACAAACTTAATGAACATAATTTGCGTGTCTTTCTGGGACAGTGATAGTTATAGATATTATGGATAATATGGCAGTAATTTGACAATGTGCATATAATCATAATTATAGCTACATTGTCTCTACATTGTATATTATGTATGGGTAATTTTCTTACATACTTTGCGTGACCATTGTTCAAATGTTACTATTACTAACATTTATGTATACCTAGTTTATGGAAACTATATAGTAGATGATGTCCATATCTATAATAATTGCTTGTATTTATAAGATTTTATTTTATGATGAACCACACTTGACATGTTTGTGAATATTTCCTTACTTATCCTCTAGAAAGCATTATATATACGTCCATACACTTATACCGTTAATGAGGCAATTGTATACATAAACTATTCTCTGCTTCAGTTCTGACTTATTCCAAGTTTCATTCCTGATTGATGCAAAATCATTCATCATAAAGAACAGAACAAACATTTAAGATAGAACTTTGACGACTATAACTCTTGGAAGTTAACGTATCTTTCAGTTTCCTATAATTTACACAATGGGTTTTTATCGCTGATCTTTCATCAACAAATGTGCGCCATGAATAAGTTGCATCGTTGCAGTTATGTTGTGTTGAAATGTGCACCTATATTTACAGAAGATATACGCGTTTGCGCATCAAATGCTCATTTTCTGTAATCAAGAACGGCACATATTAAACATACAGACAAATATTTCATATGGAATTCCAGAGTTCTGAAATAGTTAGAAGCTTTTGGGTAAGTAAGAATTCTTCCAATATACGAATCTGATATTACATTTCAATAAACTGATAATTCAGCAATTTTTGAAGTTTTATAATTTGCGGATTTGTTATTCAGAAATAGTTCAGAAAGAACGATTATTTACTGTTAGTTAACGAGTATAAAAAGTCAGAAGTACGAGGGATGGTAAATTTATAAGCGAACTTTCAATTTCGCAGTTTTGATTTGATAGCAAGGCTCTCATAGTTATATGTTGTTCTGCGTTATTTTTGTTCACGGTTATGCATTTTCTCGAAATATCTTATTCGTGAATACAGCGAAAATAATCCCCGCAACTATTTCAGAATTTACAATATCACAGTATATCAGGGTTGGCTTAGGTTATCTGTACTAAATTTTGAAGGATATTTAATCCAACAAGCGGGAGATACGGTTAAAATGTTCAAGACGTTTTACATAGATCTATATTACAAAACATTTATGTTTTATCATTTATGCACTTTTTCCATATTCCTTAATATAGTACGGTACATTTTCTAGTAGGATGTTGAATACTGCCTTTGCTATCAACATATAATGCCAATTCGAGGGAAGCGTTCTTATCGTATCTGAATAGCAGAAGATATTACTGTATAAGTGTTTAAAAATATATAACACACATCGGACAGGGAAGACAGCACTTAACTTAACCAACCGAGCACAGAATACATAAAAAATCGCATAGCACAAATACACGTCATGTACAATGACGAATGCAATATGACAAAAAAGACATCGCTAAGATTTCCACTTAAAGAAATTAAAAACAAACTTAACTTAAACGTTGGTCCATTTTCGCATTCTATCCCACGTTACACAGATGATTAGTTTCGATTTGTTAAACATCTTTTTTTCATGTATTATTTGACATATGACAGGGTGTGTTTTATATAAAACGCGATGTAGTGTTTAATAATTATTGAATACTGTTGTTATGTTGGTGCAACAGTTTGACTCTGTCATGCTGATTGCATATTGTCATAATTATGTTACTTGGCTATCTCGTGAATTTGACAAGGAAGCGCTGTTTTTCGATGGTAGATAAATCTTATAAAATGGCATAAAAATGATCAGAATGTATTTATCATGGAACAGGTTTGTGAGATATATTGTTTCCAAATTACTTATTTCCTGCTAATGATATTGCGTTCTATGTACCTCGCATCTTCCAGAGGCAAGACATGGTGACATAATTCATGATACAGAACCAAGTCGGGTATAGCTGAAGTATTGTTCCATTATCGTGAAATGTCTAACTTCTTGTTTTATCTATTATTATATTTATCTATTTATGTATCGGTAATCTATTAGGCTCTATCATCACAGACGTCAAATAAAATGTTTATACCTATGTATCAGAATTACATTGTGTAATAACTTCTAGAATGTGGCAATGTTCTAAAAGACAATTTGACAGACATTAGTATATTAGTATGGATTCTGAAGTATTTAGTAACCTACGAAAATTCACCTGTTCAGTGCTGCTAGCCGTTGTTCTTGCGCATTTAAATGGCCCGGGTACTGTTTTATCAAAGCATTTACGCTAGCGTAACTCTTTAATATTGAATACGTGCGAAAACCCTGAAAATACATAACTATTGTTCTTCTGCAATCTTCAATCTCATATTACGCCAGTGAAACTTCTGTTAGATGTTACATGATAAAAAAGTTTTTGTCTGACATACGAAACGCGCCACGAATCTGCATATCTTCTGGTATATTTCCATAAATGAATATTTGAATCAATTTGCTCCTAGTGTAAGTGCTTTTCAAACAAATTCCTCTTGTTATATTTGATTTCCATGGACACCAGACGACATAACAAATAATGCTGATATTATATCTGCTTTTTATATGCTTGTGATTGTGACCATAGATACTAGCTTGGCGTCCCATAGTCTAGACTGGTATTAGGGTGTATCTAACGTTTTGTTCCATTATCGTTACATGTTCTCGTTCCATTGGGAATTATTGATGAATGAATGGATGTACGCGTATGTATATTACATTATATAGTGCTGTAGATTGGATTGTTGGTTCCCTCTTATCGGCTGATTTGATAATGGGATAAATATAGTTGAAATTTTTGTAATAGTTTGGCTTTTCTTGGACCTTACGGCACAGTCGCGCTGTGCATAAAGAATCACAACAACAAAAGCCAAACCGAACCACATACTACCAAAAGGCTAATTTTCGATGACCACGAGTTGATGAACTGATGTCGCTTTCTACGAAAGGTGATCAATGCCTTATATATTAAATTGAATGGGTGATAACTGAATGAAGGCACTCGATAGCGATTTAATAAGGCAACGGTCACTTGGACGTGATCAAAACGGTCATAGAAAATTTATTAAACGCATTGATATCTTAATTAATTCTACCTTTCCGGTAGCATATTTGTACATCCCTTAGGCATCATACACACGTTTGTGTTAACCCGGGAAACTTGCAGGCTCTACATGTATGTAATTGATTATTACTTATTAATTTGATCTAATCGATTACTTGCACGCCTAAACATGCAATAATGTGGTATTATCGTAATTAACCATCCGTCCACCATTTCAAATTTCATTTGGCAATCGATTGCTTATTGTGTGGTCTTTCAAACCGTTCCACGCGATTCCATGGTGGGCGTCTAGGCATTTGGAAAAATCATTACCAACGGCTTTCGCACGGCGTGACATGAGTTCGAACCGCATCCCACAGTCTGCCTACACCAAGTCGATCCTATCTAGCGAACCACCGGGTCGAAGTGATTTTCGTTTATTGTGAGTCATTTGAAAGATAAATATCCATGTTCATAATTCAGTACCTATAATACGAGAGATGTTATTTATTTTTTGTGTGGACTGCAAAAAAGAGATCGGGAGTGAATGTGTGTGTATATATATAGTACTCATACATACTTCTCATCAACGGTAATCCAACACATTGTCCTCATGTCTCCTCGACAATTTCAGATGGCATACAATACTCACGTTTCCGGCTTGTTGTCAGTGTATTAGAAGGTCAATCCGAAATAGTTGAGCTTTGCATTTCGTGCCCGCTCTATAACATTTTATGAGTATTTTAGTATACCTAATTTAAAGCAACCCCAGTTGATTCAAGATCGAACATATTACGTGTTACCCATAATGAGTGGGCGGAGGATAGGGGCTTATCAAGTGAAGAAGACTGCCAATGAAGTTTGAAAATTAGCGGGGTACTTTAATACAGTAATACTTAAATAACAATTCTCTAAGAGTTTTTATGTTTAATCACATACACTTGGAAAATGATCAAACTGCGCTTGATAGACAATTTTCATGAGGCGTATGTTAAGCTTTGGCATCTGGCTTCAGTTTGCCATGAACGTGTTTCTGCAAGGTGCGCTCTGTGCTCTAATGGTTAGGACAAACTTTTTACACTAATAAATCATGTTCTGCATTCTACATTTTAATCATGTGTGTTTGTTTTTCGTTGTGTGTTGCGTATTTAATGGATTTAAGGTACATGACGGTTTACTTATTGAAAAACAAGCTTTATAACCTTCAGTTTGGTCAATATAACAAGTTCCAATTTTCATGATAACAGGCTCATAAGAACCGCATATTGATACAGATATCAATCATGTATCAGTCTTACTAAATAGTACTTACGGTCTTCTCATTCTAAGCCAGCGATATATGGTATTCTGGTATGTGCATAATTTCGTAATGTAAGTGCCTGTCCAAGCATACGGGACATTTGTCGCAGGAATACTGCTTGCAAATATGACCCTAGCGGGACACAGTAACAAAATAGCTACCTGTACATGTAGCCTTATATGTTGGTTTCGTAAAACCTTTCTATTGTTACAAACCGACGTACAGCTGTATGGAAACAAAACATTTAACCCACGTGCATTCCTTTGTTATGCAACTTGCTAATGCTAATACTACACACTTATGTGCAGTTTATCTTTTATTTCTGTAGAAAAACAAGCAAAAAGATAAATGGGCTGTCATGCAGATTAAAGGAAAAGTCAATTATAGGCAGAAGTGCGTAGTATTGTACACATCAGAAAATTGAAATTTGTGATGGCTTGAGTTGTAATTACCTCACAGAGGCACTACTTAACATTTCATCATTAACGCAGAGTATTACTATGATAAGCATGCTACATTGTTTAACACTGAATAGGTATCTTTTCTGAGCAAGTCTGCTGCTTGGTGACATGGGTGTGTGTTGGCACTAGGTTACTTCATATCATTACTGGTGCATGTACTTGTAGCTTAAATGGAAACTTTTGCGTTTGGGCTTTTTTCTTTGAAAATTTGTTCTTTCCGTTGTCTTGTTGTATCGAAATTGATTTATCTTGACGCCGTTGTTGTGTTATTCCTTGTACTCGGCTGTTTAATCTTTATGTTGCAAATACATGTTCTTGTACAATTAAGGAATTGTCTAACAGTTGCCTATTTTTATTTGAGTGCTAACTTAGGGTACACAATCTGAAAATGCAGAAACTATGGTTCATTTGCACTTTCCAATATCACATTTCGCAAATGAAACAACTGTTAGATATTACTTGATCTATTAGTTTTTGTCTGAGATACGAAACTCGCCATGAATATGTATATCTTCTGGTATATTACCATAAATGAATATTTGAATCAATTTGCTCCGTGTGTAAGTGCTTCTCAAACGAATTTCTCATGATATATTTGATTTCCATGGACACCAGACGACATTACAAATAATGCTAATGTTTTATCTGCTTTCTCTATGCTGGTGCTTGTGACCAGTGATATATGCTTGGCGTCTCCTGGTCTAGACTGGTATTAGGTTATTTAACGTTTTGTTCCATTATCGTTCTCGCTTCATTGTGAATTATTGGTGAATGAATAGATGTACGTGTATGTATATTATATTAGGTGCAGATATGTAGCGCTTCGGATTGGAGATATTGGGTTCCTATTTATCGGTTTGTTTGATAGTGGGATAAATAACTTTGTATAATTATTGTAACATTTTGGTTTTCGTGGAACTTATAACATTTCTATGTATCAAAACAACGTGTACCGTACCGAGTGCCAGAAAAGCCTATCATAATGTTAAGATGACTTACAACATTATTTGGAAGCCCGATCATGAAGTGTATTCCTAGCAAATATTATAAGCTATGTTCTTCATATAGGTTATTACTTTAACTGTCTCATAGCGTATAACGTAAAGGTTTTCCTAAGCGTATGGCCGCTGGTGCCATATGAACCTGTAGCATTCACGACGATCATGTGGCACGAAATATATCATAGAGAGCCGTAACTGGTGGTTCGAAAATTGTATGATAGAAATTGTATGTATGAATTGGGTAACAAACATCAACTGTATCATTTTGCCTGAATCGTAGGACTATCGCTTGGCATTATTTTGTCATTCCGCAACCAAGCTGTTATTAGAACAAACCTTGCTAATTAGACAAGTACATTCAAAAGTAAAACGTATTGATTGATTTGTTTTATTTATATAATTTATCAAATGAACAAATGCACAATAATCAATAAATGATATTTGTACACATATTTACATTATAATTATTTAGCAGCACATTCTGAATTATAAGATTCTATGTTCTACTTCAGCTGTTTGTGGACCTTATTAACTGTCAAATATGTAATCCACAATAAATAAAGTCGTTATTATTATTATTATTTGTTCAAACGGTAGCTCTCATTCTAGCGGATACGAATTTATTTATATTTCATTATATGAACATTAATGAAAATCTAAATAAAATCCTCGTGATCGTTTGATATGTAAGCATAACTGTCATATTATAATATAATGTTCATACTAACGTATCAACCACTTATATTTGATAGTAAGAATATTCTCATAACACTATACAGACGAATGTTGGGTAATTTATTGAATTAATAATGTTCTTTGATGGGTTGTAAGCAACGACTTCCGGAAATGTTTTGATAATTAACCGTATAACGTAGTGTTTAAATGCTGGTTATATCAATGAACTGTATCTGATATAAAGATATTAAACCGTTTTATACACGATAGAGGTGGGGATAATTGATTTACCAACACCTATCATTTGATCATTCCGATGATTATAAACTGTATGATTATTATATACAAGTGATCTCAAGACCTTGTATTTTTCATCTGGAAAGAACTCGAAAGCATTTTAGTGAGAAAAATGAGTAACTTCCTTAATGGACGTATGTGGAATTTGGCAATGTAGTTAAAGCAAGGATTGTTAAAATTTGCAAACCCCAACCCTTACTTTGAAAGTTCCAACTGCGGATGCACATTAGCGTTTTAACGTACTTACCGGAATTACAGAAAAAAAATTAACAGTAGTCTGGAAATACACATGCAATGTACATCCTCGTAGACTGAACTTTGAATTAACTAATAAACGATTGACAGAACAGGTGAGTTGAAATCATGAGTTATCAGTATTAACATGTCTTAATACAAGCTGGAATGTTGTACCTCACAACCATACCCACGTACAATAAAATCAACTTTATGTATGGTTTGAAAAAAAAACAACGAAAAAAACGAAATGAAGGAAAACATCGACACGACATATAATGTAGGTTAGAGAAGGGACCGGTCTTGTATATGCCATGCTCATACCCAGCTAGATGAATGTCATTTATATCGTATATCTATGAAAACAAACGGTTATACGACACGTACATCTACTACAACAAACAGCTACCAGAAACATATCTGTAACATTTTGATATTAAACATACATCAAGGTATAAAATATACAGAAGGAGATATTCACGTGCCGTCAGCTGGTAAACATATAATGAATCGGTAAGGCAAAACCAGCTTTCAACAGAAACAGAAAATTACAAATATTCTCATTTAAAGATAACAATAAAAACAAAATGCACACTACACACTTAAAAGAAAACCATGCCATCAAACACCTAGCAAACAATATCTGTAACATGTCGCTATTAAACATACATATAGGTATATCACATACCGAAGGCGATAATAACGTGCCATCAACTGACAAAAATGTAATAAAACGGATAGGAAACACGGCATGCAACAGAAACATAACAGCTAAAAATACACTTAAAATGTTACAAGGAGAAAGGCATACACGGACAGCACCACAAGGATTGTCACACATGGACGATTGCTATAACAAGAGATAATAAAAATGCCTTGGACTGATAAATAAGAATCAGCTTAGACAGTCTAAGCCTTAGTCTGAGAATAGCCAGTATACAGCTACAAACTACAAGAAAACTGAATGACCAAAATATAACACGAACCACAATAACCAGAAAAATGATATAACACTTTTTATATGTCTATCCTAAAACTGAAATACATTATATTCACAAAAAGTAAACTCTGTAACTAGTTCCCTCGAATGCCTAGACAACCAATAAAGAGCTTCACTGAGTAAAAATACTGAAATGCTTTTCACAAGTAGTAAATGTCGGTCTTTGAGAGATGACATGATATGGAACAACCTGATACCTTTCACTGGAATTATGAGGAATAATGGCATTGGCCATAATGTCTTTCAATAGGGAAGTATGCTACAGCAGCATTTTCACTCTTGGTGATAGCCGTCCAGTAGCCAAAGAGGTACACAACTAGCGACTGAGCTTGTGAAATTCGCGGACAAGCGACATTGTTCATCAATGCCTAATCGGGTAAAAATTGCTTAATCTGCTAATTTGAAAACAATAAATATGTGAACTTCCATTAATGCGGAAAATATTGAATGTTAAAAATATAACATATTCTACATGTAGACAATATAACATATTATGCAGTGTGCATATGTAAGTGTCTATTGGATAAGGACCAAGTTCCGCACTATGTGATAATGTATATAACCGTAGATTGAAAATCAAAGCAGCAATAGTATTGTTCAATCAGATGTTTGCCATTTTTCTATATTCTCAGTGCTAACATCACTAGGAATTTTGATGCTGTAAGCATACTAGTATCCCATATATCCCAAATGATATCAATGACAAACGGCTGTTGGCTTACTTATATAACATATTCAATGAAAGTCAGCTACACGTCGGCTAGTTATATTCGTTTAAAGCGATTACGAGCATCTACGGTTGTGTCTTATGATGTTAAACCGCGAATGGAAATACATGGATCGACCATAACGGTTCGTATAACTAACCTATCATTTTGTGTTCGGGAATAACAGCATTAGATATATATGATTCAATAATTATATCTGATACAAGCATAATGAATATAATTTGCGTGTCTTTTTGTCTCTGTGATAGTTATAGGCATCATGGCTAATATGACAGAAATTTGACAACGTGCATATAATGATATAGTTACATTGTCTATTATTATGTTACATTATGTATTAAGTATGGGTTGTTTTCTTACATACTACGTTTTGACCATTGTTCGAATGTCAATATGTCTAACATTAATGTATACCTAGTTTATGGAAACTGTATGGTAGAAGATTTCCTTAACAATGATAATTGCTTGTACATGTATTTAAAATATTTTATTTCATGATGAACCGCACTTGATAATTTATTGATATTATATGATTATATTTGTGAATATTCCATTACTTATCCTCTAGAAAGCACTGTTTATGCATACTCGTACCCTTTTATACTGTTGGTGAAGCAATTGTATGTATAAACTATTCTCTGCTTTAGTTCTGACTTATTTGAAGTTTCATTCCTATATGATGATAAATCATTCATCATAAATATTAGAAGAAACATTTTAGATAGAACCTTGACGACTATAACTCTTGGAAGTTAACGTATATTTCAGTTTCCCATAATTTACACAATGAGTTTTTATCGCTGATCTTTCATCAACAAATGTGCGCCATGAATGAGTTGCATCGTTGCAGTTATGTTGTGTTGAAATATGCACCTATATTTACAGAAGATATACGCGTTTGTGCATCAAATGCTCATTTTCTGTAATTGAGAACGGCAAATATCAAACATACAGACAAATATTTCATATGGAATTCCAGAGTTCTGAAATAGTTTCAGGCTTTTGGATAAGTAAGAATTCTTCCAATATACAAAGCTGATACAAATTTCAATATACTGTTTATTAAGCCATTTTTGAAATTTCATAATTTGTGCATTTGTTATTCGAAGATAGTTTGCATGATTAAATTTTCGCGATTTTCAACTTTAGAAAGAACGATATTTTACTGCTAGTTAACGAGTATAAAAATCAGTAGTACGAAGGATGGTAAATATATTCGAGAACTTTCAACCTTGCAGCTTTGATTTGGCAGCAAGGGCCAAAAGCAACTAGATTCTTCCGACCGAATGCGCTAATAAAATCGTTTTATTCTAGCAATAGCTGCGCGACGTCGACTGCCTCGTGACATCATTCCAAGTGCCACCGTATAAGCAGCACTTACTAGCTCCTTTCTGGATTCCTGTATCTGGTCTCACGTATATGATTGTTTTATTTTCATATAAGAAAAAAGTCATTAATTGTCAATTAGTCAACTCTGGCATGATGGTTGCAATGGAAGAAAATCAATGCGTTGTCAGAAACAAAACTCGGAAAAAGTGGTCGACTATACAAGGTTGTATTTATTCCGCTGAAGCACGACATAACTAAATTAAGGATGCATTTCTAATTAACACGTTTTAACTGGAATCAAATATCCAATTGTTTTGTAGTCTATAATGATCGCGGCTTTGCCTGCGTAACATATGGTTCAGAACTATTCCTCTTGTATCGCAGACAACAAGGGGACAATTCCCTCACGCGGTGTAAATGGTTCTGTTGAAAATTATTTCGTCGACACATTCTATTACAGAGCCTCTACAATCACAAAAACAATGTAGTCATGTGAAGACCGTCGATTAAGAGCGCAAAGAATCCACATACATTTTGGTCAAGTCATATTTAGATATCGCAAGGACTTTTCAAGTTTAGTGGTAATGTTAATTACTTGCCTTTACTCTCTGGTTTAAAAAGTATTGTCCGAGCGATATGATCGACGGTGTGCGCTTCACCATGGTGACACTAAGTGACGTCACGAAGTTAAGCACGTAAGCACTATTTAAAACATTCCACAGAATGTTCTCGAATATATTGACCACCTCTCATAGTTGTCGTTCTCCGTTGTTTTAGTGCATGGTTATGCATTAACGCGAAATATCTTATTCGTAAATATGTCAAAAATAATCCCCGCAACAATTTCAGAATTTACAATATCACAGTATAGTAAGGTTGGCTTAGGTTATCTGTACTAAATTTTAAAGGATATTGAATCCGACAAGCGGGAGATAAGGTTAGAATGTTCCTGACGTTTTACATTCATTACAAAACATTAATGTTTTATCATTTATGCACTTTTTCATCTTCCTTAATATTGTACGTTATATTATCTTTTAGGATATTATATACTGACTTGCTTTTAACGTAAAATGTAAATTCGATAGCGAGTGATGGAGTGTGGCGTTCTTACCGTATCTGAATTACTGTACAACTGTACAACATATATAAAACATCGGACAGGGAAGACAGCACTTAACTTAACCAGCCGAGCATAGAATACATAAAAATCACATATCACAAATACACGGCATCTCGTACAATGCATACACATAACCGAACCACATGTTAATAATGCCGATGTTCGGTAATTTTAAGTTTGCTTATATTTGCTTGACGATCGACAGACCGAATACAAAAGGGACATCGATACATCGTTAAGATTTCTACTTCCTAAAGAAATTAAAAATAATCTTTTACTTAAACGGTGAAACATTTTCCTATTCTAGCCCATGCTATACAGGCCCCATAACAGTATCTGAACTTCACATAGCCCTTCTGCAACAACAACGCAGCACCCAACTAGCATTCAATGAACGTTTCATACGATTAATACGTCGTAGATGCACACGATGCATCGCTCCAGACGGTGGTTTTAAAAGATTACAAAATGCGACTTTCTGTTTCACACTGACCCAAAAACAACTGGTACAAAACCATGTTCATAAACAACCTATTCTGATTCGAAGTGATTTTCACGCGTCTCTTGCATATATCTATTCTATGACAAAATTTCGCGATGCTAACATACTTATCAAACGTGTTGTGTTGCACTATGTAAGAGTTGCGTTTTCATTGCCGCTCAGTGTATTTGTGGTATTATTGCTCGTACCGTACTAGGCTATTAAGTTTCTTCATAACATGATACAGTTGTCCATTTATTGAGTACAAGTATTCTTAAAAGTTTTAAATCACCTTTTTGAAATAAACTAGTGCGAAAAAGCTTACCATATAAAACAATTGTTCTTCTGCAGTCTTCAATATCACATATGTTGGATATAACCTAATCGAATATTTTTTGTCTGAGATACGAAACGCGCCATGAATCTGCATATATTCTGGTATATTTCCATAAATGAATATTTGAATCAATTTGCTCCGTGTGTAAGTGCTTCTCAAACAAATTCCTCATGTTATATTTGATTTCCATGGACACCAGACGACAATACAAATAATGCTGATATTTTATCTGCTTTCTAGATGCCGAGTGTCAGAAAAGCCTATCAAAACGCTAAAGATGACTTACATCATTATTTGGAAGTCTGGTCATGAAGTGTATTCCTAGCGAGTATATTAGCTATGTTCATCATATAGGTAATTATTTTAACTGTCTCTTTGCGTATAACGTAAAAGCTTTCTCAAGCGTATGACCGCTTGTGCCATATGACCCTGTAGCGTTCACGACGATCATATGGCATGGAATGTATCATTAAGTGTCGTAACTAAGTTTTAAGAGCTTGTGGCCTGACCCTTTACCTTTGCGTATTATATGTTTTGTATGATAGAAATTAAATGTTGGGTTATAAATTAGCATTAAATGTATCATTTTGACTGAATCACAGGATAATCACTAGACACATATTCAAATCTAGTCATTCCGCCTAACCTAGCTATTGCAAACCTTTCAAATAAGACAAGTGCATTTTATTGTAAAAAGTATTCATTCATTGACTTATTTTATTTATTTAATTGATTAAATGATCAAATGAACAATAATTGGTATTTGATACTTGTACAAATATTCACATTATTAGTATTGAGCAGCACATTCTAAATTATAAAAATCTATATTCTACTGCAGTTATTTGTACAATAGATAGCTCTCATTCTAGCTGATACAAATTTATAATGAACATTAATGGCTCTATATAATTGTATTTCATTAATATGAACATTGATGAAAATCGAAATTAAATCCTCGTGTGATCGTTTGATATGTAAGCATAACTTCCACATTATAATATAATATTCATACTAACGTATCAACCACTTATACTTTATACTAAGAATATTCTTATAACACTATACAGATGAATGTTGGGTAATTCATTGAATGAATAATGTTCTTTGATGGGTTGGAAGCAACGACATCCGGAAATATTTTGATAATTAAACGTATAATGTATGATTTAAATGCTGATAATATCAATGAACTGTATCTGATATCAATATATTAAACAGCTTTCTACACGATAGAGGCGGAGATAATTGATTTACCAACACCTATCACCTGATCATTCCGCTGATTATAACAGATAAATGACCTCAAGACCTTATATTTTTCATCTGGATGGCATAACAATTATACATTATTATACAGAACTGGTTTGTAAATATATTTCTCATTTATTCGTGTCTGCAAAGGAATTTGATTTTGGAAATGGACTGTAAGGAAAAAATCAAAAGCATTTTAGTGAGAAAAATGAGTAACTTCCTTATTGGACGTATGTGGAATTTGGCAATGTAGTTAAAACAAGGATTGTTAAAATTTGCCAACCCCAACCCTAACCTTGAAAATTCCAACTGCGGATGCACATTAGCGTTTTAACGTACTTACCGGAATTACAGAAAAAAGAATGAACGGTGGTCTGGAGATACACATGCAATGTACATCCTCGTAGACTGAACTTTGAATTTGCTAATAAATGATTGACAGAACAGGTGAGTTCAAATCATTAGTTATCAGTATTAACATGTCTTAAAACAAGTTGGAATGTTGTACCTCACAACCATACCCACGTACTATAAAATGAACTTTTTGTATGGTTTGAAAAAAAACACGAAAAAAAACGAAAAGGAAGGAAATAATCGACACGACATATAATGTGTGTGAATGAAAGGACCGGTCTTGTATATATGTCATGCTCATACCCTGCTCGATGAATGTCATTTATATCGTATATCTATGTACACAAATTGTTATATAATACATACAACTACGGCAACAAACACCTAACAAACACATATCTGTAACAGTTTGATATTAAACATACATCTAGGTATAAAATATACAGATGATGATAGTCACGTTCCAGCAGCTGGTAAAACATAGAATGAATCGGTCAGGCAAAACCAGTTTTCAACAAAAGTAGAAATCACAAAAATTCTCATTAAAAGATAACACAAATAACAAAGTGCATAGTACACACAGTAAAGAAAATCCTCCCATCAAACACCTAGCAGACAATATCTGTAAAATGTCGCTATTAAACATACATATAGGTATATCACACACAGAAGGCGATAATAACGTGCCATCAACTGATAAAAGTAATGAATCGGATTGGAAAAACGGCATGTAACATAAACATAACATGTTACACCTAAAAAAGGTTACAAGAAAAGACCTACACAATTAACACCACTAGGATAGTCTACAAAATCAAAGAGAACAAAATGACTAGAATATAACACGAACCACAATAACAAGAAACATGATATATCGCTTTTCAATGTCAATTCTAACACTGGAATACTTTATATTCACAAAAAGTAAACTTGGTTACTAGTTCGCTCCGGTGCCTAGACAACCAATAAAGATCTTGACTGAGTACTTAAACACCAACATGCTTCAAAAGTCGTAAATGTCGGCCTTTTGAGAGATGACATGATATGTAACGACAGTATGTTTTCGCTGGAATTTTGGCATTGGCCATAATGTCTTTCATGGGATTTCTAAAAAATAGGGAATTCTTCTATAGCAGCAATTCTACTCTTGGTGATAGCCGTCCAGTAGCCAACCGGGTAAAGTTGCACCAACGGCTTAATCTGCTAATTGCAATACAATAAATATTAGAACTTTCATCAATGTGGAAAATATTGAGTGCAGAAAATATAAAATATTTTGCAGTGTGCATATTTAAATGTCTATTGGATAAGGACCAAGTTCCGCACTATGTGATAATGTATATTACAGTAGATTGAAAACCAAAGCAACAATTGTATTGTTCAATCAGATGTTTGCAATGTTTCTATATTCTCAGAGCAAACAACATCACTAGGTAACTGAATACTGTAATCATATCCAATATATCCCACGTTTGTAGGCTTACTAATATAACATATTCTATGAAAACGAGCCACGAGGCGGCTAGTCGTATTTGTTTAAAGCCATTACGAGCATCTATGTGTATGTCGTCTGATGTATAACCGCGAATGGAAATATTTGGATCTATTATAACGGTTCGTATAACTAACCTATCATTTTATGCTCGGAAATTACAGCATAAGACATATATGATTCAATAATTATATATTTGATACAAATATTACGAATACAATTTGCGTGTCTTTCTGTTTCAGTGATAGTTATAGGCAGTATGGATAATATGACAGTCATTTGACAATGTGCAAATAATCATAATTATTGTTACATTTTCTCTATATTATATATTATGTATGGGTAGTTTTCTTACATACTTTGCGTGACCATTGTTCGAATGTTACTATGCCTAACATTAATGTATACCTTGTTTATGGAAACTGTGTCGTAGAAGATTTCCTTATCAATAATCAATACTTGTACATGTTTTTAAAATATCTTATTTCATGATGAACCGCACTTCATTATTTATTTATATTATATTATTGTACTTGGGGATATTTCATTACTTATCCTCTAGGAAGCAATGTTTATACATACACGTACACTTTTATACTGTTGGTGAGGCAATTGTATGCATAAACTATTATCTGCTTTAGTTCTGACTTATTTTGAAGTTTCATTCCTATTTGATGCTAAATCATTCATCATAAATATCAGAAGAAACATTTTAGATAGAACATTGACGACTATAAGTCTTGGAAGTTAACGTATCTTTCGGTTTCCTATGATTTACACAATGAGTTTTTATTGCTGATCTTTCATCAAGAAATGTGCGCCATGAATAAGTTGCATCGTTGCAGTTATGTTGTGTTGAAATGTGCACCTATATTAACAGAAGATATACGCGTTTACGCTTCAAATGCTCATTTTCTGTAATCAAGAACGACACATATCAAACATACAGACAAATATTTCATTTGGAATTCCAGAGTTCTGAAATAGTTTGAAGCTTTTGGGTAAGAAAGCATTCTTCCAATATACGAATCTGATTTCGATAAACTGATAATTTAGCAATTTTTTTGAAGTTTTATAAGTTGCGGATTTGTTATTCAGAAATAGTTTGCGTGTTTAAATATTCGCGATTGTCAACTTTAGAAAAAACGATATTTTACTGCTAGTTGAGGAGTATAAAAAGTCAGAAGTACGAGGGATGGTAAATACATAAAAGAACTTTCAATCTCACAGTTTTGATTTAATAGCAAGGCTTTCATAGCTATATGTTGTTCTGCGTTGTTTCTGTTCACAGTTATGCGCGAAATATCTTATTCGTGAATACAGCGAAAATTATCCCCGCAACTATTTCGGAATTTACAGTATCACAGTATGTCAAGGTTGGCTTATGTTATCTGTACTAAATTTTAAAAGGATATTGAATCCGACAAGCGGGAGATACGGTTAAAATGTTCAAGACGTTTAACATAGATCTATATTACAAAACTTTTATCATTTATGCAATTGTTCCATCTTCCTTAATATTGTACGGTTAATTTTCTGGTAGGATGGTACTGCCTTTGCTATCAACGTACAAAGCCAATTCGAGGGAAGCGTTCTTATCGTATCTGAATAGCACAAGATATTACTGTATAAGTGTTTTAAAATATATGACAAACATCGGACAGGGAGGCAGCTATTAACTTAACCAACCGAGCACATAATACATAAAAAATCACATAGCACAAATACACGTCATGTACAATGACGAATGCAATATGACTGTACAAAAAAGACATCGCTAAGATTTCCACTTAAAGAAATTTAAAACAAACTTAACTTAAACGTTGAAACATTTTCCGATTCTGTCCCATGTTATACAGATAATTAGTTTCGAGTTGTTAAACACTTCCCCACGTATTATTTGACATATGACAGGGGGTATTTTATATAAAACGCAATGTAGTGTTTATTAATAATGAATTGTTGTTGTTATGTTGGTGTAATAGTGACTCTGTTATGCTGATTGCATAATGTCATAATTATGTTACTTGGCTATCTCGTGAATTTGACAAGGAAGCGCTGTTTTTCGATGGAAGATAAATCTTATAAAATGGCATACAAATGATCAGAATGTATTTATCATGGAACAGGTTTGTGAGATATATTGTTTCCAGATGACTTAACACCTGCTAATGTTATTGCGTTCTAAGTACCTCGCATCTTCCAAAGGCAAGACACGACGACATAATTCATGATACAGAAACAAGTCGTGAGAACGACAAATGCATAACCCTGACCACAACTAGTCAACAGAATCTAAAGATAATCTCTCTCCCGTTTGCATTATCGTTCAACCAGCGTATTTTTCACGTGAAATATTAGTCTGCTGACTTCACTAAACACTGATTCATGATGATGTCCCGTCTGATGCAAGTATGGAATTATTCATTAACCTGGTACGAATAGATGGGTTAAGTGTTGCTGGTTGGTGGTATTGCTCTCTATGCGGACATTTGGTGACCTTTTTGCGTTTGGGCTTTTTTACTTAGGATTTTTTTTCTTTTGTGTGTGTTATATCTTATGCTTTTTCTTGATGTATTTGTGGTATTAGTGCTCGTACCGTACTCAGATATTAAATTGCTTCACAACATGATACAGTTGTCCATTTAATTGAGCACAAGTATTCTGAAAAGTCTTAAATCACCGTTTTAAAAAAAAGTAGTGCGAAAAAGCTGAACATACAAAACTTTAGTTCTTCTGCAGTCTTCAATATCAAATTCCGCCAGTGAAACAACTGTCAGATGTTACATGATCAAATAGTTTTTGTCTGAGATAGGAAACGCGCTATGAATCTGCATATCTTTTGGTATATTTCCATAAATGAATATTTGAATCAATTTGCTCCGTGTGTAAGTGCTTCTCAAACAAATTCCTCATGTTATATTTGATTTCCATGGACACCAGACGACATAATAAATAATGCTGATTCTTTATCTGCTTTTTTATCCTTGTGCTTGTGACCAATGATATTAGCTTGGCGTCGCATTGTCTAGACTGTTATTAGGGTATAGCTAACGTTTTGGTCTATTATCGTGAAATGTTCTTGTTCCATTGTGAATTATTGATGCATGAATGGATGTACGTGTATGTGTATTATATTATGTGCGAAAGTGTAGTGATTCTGATTGGAGTTATGGGTTCCCATTTATCGGTTTGCTTGATAATGGGATAAATAACTTTATATAATTATTGTAGTATTTTGGTTTTCGTGGAGCTTATAACGCAGTAACATTTCTATGTATCAAAAAAACGTATACCGGACCTAGCGTCAGAAAAGCCTATCATAATGTTAAGATGACTCACAACATTATTTGGATGCCCGATCATGAAGTGTATTCCGAGCAAATATATAAACTTTATTCTTAGTATAGGTAATTATTTTAACTTCCTCATTGCGTATAACGTAAAAGCTTTCAAAGCGTATGGCCGCTTGCGCCATATGAACCTGTAGCATTCACGACGATCATGTGGCACGAAATATATCATAGAGAGCCGTAACTGGTGGTTCGAAAATTATATGATAGAAAATGTATGTATGAATTGGGACACAAACATCAACTGTATCATTTTGCCTGAATCGTAGGACTATCGCTTGGCATTATTTTGTCATTCCGCAAACCCAGCTGTTATAAGTACAAACCTTGCTAATTAGACAAGTACATTCAAAAGTAAAACGTATTGATTGATTTGTTTTATGTATATAATTTATCAAATGAACAAATGCACAATAATTAATAAATGATATTTGTACACATATTTACATTATAATTATTTAGCAGCACATTCTTAATTATAAGAATCTATGTTCTACTTCAGCTGTATGTGGACCTTATTAACTGTCATATATGTTATCCACAATAAATAAAGTCGTTATTATTATTATTATTTGTTCAAACGGTAGCTCTCATTCTAGCGGATACAAATTTATTTGTATTTCATTAATATGAAAATTGATGAAAATCTAAATTAAATCCTCGTGACCGTTTGTTATGTAAGCATAACTGCAACATTATAATATAATATTCATAACAACGTATCAACCACTTATATTTTATTGTATGAATATTCTCATAACACTATACAGATGAATGTTGGGTAATTTATTGAATGAATAATGTTCTTTGATGTGTTGTAAGCAATGACTTCCGGTAATGTTTTGATAATTAACCGTATAACGTAGTGTTTAAATGCTGGTAATATCAATGAACTGTATCTGTTATAAAGATAACAAACCGTTTTATACACGATGGAGGAGGAGATAATTGATTTACCAACACCTATCATTTGATCATTCCGATGATTATATAATGTATGATTATTATAAACACGTGATCTCTAGACCTTATAGTATTCATTTGGATGAAATAACAAATATACATTATTATACAGCTTTTTTCTTAAATATATATATCTCATTTATTAGTGCTTACGAAGGAATTTAGTTTTGGACATGTACTGTAAGAAAAGACATCGAGAGTATGTAAAGGAGAAAACCGAGTAACTTCCTTCTAGGACGTATGTAAAATTTAGCAATGTAGTTATATCAAGGATTGTTAACACTTCAAAACCCACGCCCTTACTTTTAAAATTCCAACTGCTGGTGCACATTAGCCTTTAAACGTACTTGACATTACTGAAAAATGAATGAACCGGTAGTCTGATAGTATGGATGTAATGTACTATCACGAGACTGACTCTGACTTTGCTAATACATTATTGACAGAACAGGTGAGTTTAGATCATTTGGTGGAGGTAGTTGTCAGTATTAACATGTTTTAATACAAGCTGGAATGTTGTACCTCACAACCATTCTATGTACTATAAAATCACCTTGTTTTATATGGTTTAAAAAACGAAAACAAAAATTGAATATGAAGGAAATAATTGAACAATATTTTGTAATGTTTATACTGACACGGCAGATACTTTGAGAAGGAGAAGCTACTGGTCTTGTTTATGCCATGCTTATACCCAGATAGATGAATGTCATTTTTCATCGTATATCTTTGAATACAACTTGTTATATGAATCGTACATCTACTGCAACAAACACAAACCAGACACATATCTGTACCATTTTGGTACTATACACACATATAGGTATAAAATATACAGAAGGAGATAGTCACGTGCTATCAGCTGGCAAAATAAATAATGACTCGGTAAGGGAAACCAGAAACAATTCAAACCATTCAACAGAAACTGAAAATCACAAATATTCTAATGATAATATAACAAGGAAAACAAAATGCACACTACACACAGTAAAGACAATCATTCCATCAAACACCCTGCAAACAATATCTGTAATATGTCGCCATTAAACATACATATTGGTATATCACATACAGAAGGCGATAATAACGTGCCATCAACTGACAAAAATGTAATTAAATCGGATAGGAAGAACACAGAATGTAACAGAAACATAACAGCTAAAATACACTTAAAAGGTTACAAGAAGAAAGGCATTCACAAACAATGCAATAAGGATAGTCACACATGAACAATTGCTTTATCAATAAATAATAATAAAAGGCATTTGACTGATAAATAAACATCAGCTCTGAAAGTGTACGCCGTAATTGGAGTAAATAACCAGTATACAACTACAAAATCCAAGAGAACGAAATGACTCAAACATAATACGAACCACAATAACAAGAATAATGATATAACGCTTTTTCTATGTTCATCCTAATTAACACTGGAATACTTTATATTCACCAAAAGTAAACTTGGTAACTGGTTTGCTCGGGTGCCTAGACAACAAATAAAAAGTTTCACTGAGTACAAATACAGAAATGCTTTTCACAAGTAGTAAATGTCGGTCTTTTGGAGATGACATGCTATGGAACAACCTGTTACCTTTCACTGGAATTATGTAGAATAATGGCATTGGCCATAATGTCTTTCATGAGTTTCCTAACAATAGGGAAATATGGTACCGCAGCAATTTTACTCTTGGTGATAGCCGTCCAGTAGCCAAGGCGATACACCATTAGCGACTGAGCTTGTGAAATTCGCGGACAAGAGATATTGTTCATCAATGCCTAATCGGGTAAACATTGCACCAACGGCTTAATGTTCTAATTCGAAAACAATAAATACGTGAACTTCCATTAATGTGGGAAATATTGAATGTTGAAAATATAACATATTCTAAATGTAGAAAATATAACATATTATGCAGTGTGCATATGTTGGTGTTTATTGGATAAGGACCAAGTTCCGCACTATGTGATAATGTATATAACAGTAGATTGAAAATCAAAGCAGCAATTGTATTGTTCAATCAGATGTTTGCCATACACTCAACCGCTTTAAAAACGCACCACTATTGAAAATAATCAAAATTTGTCAAAAATCATCTTTTGCTAAAATTAACAGTTTACAGGGTTTGTTCAGTTCATAAGCTTGACCTAATTAAATAAAACGGTTTTATTTTCATTCGGAATACCCCGCCCAAAGACCCTTTTTTGACTTTGCATGTATTGCACGTGTAGCTCGATCACGTTGACCTAAGTGGTCAATATTGACGTTAAACTGTACGTTGTTGGTTTACGCATTGAAAAAACATCAGAAACAGTATTTGCTAATGGTATTTTTATGCTGCGAATATCTCGAATATTTGTTCGGATAATTGTGCCTTCGCTTCCAACTGAAAAGAGCATCGGTGCCTTAGCATGGCGGTTCAGCTGCCTCCACACAACGATTGTGGGATTAGAACATCGATTCCTAGCGAATGATAGAGTCAAAGACCGACCTGGATGAAACAAGCAAAAGGTATTGAACCCGAGCTACGAGGAAACATGACGCAGGTTGTGCCACTGTAATTGGTTTCGCATGGCTGCACAAAGTGTCAAAAAATGTCGGGTGTCAATAAACAACCCAAAAGTACACTAGTGCATTTTTACAACTATTCTTTTCATAATTGTCAATAAACAGGAAAATCATTTTAGTGCACTTATTACGAGTTTTCTCCCGTTTAGAGCCAAATGTCCCAACCTTTTGTCTTCAAGCTCCTTCATATTGTTGATTTGAGGTTCCATATAAGCACCACAGGAAATATCCTGACAGTCTAATGCTCATAACCAAAATTTCAAGTTTAAATAAGGCTTGAATCCATCTAAGGTTCACGTAATGTGCATATCTGGACCGCACTCGGTCGTATGGTATTAGCCAGACAGCCAAAGCCACATAACATTTATAATTCAAGTTAAGCTTTGCTTGGATGGTTAGAAACATCACGTCGAACTTAATTATATCCTATTGCGTAATTAACGTTGTTCTTTAGGAGGAGAAACCACGTACATGCACCAATGAAGCGGACTCTTATAATTGCTTTTTTTAAATTGTGACTTTCACTTTCGTGGGTCCCTGTGTTATCTACATCATAGTTTATTTTAAACTCGTAATAATGGCATGAAAATCACACAACTCGTTATGTATAGACTGAAGATTATTAATTCGAAATAAATAACCATAGATTGACGTTTCCTTCATTAAAACCGATATGTTGTATGTGGTGCGTTTTTAAAGCGGTTGAGTGTATTTCTATATTCTCAGAGCTAACATCACTAGGAAACTGAATACTGTAAGCATATCCAATATATCCCACATTATATCAACGAAAAACATTTGTAGGCCTAATTATATAACATACTCTATGAAACCAAGCAATGAGACGGCTAGATATATTTGTTTAAAGCCATAATGAGTGTCTATTGTTGTGTCGTGTGATGTATAACCGCGAATTGGATTATATGGATCGATTGGAAAGGTTCGTATATTGTATAATACACCTTGTAACTTCTTTAACGACCAATGCATTTCGTTGTTAGAACGCTCTCCTTTTAAATACTTGTAGTGGGTTGGAATCCCTGTTGTGACATAAAGTAATCTCTACTTTAAGTTTATTTTATTCAAAGTTCCATTCTTGTTTAATGACATACCATTTGTTATAAATGACTGTTCTGGCAGAAAGAAACATTTAAGAAAGAACCTTCATGGCTAACTCTTAGAAGTTAACGTTTCTTTCAGTTTTTCATCATTAACGCTGATCTTCCATCAACAAATGTGCGAAAATTATAATGTTGCATCATTGAAGTTATCTTGTATTGAAATGTGCATCTATATTTACAGCAGACGTACGCGTTTGGATCATTTTCCGTAATCGAGATCGTCAAATATCAAACAAGCTCACATATTTCAAATATTTCATTTGGAATTGAAGAGTTCTAAAATAGTTCAGATATATTGAGTAGCATTAGCATTTGAATGTATAAATATGCGTACTGTGTACGTATCTAACACAACACATTCCTATATATACTGTAAATGATAAAATGTCCGTTATGTTTACAATTTTGTGAATACGGTATTCCAAGTAGTTTGCTAGTTTAAATGTTCGCGAATTTTAGAACTTCTGTCAGAACGGTATTCTGTGTTATACTAACGATGTTTCATTTCATGATTATAATGTTTTGGGCAATATCGCTTTCGTGAATATATAACGAAAAGTGATCCCTCGGGAAAATTTCAGATTTTACCTTATGATGTTATTTCAAGGTTAGCTTATGTTATCTGTACTAAATTTTAAATAATATTAACTCCGACAAGTCAGAGATATAGCTAAAACGTTGCTGACGTTTTACAAAACATTTATGTTTTATGCACATTTTCTTCAAAAGTACATTTAGTATATTTTCTGGTATAATGATGAATAGTTGCTTTGTATAAGTCAAGTTTGCTAGCGAGGGATAAAGTGGCAATCGTTCTTTCGCGATTTTATAAACTTGGCAAATATTTTCTTTTGCATAAATTATGGCGGACATATAACGACCGCACGCGCCAAAAAAGAAAAGAAAAAAAACCTATCGCTGATATATCGCTTGCTAAGGATGAGAAGGTCGTAACTACTGCTTACGACCTTATAAGAATTTTACATATTTGAAACCTGCACCTCAAGACGCTTCTTATAAGCCTTTTTTCACGAGAATCAGTACTTGTCATGTTGACTAAACTGAAGTTGAAGGAGCTTGTTTTTGTCGTTGTCTCAAAACATTGATTTTGTATTTACGACCTTTCCATTCTAAGACAGCGATATATGGAAACTAAAAGTAAACCCTTAATTTTAATTGGGTAAGTTCTCGTCCTTAATTTATTCTCAAACAGTTAAACAGTTTTCCCTTCTAGTCCGTATCACACACTTGATCAGTTTGCAGTTGTTTAACATATGTTTCCCTCATAATATTTGACATCTGACAGTATGAGTTTTATATAAAACATGATGCAAGTTTATTTATAATGGAATACTGATCATTATGTTGTAGTAATAGTTTTGCCTTATCATGCTGATTGCATATTGCCATAATTATGTTAATTGGTTATCTCGTGAATATGACATTGCATTAAGGAGGTATCACGGTGCGCCTTTTTCTCTCACGATGACAAAAGCATATACAGAAATTAAGTTGAGATGGAACCACGCGTTTAGAAAAATATACTATCCGTATACACATTTGGTATCTTGGTAAACTTAGATTTAATTAATCCAAATTAAACCTCGCGTGTTTATACCCTCTTGGTATTGTATTTCAATGACAATTTTGACGTCGTGACATTATCACATAGCTCGTTTTCGAGATTACGGCTTTCAAATGGCATAATGTATAATGATCTTTCAATTCATTTCTTGGAAGTTCTATACTTCTTTAGTCAAAACCGAACGACACCATAATCGTAAGAACTAGCGTGTGAAGTCAAGTAGTGGGAACTGGGTGGCTTATGACTTGATTTTACCAAGCGATTCGCTAAAAGACTCACAGAGAGCATCCTTCCTAATGACGGGATCGGTTTGTAAATTAAGTGCTATTTCATTCACATTATGATACAATCTTGAAGCAATGAAGTTTTTGAATCCTTCGAATAACTAGAAACTTTTACACTGATAAGCCTAATGCATTGTTATATCAGTATTCGTGTTTACGACTCGTAGGTATATCTCTTTTTTGTATCAGTTATCTTTCATATTCCATTATCAGGTTCGTCAAATGAAATGCTCATACCCATGTTTCACAATAATCTACGTCTTGTCATGCGATAATGTTCTAGATGACTATTTAACTGAAATGGTGTACCCAAAGATAATCGACCTCTCGTCTGCTGTATGAATGGAAGCATTCAGTAACCTACAAACAGAAAGATTAAGTGTTGCTAGCTGGTGGTCTTGCTCCTTTTGCGGACGTTAGGTGCGCTTTTGAGTTTGGGCTTTCTGCTTTGGATGTTGGTTCTAGTTATGTTTTCTTTATGCCTTTGTGGTATTATTCCTCGTACTGTACTCGGGGGTTAAATATATTCATGGTGTAGTTGCCGATCTAACTGGGGTATAATTGTATTCTAAGCGATCTTAACTCACCGTTTTAAATTTAGTGCGACGACCACGAATTACAAAACTACTATTCTTCTACAGTCTTCAATATCACATTTTTCCAGTGAAACATCTGTTGGATATTACATGATAAAATAGTTTTTGTCTGAGGTACGAAACGCGCCACGAATCTGCATATCTTCTGGTATATTTCCATAAATGAATATTTGAATCAATTTGCTCCTTGTGTAAGTGCTTCTCAAACATTATTTCCATGGACACCGGACGACATTACAAATAATGCTGATATTTTATCTGCTTTCTCTATGCCTGTGGATGAGACCAGTGATATTAGCTTGGCGTCTTATAGTCTAGATTGGTATTAGGGTATAGGTAACGTTTTGTTCCATTATCGTGAATTGTGCTTGTACCGTTCGGAATTATTGATAAATGAATGGATGGGCTGGCTTGATTATGGGATAAATATATTGATATAATGGTTGTCACATTTCCGTGTTTCATGGAACTTGCTGACTTAGAATAACAGTCTTGAACAACATATTTATGTCTTATATCAGATAGATGATACGACTCATAGGAATATATCCAATCTCAACAATTCTGCCTAGTGCTATTGCAGCCCAATGGTCAAATAGACAACATTGACCCTTAGCCCAGTAGAGATAGTGAAAAGGCTATGTACATGTACATCGTCCTATAATTTCCAAGTATACTTTCACAGAATGATTTGCTAAACAACTTACAGAGAGTTTCCTTTTAAATAACGGGATCTGTTTTGAATAAATTGTTTCTCCCAATACATTAAGACTGTATCGTATGTGATGACGTTTTCAAAGCCTTCGAATTGCTACATGCTTATTTATACAGATAAGTCTAATGTGTATTTATATCAGCGGGAATGTACCGGTGCATATTTATCTATTTATGTATCGGTAATCTATTAGGCTCTATCATCACGGACGTCAAATAAAATTTCCATACCCATGTATCAGAATTATTGACTTCTAGAATGTGGCAATGTTCTAAAAGACAGTTTGACAGACATGATGTATTCAAAGATAATCTCCCTCATGTCTGTTGTTAGTATGGATTCTGAAGTATTTAGTAACCTACGAAAATTCACCGGTTCAGTGCTGCTAGCCGTTGGTCTTGTGCCTTTTTATGACCCGGGTACTGTTTTGTCAAAGCGTTTACTCTAGCGTAACTCTTTAAAATTGAACACGTCCGAAAAACCTGTAAATACATAACTATTGTTCTTCTGCAGTCTTCAATCCCATATTTCGCCAGTGAAACTTCTGTTAGATATTACATAATAAAATAGTTTTTGTCTGAGATACGAAACGCGCCACGAATCTGCATATCTTCTGGTATATTTCCATAAATGAATATATGAATCAATTTGTGTGTAAGTGCTTCTCAAACAAATTCCTCACGTTATATTTGATTTCCATGGGCACCAGACGACATTACAAATAATGCTGATATTTTGTCTGCTTTCTCTATGCCTGTGATTGTGACCAGTGATATTAGCTTGGCGTCTCATAGTATAAACTGGCATTAGGGTATAGATAACATTTTGTTCTAACATCGTGAAATGTTCTTGTTCCATTGACTGGATGTACGTGTTTGAATATTATTTTATGTAGTGCTTTAGACTAAATTAATGGAATCCCTCTTATCGACTGGTTTGATAGTGGGATAAGTTATATATTTTTGTTATAGTTTTGCTTTTTTTGGAACTTTCGGCACAGCCACACTGTGTACAATGCGTCAAAGCAACGTACGCCAAACCGAACGACATTTTACCAAAAAAGGTGACACAGTTGATGACATACGAGACAAAAATGATTGAAGTGTCATATAATATGCAATTTGACTTTTAGCATTTAACAATGCGGGTTTCTTGACAATAATCCAAGTTATTATTTAGCGTCCCACGTACAAGAACGGTTTGATGCCTCAGAATATTTACTAGACGTTTTGATCTAACTTTCCGGTAGTATGTTTGCACATACCTTAGCATCATTCAAATTAAACTCTCCACACGTTTGTGTAATCCCGGGAGAACCTGCAGGCTCTACATGTATATACATTAATTATTACTTATTCATTTGCTCTAACTGATCACCATCACGCCTGAACACGCGATAACGAGGTATTATGGTAATTACCTATCCGTCCACCATTTCAAATTTCATTTAAAACAACATAATTATTCTCTAAATCCAACTGCGGTGTATAATGCAACTTGGCAATCGATTGCATCTTGTGCGGTCTTAACAACCGTTCCACTGAATTTATTGAAGGGGTCTCGAAATATGGAAAAAGCATTACCTACGTGTTTCGTACGGCGTGACCTGGGTTCGAACCGCATCCCACAGCGTCCCTACAGAAAGTCTTAACCACCGGACCACCGGGGTCGAAGTGACTCAGTTCTTGACTGCCTCGCGTGGTATGTGAGTCATTAAAAATAATTAAACACCTTCAGATTTCAGTGCATGATCGTGAGATGTAATGTTTTGTTTGTGTGGACCACATAAAGAGGTCGGGAATGAAAGTGTATATAAATTGCTGGCTGATAATATCAGACTCATATATATTTGAAATCTACATTATACGGCGTTTCTTATGAGCCTATTTTCATGAAAATCAGAACTTGTCATGTTGACCAAAATGAAGTTCGTTTGAAGTTTGTTTTTCCATGAGTAAAAGCATTTTTCGGACAGTTTATTCTCGTTTGCTAAAAATATCGATTTGAACTGACGGTCTTATCATTCTAAGCCAGCGATATGATATTCACACATACGTCTCTCTGTAATGATATATCAACGGTGATTTCATGTCTCTTTGACACTTTCAGACGCTGTACAAAACTCACGACCAAGGTCTTAAAGCTTCAATCCCAATGATTTTAGCTTTACATTTCGCTCCATAACGTTTTATGAGTATTTTAAAGTGTGCATCTAATAATTTATTTTAGAAATCCCAGTTCGTACAAGATAGAGCATGCGTGTTACCCAGAATAAGTGGGTGGATACAAGGGCTTATAAATTGAAGAAGACTGCCAATGATGTTGAATATTAACGGGATACTTTAACACAGTAATACTTAAATAACAATTCTCTAAGCGTTGCTACGTTTAATCACATACACTTGGAAAATGACCAAACAGCGTTTGATTGACGATTTTCATGAGAAGTATGTTAAGCTTTAGCATCTGGCTTCAGTTTGCCATGAAAGTGTTTCTGCAAGGTGCACAGGACTAACTTTGAACACTTATAAATTATTTTCTGCATTCGATAATTTAATACTCCTTGTCCTCCCAGGTGTATTGCATATTACATAAGATTAATGGTTACATGGGGTATGCTTATACATTTTACTAAGATGGAGCTACGGTCATAGTCCAGTGGTTGGTGGAGCTACGGTCGTGGTCCAGTGGTTGATACGCTGGATATGTAAGCTGGCGGTCCTGGTTCTAGTCCCGGTAGAATCTGGGTGTGGTCGTTGTTTTGACAACGATGTCATTGTGACCGGAAACTTACTATGATTCATCCCGATATATTCGCTGGCTTGGAATGAGAAGGTCGTAACAACGAAATCGATATTTTGAGAAATCAAGAAATAACAGTCTGAAATTACGCGTTTCGTATTAAGAAACAGGCTTGATAAACTTCAGTTTGGTCAACATGACAAGTTCCTTTTTTCCTGATAATGGGATCATAAGAAGCGCCAAATGTTGTTTATTTCAAATTCATTTCAGATTATCTTAGTACCACTTACAACCTTTTCATTCTTTTCTGCAGTCTTCAATATCATTTTTCTCCAGTGAAAAAAATATGTTAGATATTACATAATCAAATAGTGTTTGCCTGAGATACGAAACGCGCCACGAATCTGCATATCTTCCGGTATATTTCCATAAATGAATAAATGAATCAATTTACTGAGTGTGTAAGTGCTTCTCAAACAAATTCCTCATGTTATATTTGATTTCCATAGGCACCAGACGACATTACAAATAATGCTAATATTTTATCTGCTTTCTCGTTGCCCGTGCTTGTGACCAGTGATATTAGCTTGGCGTCCCAAAGTCTAGACTGGTATTAGGGTATAACTAACATTTTGTTCCATTATCGTGAAATGTTCTCGTTCCATTGGGAATACTTGGTGAAGGAATGGATGTACGTGTAATAATATTATATTATGTTGTGCTTTAGATCGAATTTGTTGATTCCATTTATGGGTTGGCTTTATAACGCGATAAATATTTGGCTTATACCAGAGAGAGGATACGAGTCATTCCGTCAATCAAAGTTTTACAATGATAGGAAAATATCCAATCTCAACAATTCTGCCTAGTACGATTGCAGCCCAATGGTCAAATGGACAACATTGACGCTCAGCTCAGGCGAGATAGTGAAGTGGTTATATACATCGTCCTATTGTTTAACGACTTACAGAGAGTTTCTTTCTAAATGACGGGATCTATTTTGAATAAATTTTTTCTTCAAGTACATACATACTGTAACGTATCTGATGACGTTTTCAAATCCTTCAAATTGCTACATGCTATTTGATACAGATAAGTCTAATGTGTATTTATATCAAGGGAATGTACCGGTGCTTATTTATCTATGTACGTGGGGTTATCCAAAAGTTCGTGGACTTTTGCTCTAAAACTTTTATTTTAAGTCAGATCAGTATGAAAATTACCCTACAGTGACGTTAATCTATTACAAACAATTGCCATAAAACATTTTTATAAAGTACCACTTGTATAAAGAGTAACACGTTGCCATAGTAACACAAAAACGCGTTAGCGGCACACTGCTGATTTTTTCCAGTAAAATGCGTAACGTTATTGTCGATTGGTACAGTGTTTCTCCATTTAAAAATACAAAAATGCGTCCTCGTGTTGAGTAATATCATACCAATATTTTGGCATAATTTAAAGGTTGTATCGTATATATTCGTCATTTTATGAGCATGAGGGTTAATGTTGGCATATAAAATTCAACGTAAAATATGACGTCACAAGATATCATTTACAGTCGCAAAATAATTAAATTATATATATACAGCTAGGGGAACCCGCAAGGAAGACAAGAATTGTTTTGCAAATCAAGTATGAACCCTTCTGCTTTGTATTCAACTGTTTTTAAATGGCATAAAAAGTCACCAGACAGTCAGGGTGGTGTGACAGACGAAGCATGTTAATAGGTAAAAAACTGACGTCCAACGAATGAGTGTTACGTTGGCTAGAATCGACCATCCTAGGGATTAGAGAAAAAATCCACTTGTAGAGATAGAATCGACACAATTCAGTACACATCGACAGAACGAGTGTGTTTACGTATTATAAGTATGCAGCTGATTACGGGAAACAAAGAACAACTTATTTACAGCGTTTAAGAGCTTCATGAAATGATTAAGTCGAAAGGGCGACGTTGTACGTAATTTCTGAGTGTGCGCCGGGTATGCCTACTACGCATGCTTACAAATGCTATATTTATGTTATTTTTAATTATATCCGTATGATATTTGGTATACGTGTCCAATATGAATCAATTTTACAGGGACGAGAGATTCGTAGCTTTAAGTTGAGTGGTCTTTGAATAAGAGCAAAAGTCCACGAACTTTTGGATAACCCCACGTATGTATCGGTAATCTATTAGGCTCTATCATCCTAGACGTCAAATAAAATGTTCATACCCATGTATCAGAATTATTAACTTCTAGAATGTGGCAATGTTCTAAAAAACAATTTGACAGACATGATGCATCCAAAGATAATCGCCCTCCCGTCTGATGTTAGTATGTATTCTGAAGTATTTAGAAACCTCGAAAATTTACCGACTCAGTGCTGCTAGCCGGTGGTCTTGCACCTTTCATTGACCTGGGTACTGTTTTTTCAAAGCATTAACCTTAGCGTAACTCTTTAATATAGCATATGTCGATAATAGTTGCGTAAATGCGTTTTACTAAGATATTGTTTCTCATTGTCTGTCGTACGTGTGTCACACTTCTACGCAAAGTCTGGGAAACAGTTAAATGCAAATATAAACGTGAGTTGGGAGAAAATGACACTCACTGTAGATTGTTGACCGTCGCTTGTTGTTTTAGACTGTGACTAGTAAGAAAACTTGTTCAATAATCCAAGCTTATATAACGTTCTTGTTTTTATTAATTCCGGTGCCAGTTTTTTTCTTTCTTTGTGCTGAGTGTTGGTGTTTTGTGTACTTTGCGCAATTACTCATATTCAGTTGTCTTTAATATTAAATTTCTACAGCATTCAGTCCACGGAAAAAGGGTAAAACGAATAAAAGTTTATTTTTCTACCAAATTCCAGTACTCTATGCTGTAATAAACTGCCGTTTTATACTTAGTGTCAAAAAGCTGATAATACATAACTATTGTTCTTCTGCAGTCTTCAATATCATATTTCGTCAGTGAAACAACTGTTAGATATTACATAATCAAATAGTTTTTGTCTGAGATAAGAAACGCGCCACGAATCTGCATATCTTCTGGTATATTTCCATAAATGAATATATTAATCAATTCACTGAGTGTGTAAGTGCTTCTCAAACAAATTCCTCAGGTTATATTTGATTTCCATGGGTACCAGATGACATTACAAATAATGCTGATATTTTATCTGCTTTCTCTATGCTTGTATTTGTGACCAGTGATATTAGCTTGGCGTCCCATAGTCCAGACTGGTATTAGGGTATAGCTAACGTTTTGTTCCATTATCGTATAATGGTCTTGTTCCATTTGGGATTTATTGGTGTTTGAATGGATGTACAGGGTGTTAAAAAAGTTCGTAGACATTTGTATTTTATCTGTACTTTTATTTTCAAATAACATTTTCACATTTTTATGACACATTAGTAACTACAATGACCTCCTTTGTTTATTTTTATCTTATTTAAGTCGATCTGACATGTGATGTATGAGATATGCAAGGGTTTAAAAGACCCACGTGACGACGCAAAATGTGGAAGACGACAAAATGACGTCACAGTTTTAGGAACTCGATGTTTGCAAATGTGAGAGTCCATTATACTTATGAGGTTTTCAATTTTATTTCGGTCGAGTGAGTTGCCTGGTCTTTCTTCTTTGGGTATAAGGTGGTTAACAGTTTCACAAGTGTATTACCGGGTACTTGCAGGGGTACGTAACAGACAACATTCTGCACAAAATCAGTCCAATTTTGGTTCCGGAGAAGACGCATTTTTTTAATATCCCCATGGTAACCTCTTCTAGCCAGGGAAGTTTTAGCGGTATTTCGAAAGTATTAGTCCACACTATAATCAGATGTAACGATATTACCAACAGAAACGATATTGAACTTTTTGAGGTCACATATGACAATTGCTCACGAAAACCAGCGTTTTGAACTCTTATTGGCGTCGATCACTTATGGAACGTTATCTTCCGAAGATCCCCATACTAAATAATTTTGTTTGTTAAGCTATTGGAACTAATATTCATATTATTCAATACACTTACCTAAGAAGACAATTTTCGTCCAGTCATTTTCAAAAAAGTTCTCTTAAAGACCTTGTGGCGAAATTAATAATTTTTCAACACCACCACCTTTCAATAAACCTGCATGTGTAATTGCTGTTTACAAAATTACTAAGGATGACTTCATGATGTCACGTGCGCAAATATTCGTGCAGAAAATATCATTTATTTCACACAGCATGATGATAATGTGTAGTGCTACATTCCTACCAAGTTTTAAAACTGTATGTTAAATGGTTTTGGATTTATTGAACAAAATCAAGTGTCTACGAACTTTTTTAACACCCTGCACGTGAAATTATATAATGTAGTGCTTTGGATTGAATTGGTGGATTTCCATTTATGGATTGGCTTTATAACGGGATAAATATTTTGATAAAATTGTTGTCATATTTCTGTTTTTTATGGAACTCTGACTTAGAATAACAGTCTGGCACAACAACTGTATGTCTTATACAAGAGATATGATACGAGTCATTCCGTAAATCAAAGTTTCCTAATGATTCGAAAATATCCAATCTGAAAAATTCAGCCTAGTACGATTGCAGCCCAATAGTCAAATGGACATACTTGACGCTCAGCTCAGGTGAGATAGTGAAATGGTTATGTACATCGTCCTTTAATTACCAAGTTTCATAGAATGATTTGCTGAACGATTTACAGAGAGTTTCTTTCTAAATGACGGGATCTATTTTGAATATTTTTTTTCTTCAAGTACATACACACTGTAACGTATCTGATGAGGTTTTCAAAACCTTCAAATTGCTACATGCTATTTTATACAGATAAGTCTAATGCGTATTTATATCAGCGGGAATGTACCGGTGCATATTTATCTATTTATGTATCGGTAATCTATTAGGCTCTATCATCACAGGCGTCAAATAAAATGTTCATACCTATGTATCAGAATTATTAACTTCTAGAGTGTGGCAATGTTCTAAAAGACAATTTGACAGACATGATGTATCCAAAGATAATCGCCCTCCCGTCGGATGTAAGTATGGATTCTGGAGTATTTAGTAACCTACGAAAATTCACCGGTTCAATGCTCAAGCCGGTTGTCTTGCGCCTTTCAATTGCCCGGGAACTGTTTTGTCTAAGCGTTTACGCTAGCATAACTCTTTAATATTGCATACGTGCATTAAACCTGAAAATATAGAACTATTGTTCTACTGCATTCTCCAATCTCATATTTCGCCAGCGAAACTACTGTTAGATATAAGATGATCAAATAAGTTTTGTCTGAGATACGAAACGCGCCACGAAGTTGCATATATTCTGGTATATTTCCATAAATGAATATATGAATCAATTTATCGCGTGTGTAAGTGCTTCTCAAACAAATTCCTCATGTTGTTTTTTTCTATGGACACCAGACGACATTACAAATAATGCTGATATTTTATCTGCTTTCTCTTTGCCTGTGGTTGTGACCAGTGATATTAGCTTGGCGTCTTATAGTCTAGACTGGTATTAGGGTATAGCTCACGTTTTGTTCCATTATCGTGAAATGTTCTCGTTCCATTGGGAATTATTGATGAATGAATGGTTGTACATGTTTGAACATTATGTTATGTAGTGCTTTAGACTGAATTAATGGGTGCCCTCTTATCGACTGGTTTGGTAGTTGGATAAATATAGTTATATATTGTTGTTATAGTTTTGCTTTTCTTGGAACTTTCGGCACTGCCACACTGTGTACAATGCATCTCAACAACGTATGCCAAACCGAATTATTATAACCAAAACATTATACCAGAAAAGCAGACACATTTGGTGACATACGAGAAAAAAGGATAGAAATGTCATATGATACGCAATTTAGTTTTTAGTATTTAGCATTGAGGGTTCATGCCAATAATCCTAGTAATGTTTGGGCGATTCACGTACAACAACGGCGTGGTGCTTCTCAATAAACTGGACGCATTGATATCTAATTTACCTTTAACTTTCCGGTAGCATATTTGTACATACTTCATGCATCGAACAAATTGAACTCCCCACACTTTTGTGTTAACCCGGGAAAACCTGCAAGCTCTACACGTATATAAATTAATTATAACTAATTCATTAGCTCTAATTGATCACTATCACAGTTAATTCCATACGAGACAAAAATGATTGAAGTGTTATATAATATGCAATTTGATTTTAAGTATTTAAATTGACAATAACCCTAGTAATTATTTAGCGTCCCACGTATAACAACGGTTTGATGTCTCATAATATTTACTAGACGTATTGAACTAACTTTCCGGTAGTATGTTTTCACATACCTTAGCATCATACAAATTAAACTCTCCACATGTTTGTGTTATCCCGGGAGAACCTAAAGGCTCTACATGTATATACATTAATTATTACTTATTCATTTGCTCTAATCCATTACTTTCACGCCTGAACACGCGATAACGAGGTATTATGGTAATTACCTATCCGTCCACCATTTCAAATTTCATTTAAAACAACATAATGATTCTCTAAATCCAACTGCGGTAGTTGATGCAACTTGGCAATCGACTGCTTCTTGTGCGGTCTTTCAAACCGCTCCACTCAATTTCACGAGTGGAGTCTATGTATTTGGAAAAATCATTACCTGCGGCTTTCGTACGGCGTGACATGGGTTCGAAATTGCACCAAAAGTCTCCCTACTGGCAGTCTTAACCACCGGACCACCGTTGTTGAAGTGATTCCGTTGTGGTATGTGAGTCATTTAAATAATTACGCATCTTCGGGTTTCAGTACATATTGTACGGGAGATGTAATGTTTTGTTAATATGGACCACAAAAAGAGCTTAGGAATGAAAGTGTATATATTGCTGGCTTAGAATATGACACTCATACATATTTGAATTCTGCATTACACGACACGTCTCATGAGCCTATTTTCATGAAAATCAGAACTTGTCATGTTGACTGAAATCAATTCCAAAAAGTTAGTTTTCCATGAGTTACTAGCAATTTTCGCTTAGTTTTTCTAGTTTTTTTCAAAATATCGATTTTGGATTTACCTTACGACCATCTCATTCTAAGCCAGTGATATAATACTCACACATCTCTCTATAATGATATATCGACGGTGACTCAACCCATTGTCATCATGTCTCCACGACACTTCCAGACGACGTACAAACCCACGTTTCAATCGTACAGGCTCAATGTCAAGGTCGTAGAGATTCAGTCAGAAAGATATGAGCTTTTAATTTATCATTAGTTTTCGCTCTGTAACGTTTTATTTAAGTATACCTGTAATAATTTATTTTAGCAATCCCAGTTCATACAAGATCGAACATTTTACGTGCAACCATAATGAGTGGGTGGATGATTGGGGCTTATGAAGTGAAGAAGACTGCCAATGAAGTTGAATATTAGCGGGATACACTAGTACAGTAATTCTTAAATAACAATTCCCTCAGCGTTGCTACGTTTAATCACATACACTTGGAAAATGATCAAACTGCGTTAAATTGACGTTTTTCAGGAAGACTATGTTAAGCTTTGGCATCTGGCTTCAGTTTTCCATGAAAGTGTTTCTGCAAGGTGCACAGGACTAACTTTGAACACTTATAAATTATTTTCTGCATTCGACAATTTAATACTGTTTGTCCTCCAGGTGTATTGCATATTACATAAGGTTAATGGTAGCATGGGGTATGCTTACACTAAGATGGAGCTACGGTCATAGTCCAGTGGTTGATGGTGCTACGGTCGTAGTCCAGTGGTTGATACGCTGGATATATAAGCTAGCGGTCCTGGTTCTAGTCCCGGTAGAATCTGGGTGTGGTCGTTGTTTTGACATCGATGTCATTGTGACCGGAAACTTACTATGATTCATCCCGATATATTCGCTGGCTAGGAATGAGTGGTCCTAACTACAAAATCGATATTTTGAGAAATCAAGAAATAACAGTCTGAAATTACGCGTTTCGTATTAAGAAACAAGCTTTATAAACTACAGTTTGGTCAACATGACAAGTTCCGACTTTAATGATAAAATGCCCGTAAGAAGCACCTTATGATTCCAATTTCAAATATATTTCAGCGATATATTGTACTAGTATGCTATGTGCATAATGTCATAATGTATGTACCTGTCCATGCATACGAGGCATTTGTCGCAGGAGTAAAGCATAGTAGTGTCCTTCGTTGCAAAAATACCCTAACGAGACACCGTTACAAAATTGCTACCCGTACAAGTAGCATTATAGGTTGGTTTCGAAAAACCTTTCTTTTGTTACAAACCGACGTACTGCTGTATGGAAAGTTGGAAACAAATAATTTAACCCACGTACATTTCTTTGTGATGCAACTTGCTAATACAACACACTTGTACTGTAATTATGTGCATTTTATCTTTTCTTTCTGTAGAAAAAAAAAACAAGCAAAAAAGATAAATGATACTGTCATGCAGATTAAAGGAAAAGTCAATTATAGGTAGAAGTGCGTGGTATTGTACACATCAGAGGTTTGAAATTTGTGATGGCTTGAGTTGTAATTACCTCACAGAGGCACTTAAAATTTCATCATTAACGCAGAGTCTTGCCATGATGATCATGCCGTATTGTTAAACATTGAATTATTATGTATTGCTTGGTATACTTTTGCGTTTGGGCTTTTCATTGAGAATTGGTTTTTCTGTTGTCCTTTTGTATTGACGTCCGTTTACCTTGATGCCGTTGTTGCGTTATTGCTTGTATTCGGCTGATAAAGCTTTACGGTGCAGTAGTCCACATTACCTGTGCTTGTACATGAGATGAATTGACCTTATTCGAGTACTAGCTTAGTGCACACTATCTGAAAATACAAAAACTATGGTTCATCTGCACTCTCCAATATCACATTTTGCCAATGAAACAACTGTTAGATATTACAGTGCTGTCGGGTAATTCTGCGCACCTAACGGGTATTGGCTTTCTACATTTGAGATAATTTTATTTTTAGAATAAATTTTGGTGCTGTTTTGGATAGAAACAACCTTCGTTGACAAATGTAAGCAATTCAAAACATCATACCTTCGATAAATGAGGTCAAATTTCGTCACAAAACAAGATGACTTCCGGTTTTCATGACGTAAATTTTTCCGGCTAATTCTGCGCAGGTGTGGTTGTTTTTTTGTATAGTCTGTTTCAAAGATTTGTTTCACAAGAAATTTATCAGAGAATCGAAAGAATAAGTCATTAAGACAATTTTGACAAAAAAAAAGGAAAAGTCATCATCCATTACAAAAGTGTTTTTATTCAATTTATGTGTCACGTGGTATGTCAAATTAACGAAAATTGCCGTTGACACTCATTTTGGTAAAATTTTCGTAAAAATACTTTTCCGATTTTGTTGAAATGATTATAAAACTTTACAAAAGTAGCACACAACTACAAAATCACAGGAGGACCGAAGAAACACGACCCAGCAAAGTATATAAGAAATAGAAAGCTGAGGTGCGCAGAATTACCCGATGCGCAGAATTACCCGAAACGACTGTATATGATCAAATAATTTTTATCTGAGATACAAACGCGCCACGAATCTGTATATATTCTGGTATATTTCCATAAATGAATATTTGAACAAATTTGCTCCGCGTGTAAGTGCTTCACAAACAAATTCCTCATGTTATATTTGATTTCTATGGACACCAGACGACATTACAAATAATGCTGATATTTTATCTGCTTTCTCTGTGCCTGTGGTTGTACCCAGTGATATTAGCTTGGCGTCTCATAGTCTAGACTGGTATTAGGGTATAGCTTACGTTTTGTTCCATTATCGTGAAATGGTCTTGTTCCATTTGGGAGTTATTGGTGTATGAATGGATGTACGTGTTTGTATATCATTTTATAAAGTGCTTGGGATTGAATTGATGGATTTCCATTTATGTATTGGCTTTATAACGGGATAAATGTGTTAAGAAAGTTTTGTCACACGTTTTTCATGGAACTCGCTGACTTAGAATGACAGCCTGGAACAACAACTGTATGTTTTATACCAGAGAGATGATACGAGTCATTCCGTCAATCAAAGTTTCATAACGATAGGGAAATATCCAATCTCAGTCATTCTGCCTTGTACAATTGCAGTCCAATAGTTAAATGGACAACCTTGCCTCTCAGCTCAGGTAAGATAGTGAAAAATCTATGTACATCGTCCTATTATTACCAAGTATGTTTTCACAGAATGATTTTCTAATCGACTCGCAGTGAGTTTCGTTCTAAATGACGGGATCTGTTTTGAATAAATTGTTTCTTCAAATACATCAAGACTGTATCGTATGTGATGAAGTTTTCAAAGCATTCGAATTGCTAAATGCTATTTTATACAGATAAGTCTAATGTGTATTTATATCAGCGGGAATGTACCGGTGCGTATTTATCTATTTATGTATCGGTAATCTATTAGGCTCTATCATCACAGACGTCAAATAAAATGTTCATACCCATGTATCAGAATTATTAACTTTTAGAATGTGGCAATGTTCTAAAAGACAATTTGACAGACATGATGTATCCAAAGATAATCGCCCTCCCGTCGGATGTTAGAATGGCTTCTGAAATACTTAGTAACCTACGAAAATTCACCGGTTCATTGCTGCTAGCCGGAGGTCTTTGCTCCTTTCAATTACCAGGGTACTGTTTTATCAAAGCATTTACGCTAGCGTAACTCTTTAATATTGCATACGTCGATAATATTTGCGTAAATACGTTTTACTAAGATGTTTTTTCTCATTGTCGTACGTATGTCTTCTTTCTACGCAAATGCTTGGAAACAGTAAATTGCAAATATTAACGTGAGTTGGGAGAAAATGACACTCACTGTAGATTGTTGACCGTCACTTGTTGTTTTAGACTGTGATTAGTAAGAAAACATGTTTAATGATCAAATGTTGTATAACGTTCTTGTATTTTTAATTCTGGTTCCAGTTTTTGTGTTTTTTTTGTGCTGAATGTAGGTGGTTTCGTGTACTTTGTGCCATTACTCATTTTCAGTTGCCATTGCTATTGAATTTCTACATGATTCAATTTTCCGATGTCTACGGAAAAAATGATAAAACGTTTAAAAATTTATTTTTCTACCAAATTACAGTACTCTGAGCTGTAATAAATCATCGTTTTATACTTAGTGTAAACAAGCTGACAATACAAAACTATTGTTCTTCTGTACTCTTCAATATCACTTTTCTCCCGTGAAACATCTGTTAGATATTACATGATCGAATATTGATTGTCTCAGATACGAAAAGAGCCACGAATCTGCATATTTTCTGGTATATTTCCGTAAATGAATATTTGAATCAATTTACTGAGTGTGTAAGTGCTTCTCAAACAAATTCCTCATGTTATATTTGATTTCCATGGACACCAGACGACATTACAAATAATGCTGATATTTTATCTGCTTTCCCTATGCTTATTGATGCGACCAGTGATACAAAATGTATTAGCTTGGCGTCTCATTGTCTAGACTGGTATTAGGGTATAGCTAACGTTTTGTTCCATTATCGTGAAATGTTCATGTTCCATTGGGAATTATTATTGATGAATGAATGGATGTACGTGTTTGTGTATCATTTTATGTAGTGTTTTTTGGATCGAATTAATGGGTTCCCTCTTATCGGCTGATTTGATAATGGGATAAATATAGTTTATATTTTTGTAATAGTTTTGCTTTTCTTGGACCTTACGGCACAGTCACGCTGCATAAATCATCACAACAACATACGCCGCCAAAACGAACGACATAATACCAGAAGGCTAACATTCGATGACCTAAAACAACGATGTGATGCCTCGTAATGAACTACTGCCCGTTGCCTAAGCAAAGCGCGACGTAGTGCTTTCTACGTGTGGTGACCAATGCATTCTATATTAAATTGAATAAAGGCGCCCAGTAGCGCTTTGCTTAGGCAACGGTCACTTGGACGTGATCATAGACGGTCATAGAACATTTATTACACGCATTAATATCTTAATTACCTCTTCCTTTCCAGTAATGGGTAATAGGCATCGTACACACGCTTGTGTTAAGCCGGGAGAACATGCAGGCTATACATGTATGCAATTCATTATTACTTATTCATTTGCTCTAATCAATCACTATCACGCCTAAACACGCAATAATGTGGTATTATGGTGATTACCCATCCGCCCACCATTTCAAATTTCATTTAAAACAACATAATTATTCTCTAAATCCAACTGCGGTAGTTAATGCAACTTGGCAATCGATTGCTTCTTGTGCGGTCTTTCAAACCGTTCCACTTGATACATGATTGGGGTCTAGGCATTTGGAAAAATCATTACCTATGGCTTTCGTAAGGCGTAACCTGGGTTCGAACCGCACACCACAGTCTCCCTGCTGGAAGTCGATCCTACCCGCCGGACCACCGGGTCGAAGTGATTCAGCTCTTGACTGACTTGTGTATAATGTGAGTCATTTGAAAGATACATGATCATGTTCATAATTCAGTTAATAATGTACGAGATATGTAATTAATTGTTTGTGTGGAACGCAGAAAGAGGTCCGGAGTGAAAGTTTACACTCATATCGCTGGCTTTGAATTAAAAGGTCGTAAAAAGTACTAACGACATTATAAGACTGATACATATTTAAATTTTGCATAACAAGGCGCTTATAACGAGCCTATTTTGACGAAAATCGGAAATTGTTGCCCAAACTGAAGTAGAAACGGCTTGTTTCGCCATAAGAAAAGAGTAATTTTTGGTAAGTTTTTTTCTTCTGTTCTAAAAACATCGATTATGTACTAACGACATTCTCTTTCTAAGCCAGCGATATAATACTCATGCATACTTCTCTCTATAATGATATATCAACGGGGATTCAACACATTGGCCTCGTTTATCTACGAAACCTTCTGACGACGTACAAAACTCACATTTCAATCGTGCAAGCTAACGGCCAATGTCTTAGAGGTTCAATCCGAAAGACTTGAGCTTTATATTTCGTGCCCGCTCCATAACGTTTTATGAGTATTTAGGTATACAACTTATAACTTATTTTAGCAATCCCAGCTCATACAAGATCGAACATGTTACCAATAATTAGTAGTCGGATGATTGGGGCTTATGAAGTGAAAAAGACTGCCAATAAAGTTTGAAAATTAGCGGGATACTTAGTACAGTAATACTTAAATAACAATTCCCTTAGAGTTTGTACGTTTAATCACATACCCTTGGAAAATGATCAAACTGCATTTGATTGACGTTTTTTATAAGGAGTATGTTAAGCTTTGGCATCTGGCTTCAGTTTGCCATGAAAGTGTTGAGGTCTGTGCAAGGTGCACTCTACGCTCTAATGATTAGGAGTAACTTTTTACATTTATAAATCATTTTCTGCACTCGACATAAAAATACTGACCGTCTTCCGTTGTGCATGTGTTGATGCGTATTAAATGATTTTAAGTTATACAATTTGTATCATGGGGTATGTGTACACTAAGATGGAGCGAGCTACGGCCATGGTCAAGTGGTTGATACGCTGGATATGTAAGCCGGCGGTCCTGGTTCAAATTCCGGTAGAATATGTGTCTGGTCGTGGTTTTGACGACGATTTCGTCCTTGTGACCGGTAGCTTACTATGATTCGCTCCCACAAGGTCGTAACTACAAACTCGATATTTGGAGAAAACAAAAAAAAAACGTCTGAAAATTAAGCTTTGCTTATTGAAATAAAGCTTTATCACCTTCAGTTTGATCAACATGACAATATCCGATTTTCATGATAATAGGCTAACAAGAAACGCCTTATTATGCAGATATAAAATATGTTTCAGTCTTACTAAGACCTTCTCATTTTAAGCCAGAGATATATTGTACTCGGTTATGTGTTAAATGTCGTAACGTAAGTGACTGTCCATGCGAACGGGAATTTGTCGCAGGAGTACACGCGTACGGTATAGTATTGCACTTCGACGAGAATATGGCCCTAACGGGAAAACGTAACAAAAATGCTACCCTTACAAGTAGCCTTTTATATGTAAGTTGGTTTCGTAAATCTTTTCTATTGTTACAAACCGACGGACAGCTGTATGGAAAGTTGGAAACAAATCATTTAACCCACGTACATTCCTTTGTGATGCAACTTGCTAATACAACACACTTGTACTGTAATTATGTGCATTTTATCTTTAAATTTCTTTCTGTAGAAAAAAACAAGCAAAAAAGATAAATGGGTCTGTCATGCAGATTAAAGGAAAAGTCAATTATCAGTAGAAGTGTGTGGTATTGTATACATCAGAGGTTTGAAATTTGTGATTGCTTGAGCTGTAATTACCTAGAAGAGGCACTTAAAATTTCATTATTAATGCAGAGTCTTGTCATGATAATCATGCCATAGTGTTTGCTGCTTGGCGACATGTGCATCAGTGTAGGCACCATGTTACTACATACCATTTCTGATGCATGTACTTGTAGCTTATTTAAAATACACCCAGGGGATTAACCCATTCATAAACTCTCCATTATTTTTCAGGAATGGAGAGTTGTCTTAACAATAACTCTCCATTATTTCGTATACACATTACATTAAATGTGTATACGAAATATTGGAGAGTTATTGTTAAGAAAACTCTCTATGCCTGAAAAACATAACACACCTATGTAGTGTTAACAAAAAATTGAGATTTTTTTAATTGAATGTGTTAACATGTAATGGAGAATTATTGTAAATAATGTATAATTATACACCAGTGAGTTGCATTCATTGCCCGCCATCCCAAATAGATAGGTCGGGAAATTTACTTTTGGGTTACATTGTCCCAAAGGTATTGGTTTGGTGAAAATAATCCTAACATTTTCCCCGGCAGTGCGGGGGAAGCCGGAGGGTAAAACACCGCAGCCATACGCGGGGGTTTGGGGCGTGGATGCAACTGGCTGGTGCATTACAAAATGTATGTGTTCACAAAAAGGGCAATACAATTTGCAGGAAAAGCGGCTGAAACTGAAAGAGCCGAACACAGAAAAAAGAAATCAAAAGACAGATAAAATTGCTCAAACCACAACGAAACTAGAAAATTAAATCAACCCGTTGTTACTAAATAGCTTTTAACATTAATATAATTTCAGCTATTAAGGTGGTATGCGCGCAAGAAATAAAGAAATCAAGATTATGCTAGTGTGATATGATATTAAATCCGTTAATAATTTGCAATTGCACTTTCGCGTGATCATGACCATTCAGTAAGTTCCAATTACAGCTTTTATACATGCATAAGGGCCAACAGTTTTACTAAATCATGACACCCGTCTTCAGCATTATACTGAAAATGAAATAATCGACCTTGGCCTACATTAAAATGTCCAAAAACATTGCAACTTAGGTTTTGAGATGATCAGATGAAACTGTTTGAATATAATAGTACGTGTAAAGCTAATTACAAATTGTTTTGGTCATACAAGGCTTATAATCCAGGAAGACATGTGTCGATTGGACTCCTATGTTTGAATTAAAGAACAGGCAAAGTTTGTATTAATTTTGGAGTGTAAGAAAAAAGTTAAGTTCCCAATTTACGAGGGCTGTTATCAGCTGTTCAGCCGCTAAATCCCTCTTTGACATTACCTTCCCTTGATCATTGGACTCCCAATGAAACATTCGAGTCTGACGGGGAGACGTTTTCTCTTTTGATGGCGTGGCAGCCAACATCGACCTGCGGCGCCTATGAATAGACACTGCCCTCACAATTATACTGTATGTGTACATAATTAATACTGTGCAAATACAGAGCTAGGTTTCAAAACAACATGTTAAAACATTGTAGTTATGTCCATCAAGTTGCATATCAATTATAAATATCCATGTATAGTTTATGCACGGTAATATATCCTCTGACTGAAACAAAGTCTTTATAATGTCCACCGTGTTATAACATCAAGTGACACTGGGTAAATGACCATTATGACTGATCGTGTAGCACATAACTCACAACTTGTGTTTGCATGGACTACACATCATTATAAAGTAATGGCGAGTTATTGTATTAGTTTACTGGTTTCATGAAAAAAGCGTGATCTTCTCGCTCAGTCATGTTCATATGTTTAATCTTCTTTTTAGAGGTACACCAGGGGAGACTTTTTTGGAAAAATGCATTTTCTTTCAATTTTGACATTTAAAGCATCTTTTCAGAAAATCAAATTTACATTTGACAGTATTGGTGTATTTTAAGTCAGAGAAAATCCGCGTATCTGTCCATTCCTGAGAAATAATGAATACTCGGCCCCTTCGGGGCCTCGTCTCCATTATTTCTCAGGAATGGACAGTTACTTGGACTTTCTCCTTAACGTATTGCTTGGTATATTTTTGCGTTTGTGCTTTTGTCTTTGAGAATTGGTTCTTTGTGCTCTCTTGTTGTATCGACATTCGTTTATATTGATGCATATGTTGTGTTCTTCCTGTTAAATCTTTATGGTGCAGAAGTCCAAATTACATGTGAGTGTACACGGAAGGAATTGACTAACAGTTGTCCATCTTATTCGAGTACTAATTTAGTGTACCAATCTGAAAATACAAAATATGGTTCATGTGCACTTTCCAATATCTTATTTTGCCAATGAAACAGCTGTTAGATATAACATGATTAAATAGTTTTTGTATGAGATACGAAACGCGTCACGAATCTGCATATCTTCTGGTATATTTCCATAAATGAATATTTGAACCAATTTGCTCCGCGTTTAAGTGCTTCTGAAACAAATTCCTCGTGTTATATTTGATTTCTTTGGACACCAAGCGACATTACAAATAATGCTGATATTGTATCTGCTTTCTCTGTGCCTGTGGTTGTGACCATAGATACTAGCTTGACATCTCAAAGTCTAGACTGGTATTAGGGTATAGCTTACGTTTTGTTCTATTATCGTGGTATGTTCTTGTTCAATTTGGGATTTATGGGTGTATGAATGGATGTACGTGTAATTATATTACATCATAGTATATAGTGCTTTGGATTGAATTGGTGAATCTCCATTGATGGGCTGGCTTGATAATGCGATAAATATATTGATATAATGGTTGTCACAATTCCGTTTTTCAAGGAACTCGCTGGCTTAGAAAAACAGTCTTGAACAAAAACTGTATGTCTTATACCAGGGAGATGATACGAGTCATTCCGTCAATCAAAGTTTCATAACGATAGGGAAATATCCAATCTCAGCGATTCTGCCTTGTACAATTGCAGTCCAATAGTCAAATGGACAACATTGTCTCTCAGCTCAGGTAAGATCAGGTAAGTGTAAATTCTATGTACATCGTCCTACCAAGTATGCTTTCACAGAATGATTTGCTAATCGACTCGCAGTGAGTTTCCTTCTAAATGACGGGATCTGTTTTGAATATTTTCATTATATAAATACTGTAACGTATCTGATGAAGTTTTCAAAGCCTTCAAATTGCTGCATAATATTTGATACAGATAAGTCTAATGTGTATTTATATCAGCGGGAATGTACCGGTATATATTTATCTATTTATGTATCGGTAATCTATGAGGCTCTATCACCACAGACGTCAAATAAAATGTTCATACACATGTATCCGAATTATTAATTTCTAGAATGTGGCAATGATCTAAGAGACAATTTGACAGACATGATGTATCCAAAGATAATCGCCCTCCCGTCGGATGTTAGTATGGCTTCTGAAGTATTTAGTAACCTACGAAAATTCACCGGTTCAGTGCTGCTAGCCGGAGGTCCAATTTCCAGGGTACTGTTTTGTCAAATCATTTACGCTAGCGTAACTCTTTAATATTGCATACGTCGATAATATTTGCGTAAATACGTTTTACTAAGATGTTTTTTCTCATTGTCGTACGTATGTCTTCTTTCTACGCAAATGCTGGGAAACAGTAAATTGCAAATATGAACGTGAGTTGGGAGAAAATGGTACTAATTACTGTAGATTGTTGACCGTCACTTGTTGTTTTAGACTGTGATTAGTAAGAAAACATGTTTAATGATCAAATCTTATATAACGTTCTTGTATTTTTAACTCTGGTTCCAGTTGTGTGCTTTCTTTGTGCTGAATGTTGGTGTTTTCGTGTACTTTGTGCCATTCATCATTTTAAGTTGCCGTTGCTATTGAATTTCTACAGGATTCAATTTTCCGATGTCTACGGAAAAAATGGTAAATCGTTTAAAAGTTTATTTTTCTACCACATTTAAGTACTCTGAGGTGTAATAAATCGCCGTTTTATTCTTAGTGTAAAAAGCTGACAATACAAAACTATTGTTCTTCTGTAGTCTTCAATATCACTTTTCTCCAGTGAAACATCTGTTAGATATTACATGGTCGAATATTGATTGTCTGAGATACGAAAAGAGCCACGAATCTGCATATTTTCTGGTATATTTCCATAAATGAATATTTGAATCTGTTTACTGAGTGTGTAAGTGCTTCTCAAACAAATTCCTCATATTATATTTGATTTCCATGGACACCAGGTGACATTACGAATAATGCTGATATTTTATCTGCTTTCCCTATGCTTATTGGTGCGACCAGTGATACAAAATGTATTAGCTTGGCGTCTAATTGTCTAGACTGGTATAGCTAACGTTTTGTTCCATTATATTGAAATGTTCATGATCCATTGGGAATTATTGATGAATGAATGGATGTACGTGTTTGTATATCATGTTTTGTAGTGATTTTGATCGAATAAATGTGTTCCCTCCTATCGGCTGATTTGATAATGGGATAAATATAGTTTATATTTTTGTAATAGTTTTGCTTTTCTTGGACCTTACGGCACAGTCACACTGCATAAATCATCACCGAACGACATAATACCAAAAGGCTAACATTCGATGACTTAAAACAACGATGTGAAGCCTCATAATGAACTACTTGTTCGTTGCCTAAGCAAGGCGCGACGTATTGCTTTCAACGGGTAGTGACCAATGCATTCTTTATTAAATTGAATAAAGGCGCCCGGTAGCGCTTTGCTTAGGCACGGTCACTTGGACGTGATCATAGACGGTCATAGAACATTTATTAAACGCATTAATATCTTAATTACCTCTTCCTTTCCGGTAATAGGTAATATGCATCGTACACACGCTTGTGTTTACCCGGGAGAACATGCAGGCTCTACATGTATGCAATTCATTATTACATATTCATTTGCTCTAATCAATCACTATCACGCCTAAACACGCAATAATGAGGTATTTTGGTGATTAACCATCCGCCCACCATTTCAAATTTCATTTAAAACAACATAATTATTCTTTAAATCCAACTGCGGTGGTTAATGCAACTTGGCAATCGATTTCATCTTGTGCGGTCTTTCAAACCGTTCCACTCAGTTTATTTATTGGGTCTCGAAATATGGAAAAATCATTACCTACGTCTTTCGTACGGTGTGACCTGGGTTCGAACCGCATCCCACAGTGTCCCTACAGAAAGTATTAACCACCGGACCACCGGGGTCGAAGTGACAGGGTTCTTGACTGACTCGCGTGGTATGTGAGTCATTAAAAATGATTAAACCCCTTCAGATTTCAGTACATGATCGTGAGATGTAATGTTTTGTTTGTGTGGACCACATAAAGAGGTCGGGAATGAAAGTGTATATAAATTGCTGGCTTAGAATATCAGACTCGTATATATTTGAAATCTACATTATACGGCGCTTCTTATGAGCCTATTTTCATGAAAATCAAAACTTGTCATGTTTACCAAAATGAAGTTCGTTTGAAGTTTGTTTTTCCATGAGTAAAGAGCATTTTTCGGACAGTTTATTCTCGTTTGCTAAAAAATATCGATTTTGTACTGTCGATCTTCTCATTCTAAGCCAGCGATATAATATTCACACATACGTCTCTCTGTAATGATATATCAACGGTGATTCAACAAATTGGCCTCATGTCTCTTTGACCCTTTTAGACGATGTACAAAACTTCCGACCAAGGTCTTAAAGCTTCAATCCCAAAGATTTTAGCTTTACATTTCGTGTCCGCTCCATAACTTTTTATGAGAACTTCAAAGTGTGCATCTTATAATTTATTTTAGCAATCCCAGTCCGTACAAGATAGAACATGCATGTTTCCCATAATAGGTGGGTTGATACAAGGGCTTATAAATTGAAGAAGACTGCCAACGAATTTTGAATATTAGCGGGGTACTTTAATACAGTAATACTTAAATATCAATTATCTAAACGTTGCTACGTTTAATCACATAAACATGCAAATGATCAAACAGCGTTTGATTGACGATTTTCATGAGGAGTATGTTAAGCTTTAGCATCTGGCTTCAGTTTGCCATGAAAATGTTTCTGCAAGGTGCACAGGACTAACTTTGTACACTTATAATTATTTTCTGCATTCGACAATTTAATTCTGTTTGTCCTCCATGTGTATTGCATATTACATGACGTTAATGGTATCATGGGGTATGGAGCTACGGTCATAGTCCAGTAGTTGATGGAGCTACGGTCGTGGTCCAGTGGTTGATGCGCTGGATATGTAAGCTGGCGGTTCTGGTTCTAGTTCCGGTAGAATCTGGGTGTGGTCGTTGTTTGGACAACGATGTCCTTGTGACCGGAAACTTACTATGATTCATCCCGATATATTCGCTGGCTAGGAATGAGAAGGTCGTAACTACGAAATCGATATTTTGAGAAATCAAGAAATAACAGTCTGAAATTACGCGTTTCGTATTAAGAAACAAGCTTCATAAACTTCAGTTTGGTCAACATGACAAGTTCCTTTTTGAATGATAATAGGATCATAAGAAGCGTCTAATGTTGTTTATTTCAAATATATTTCAGTCTACCACTTGCAACCTTCTCATTCTAAGCCAGCGATATGTTTTACTTACTCGGTTATTTGTATAATGTCGTAATTTAAGTACCTGCCCATGAAAATGGGACATTTGTCGCAAGAGTACAGCATAGTATTGCACTTTGATACTAAGGTAACGCAGACGTGTCACCGTAACACAATAGCTACCCGTACATGTAGCCTTATAGGCTGATTTCGTAAAACCTTTCTATTGTTACAAACCGGCGTACAGCTGTATAGGAAGTTGGAAACACAAACTTTAACCCTCGTACATTCCTGTGTTATGCAACTGCTAATACAACACACTTGTACTGTAATTATGTGCATTTTATATTTTCTTTCTGTAGAAAAAATTCAAGCAAAATAGATGAACGGGGCTGTCATGCAGATTAAAGGAAAAGTCAATTATATGTAAAAGTGTGAAGTATTGTACACATCAGAGGTTTGAAATTTGTGATGGCTTGAGTTGTAATTACCTCACAGAGGCACTACTTAAAAGTTCATCATTAACGCAAAGTGTTACTATGATAGTCATGCTAAATTGTTTAACACGGAATAGGTGCTGCTTGGTATACTTTTGCAGTTGGACCTTTTTCTTTGAGAATTGGTTTATCGACATTCGTTTATCTTAATACCTTTGTTAAGTTATTCCTTGTATTCGGCCGTTAAATCATTATGGTGCAGTAGTGCACATTACATGTGCTTGTAAACGGAATGAATTGACTAACATTTGCCCATCCTATTCGAGTACTAACTTAGTGCACACAATCTGAATATACAAAAACCATTCTTCTTCTATCACATTCCGCCAGTGAAACAAATGTTAGATATTACATGATCTAATAGTTTTTGTCTGAGATACGAAACGCGCAACGAATCTGCATATCTTCTGGTATATTTCCTTAAATTAATATTTGAAATCCGCGTGTAAGTGCTTCTCAAACAAATTCCTCATGTTATACTTGATTTCTATGGACACCAAACGACATTCTAAATAATGCTGATATTGTATCTGCTTTCTCTGTGTCTGTGGTTGTGTCCAGTGATATTAGCATGGCATCTCATAGTCTAGACTGGTATTAGGGTATAGCTTACGTTTTGTTCCATTATCGTGAAATGTTCTTGTTCCATTTGAGATTTATTGGTGTTTGAATGGATGTACGTGCAATTATATCATTTTATATAGTTCTTTAGATTGAATTGATGGATTTCCATTTATGTATTGGCTTTATAACGGGATAAATGTGTTAATAAAGTTTTGTCACACGTTTTTCATGGAACTCGCTGACTTAGAATGACAGTCTGGAACAACAACTGTATGTTTTATACCAGAGAGATGATACGAGTCATTCAGTCAATCAAAGTTTCATAACGATAGGGAAATATCCAATCTCAGTCATTCTGCCTTGTACAATTGCAGTCCAATAGTCAAATGGACAACCTTGCCTCTCAGCTCAGGTAAGATAGTGAAAAATCTATGTACATCGTCCTAAAATTACCAAGTATGCTTTCACAGAATGATTTGCTAATCGCAGTGAGTTTCCTTCTAAATGACGGGATCTGTTTTGAATAAATTGTTTCTTCAAATACATTAAGACTGTATCGTATGTGATGACGTTTTCAAAGCCTTCGAATTGCTACTTGCTATTTGATACAGATAAGTCTAATGTGTGATTATATCAGCGGGAATGTACCGGTGCATATTTATCTATTTATGTATCGGTAATCTATTAGGATCTATCACCACAGACGTCAAATAAAATGTTCATACCCATGTATCAGAATTATTAACTTCTAGAATATGGCAACGTTCTTAAAGACAATTTGACAGACATGATGCATCCAAAGATAATCGCCCTCCCGTCGGATGTTAGTACGGCTTCTGAAGTATTTAGTAACCTACGAAAATTCACCGGTTCATTGCTGCTAGCCGGAGGTCTTGCTCCTTTCAATTACCAGGGTACTGTTTTATCAACGCATTTACGCTAGCGTTACTCTTTAATATTGCACACGTCGATAATATTTGCGTAAATACGTTTTGCTAATATGTTTTTTCTCATTGTCGTACGTATGTCTTCTTTCTAAGTGCAGATATGAACGTGCGTTGGGAGAAAATGGTACTTACTGTAGATTGTTGACCGTCACTTATTGTTTTAGACTGTGATTAGTAAGAAAACATGTTTAATGATCAAATCTTATATAGCGTTCTTGTATTCTTAATTCTGGTTCCAGTTTTGTGCTTTCTTTGTGCCGAGTGTTCGTGTTTTCGTGTACTTTGTGCCATTTATCATTTTAAGTTGCTGTTGCTATTGAATTTCTACAGGATTCAATTTTCCGATGTCTACGGAAAAAATGGTAAAACGTTTAAAAGTTTATTTTTCTACCAAATTCAAGTACTCTGAGCTGTAATAAATCGCCGTTTTATACTTAGTGTAAACAAGCTGACAATACAAAACTATTTTTCTTCTGTACTCATCAATATCACTTTTCTCCAGTGAAACATCTGTTAGATATTACATGATAGAATATTGATTGTCTGAGATACGAAAAGAGCCACGAATCTGCATATTTTCTGGTATATTTCCATAAATGAATATTTGAATCCATTTACTGAGTGTGTAAGTGCTTCTCAAACAAATTCCTCATGTTATATTTGATTTCCATGGACACCAGGCGACATTACGAATAATGCTGATATTTTATCTGCTTTCCCTATGCTTATTGGTGCGACAAGTGATACAAAATGTATTAACTTCGTCTCATTGTCTAGACTGGTATTAGGGTATAGCTAACGTTTTGTTCCATTATCGTGAAATGTTCATGTTCCTTTGGGAATTATTGATGAATGAATGGATGTACGTGTTTGTATATCATTTTATGTAGTGTTTTGGTTCGAATTAATGGGTTCGCTCTTATCGGCTGATTTGATAATGGGATAAATATAGTTTATATTTTTGTAATAGTTTTGCTTTTCTTGGACCTTACGGCACAGTCACACTGCATAAATCATCACAACAACATACGCCGCCAAACCGAACGACATAATACCAAAAGGCTAACATTCGATGACCTAAAACAACGATGTGATACCTCATAATGAACTACTGTCCGTTGCCTAAGCAAGGCGCGACGTAGTACTTTCAACGGGTGGTGACCAATGCATTCTATATTAAATTGAATAAAAGCGCCCAGTAGCGTTTTGCTTAGGCAACGGTCACTTGGACGTGATCATAGACGGTCATAGAACATTTATTAAACGCATTAATATCTTAATTACCTCTTCCTTTCCGGTAATATGTAATAGGCATCGTACACACGCTAGTGTTTACCCGGGAGAACATGCAGGCTATACATGTATGCAATTCATGATTACTTATTCATTTGCTCTAATCAATCACTATCACGCCTAAACACGCAATAATGAGGTATTTTGGTGATTATCCATCCGCCCACCATTTCAAATTTCATTTAAAACAACAAAATTATTCTCTAAATCCACTGCGGTGTTTAATGCAACTTGGCAATCGATTGCTTCTTGTGTGGGCTTTCAAGCCGTCCCATTCGATTTCACGATGGGGTCTCGAATTATGAAAAAATCATTACCTACGGCTTTCGTACGGCGTAACCTGGGTTCGAACCGCACACTACAGTCTCCCTGCTGGAAGTCGATCCTACCCGCCGGACCACCGGGATCGAAGTGATTCAGCTCTTGACTGACTTGTGTATAATGAGAGTCATTTGAGAGATACATGATCAAGTTCATAATTCAGTAAATAATGTACGAGATATGTAAGTTATTATTTGTGTTGAACGCAGAAAGAGGTCCGGAGTGAAAGTTTACACTCATATCGCTGGCTTAGAATTTAAAGATCGCAAAAAGAACTAACGACCTTATCAGACTGATACATATTTAAAATTTGCATAACAAGGCGCTTATAATGAGCCTATTATGACGAAAATCGGAAATTGTTGCCCAAACTGAAGTAGAAACGGCTTGTTTACGCCATAAGAAAAGAGTAATTTTTAGTAAGTTTTTTTTCTTCTGTTCTAAAAACATCGATTTTTTACTAACGACATTCTCTTTCTAAGCCAGCGATATAATACTCATGCATACACCTCTCTTAAATGATATATCAACGATGATTCAACACATTGGCCTCGTTTATCTACGAAACCTTCTGACGACGTACAAAACTCACATTTCAATCGTGCAAGCTAACGGCCAATGTCTTAGAGGTTCAATCCGAAAGACTTGAGCTTTACATTTCGTGCCTGCTCCAAAATGTTTTATGAGTATTTAAGTATACAACTTATAATTTATTTTAGCAATCCAAGCTCATACAAGATCGAAGATGTTATCCATAATTAGTAGTCGGATGATTGGGGCTTATGAAGTGAAGAAGACTGCCAATGAAGGTTGAAAATTAGCGGGATACTTTAATACAGTAATACTTAAATAACAATTCTCTAAGCGTTGCTACGTTTAATCACATACACTTGGAAAATGATCCGACTGCGTTTGATTGACATTTTTCATGAAGAGTATGTTAAGCTTTGGCATCTGGCTTCAGTTTGCCATGAAATTGTTGAGGTCTGTGCAAGGTGCTTTCTGCTCTCTAATGATTAGGAGTAGCTTTTTACATTTTATAAATCATTTTTTGCACTCGACATAAAAATACTGATTGTCTTCCGTTGTGCATGTGTTGATGCGTATTGAATGATTTTAAGTCATACAATTTGTATCATGGGGTATGTGTACACTAAGATGGAGCGAGCTACGGCCATACCATGGTCAAGTGGTTGATACGCTGGATATGTAAGCCGGCGGTCCTGGTTCAAGTTCCGGTAGAATATGTGTCTGGTCGTGGTTTTGACAACGATGTCGTCCTTGTGACCGGTAGCTTACTATTATTCGCTCCCACATTGCTGGCTTTAAATGAGAAGGTCGTAACTACAAACTCGATATTTTCAGAAAAAAAAACAGTCTGAAAATTACGCTTTGCTTATTGAAATAAAGCTTTATAACCTTCAGTTTGATCAACATGACAATATCCGATTATCATGATAATAGGCTAACAAGAAACGGCTTATGATGCAGATATAAAATATGTTTCAGTCTTACTAAGACCTTCTCATTTTAAGCCAGAGATATATTGTACTCGGTTATGTGTTTGATGTCGTCACGTAAGTGCATGTCCATGCAAACGGGACATTTGTCGCAGGAGTACATTCGTACGGCATAGTATTGCACTTCGACGAGAATATGGCCCTAACGGGACAACGTAACAAAAATGCTACCCGTACAAGTAGCCTTTTATATGTAGGTTGGTTTCGTAAATCTTTTCTATTGTTACAAACCGACGGACAGCTGTATGGAAAGTTGGAAACAAATCATTTAACCCACGTACATTCCTTTGTGATGCAACTTGCTAATACAACACACTTGTACTGTAATTATGTGCATTTTATCTTTTCTTTCTGTAGAAAAAAACAAGCAAAAAAGATGAATGGGTCTGTCATGCAGATTAAAGGAAAAGTCAATTATAGGTAGAAGTGTGTGTTATTGTACGCATCAGAGGTTTGAAATTTGTGATGGCTTGAGTTGTAATTACCTCACAGAGGCACTACTTAAAATTTCACCATTAACGCAGAGTATAAACGTTACTATGATATGCATGCCATATTACACTGAATAGGTATTTTACTGCTTGGCGACCTGGCCAAATTTTACTCCATACCATTTCTACGATGTATGTTAACCGTACTGTTCTTGAATAAACTTATGTGAACGTTACTTCATAATGTATCTATATTGACCGTACTGCACTGAATAAGCATTTTTGAGAACGGTTTTTTGACTTGGGTGTACGTTGCTTTATATCATTTCTGTATAGTCTGCACTGCACAGAATAAATAAGCTTCTTCGGGTATTGTGTGTCTACTTGTGTTTACTTTGCTTCATATAGTATCTATATTGACCGTATTGCATTGAATAAGCATATTTTGATGCTGTTTGTCGTATTGTGTTTACGTTGATTTATATAATTTCTATACTGACGCACTGCACTGAATATGCATCTTTGGAGGATGCATATCTTCATGTGCGTACATCGCTTCAATAGTTTCTATATGTATCGTTCTGTGCATTGAATAATTATCTGAGGGAGTGGGACAAAACATTTAGATTTTAAAGTAGTTTAACTGATGCATTTATTAGCAAAATGATACTATATCAAAATACATGTATGTTATATATTTTGTGATAAATGTACCATAAATGAAAGTAAACGGGGTCACCTCGAAAGGGGCCTCAAATGAAAAAAGAAATTTTAGGGAGCTGATGTTCGATTTGGTTGAACGTACCCATATTGACTGAACGTACTGTTCACTGGACAAGCAGCTTTGAGAGTTTGTTGTCGACTTGAGTGTACGTTGTTTCATATCGTATCTACATTTAAAAAAAATGTATATTGACCATAATTTTTATGTTTATTGAATAGATATTTTGCGAGTTGTGTGTTGGCTTGGTTATACGTTACTTTATCAACTTTTATATGTATATTAACCATACTGTCTAAATATCGGACAATAGACGAACCATATATCATCTTTCTAAATAAACGTCAGACACAGTGAATATAATCATGTTTTATCACATTGATTTATTATATATAACAACAACGTTCATGTGATCCAAGATTTATTTTGGTTCAAGTATTGTTAACCCTCCGTTGACGACTATCGGGATTGCTGGTTCTTTTGGTCATTTTGAGTCACCGTATAATGGTATTTCGTTGTGAAACTAGGTCATCGTGCTCTTTTACAGAGCAGACTTGTGCTTTTCATAGTTCCGTTAAGTTATGTATGGACAATGCTTCGTGTTATTATGTTATGGTGTGCTGCTTTCCATGCTCGGTTGATTAAACTGAGTGCTGCCTTCCATATTCGATTACCTCATATTTGTACTCAGATTTAGACCAACCTCAATAAGAAGCCAATTTTCAAGGTTGTCAATATTGTTTCTGGTATCCCTTTATTTGGCGCTTTGTGTTTAGAGTGAACTTATAACATAGCAATGCATTTTTTGATTTTGTAGGCGTTACATTTCGAACATTTGTGTAAAATGAAATTTCTCGGGGTCTTGAATTGGTAGATACAAAGACTATGTTTAAATATATTCATACACAATCCTGCCCTACGAAATTAAAACACAAACTTCCCCAATTGTTCACCCATTCAATATAACAAACTTCATACCTTTCAGTCTGTTATATTGAATGAGTGAAAATTCGGGGAGTCAAAAACTGCAGTTCGTGATATAATTCCGTAGGCCTGTGATTTATACTATTAGCTGTATTATAAAGATTTAATTATGTTGCAACGTGCTAGAAATAACATTCATCACCACACGTTTTTTCTAAATGTTAATTAATTAATGCACTAGTATTTTAACAACACAAGACGGAAATAACCTGCTTAGTGCCCCATACGTTAATAATGTTACTACTTATATACATACGTGATTTATACATGTTTATAATTTCAATTTCATTGCGTCGTGAATAATATCATAATAAACAACAGTGTTACATGTAAAATACATTTAGTTAGTAATCTAATATATGTAAAGGAACGATTTATGACCATAATGCTTCGTTGTGTGTCCTACATAATCATCGTTGTTACCATTAGCTCTATAATGTAAGGCCAAATATCAACTATTGTTTGTTACCCCTCCCGCTACAGTCATGTTCATCAAATTCCAATATCATTACATTCAGATATTGGTCAAAACCGTTCCTATCCTAAAAAGGCTATCATTTGTTGAATATATAAAATAGGTTTCTGAAACATGTTCGACATTGTGTTGTGGTTTGAATACACCTTCGCAAGTTGTGACAAGATTTAAATATTGAAAAAAGATAGGGAATTTAAAATAAAATATTTATTATTTTGGAAATTAACATGATTAAATATTGCGTTTACTAACTTCTACAAAATATAAAGACAAAGGCCTACCTACCAGCCCAACTATGAACTAAATGGGTCGTTGTGGAGGAAATTTTTTTTTATTTGGCCTATCCTGCTTCGAGAAGTAAAAAACCGACCAAAGAAAAGAAGGAGACGTCGTTTATGTCGCAATTGTTGACAATAACATAAATCTCTACTTACGGGCTTTTTTCTGATGACAAGTTACTTTGAACATGAGACTGTTGCATAATGATATGATACTACATTATGACCAGTGAATATAATACTGATAGAGCGAATTACTTTTGTGAAGTTTTGTTGAATATTTTGGTAAAAGGAAGACTGCTGACTGCTGACTGCTGACTGCTGACTGCTGACTGCTTTATAGATGTAAATCATATAATTAGGTTATGTGGACTTGTTATGTTTGTAATATCATACGGACAGTTTAAAATATAAAATATTCAAAAATCATGATTAATTGTGATGTGATGTTAACTGATGTGTATCAGTACATTTTGTAAACATTTATTCCGAAGAAGGAGCATATATAGGGTTGTAAGTTTGTCTGTCCATAGCGACGGTCTGATGTTCTAGCTAAACAATTTATGTGACTATTACATACGGAATGCACCTGGCGTTTCGGTACTTATGTGATGAACATATGTAAAACAAAGCTAGATTTTAATACAAATCAGAAATTAGGTTTGTCCAAATAATTTAACCACATAAAAATGGATTTGTCCGATCGTACAACTCTGTGTGTTTGCACATGCAAGTATATTTGAGTCAATCGTGTCCGTGCTAGCATTAAATTATCTATAATAAAAAAGTTTTAAAAAGTTACCAATTTTCTAGGGCTCTTTTCAGCTGTTAGGCCGCCCTAGCACTCTTTGACAGTTTAACTCCCCTGGGATACATATCGAAACCTACACTCATGTCTCCCTGGTGAGCTATTTCTCTCCTGTGGGTGTGGCAGCCAACATCGATCTGTGGCGCCCAGGAAAAGACACTGCCCTCGCAGGTACCATTTTACACGATGGTGGAGCCTTGCTCAGAGAAATTAACCAGTGGTCCAGAGAGGGGTCGAACCCGGGACCTCTTGATCCCAAAGCGCGCGCCCTACCTCTAGGTCACCGCTCCCCACATAATGACCAGCTAGAAATCAATAAAAATGAATTGAAATATTCTAGCCATATTTTCAATTGTTTTGAACTTTAGATTCCATGTACTATACCACAAAATGTATTGACTATGGATTGTGTTTTTATTTTAGTCACGGGGATATATTCGGAGTGATTTAACCTTTGTCTTTTTCGAGTGACGTTAAAACCCGTACATCCCGGTCCAATATCGTATGCGACAATCGGTTGACTTTAGGGAGCACCCAACGGGACGAACTGATAATTTAATGGATTGTCTCAATTTCACAATTCGACGACTAGATACAATACATTACATAATAATCGGAAACCCAACCTACGTTAGTTCATACTGCAAACACTTTTGTTAATTAAACCATATCGCCTTCTACATTCAGAACAGTTTGTGTCGCTATATTAAACTGATTAATGAATGGTTTTGTAAAACAACTTCGGATTATTTTTATCTGTCGGCGGGGTAATCAAGTAACCATCCCTATAGCATTTGATGATGAAGATGGGTTAGCTTAATCGGTGGACAACATTTCAATTATCTCCTATATACTCGAGTGAGACTATTTTTCATCTCACTGATAATAATGAGTGTTTGTTAACTCTATTCAAAATCCTTTCACATACAAAACAAAACAAAAACGCCTATCTTGTTTTCTGCCAGAGAGAGTAGCGTCCCGGTGTGTTATTAGGCACAGGTTCAGTACGATCTGTTGCGCGCTTACTGCTGTATTATGCATTTGTGCTGGGAGTGTTTAACTGTTACAATACTTTACAACCAAACAGCTCATGGATATTTAGATGCACATGTGTTGTTAACTTTATTATAGCATGTTTGGAACACTTTGCAATCCTTAACATTTAATATGTTGAATTTTCTAAAACATCAAAACATTTATACGGTGATTCTTATCGGTTCTCTCAGATATTTTCTGAAATAATTTATCTCGACTTTATGCTGAGGATTGTTCTATTTATTTACAGATAAGGATGGTTCCGTGATGAGGACAGTATGGGCGGATAGTATTATCTGTGATATATTATAACAACTGGTCAGTATCATAAACATTTCTATTTTTTATTATTTTTTATTATTTTTCATATTTTTATTATATTTTTATTATATTTTATATTTTCATTATATTTTTATCATATTTCATAGTTTTATTATGCGAAATTATGTACCTAATTCTCATAAATAATCCATTACATTAAACTTAAACTTACCAGCATTGAACGTTATTGACTTGAGGCCTTATTCACCAATGTTGTAACTCTAAAATCACACTTATATTTTATATTTCCAAATGTTCTATTATCGCATAGTTCGTTATAAATGTACCGATTTTGATATAAATGGGTATATATGGTCAATGGGTAACAAAAAATGATCAGATAAAATGTCACAAGGTTAAATCTAGTTGCAAAGAAATGACAGTGCTTATAAATGTTGTCAATTTTAAGTAACTACAAGTCTGAGTTTCAGTCTTACAATGTTGAGGAATAAGGACCTTGGAGAATCAAAGGCGTTGAAAAGATGTCTACTACTAGTATACTTTTTTAATATCTGGCATATTGCTAAGTTAAAACACTTACAGTTCATTAATGAAAACTCGCGAAGCTTAATGATGTGTAGGAAAATCTCATTCTCAAACAGCGTATTTCTTTCATCTGAAATATGTGATAGTCTGGAGACTTGTCGACAGATGGAAAATCATTAAAATTTGTAAAGAAATAACTGATTAATAAGATTGATTAATTATTTGTTACAATGTCACAATTTTATGTCTACTATCAATTTCATTGTTCAATTGGGATACTGTTCACTGAGTTTCAACTTACATAAAAATACAAAAAAATACAAAACCTAACCCCATTAGTTTCCGACGTTTCGACTGTTTTTCAAGTCTTCCCCAGGGTACAAATTGTTCACTGAGTTGTAATTCTTATTATCCCTTCCGGGTTAGTTTAGCAAGCATGTATATTCTTATACTACGCGTGTATGATATAAAGTTATACAAAAGGGGCGTGTTTTTCAATGCGCTTTTAGTGCCGTGTGGTGTAAAGAATCTTTCACTCGTTGTTGTCAATTCTTTTTAGCAAGCACGCTTAGCTCAGTCGGTAGAGCGCGAGACCAACTAAAATTACTAATAGTCTTTCGGATGAGACTTAAAACGAGGTCCCATGTATGGTGCTATACACTGGCATGTAAAAGAACCAGGGATGCTTCTGGAATTGGGGCATCTTCTGTATCATGCACTATCCCACAAAAACTAAAAATACTAAAACTCTTCTGGGGGCCTCGCCCATATGGATTATCCGGTGGCGAGGATAAAGAAACTCATTAAAATAAATAAGTGTTGTCAATTCATATATCTATATTACTTAACTCACTTAGGAAATATTATTAAGCTCGCCAAAGGCTCGCCGTATAAAAGTTTCAAAACTTGTTTAATATCAATTGATATCAATTGACAACTCGTGATATATCCTATAGTTCATACTAGTTAAAACATTGAACAAACCGTCATTTTGAAAAGACATACACTTATAAAGAGCAAGTGATTTTTAAAAATATGCAATAATGTGTTTTGTGACCAGAACATTACATGTGACCAGTACATTATATGTAACCAGTACATTATATATGACATGTACATTATATGTGACCAATACAGTATAATATGTGACTAGTGCATTACAAGTGACCAGTACGTTATATATGACCAACACATTATATGTGACTAGTACATTACATGTGACTAGTACATTATATGTGACCTGTATATTATATGTGACCTGTATATTATATGTAACTAGTACATTATATGTGACCTGTACATTATATGTGACCTGTACATTATATGTGACCTGTACATTATATGCGAGCAGTACATTATATGTGACCAGTACATTACATGTGACTAGTACATTATATGTGACCTGTATATTATATGTGACCCGTATATTATATGTGACCTGTACATTTTATGTGACCAGTACATTATATGTAACTAGTACATTTTATGTGATCTGTACATTATATGTGACATGTACATTATATATGGCCAGTACATTATATGTGACCAGTACATTATATGTGACCAGTACATTATATGTGACCTGTACATTATATGTGACAAGTACATTATATGTGACCTGTACATTATATGTGACCAGTACATTATATGTGACCTGTAAATTATATGTGACCTGTACATTTTATGTGACCAGTACATCATATGTGACCTGTACATTATATGTGACCTGTACATTATATGTGACCTGTACATTATATGTGACCAGTACATTATATTGGACATGTACATTATATGTGAGCTGTACATTATATGTGACCTGTACATTATATGTGACCAGTACATTATATGTGACCAGTACATTATATGTGACCTGTACATTTTATGTGACCAGTACATTATATGTAACCAGTACATTTTATGTGACCTGTACATTATATGTGACCTGTACATCATATGTGACCTGTACATTGTATGTGACCTGTACACCATATGTGACCTGTACATTATATCTTTATATGTGAATGTGACCTGTACATTTTATGTGACCAGTACATTATATGTAACCAGTACATTTTATGTGACCTGTACATTATATGTGACCTGTACATTATATGTGACCTGTACATTGTATGTGACCTGTACACCATATGTGACCTGTACATTATATCTTTATATGTGAATGTGACCTGTACATTATTTGTGACCAGTACATTATATGTGACCAGTATATTATATGTGACCAGTACATTATATGTGACATGTACATTATATGTAACCAGTACATTATATGGAACCAGTACAATATATATGACCAGTACATTGCATGTGACATGTACATTTTACATGACGAGTACATTGCACAATGCGTTAAATATTTTGCTTTACATTTTTGCTAAATGTATCAACAACCCACATCTTGTACCTACATTGTATGAGTTTTTTCTATGAGAAGAATTGCTTCACAGTATGCAGTACGAACTCCGCTCGTTAACATGATACTGCGCGAAGCATGAAAATAGTTTTCCCAGTTTTTTGTAGATAATTCTGTAAGTCTATTATCCCCCGGAATGGTTCCTACTCAACCACATTATCCTTCAATGTTAACCAACAACTCGAGAAACCAGTAATAGCTGTGCGTTCTCATTATGTGGCAGCTCAAATACTACTTACAGTATAATTCAAATCACCAGAAACCATTAAGCAAAAAAGCGTTAGTGATACCAGCTCATTTTTATCATTATGCCATCTTGCTATCCGGCTGGTGAATTTTTTTAAATGATTGCAAAAATATGTGACACGAACTGCTAACGTATTAATGGGCTTTTATTATATGCACATGTTGAGTAGCATGTTTTTCTACAGCGATTAAATAAAGATCTCTTCAAGTTATACCTAGGTCCCACTGATTTATTTTCTGTCTCTGCGATGTACTCCCGATTTAATAAATGTGCATCGGAAGACATCAGGGAAAAGGTCATCGTAGTCTAGGGGAAGCTTTGATGTTATCATCAGAACATGCTTGTGATATCCCTAGCTGTTCCCGATGATGATTTATTTACTAGTAAATCGGGAGTACTAGTAAAAGCCAAAAATGCTCAATGGGACCAAGGCATAAATGATCATTTAATTGTAACGTAAGTCATATAATTATTTATGTGATAATAAAAATTACATAATGTTCGATCGTGACGAGTCGCTTCTCACAAACCCAGCAATCGTGAAAGCTCAACAATTTCCGTTGGTCTCCGGTATAATACTCTTGCAATACATAAAGACCGAGGTGATCAGAAGGAGTCCCAGTAGCATGTTTAAAGTTCGTTATACTATTGTTTAACCTTTAATGAACGACCGCCCCCCTAATAATAAAACCACATCGATGTTACCAAATTCCCACCAGATACGAAATCATGTTTGAGGTTGGTCTGGTGCTCGGTTGGCCTGTTGGCCAGTTGGGCCGTTGGTACGTTGGTCCGTTAAAATTTGCTATGGGTTATTTCTCAGTAACTTTTTTAGCATTTTGTCCGAGTTCAACGAAACCCAAACCAAGTTGTGCATATCATAAATTGGTCAGATCAATTTTAAGGGAGTTTTTTCCCTTTCACTTTTAAAAGTTTATCCATCTATTTCTTTGTTTAACGAAACTTCCAATGACTTATCAGTTCCATTTTTGACAGCCAAGTCATGCACATTGGTCATAATGGTTTTACTAACTATTACTTTTGTAGGAATCTTTTCGCATTCATAAGGGCTACGAAGATTGTCCGACAAAGTTTCAGTTTATCCCAGTGGTTTTTCCAATAAACATTTGTTTGGATTAGTAAGTTTAAATAAGAGGTTTACGTTATCGGTACTTATCATTGCATTGTATTAGATTCATCAGAAAGAATGTGGATTGTTGTAAATGTTCATGTCATACTTAAAGGCATGTTGTAATGCGCCGTGTCACAGCGTAACGCCTTGGTCCCACTGGCAGTGTGTAGAATCACGTGATCAAAAGAATACCGTTTTACACTCAAAACTATTGCGATTTTGTCTGCTAACGGTGAGTTTTGTCTTGATAGATAGATAGATAAAAAAACTCACCGTTAGCGGACGAAATCGCAATTGTTTTGAGTGTAAAACGGTATTCATTCAAATAATTTGATCAGGTGATTCTACACATTGACTGAGCATTTTTTCTATGTACTCCCGATCTAACTAAATTGGTGTATGGAGCCATCGGGAACATGGATTTATACAAATTTTCTAATAACCCCTTAGACCGCTGGACCCTTTGCCGATGTCCTTCGGTGTACATTTATCAAATCGGGAGAACATTGCCGAAGCAAAATACTCAGTGCATGGGACCTAGGCATAAACGAGTAACAAGGTCTATAAAAATAATATCACAGTGTCTAGCTAAATTTCATCCACCTATTAAAGTAAATATGCACAGGACTTTGACGGTGATTTCAGAATAAGTGTTAAATTTATGATCTAGCCTTCGCACAAATATACGATAATTAGATTCCGCGGTCACGACTCGGCCTCACCATCATATAATTCAAAAGTGTTTAATTTACTTTTTCTTGGTCATTAATCATCCGATCTTGAATGGGTCATTCTAGGTCGAAAGCTCATTCATAAATTTGACAGGTGCTTTATTCAGTTGGGGGAAGATAAATACTTACTTTAACAATAGGCGTTCCATGCCAGTGGAATTTTAACCCGACGTTAATGAACACTTTACCTACCACTTATCCCTGCCACTATAGACTTCTTAGTCATAAAAACCCGGTGTTTAAACTATCGTGTTGAATCAGCATACGTATATACGTAGATGTAGTTTTATTTTACAAAGTACGATATAGATGGTGCGCGAATAATGTGGAAATTACATCAGAGTTAATGAAAGTGTCGTAATAACCAAAACGTGATAAAATACTTATAGCACGTGGATAATTATATCATGTGAGCACGAGCCACGTGTGGAAGTGACATTTATTGTGCTACATTGGCACGCACGTGCTACAGACATTTACTGTGTTAAAGGATTCGCGACATTTTAACATTTATTGTGATAACAGGTCACGTGTGAGTAACATTAATTGTGATAACGGGTCACGAGTGAGTAACATTCATTGTGATAACGGGTCACGAGTGAGCAACATTCATTGTGATAACGGGTCACGAGTGAGCAACATTCATTGTGATAACGGGTCACGTGTGAGCAACATTCATTGTGATAACGGGTCACGAGTGAGCAACATTCATTTTGATTACAAGCTACGTGGAAGCGACGATTATTGTCATAAAGGATTATAAGCGATGAACAATAGTCATTGCTTTATCACTAGAGTCTGATGTACGAATAAAAGTATAATTATAAAAGATGAAGACAATGCACTTTATATACAATATGTAGCAACACGCGGGAATATCAAATATAATTGTGATGCAGATGTAATAATTCACCGTGTGATAGTATACAGGTGCGTGTTTTAAATGTCTCCATTCTCGCCTGGTCATTTATGACCAATTAATGACATAAAAAGCTATATCGCTGGTCGTAAGTACAAAATCCAAATTTGGAGAAAAAAATCTGTCTAAAAATTACGTGTTACTTATGGAAAAACAGGCCTTTTCAACTTCAGTTTGGTCGACATGACCAGTTCCGATTTTCACGAAATTAGGCTCATAAAAGCGCCCAGCAATGCACATTTTAAATATGCATCCGTCTTATAAGGTCGTAAGTACTTGTTTTTCTTGTACTAATCACTTCATTAATACAAAGTATACTGTATAGTTCTTTTTAATGAGTAATAACTTGTTTCTTTTCCAATCAAATCACACAACTCAAAATCACCGGCGTACGTTAGCAAATGGACAACTTTATACACACGTGAAACGCGCGGGAAAACCCGAACGTGCAAAACCAAGCAGGCCGAATTACACATACAAACACAGATTAACAATTGCACATCCGCTAAATCACTAGGACAAAATCACACTGGAAAAATCACGCATTGCCACGAAAACATGGATGCATGTGTAAAACCACACATAGGGGTAGATCACACGTGCGACACCGAAATGCAGACAATATGATATATTCAAAACCACGTTGGCAAAATAACACGTGCAAAAACCACACAGGTAATTTAACATGCGAACAAAAAACCACACAGACTATAACGCACGTGAACAACCATGCCGTCAAGACCACACGTGCAAAACAACGCACAAAAGATGTCACACAAAAAAAACTCAGACATAAGCACACGCGCAATAATTTTATTATTTAATAAAAACACGCGGACGAAACAACTGTTCCTACAAAACGACCTCACAGAGAAAAGCACGCGTGCAAATTTTTTAGACCAAACAACGTGGTTCAGATGTTTTTCTGTATTCAAGTTGCATTATGAGGGACAGTTGACCTACCAGTATTAAACTTGTACCTTGTAGTTAACAGCATCAACTTGCTCTTCCATATTGAACTTGCAACTTCTCCATATTTGGATTCGCATGGCAATTTCTCGTGGTCTACTAGCCTGGTACCATATGTCCTACTCCAAAAGATTAGGACCGGTATGGGGTAATTTGACCTTGACCTCACTGATCGGAAGTGCTTTTCAGTATTTACAATTTTTTATGGCAGCTCTCTAACGACAAGAAATATGCCGCTACACTCGGTTGAGAGGCGATTTATCATGTATCTGATTGAATCGAACATGAGGCTGTGGGACCAGTTCATGGTCTACCGAGATGAGTCCTCTTCTGATCACTTCGGTCTTGATGCATTGCAATATACCGGAGACAAACGGAAATGACCGGCCTTTCACGATTGTCGTGTCCTGGCCCCCTTGGTTGGTACTCGCAGAATATATTAAGGAAAAACTTGGAATATTCTTAAAATCTTAAAATTTCCTGAGGTGCATTAGCTAAACAAAGAGATATAATAATGTTAACGAAAACATGGGATATACTTTGTTGCTTGGGAAATATGTGCTGCTCAATTTTTTAACTTAACGTTAGATGCTTCGTGAATAACAGCCCAGACCTACCACAGCATCAACTGTGTTGTTAATCAGTCTAGATGAATATGCTTAATTGTTTACGTTCTCTAATTAAATTTCCCCATGCATGTGTAACCTGTCATTCTGTTGCATTTCTGTGGCGTAAAAACAACATGATTACCGTACTTGACATCACAGTTTACCGAGTAGACTTTAATGTATGGCAAAAACTACTGCATTTTAATAAAAACGCTTTAACAATTCTGCTGATTTAAAACTATTTTTTTTAAAATACATACATAAGAAGTCTGGTTCCCGGTACCTAAATCATGCATAACACTTGAGATAAGGTATCAAACTACTTTAAAATTTGGGACGGGGACCAGACTACTTGAGTAGTAATACACTAAGAAGATCTATGTAGGTAGGGTGTTCAAAATAACGTATTTGATTTACTAGTATAATGAAAAATGTTCTTCTATAAATTAACAAGCGCTCGCCCTTCATAGTTATAAAATATAAACACCGATAATTTAATGTTTTGTATATAAAAACATTTGTTCACTGACTATGACGGAAACAAGTACATCAAAAAATTCATTTTGACAGTAACTTGACGGCATGAACGCGTGATGTAATAGTAGTGTTCTTTCAACGTTTATACTCGCGTATATCTAAGTTACTTATCACTATCATCTCCCGTAGAGGCACAGTGTGGTCCAAAAATCATAAACATAAATGAAGATATTTATCTTCAATAACAGTTGCGAACCAGTAAACGTACTCCCTGTGTTCTTTCTTTTCACATAAATCATCAGGATGGCTTTCTTTGAAGAAGTACTAAGTACGCCGACAAAAATAAAATGATAAATTATTTTTGAAATTTTAAAATTTTGATATAAAACAGAAAGAAAAAACATAATTTAGCCAGCGCCTAGAATATAAGTACGCAATGTTGTTTTGCCTCGTTTTAGACCATACATAAACTATTTACGTAAGGTTTGTGCTTTAGAAAAACTTTACAGTCCGTTCAGAGTTAAATGATAATAGTTTTAAACATAAGCTCTTCCAGATATTTCTCATATTGAGAAGTTTCGGGCGATGGGAGCCTGGTAAAGAATGTTTATCTAGGTTTAACTACAGTACAGTTAGGATGTGAATAGGGTGACACGATGGAGCAATCCACTATTACAATGTAATAACAAGTATTTAGGCAATGATTTAAATATTTTGGGTACACATAAATGGCTACATCACCCTCAAAATGCCGCCTAACTGTACTGTAGGTGTAACTGAGTTAACTGTAGTACACTCTATTCTTTCGAATGTGATAGTTCTCTCATTAGTAAATACTTATTGAATCGACAGTAGAAGTACAATCGTCGATTTGCTCTCAAAGCGTTATTTACTCATGAGCAAACTTACCTTTGTAAGAAACATTTACTATTACTGTTTCTGTAAAGCACGTCATTTGGTTCAAAATCGACCACATTCCTTCAAGAATTGTTCACGTAAAACATTTTGGAAAAATATGTTGATCCTTATAATATGCCGGTGGATGGCGAGATATAGATTTCAAATTGGCCATTATCATTAATTCTCTGATTATAACTTATATTAAATATAATTCTTCTATAATTTCGTACTTATATAAAATATTTCCAAACATCCTTTCTATTAATTTTATTTTCCCATTTGCCTTTTTTGTATTCCGGGCTTATGCACAAACTAATACTTTCCGATCGGCTTTTCCGAAAGGACACCGTTTTAATGTGTCATGGATTTCAAAGCTGTCCTGTTCTAATAGTTCATGCTTTTCTAACTTATACATTTGTTTTCCATTTTCTAATCGACCTGGAGTTTCTTAAATAGCCTGGTGTTCGTTGCCTAAGTAAATCGCTACATATCGCTTTCCACGGGAGGTAAGCAATCAATGCCTTCTATATTTAATTGAACGGGGGAAACTGAATGAAGGCACTCGGTAGCGCTTTGCTTAGGCAACGGGCACCTGGTTATTACATGGATTTTAAATCCTGTATTTAGAGAATGTACATCATATGCGGAATGTAGTGAAATACAATACACACAATGTTTGAGGTTCTAAGAGTTATTTCATTTAACATGCTGAAGCATTCATAAACGAGTTATTTTTCTTTTTGGCATGCAGTATTATTATAGAGGGAAACATGTTTAAGTCTTTAACACGTGTATTTTCAGGTAAAAAACAGAAGAAAAGAATGTATGTTCTGAAGCTGTTCGTTTGGCTGTACTCACTGAGTATTGTAGCCTCCATCAAGTTCTCGTGTCCACAAATGAAGGCTTTCTGTGTCTGTTCGGAAGAAACGGAATGGTGGCTCAACGAATGGACGAGTGTAAAAATAGTTAACTGCTCTCGGCGCTCACTAAAAGAAATTCCAAACCTCGCATCGTTAAGGGAACAAGATTTTCATAAACTGTTGTTGAATAATAATAACATCACGGAGGTAAATGATGATGCTTTTAAGCATGTATCAGTGCGGGAAGTCGTGCTGCGTAAGAATCCTATTAAACGTATATCCAATGGTGCTTTTCACAATATTAGACACTCTCTGGAGATTCTCGACCTAGATAGTGACAGAATAAAACTAGACGAGGGAATGCCATTCCTACGTGATCTGTATAATCTCAAACATTTAGATCTAGGTTATAACCAACTTAAGGATAGGTATAAAGTGTTTCCAGCAAATTTGTTTGCTAACTTAAACCTATCGTCTCTTACAACGTTGACGCTACAAGCATTACAAATGTCTAAAATTCTTGATGGTGCTTTTACAGGAATCGAGAAGTTAGAGCAGTTAGATTTGTCCTACAATTTTCTGTACGATTTATCAATCGAAGTGTTACGATTGCAGAACCTAAAAGGCCTGAAGCTTTATTCCAATGAATTGATGAACCTAAAAAACACGACGTTCACTGGACTAACCAATTTATCCAAATTACTAATTGGTGTAAATGAGGTAACGACAGAGACTATGGAAACGGGAGTGTTTCATGATCAGCATGAATCTATGGAGGAAATAAATTTATATCAAAACCCTTTGTACCAAGTACCAACTAAAGTTTTGAAAAACCTAAAGAACCTGAAAAAGCTCAGTCTCGTTAAAACAAGTTTGGATGTTATCGCCAATGGTTCTTTCGTAGGCGAATACCAACTTGAAGAACTTCATCTAGATGATAATAAAAAGCTAAGCTTTGAAGACGATGGGATGTTCCATGGCATTGAAGATTCTCTGGAAGTGTTGTTTATTCGATCGTTGAACCTGTCAAAGTTACCGCTGAATGTTTTACAGCGTTTAGATAACCTTTATTATATTGATGCTACAGACAACGCAATTAGAAAAATAGATAAACATTTCTTTACAGGATTAAAGCTTACGGAAATACTGCTTATGTGGAATAATATAAAACATGTGGATTCTAGAGCATTCAAACACTTTGAAAAAGGTGTAATACTCAATTTGCATAATAATTTAATAAGAAACATTTCATTTATACTTCAAGTTGAGGAATGTACCTTTAGAGAAATATATTTAACTGGAAATGATATTCCATGTGACTGTACTTTAGAAAAGGTACTGAATAGTGGCCTGGTGAGCTGGCAGGTGTTTGGCGAGTGTCACTTAAAAGGGAAAGAGAAAAAGTACAGTTTCGATGATCCGGAATTACGGAAACATTTATTGCGGACTTGTGGGAAAACCAAACAATACGCGTCCTGTAACCAGGCCCAAGCAGCAAGTGTAAATAGTTCACAATGTTTGAAAACGAGCATAATCTACTTTTACAGTATAACTGTTCTTAGCATTATTTTAATTTTGTCAGACAAATTGTTGGGCGTTTGTTAGAAATCCGAATACTCGTATTTATGTTATATGAGTTTTATGGTTAAAGTGGATGTTGCCGTAATTTTACAAATATTAACATTGCGATTTAATTGGTATTCTTATAAACAAATGCAGTAGAACGTATCTGTCAAAATGGGCGGGTCGTTAAAAACAAAAACAGTTACCATATGGTTACTGTAATGTTTAATGAAGTTGATTAATTTTGTGGGTAGGTGCATTATACTCTCGATTTTCAATGCTCGTGAGTTGATATTGTTTAATCTTTAAGACATGTAAAATAAATAATGCGTACAATTTTAGTTATAATTATATTCTTTTGCATATGAATGTAAATTATAGTAAAACTATTACACATAGTACAATTGCAATTTAAGATTTGAAAACGTACGGGTATATCCCCTTTAAATGTATGAATGTGCTCTAGATGATTAGTGTCAGAGTTCTGACTGCTCCAGTTATGTTTGTTTCAGTCGAGAGAATGGTAAATGTACATTGTGACCTGGTCCCGATTTCCCTTAACATCTTAGTCTGAGGCAAATCTTATCTCAAATGTTGCCAAGTATCAGATAGAACATTTCCAAGTCTCAAAACGTGCATCGAAAACAGAAAACATTATTCTTAGGTTTATTTCAGTCGAACCCCAAATAGTTTGAACCTCATAACCGTTTATCTCAAAGTCATGCTCTGATTAGAGCAAAATCTCATTTTGAGGTGAGACGTCTAGTTGAGGTGCTTCGGGAAATCTGGTCACGGGTGGTATTCACAAAGAATCTTTTAAACGAAAACTTCAAAATCTTGTAATTTACTTAAGTGTTTCAGCTAACCAGGAACATCAAGATTATCAACTTTATGCTTTGTTTTGAAGTGTAATGTAGGCCCCAAAGCACCACAATAATTGCCAAGAAAGTATGGGTTATTCCTAGTTTCTTGCAGAATATGTGCAACTTTCAATTGTTTAACTTAAGTCAAAATATTTAAGTTTTCCCTTAAGCAGATGCTTTGCAAATACCGGCCCTAGGTTTCAAATTATTGTATGTCACTGTCGCGTTATTCACAAAGCTACTTGTGTAATACACATGTAAAGCTCGTCTTTTCACCATTATTTTAGTAGTGTATTATATGGGTGATCCAGGAATATTTCAAAATCATTTTTCAAAATTATTTTTCAACTGATATGTAGGTCGATTGTGAAATTACCTTTCCAACTTATACTAATTACACTCGAGACCGCATTCCTGGTTTTATCCGTCATCGTGAGGGAAGTAAAGAAGCCATTCACTGCCATACTGAACGCCCAGCAACGGGATTTCTAGTATGTTAATTTCGTCTTAGGTATGACGCGCAATGGGATCGAACCCAGTACCTCCCAAAACATGTTATCAAGGAGACTGAATGTTTTGATAGTTTAATTAATGTTGTTTCTGGATCACTCCTCGTGAATGTGTGTTCAATGTTTCTTTCCACTTGACTGATGAACATGTGATATATTTTATTTGAAGTGAACCCCTGAACGTGTAAGGAAACATTTCAGCAGCTTTATAACAACACAGCCAGGCTCTTTGGGCGCTGCTATCAAACTTTTATAACTTGAAAACGTAGCGAGTTGTAACTTAACATTTGGAACTTGTGTACTTGGTTATTGGCTTTATTTTTTTAAACCCTATAACTTGAAAACACCATAATTTTATAACACTACGTTGTGTGCCATCTTTATACAATGAATGATTGCTTTTAAAGTTTCTACAATATTTGCATACTCGCATATTGCTATATTTTGTGATAGAAAACTAGTTGCCTTTAGTAGCCGTGCTAAACAGCATTTGTGTATATTATACACATACATGTCGCTGGCTTAGAGTGGGAAGTACTTCATTAGACACATACATATTTGAAATTTTCATCATAAGGTGCTTCCTATGAACCTACTTTCGTGTAAATCTGAACTTGTCATGTTGACCATACTGAAGTTAAAACAGCTTGTTTTACCATAAATGAAGAGCAATTTGCGAACAGTTTTTCCCGTTTTCTCAAAATATCGATTTTGTCCTTGTGACCTTCTCATTCTATGCCAGCGACATGTATGACTCAAACTTGAGTCCATGGATACATAGCATGTGACCGGAGCAAACAGCTGCTTGTAGTAAATTAACATTGATAGAAGGTGGTTGCTTAATTCAGTGGACCCTTATCCACACTGTAGATCAAGAAGATGATACGCGACGGGCCTCTTTGTTGACACAAAAAAGCAAGTACCACAGGGTCACATCTTGTATATCTTCAGCTTGGATGTGGTGATGTGCTGCACCGTCTGCTGTAGGTTGCTGGAATCACCACACTGCTTGGTCTCAAAGGGCATATTATCTGTGGGTAGGATACCAGTAGAAATGTACCTGTCACATGATAAATTATATGTCTGACGAATGTGTCTGGGAGTCATGCAGAGAGGTGTAAGCTTCAAGTGGTGAGCCGAAATTTTAACTCAGCAGGCATCTACATTGTAATATTTGTACGACTCCCAATGTCACATGCCTGGCATACCTGTAGCTCCAGTGTACCAGAGACGAGACCCTGTTAGTACGGTACTAATAATACATATCGCTGGCTTAGACAGAGACGGTCGTAAGTACAACATCTATATTTTGAGAAAACAAAGAAAAACTGTCAGAATTTTTTTCTTTACATATGGTAAAACAAGCTGTTTGAACTTCAGTTTGGTCAACATGACAAGTTCCGATTTACATGAAAAATAGGCTTATAAAAAGCGTCTTGTGGTGTTGATTTTAAATACGTATGAGTTATATATAAGATCGTAAGTGGTACTTACGATCTTCTCATTCTAAGCCAGTGAAATATCTTTGAGAAACTTACACGACAGTAGACGAATATAACTAATACTGTCATTTAACTATTATGTAGAATTGTCTCTTGTTTTTTTAGTGTTTAAGACGAGTATTCGTTATATAGTAACGTCATATTGATGCTCCATATTAATTGTGCCATACTTATCTGAATAATAAATGCGTTCTATTTACACGTGTGTTGATTCTATTTTTTGTGTCGTTAGCAACCCACGAACCATACTCGTTGAACAAGTGTATATTTTCGTCCACTGATTTATAAGCATGCTCACGAGCACACACACACATTAAACTTAAAGTATATAGAGCTATATCGGACGATATTTTTAAAAAACGTTTCAAAACCTGAAAAACAATTTTGCCTTTATATCCATAAGATCATTTTTCGCTTCCGTTTAACAGAAGCTCTCTCTCTCTCTCTGTGATTTACTGGACATGCGAACTGTCGATTTTCATATGAAAGTATTCTAGAACACCCTATGACATTATAATAATCGTCTTCTTTGGACAATTGAATCAAAGTACACAGAGCCTATCCAACGTTTTAATTTGCAATTAAGTTTGCCAATTATTTTGGCATTAAATGACTGTTAGAATATAGCTCTATACACTTTAAAGGATACGATGTGCATGCAGTTTTGAAAACAACAACAACATAGCGCAGCCTTGTGCTCGAACACTTACTTGCAGAGTGGAACATGTATACTATTTTAATATTGTTTCACAGAAAGGTACAGTGGCCAAACTTTGTATGCATAATTTTTCTCATCTTATCGTCATTGTCGGCATCTACAGCAATATTTCAAACTTTGTTAACATTACATAGGAAGAAACACATTCGTTGACAATTATTGTATTAACATTAACTGAAGTTTTACTAGTTCTTTACATGTATCTAATTCATTATTGTTCACCATTCAACCTCAAATAAGCATGTTAATATCAAATATTAACATTGTCAATAGTGACAAGTCGGTTAAAGGTGGGCGAAACTGGAGCAATATCGTTAGCTTATATCACTGGTTTAGAATGACAAGGGTTGTAAGTACAAAACTAATAGTTTGGGAAAACAAGAAAAACAGTTAAAAAGTAATCTTTTCCACGGTAAAACAAGCTGTTTCAACTTCAGTTTGGTCAACATGACAAGTTCCGATTTATATGAAAATAGACTAATGAGAAGCGCCTTGTGGTGTTCATTTTAAATATGCACCAGTCTTAAAAGGTCGGAAGAAGAACTTTCTCATTCTAAGTCAGTGATATGTCATCGGACAATTTAAATGACGTGAACGAGCTGTTTCTCCCTCAGCAGGCATACATCTTTTTCGAATTACCACCCACATACATACATTATAACTAATAGATAACAACTAGATCAAAGACTTAAGAAAACCATACATTATACCCATCAATAACGTCACACTATTTGGTCACTCACTGAAAACGTCATTCATCATTGTCTTTATTAGTTCACGTCTACAGGCGACCAGAGTTTATCAATTTTTTTCTCTAAAGGCAACGCTTGCTGACAGAAAGATGGTTTGGTATACTGATATATGACTTAGCAATCGTGGGCAAATTTCATGAAGATTGGTGCACAAAATTTGATCTAAGGGAGACTACTCGAGGTAATAGATATATTTGGTATTGTTGGATTACTTCCCTTGGATGAGCAAAATTGAGGATTTTTATCGCCTAAATTCTTCGATTTTTCATATGGTTTTGTAGTTTTGGTTATTTATGTACATTGTGTTGTTCAAGATCTGGGATGCGCAGTCCAAATCTAGGTTGATTGTGAATGGAATGAATAACTACAAAACACAATGTGTTTATTTGAAAATGTATATAATTTATACGATTTCATGAAGTGTTATTAAAGCAGTATAGCAAGTGATTTGTGTTAAAAATGACATTACTGGGCGATATAATTACTAGATCATATCTCTGTCACGCAAGCATTTGGATGCATGAATAGTGCCTATGGGATTCAAACAAAGAATAGGACGTCTTTAGCTCCACATGTTTTTTTTTGTGTGACTCTCGTAGACATTCGCCAGGCATTCACATCTGGGTACCGGTGATATATTGATTTATACTTGCATGCAAACCATTATAACAATGTAAATGCATGTTATACCCGATATGCCGTCATGATTCGTTTCATACTAGTCATCAATAATCAATTATTTTTAATCACCGGAATTATTCCGATGTTGAACGTGGACAATAATTTAAAGAACAATTCAATAATGCAAAAACAATGATCTATACCAGAGAACCGACACAATTCAGATACCATATACCACTGACATGTAATAGGCGTCTGACATGTTCTTCAATCACAAGCCTCTGACATGTCATAAGCGTTTGATATGTTCTTCAATCATAAGCCTCTGACATGTCATAAGCCTTTGATATGTTCATCAATCATAAGCCTCTGACATGCCATACACCTCTGACATGTTCTTCAATCATAAGCCTCTGACATGTTCTTCAATCATAAGCCTCTGACATGCCATACACATCTGACATGTTCTTCAATCATAAGCCTCTGACATGTTCTTCAATCATAAGCCTCTGACATGTTCTTCAATCATAAGCATCTGACATGTTCTTCAATCATAAGCCTTGTGACATGTCATACACCTCTGACATGGCATAAGCCTTTGATATGGTCTTCAATCATAAGCCTCTGACATGTTCTTCAATCATAAGCCCCTGACATGTTCTTCAATCATAAGCCTTTGACATGTTCTTCAATCATAAGTCTCTGACATGTTCTTCAATCATAAGCCTCTGACATTTTCTTCAATCATAAGCCTCTGACATGTTCTTCAATCATAAGCCTCTGACATGTTCTTCAATCATAAGCCTCTGACATGTTCTTCAATCATAAGCCTTTGACATGTCATACACCTCTGATATGTTCTTCAATCATAAGCAAATGACAAGTTTATCAATCATAAGCAACTGACAAGGAAGAACATTAGATGCCCAACCCAGAATTGTCCTGGTGACAGTTGCTTTAGCAACAATGCTTGACGGGTCAGCTGTTTGTAAGTTTATTCAAGTTTAACTCTGTGACTGTATGTGTTTTAGTTACAAATGATCTATACACCATAGTCACAAATTATCTTAAGGGAAACATTAAATATTTTGAAAAATTGAACTGCACATATTTTGCAAGAAGCAAATAATATCTCAAAGTATCATGCAGCGATTTACATTAGGCTTCAAAACATGGAAAAAAGTTGATAATGCTATTTTTCCTTAGCTTTCCCTTAAGATGCTTTGTTTTAACCATCCCTAGCACTTCCATAAGGAACCAGCAAGTTTTCCACATGTGGAGTAAAATCCACATTGTTGTTGTATTACTGTAAAATCATTTAATTTGGATGGGACAAAATTTTGTGGTTCTGGTAAAAAAGACGATTTCGATGGAACGTTAATTCAGGGATATTGCAATTCAGGTAATAAATACAAATAAATTGTTCAGTGGGATTTGGTTTGTAGTTGAAGGTGAACCACGAAATCCACAAAGTTTAATCCCCCTCAAATGATTTTACAGTATCATGGAAAGATGTGACATGCCGTGACTAAGAATTGAACCTTTACTGCTGGGTAAGAGTGCCAGCTAAGTCAATGTACAATGAACAAAATATAAAACAAAAATTCAAACACGTTTTGTTGTTTATTTCACACAAAATGCGCAATTTTACTACAATACAATGATCTTCCTACTGTAAAGCGGTGTAAGGCGCGGATTTTAGTAAAATTCACAAACGCGTAGAATTCTATAAAATGGAAAAACAGATCAATTCATAAAATAGAACAACAAAGGTAGTATATAATTTAATATAAGAACACAAAATATATGGTTTCTATCAATGGTGAACATGGTACATTTAGTGTATATACTGTAAAAAAATTTAATTTCAATGGAACAAAGTTTCCTGGTTTTTGGTGAAAAAAAGACAGTTTCAAAGATATCTTATCTACTAAGTCATATACTATAGAAGTTATTAATATTCATTAGGATTTAATTTCATGGTTAAGATCATCCACAAAATTTACAAAATTAAATACCCCAAAAATATTAATGATTTTACAGTTTATGACAAAATGAAGTAAGGTTTTTGACACAAAAATGTATGTCTCTTCGAAAACCTGCTTATTTTGGAAATTTCTCAAATTTTCATTGAGGTAAGCGTCTCGATGTGCCTACTCATGGCTACAGGCCTGTGTGTGGAAGACATAAAAATAAGGTTATTTTTAAGACTGTGCATAAATCACATCAACAGTAAACACACAACATATCATAAGGTTTAGAAACTAAAATAGGTTATAAGTTGAATTGGAAAATAACATGTCCTCTGCATATTGCAGTTAAAGTTAATTCACTTTGGTTGCGGTGACAATAATCAGAAGATAAGTATCCAGAGCCACCAACTGCAATTATAAATATTTCTGACTACAAAAAGTAAAGTTCAACATATTATATCACTTTAAATAGATTTTATAAAATGTTAGCATTGTGATATGGTTTCAATGAGGATTATGCAGAAAGGGTGCAATCAATATTATGCCTCTTTAAATAATAATACTCTTACCACTTAACAGCGAGCAAGCATGTAACATGTACACATACTATACAGTACAATCTCTATAGAACAACATGTTAATCTAGTTAGAAAACACAAACTTATATAGAGAGGTAAATTTAATAGAAAATGGCAACTTCTGGAACAAAATGATGATATAGTTTAAGATTTGCTGTTGCCGTATAGCTAGCCACTCTGGAGAGGTTGCAATGTATAAGACAAATTTGGAATGATGCATTTTGGGTTTGAACCCGCCAAATAATATCTTTCCTATATAGATACAATTCAATACATGATTTTGTTCAATATTTCTTTTGGTGTAAATATTAATTCCTTAAATTCTGAGAAAAAAACCCCAGGGGTTCTATGGCATAATTCCAAATTCTGAAAACGAGTCGTAAATCAGATTTGGGCGCCATAAGAACACATCTCAACACCTTAACAAGACTTCAAACATTGTTTTATCAGTAAAATTTAGTTTACAGAACTTCAAATGACCATAACTTTGTCAATTCGTTGAATATATTTACCAAGTTACTTTTATTTTGTGCAGAAAAGATAACTCTTTTTAATGACAAAAAGACAGATTAGTCATGAATTGAAGGACCCCGGAAAAAAGCATTATATAATTTACAAAGCATAGCACAAACAAGACAACATACAAGAACTAAACTTCTTAAGAAAGACAAATTAAATTGGTTTTGATTAAATATCAATAAAGCATGGTTGATCATACATTATATACAGATATACAACTAGAACAACATGTATAAATAATTTTGACATAGAATAAATTTTGTGGTAAAATACACTAAAGCTTCCTGCTTCAAAAACACCAACAGTAAAAATAAGCATAATACAATAATTGTAACATACATTTTGATAATAATGAACAACATACTAGAAGGGTTTTTGAAACAAAAATGTAGGTCATAACTCTAGCAATATTCATCTGACAAAGCATTTCCTAGACTAGGCATGAAGCATTATGCCAAGCTTAGCATTTATTTGCCAGTCTGCTGAAATATGACAGGTATATATTTGTACCTCAACCCAGATTTGAACCAGGGTCATCTGATTAGACGGCAAGCGCACTAACCACTGAGCTACGGATACATGTGAAGTTTCGTTAAATATTACCAGTGTTCAAGGAGAAAAGTGCTGACCAACTTCTGGACATCCAGGCATCCACCCAACCAGACAGATATCTAGCTCACAAAATCAACCTGTCTCCCCCCTACAACCTGGCCCCCATCTCCCGAAACATCTCAAGTAGAAATCTCATCTCAAATTGAGATTTTGCTAAAATCAGAGTGTGAATTTGAGAAAAAGTTCAAAATCTTTATATTTAGCTGTGATAAATTCAGAATAATTATTTCTGTTTTTGGATCCATTTTGAATCAAACTTCCGATGGAAATTAACTAAAAGACACATGCCAATATTTGAGATGAGACTTAGCTAAGACTGAGATGTTTCAGGAGATCGGGCCTGTTTATGAGAAAGACATAATCTGAGTATTGATTTTACAGAACAATATATTCAGGCCATGGCAATATTATTTTAAATTATATGCAATCTTTCTTATGACTGAAAATTCCAGTTTTAAGTCCTAAAACTCAACCTTTCAACATGAAGAAAGAAGTAAAAGTCAGGATTCAAAAAGCTGCAATCTGGCATACTGTAAAATCATTAATTTCCCAGGGGTATTAAATTTCATGGATTTCGTGTTTCACAAAATCAAATCCCATTGCACGTTAATTTTGGTCATTGTATTTATTACCTGAAATGCAAAATCCACAAATTAAGGTCCCATCGAAATGGTCTTTTTTTACCAAAACCACAAAAGGTTGTCCTATCGAAATTAAATGATTTTACAGTAAGACAGAAAAGTACCAGGCCAGATTTTTTACGAATAAATTTTGAGTTAAGTAGTCCATATTCTTAATAGAAAGATGCACTAATGCAGAAAATAGCTCCTGTTCTATCAACATCAATTGATCCTCCCTCCCTTGGCCATAATAAACAACCCTATAATTTTGCACAGTCATGTTTTGATCATACGCCAGTCCATACAACACAAAATCTCCATCAATCATAGCTCTTTCGTGAATAATAATTAATTTTGAAAGAAACCTGACACCATGTGGATTACTACCGTAACTAGCTTTAAGAAAACAGTCAGACCAATTAATGTAACATGCAAGAAAACTTGAATCTGTCCCTGAGAAAACAAGCATTAAATCAGAGGAGAATTGGTAATCGGAGATTTATGGTCTGTTTGCATGTTACTGTTTCTACAAGCTTTTATGGTTATTTTTTAAACCATTTTTTTTTCAGTCATAAATGTGACTGTACAGAAACAATTTCACCTACTTTAATCCTGGAATTACATATTCTTTTAAATCTCTATATTTACATTGTAACTCAGTAGCAAGTTTGATTCAAGGTTTGGTTTTGATTTCATGAACACCCTGGATCACTTTTAAAAATAGGTTAAATGGAACCTAACACAAGATTATAGGGGCTCCATGCAGTGCACATATCTATGAGTACAAAATTTTGCAAAATATAAAATATTAAGTCAGGGATGGTATTCAATATTGATCATACTTGACTAAAAGATAACTTGGCATCCAATCAGATCACACCATATTAAACTCTTGGTCAGTAACAGTCAATATGATTGGCTATCATTATTCTCTAATCAAATAACATTAATATTGAATATAATGCATCCACTGGTTTAATACACAGTGTATGTAATGAGCACACACCTCTATACATGAATAAATCAAATCAAATAATTCAATGAGGTAAAATAAGGACTATTAATTAATACTATTCATAATTGAAGAAGTTAGAACATGGTTAAACTTTACAAAATAGTCTGGTGTGAGAAAACTAGCATAAAAACTTCTAAACCTATTAAAATTGACATCATAAATCGAGGGGTGCCTGCAATACTGTGGTAAGTCCTTCTTTATCTATATGCAGTTACTACAGTCTTGCGGGCACCTATCGAAATGGAATTTAAAAATAGCCACTTAAAATAAACTTTAACAATACAAGTACAGTATACTGATATGAGGTATTACAATAACTCTGATTACTGTAAAATCATTAATTTTCGTGGGGGATTAAATTTCGTTGATTTCATGGTTCACTTCAACCACGAACTTTAATCCCAACGAACATGGATTTTGACCCTTGTTTTGTTACCTGAAATGCAGAATCCACGAATTAAAGTGCCAACGAATTTGTCTTTTTTACAAAAACCACAAAATTTCGTCCCAACGAAATTAAATGATTTTACAGTATAACTGAACAATAAACAATAAATTATAAAATATAGATCACAGGGTTACCTTTCTCCTCAGTATGGACTCCCTATGTGAAGGTGAATAACTTTCTAAAGTTTCAAGAGGATAAATTTTTAAGTCTTTGAGAAAATGACCAATACAAAATTACACACAGGATCCCTAACGACAATAGCTCAAATTTTTGTCTTCATTAGGTTGAGCTAAAAATATGTTTTGAATATGCTTACATGTGCAAACATGATTTTAAGCAACACCAGTCAAATATTAAGTATGATAAACGAAAGTGTTAAAATTTATAAATAAAGATAAAATGCATAGCACGGTGGTACATTCGTAATACATAATACTTCTAACTGAATACTTGAATTAAATGAATACATTTTGAGTACCTATAGTAACTAAAGGGGTAAAGTCCATAACGACACATTTCACAGTGCTTTCCCTTTGTATTACTTTTTTGGTATAGCTTGGCTATTTTGACCTGAGCCTGACCTTTATGCAAGAATATATTACAAGGTTCTTGCGCTGAATATATCAATTTCCGCTAGCAAATCGTGCAATATCGGTATTTCAAATTTGTGTATGTATTACATCTCGAGCGTCTTCGTGATACTCCCCGGTTATGAAAACATACAGTCGGTGTTGTGAACGTAGGCAATATATCAACTGTTATATTATGCTAATCAAAAGGTCAGGATCTAGTCAAATTAGCCAAGCTATATTGAAATTTGATCTCATGCCATATGATATATTATGTGAGTATTATGCATTATGGTTATTTGTTGAATAAAAATATTATAAATATTGTTCACTTCAAAGCAATGCTGATGAAGTAATATACCTTAGATACATCATCAAAAACAACAAATCAAAACAACATTCAGATAATGAACGATTATCACCAAAAACAGAAACCGTATTTCACTGTATAACCCCCCCCCCTCCCTTTAGAAACACCATCCCCTTTTTAGAGAAAATATCATAATTATTGATGTTATATAAGATGGTTATAAATATTATTTTTTGTTATTGCTTCATCGACATTTGTTTCATTTTTTTCCAAAAAAAACCCCTAGAAAATTGAAAATTAAGACCCCCAAACTAAAGCCCCCCTTTTGCATAAATTGAAAATATATGCATGGCCCTGGAGGCATTTATTCAGGGGTATCGGTAACTGAGATAGTGTCCCTCTCATGAATATATATATATTGTATATAATAATCATAAATAATCAAATTATTACCTAATATTTACAATAAATTTGGTAATAGATAATATATGAGAAAGCAAATTATGCGCAAGTTAAACAATGCAATGTACTTCAGACAACAACAATATTGTAAACTTTGACAACAAATTAAAGCTACTGACTTAAACATTGGTTTTGCAGTAATAGTATTGCCTTTAGTAATGGTTTCACAGATAGGACGATACAGTAACACAGATCTATGTATAACTGTAAGTATATCTTTATTTATTTGTCCATCAATCAAAAATTTGTAAAAGAAGGCCTGGCCCTGATCTCCAGAAGCATCTCAATCCGAGCTAAATCTCATCTCAAATATTGACATACATGTGTACTAGTGGTAATATTCACGAGTGGATTGACTCAAATTTGGAAACAAATCACAAAACACCATTTTGAGTTTATTACAGTAAAGGTTAATGTGCTTGAAAATCAGATCTAAAACTCAGATTCTAATTTTAATAAAATCTCAATTTGAGTTGAGATTTCTACCTGAGATGCTTCAGGAGATCAGGACCTGCTAAAAAAGTTGGTTTGCAGTTCTAAACGATATCGCCTTGAAGGTTTCTCTGGTGTGTGGATGGAAGTATTGTCATACTTATTTGTCCTGCAATTGTAAACTTTGACAACAAGACCTACTAACAAAGATCGGTTTTGCAGAAATGGTATCGCCTTTAAGTATCTCTTAGTCTGTATTTATTTGTGAGCACTCAACAAGAGCTACTGGCTAAGATTGGTTTTGCAGTAACAGTATCGCCGTAAGGGTTTCTCGGGAACACATTTTGAAGTATCTCCATACTTATTTGTCCTACTAACATCATCATTAATTTCCATTCCTGTATCAACATGGTAATCAACTGTAGCCTCAAACATAGCGTTACCCGGAGTGGTCTCGAATATCACCAAGAATCGCTTAAACTTCTCAGCTTCGGGTTTTGAAAAGAATTTATAAATCGTCCAACGATTCTCCTCCTCACCATGCGCAGACAAACCTAAGGATACAAGCTGCGCCTCGTGGATTTTATGCAATGAAAGCTCAGCACAGATATGAGTGTATTTCTTCAATAGACCATTCAAATGAGAAATAGCAAATTGGGAAGCTTTTAAAACTAACGGATCTTGTGTCGAAATATTTTTGGAAGCGTAACAAGCGCAGAAATGTTCTGGAATCCATGCATCAGCACAGGAACGTGATTCAGGAATAGGTTGGAAAAGGCTTATACCCCGTTTAGAGGTTGGTTTATATTCCAAAGATCCTTTAAAGTCGCCTAATAGAATGCTATCCAACGTCTCGTGGAGATCGAAATTGGATGTAAGCCTTTCAGTGTTATCAATTAAATTTTTAGTGGCTTCTTTATACTTTTCTTTAAAAGATTGCGGTGGAGTTATGGTTACCAAAGGCATGCGTTCTTCAATTCTACCGACAAAAGTATTTCTTATTTCATCAATTCTTGACCCGTGGTCACTGAAAAAGATTAAAAACGCATGATCCAGATGTCCGCCCTCTTTTAAAAATTTGAAGAACTGATAAAAATCTTCGTCACCAAGTTCCAAATAATTGATAAATTCATGACATATCTGAACCATCCACGAAAACACTAAACGCAACTTGGATTTGTACATCGTAGCAAAACGTTTTATGTAGTTAATCTGATGCCTAAATATTGGTTTATTTCCATAGCACAAAGAGGAGGTCTTCTTAAGGTTAATGTTTTTATATTCAAACGGTAACAACACAGATTTCAAAACATCTGAGACAAAGTTTATTTCTCTCAGCCCAAGCATCCATGGTCTCATATAATGGTCAGTCGGCGGGTCATCAAATCCCGAGCCTTCAGTATTGAAGGTTGCAATGATTGGGTAATCCTCGGCAAACAATGTAGCGTAGTTCTCACGCGAAAAGTTCTTCCAAAGAAAGGGAAAATTGTTAACATCATATTTTCCGCCGCCTGGATTTGGTAGATCTTCCGACCAAGGTCGCTTTCCAGTCAAAATTGGAACCACATTAGGAAAGGTATTATCCCCCACTTTCATATAACCATTAAAAACATGAGCTCCGAGCGTCTCCGTCAAATATTTGTAAGTTTTTGGAAGTTTACGAATAGCTGAAAGTCTTGATGTTGAATCTATACCAAACATGAATACACTGTACTTTGAAGATTCCGACACCTCCGACGCCTTACTTTCTCGCGCCTCGTCGGAAACATAAACGCTTTCTTGGAGTGTCTCAAACACCAACTTTCCAGCAGGTTTTGTATAACAGCGCAGCTTAAAAAAATCACATGGTACTTTAAAGGGAATATCAACAAAAACCTCATCCCCGAATTTAACACTATCATCATCCTTCTTTGGTCTAATTAATGGTGAATAACTACATTTTAACTCAACAGCATCATAGAACTTAAACGCAGATTGGTTATACTGTAGCTCGCCACTCACGTCCACGTACGCCAGGTCTGGTGCAGGGTCGCAACGGATAGGGTCCGGACTCCACACATACTGCATAATAGATTTATCAAACGGGTCCAAATCTGGTATAATACACTTCTTGTCAATGTTATCATTGATGAACAGAAAGCGTACGGGCATGGTAAGTGTTTGAAACATGTAATATCCACATACACCAAGTAGTATGGCGATGGCCACTACTATTCTTTTGTCCCTTCTGCGGGCCCTGCGGAATCCCTTCCAACATTGGCCCAGAGTCATGTCAATGAGTCGTATGGTAGACATTTTGGAGCCGCACCCATCAATAGGGACTGAAAGAAACAAAACAATTTTGTAGATTATGATAATTCCAAGTTTTTAAATATTCTTTGTTTCCCAATCCTGATGGTGACCCAAGCAGATTTTTATAGAATGGGTAAGTAGGTAGGTAGGTTAAATATATATGTTTATTTTTCAAAATAATAGATACCAGTAATTTGGTTACTAATCCAAAGCTAGTAAAATCCTATATCAGACTAGTTATTGCTCCTTGGCACTGTTTTATCAAAGCATTTACGGAAATCTTAAACTAACAACCAAATTCCAATTCTTTATAATTCTTTTACAACTATAAAGTGTGGTAAATGGAGCTGTAATACTAGCAAAGATTCAGTTAATGAATACTGACAATCAATATCCCTCACTAGTTTGTAGTTGTTAAAGAGGTATTCAGGATTTATATTTGAACGTAAGTTTACGAGTTTCGTAAGTATATTGATAAAACAGTACCCTGGTGACTAGTCTACCAGGCTAGTAAAAAATTCTGGAGATCACATATATTAAAATACCTGACTGGCTAGTGCATTGAAGTTTTTGAAACTTTCAAGTGAGCTAGAAAAAATGCAAAGTTGATAAATTTCCCCAACAAACAAGTTCTTTAGGTCCTTGGTTGCTCACATGTCCATAGACCTATGATAACCTATTGGCTAAGATATCATTTACAACTTCTAGGAGGCAAGTGTCATGAAATTGGATCAAAACTAGTACTGTCACAGTGTGGCCTCTATAGATTCATTCATTGCAAACAGGTTTTTTCATAGATTCGACCTGGTCAGTGGTGACCTAGTCTTTGACTACAAATGAGACTAACATTCTGTTCAACTTTCATGAATATTGCATAAAAACTGGAACTGAACTGAAAGGGGAACACAAGATATTTCTTGGATTTGATATAGTGACCTAGTTTGTGACCCAATATGACCCAGTTTTAAATTTGCCCTAGTTATCAATGAGAAAAATATTCTGACCAAGTTTCGAGAAGATTGGATCAAAACTGTGGCCAGTGACCTCTAGACTGAACACAAAGTTTTTCTAAGACTAAGAGCAAGATTTGACCTAGTAACCAAGTTTTGAAATTGTCCTAGTTATGAAAAAGACTAATATTCTGACCAAGTTTCAAGAAGATTGGATGAAACCTGTGACCAGTGACCTCTAGAGTGAACACAAGGTTTTTCTAATATTTGACCTAGTGTTTGATCCAAAATGACCCATTTTTGAAATTGGAGTTTTATGGAGATTGGATCAAAACTGTATCCTGTAGACTCTGTAGAGTGCACAAAAAGTTTTTTTGATATTTGACCTAGTGATCATGTTTTTGACCCGACAAGACCAACATTTGAACTTGAGGCTAGATTTCATGAAGAATGAAGAACAAAAAGAGGAGCGGGGCACTTCCGGGGTTCCCTACATGTAGCTACAAAATGTAAGGCCATGTGACTATTATGAATATTATTATAATGCACCCTAGTCTATTGAAACCGCAATCCCTCAGACAGCTAAGAATGGCAGTGATGTTTAGGTGGTTTTTTTTAACAAAGGGCCATAATGGGTAAATCCCCGCAGATTGCCTCTGCCTAGAGTGGCACAAACACTAGCTAGAGTCTGGATAACACCCCTATCGCTACGCACCTGCGATACTATTTTAATTATACATCCAGGATCTAGACAAGATTTCGGTCTCCGGTGGTTTTCTTCCACGGAGACACGAACTATTGTGTCACTTTTCAATGCAGATTTTGCGACGAGAATCTGCGCGCAACTTTTGAAACTTAAAAAGTTAACGAAAACTACCAACCTCCGTGAAATTTATAACATATCAAGGAAGAATGAACCTTTTGTTCGCTATATGAACCAAAAATATTCCTAAAACACACAGCGATTTGCTTATCCGACAAGTTTAACAAGACGATGTTGCAGTTTTGCTCTCGTTATGTTCTATTCTATTCAATGTTGTTGTTGCAGTAAACGGTGTTCCAGCTATCGACCAATCAGAATACGCAAATGAAAGGATTCTGGGAGGGGTTTCCCGAAACTTTGTTATTTTTGGCGCGCTTGATTTTCACTGAACTGTACCGTAGTACACGTGAAACAATACACTTCCGGCGCCCGATTGAAACAAAAAAACTAAAAGTAAACGAACATTTGTTGATGAATGGAGATGATTTTTTATAAAAACAGTTAAATATTGATAAACAAACAAAGACAAGAAGAGTTTGGACTTTTTATGCACTTTAACGACTCATATAATGTTAACCAATGAATTCCGGGAAAGTACGGAAAACGTTCCTTTAGACTCGGCACGTTGGCGCATGATAACACACAGTGGATTGTGTACATGAAGGTTTTTTGCAAGGTGCGTGTGTGCTGATTTATTTATCGATTTACGGGTAATAACGAACCATATTACCAGGTATTCGACGGCATTCGTCTTTTTTATTCATAGTATGCATGTGCATTGCCGAAAAACATCAAAATCGGGCTTAAAATTAAACTTTATCATCTGCGTGTTTTCTACCTGGTTTTTTGCACTTTGGGTCTTGACCTTTGTGACGCGTAGTAGTCACTAGGTCGAGATTGTTTGACTAATCCAGGATCCTGAACAACACACAAATCAAACGAACATTCATTATATTTATTTGATATGAATAAAAAAGTATCAAGACATAATACGAATATATCCAGGCGCGTAGTGGGAGTGGGTGTTGACAAGGTCCTGTGCCTGTGTGGCACCATGTGATAAAAATAGTGCACATTGATTATCGTGATTTTAGAGTACAAATATAAAAAATTATATTATCTCATAGGTGTCATCAATTGACACAGTATGCGTTTCCCCAGAACAAATAGATATTTGTCGGGTACGATTAACGAAAGTATGAAACGTTTCGGGACGAATCGTATTTTCATCCTGAATTTTCATCAGCAACTCGGTTTCACGATAAAACTGAAGATGCACGCACAAGTTTGACAAATATTTAATAAAATAATAAGTTGATACTCTAGATATAGGAAAATAAGATGAATAAAACCGAAAATACCAACCATTTGCTATTCATCAACACAGCATCACAACACGAATTCGCATCACCGCACAAATTGTCTCCCTTGTTTACAAATCAAAGAACTGAAAGAAGTGGGAGTGCGCAGATAAATCTACAATAAAAAAATTAACTGCATTAATTTTGTAACTACACATTTCTCCCTATAATAATAAATATTATGAGTTGAACACTGATGAGATATTAGTTAGAATGCCCTCGTTATTGGATATTAAACCTCTTGGTTTTAATCAATAATAAAGATATGAACCGTTCTCTAGAAAAACAGGGCTCTATATATAGTCAGATAAAATGCGAAATTATTGATAATAATATGGTTAGAAAGACGAGTCTCTTGTAAAACGTTAATTTACGAAAGTTTGAGCTAGTAATAACTTACATTTGCGAAGTTAAATACTTTTTTAATCAACCATCACTACAGTACCGCCTACTTTTTGAGTGACGTCGCAAACGTCATTCGAACGTTTTAGACGTAACGTACGTTAACTGGCATTTCATAAATCCAGAATCTGATGAATTATTGATGTAAGCGTTTCAAAATTACAGTATATCACATTATAAAATCATAATTATATTTTAATAAAACGTGTCAAAATCACGTGTGTCTGCCTATAACAAATCGACAGACATACACTTGTGTAGCTAGTAATTTGAACAACTTATCCCAAGTTTTCTCATTACGAGTATTTTTTTAAACTGGTCACCATAGCAACGACATAAGTTTGTTAAACATAATATATGCGAAAAAATAAACCTAGAAGATGGTTCTATACTATCCAATTAATTAAGTATTAAATCAAAGGGCGTTATTTTCTACTCATATTAGACACTTTTCTATTTTATTTTTTCAATGTGACTATAAGCCCAGGTTTCCTGGAGAACGACGCAAATGTCTAAACATGTATACGTTATATTGTTTGTATTTCGATAATTTGTATTGAACTTATTGATCTAGAAGTTTGCGATAGCATTCCTCTGTTATTAGGGCATTATGTAACGTTACATATTTATCTTCATGTCTAGTGTGTTATCTATACCCAGATATATATGAGTACAAGTACATGCAAGTTGTATGTTAACTACCCGTATTTGTATTTGAATTGATTTTATTTATCTATAAATCTCAATCTTAATAATAAGTTTGTTTTCTTCAAATCACTGATAAGATATTCAATACCACCATGTAATGGATCTATATGTATCCTACAATGTAAAGGCCCAGTCTGCCTAAGCCTGAAACCAGCAATATTGCACTAATTGAGGGCATACTTGTAAAGGAACATCCCTGTAACGTTAAACAAGTCTACACGTGCTTTCCACAGTTCAGTGTGAACTCAATAGATTAATGCACATGCCTACGAAGTTATATCACTAGCTACAATTTTAAATCTGCAATATATATTGAATAGGTGAAAAATTGGGAAGTAACAATAGCAGTTTGTGAAATAATTTCGTTGGCCTGTGGTTGATTAAATGTACACATTTTCGCTGTGAAAATAAGCTTCTAAGTTACGTACATCCTGCGAACAAACATGAGATGGTCAAGAGAAAGGATGTCGCAGTTTCTTCAAACGAGCTAGCCTACCAAGAACCCAACATGGAACTGTCAAGATGGTACGCACACACTTCCTGAAGATTTGGTGGTAATGATTTGGTGTTCTCATGACTGTGGCAATTTAAGAATCCATTGCCATTTTTGGCCAGACATGCATTTACAGTTACTGTTGTGCACATGTGTGCATCCATATCGACATGACTAGATATCTGAAGAGAGTCATGAATCTTACCTTTTTTGTCGTCAAACTGTTGACAACATATCCAGAACAGGAAGTTCGACATATCAAATTATGCACAACCCATTTTGGTATGGATATGTTGGATCCCCCAACGTTACCCTATTAGACTGATCATTGATCAATAGATATTTAAAGTCAGCATCACAAGGCGCTTCTTATGCGCCTATATTTTCATGAAAATCGAAACTTGTCATGTTGACCAAACTGAAGTTGAAAAAGCTTATTTTACCAGAAGTAAAGAGTATTTTCTGACAGTACTGTTGTTCTAGTTTTTCGTTAAATATCGAGTGTGTACAAGTGTAAGTTTACGACCTTCTCACTCTAAGCCAGCGCAATGGTGATGCACTTTGTACGATTATTGTTCAACCAGCGTATTATTTTTCGAAACTTAGCTAGTTTGGGAACTTGACTATCCAGTGATGTACGAGGATGACTTTTACATGCGACTGTTAAAATCAATGATGCACATCTGCTACACATGCATTATGCCTCGCCATTGTTATTCTCTACTGCCGGATCGTAATTTAATGAAGTGTTATCTTTTTGACGCATCTTTCGCTTACGTGCAATCTATTATAATTCCAAATCGTTAATTCTACCACAGGTATTAATGTCTATGATTCTACAAAAATACATCTGCATGTCGAGGAAGAACCACTGCAAACATACATGTTCATCGATTTACTGGTATGGACACGAAATAATTGTAACAGGCACAAAATACATTACCTCTCAAGCTTCGACATTTTCGGCTCTGTCTAAACAGCAGTACCCTGGCTAACACATATAACCGGGGTCTACACCTCGTTTTTATATTAAAATATTTCATGTGTTACAACGCGCGGAAATCAAACCGGACGTATGCTAGCGAACTGAATAGTTTAATTGTTGATATGTATGTCCAAAACAGGATATGGTTATTAATAATTTAATCCAACCAGAGCGGTATGAAGTGCACTCCCTGATGTTTCAACATATTGATAGACTGGCACATGGTGCGCGGTGGCCTATCGGTAGGGTGCGCGCTTTGTGATTGAAAGGTCCGGGTTCAACCCTCGTCTTGACCACTTGTTAATTTCTCTGACTGAGCAAGAATAACCCACATGCTCCACTTCACCAAGGTGTAAATTGGTACCTGTGAGGGCAGTGTCTATTCCTGGGTATCGCGGATCGATGCTGGCTGCCACACCCTAAAGAGAGAAATAGTCACAAGGCGACTCGAATATAGGTTTAATGATCAGGGGAAGTAACAATGTCATAGGGCGGTTAGACAGCTGAAAACGGATCTCGAAAATTGTGCTTTATACATTCATCACCGTGTATCCGGTGTTGTATGTATTTCACTGAAAATACATGCACATACAATTTATTATTTATAACACGATGAATACATTTACTGTTTAAAGTAATTTTCTTTTCATAGAGCTAAACGACTGGGGTTAATGTTCACGTACAATATAAGATTATATCCTCAAAAATACGAAGTGAATGATTTATCTATTGTAGTTGCTTTAACCGGGCGTATCATATTTTTATGTCGCTGTCTGAAACACCATGATATAGGCCTAAGATTGGTATCAGCATGCATGGGTTCCATCCATATATTTTCGCAAGAAGGGGTCATTATCTGTTTTTTACTCAAAGATAAAATGCCATTTATGCAAGGTTAATGCATGAACTGCACACATTCCTGGACTCAGTAGAGCTTTGTTATCTTTTGTTGTATCATTTGTATTGCATACAAAATATTCTTAAGAGAGCTTTTTTATATTCACTAATATCTCATTAATTATTCGGTTATTTTACGCGATTCAATAAAAAGCAATATTTATTATACATATTTTAGCTTTACGTGAATTTCCGTTGCATTTAATCATAGATATCCAACACGTGTTGGTGGACGTCTTTGATTTGATTCAATGTAAGATTAATTGAACCAGGAAATGCATCCAAATATATTATACAGACTATATGTTCACAATAGAACTAGGCGTATCCTAGTTATTTAGCTGAGATTCATGTATATGATCACTTTTTTTCTTTATATATTTTATTTATCTTATAGTTTATTATTTAAGGCACTTTCCAACTTCGGGTGATAAACCCCAATTTTTACCACCATAACTTAATATTAGTAAAACAACGTTACCTCCCTTGATATAAAGGAAAGTAAATCCGAGTTGCCTCATCTGGCTTTCAGGGGAAGTAACACTTATTTTACAGAGTTCCCATCTATGAGTTCCCTACCTTGCTTTTCAGGGAAGTACGTCTTTTACTTCAAAGTTCCCTCCCCTTATTTAAAATAAGTCGGACCGAAATCCAAACTCCCTGCGGATGGCGCCACCTAGTTCCACAGGTTTGTACGGGATGGAAATAAGCGCTGTGAGGAGTGTGACCGAAATCCACCCCAGCTTTTCAAGGGAAATCACTCTTACTGATTAAAGAGAATCAACTCCCTTGATTTTCAGGGGAACTTGGATTTTAATAATTCAGTCTAACAGAGGGTGGCACGGTGGTCTAGTGGTAAGACGCTAGACTGCTGATCGAGAGACTTGGTCATTTCAGAAACGCTATTTAGTGTTTCCCACCCAACTAGAGATGATCCTGGTTGGTAACCGAGGGGTAGTCTCGCGTGTATCGGTGCTTTACACCGGGCACGGTAAAGAACCAAGGAATCTATTCGAAACGAGCTAGGGTATCGCACCCGGATTCCTTGTATCTCACTTCTGTTTCTTCATTGATTGTCTGCCCCTGCCAGACACTGCCAATAATATCTCGGCCGTTTTGTATATGCCGAAAGGCCCTACAACGTATTTATCCAGATCCAGAGCTCTCTTCACTGAAATTCAGAGAAAGTCATTCTAACCGATTTAAAATAAGCCGAACAGAGTTCCCTCCCCCGAGTAAGTTTTTTTTGTGTCTCTTCGGTGGCGAGGATAAATAAAAGCATATACACAAGCTCTGCCGACTAGTACTCAATACGCTGATTAATGTAACATATAAATATAATCATATTTACAATGAACACAAGCACATTATAGATTATGTGTTGCATTCAAATATTTTTATAAGCATTTTATATGTTTTACATATTCACAAGTTGAAGGTTTAAGTTACAATACAACATAATGACATCCGCCACATGATATTAACTTGTATACCGTCAACATCCACTTCTCTATGCTAAATGCTAACACGCTAAATGGATTTAGTTGAGAGAGATGGACCGTATCGGTCGTTGTCAGTAAATGTTTACTGTACAATCGGGAAATCTCGACCGTTTCCGACATACAATTGCGGTATAAATGTACTTTAGCAATGAGAAGAACAGTTTTCTATCGAAACGGGCATGAAAGAAATCTGCTCGACTTGGGGGAGAACTAGGAAAAATATAAAACTCGAGCTGTCGCCATTCGGCAGAATAATATACTTCCCGTCGACAAAGGACCATTAGTTCTGGCAAAAAGCATCGCGGCACAAATTCTTTACCTCGCTCAGATCTACATGTTAAGGTTGTTCATGTGTATACGTTTGGAGGGAGTCCTTAAAACTGTAGGAGGAGTTGCTCCCAGAAGAATCGGTCTACGGACAGACGGGCGGACGAGCTGAAAGAGTAAACCCACTTACAACATACGTTGTGAAGGGGGTATATAAATCAAAGAAGAAAAGAAAGCTGTAGTCATTGCCCTTTGTGCCTCCGGACTAGGTAGGTAGGATAGCAAGGTTAAGAGGCCGAAGTTATCAGAATGGTTCTGTAACACGCAGTGGTATTATAGAAAACATTCGACAAGGACCCCAAGAAAAGTTGTGAGTATCCCTCGTCCAATCAGAGTGGTTATTAAAAAAAGCTTAACGTTACAATACCCAAATAATACGAGGATGAAACCTTTATTGGTCAAATATTTTCTATAAAATCTGCAACATTTATTAAATAAATACTGTAAACCCAAAGATACAACACGTTGGCCATACTACACCCACCTTTTCTAGATGTAAACCATAAACCTAAAGATAAAATAATTTGGCCTTATTTACACAGTCGCACTGGACCGGCTACGCGCATTAAGTAGAGTGGGTGTGCGTTTCTAGACCATTCACCACAATGCAGGAAGATAAAGTAGCATAGGCTTAGCTATTACAGTTTCGAATTAATCAACATTGTACAATGGGACAGTGTAGTGTCAACATTGCAACAATAGTGTTAAACAGTTAATACATTCGGATACATCTGCATTGTACGGACATTTGGATATGTAACTTAAGTTTAAGGTAGGTGATCATCTATTTAACGGTCATATGAATTTTTTAAAGCGATACTTTTACACTTAAGTTATTATGTGGACTTTTTGACATTTACAATAACCTTAACCTTGAGTACAAACACTAGAAAACTGATTACATGTACTGAACAATGATACACTGGCCATTGTTGCCGTGTATACATGACAAAACATTTTCGTTTTGGGCTTAAATTTGATGCTTTTATTATTCGGATTGTGTAGTTTGACTTTCTAGTTTTTATGTTTCTACACTTTTCATGAGAACGAATTTCAAACAGAAACACTTTCTGACGGCTGGTGAAAAGTTTGAATATATTATAAGCATGTAGGATTGTTTTCGCTGAAACAGTTAAACGTCGGTTTAGACTTTTTTAAATGCAGATTTTTTCTAGTCGTTACAAAATGACTTCACATGTTTTTGTTTCGTACAAACAGACATAGATAAGTGAGCAAGTGGGAAGTATCAATCATGTTATTTGTTTTGGCCATACCAAATCGTTTCTTCGTTTAGCGTCCGAGGACGGATAGTTTTGGGCATCTTTGGAAAGAAAAACAAAACAAAATGTGTAACCTCTTATATCTTCAAAATCCCAATGATTGAGATATCGCTTTCATACTATTCATACTTATTCACCATCAGGTCCCAAACTCCTACAAGAAAAACAAAACAAAATGTGTAACCTCTTATATCTTCAAAATCCCAATGATTGAGATATCGCTTTCATACTATTCATACTTATTCACCATCAGGTCCCAAACACCTACACAGCAGTAGGTTTCTCACAAACAAGTTTTAAGTTAATTCAGGAAGTTATTATGATTGGCAATTCTGGAAAGCTATATTTGTTAACAACAGACCTACATGTATAATGTTGAGGATATAAGTCATTATAACTTGTTGTTTTTCGAGTGTTTTGTCTCAGGATAGCTACACAGGTTTTCGAGCTTAAGGTAGACGCTAAACGAAGAAACGATTTGGTATGGCCTTATTATAAAGACGCAGTCATTTGATATCAGAGCAGATGCAAATAAAATCCAGCTATCCCTTAGTTTGCATGAGCGAGTACAATATATTATTATCTTACGTTGATAATAATCTTATCTATGACACATAGAAGACAAGGACATGAAGACAGAGCTTACATTATTTGTCCAGTACGGGAGGAAACATTTCGAGTATATTGTAACATAGACTCGTTCATTTGCTGAGTCCGATAAAAAATGTTATTATTCTATGCAACTATACATGTATAAAGAGAGTAGGGGATGGGGCTTATATCCATTTATACACAGTGACATTGTAGTTGTTGTTTGAAGTGATCTACATAATATATATTAGCTTGGAGATATTGACCTGGTCTTGGTCTTTATGCATGAATATATTATACGGTTCTTTCTCCGGATATAATATCAATTTACGCAAGAAAATCGTGCATCTTCTTAATATAGCTTGACCAGATTAAACAGACACTCATAAAAATCCGTAAAACTTAATTGTCCGGCTGTGCTCTGTTGTATTCGATTTGAATGCTAACTTATTATATACCGTTATCTCCGGACTTTTATTACAAATTATGCAACGAGTCTCAATTTAATCTGATAGGACTATACTCTCCAATTATGAAAACATGCAGCCGGGTTTATAAATATATGCAATAATATCGACATAATCGTGTTAAATTCGCTAAGCTAACGTTGTTTACCCACTTGCAAAATTTAGCTAGATTTTATTTACGTCTGCTCTGATATCATATGTCTGCATCCAGTGGTCAAGCATTTATCGCAAAAGTTACTGATAAAGATCTAGGTAATACTATGTCGAGGGTATTCATAATTTTTGACATGTACTTGTTGTAAATCTTGACCACGATAGAAAGGCCAAGATAAAATGAAAGTGCGGTTCTGACAACCCCTTACTAACCTATATACACCCCGCCTTAATAAAACGTGTTATAGCAATTTTGTTGGAAGTCAACTAAACCAACTATTGACTTTACAGTGCATAACATCAATAATTTATTAAATATAATCATAAAAATATTTTGTAAAAAACTTTTCCTACCGACCTTAAAATTAACGATATGCAATAAAAATCATTGGATCGAATCTCACTGTTGAACCAGAATTTGTGGAAGTCTCGTCCATTTTGTTATGTATGGCTTTGTTCGGGAAGGCTAATATCCGGGTTTTTTTTTCAAATTCTGAACCATGTTTTATGGAAAATCTCATAATTAACCCTTCGATTTTATCACAGTCATATTACATTCTACCTCTGTGGTTTTATTATGGATTTTTATTGGACCCGTTTCTCTTTTTTAATTTCTGAACCGGAACTTTAACTTTACGGAGAGGACTAATCCGGTCACCCGACTAGATAATATATTTTATCAATCAAATAGCATAACATTTTTCAATTTTCGCTAGATTTTATTTTGGGCTTGATTAAGTCTGGCCACCCGACTAGATAATATATTTTATCAATCAAATAGCATAACATTTTTTAATTTTCGCTAGATTTTATCTTGGGCTTGATTTAGTCCGGCCACCCGACTAGATAATATATTTTATCAATCAAATAGCATATTAACATTTTTCAATTTTCGCTAGATTTTATTTTGGGCTTGATTTAGTCCGGCCACCCGACTAGATAATATATTTTATCAACCAAATAGCATAACATTTTTCAATTTTCGCTAGATTTTATTTTGGGCTTGATTATCTCCTATGATTGAGGGTGCAAAGGGAAATAATTTAATGAGAAAATAGTAGAGTGAGTAGTTGTCTTTCTAAACATAGGGTATGTTAGACAGACTAGGAGAGAACAAGTATCAGCAGTGCTCTGACTTTTGTACGACTGCATTCTGATCACCTCGGTATTTATGCATTGCAGTTTATTTACCGGAGACAAACGGAAATGACCGAGCTTTCACGACTGGCACTGCTGTCGACACGCCACCACACAACCTTCTTTTATGAGGGCCCTTTTCATTGAAACAAACATTGGAAAATAACATTGGAAAATAACATTGGAAAATAACATTGTCATTGGTAGCATGATAAAAAGGCAAAAGCATTAACCCGAGTCCGTTTTTTGTTTCAACAATATAAACACGATCAAAAGTTGAGGTCGGATGATAAGATGGCTTTTTAGAGAGGCGAGTATTTTGCGATGACTTTAAAAAAAGTTGGATTTTGAAGCGTGAGAATATTGACAACTTGGACTCATGGTGAACTTTTTTGTAAAGGTAAACTCGCCGCGATGAACATGTCCTCGTGATCATTGGACCTAAATTTTATCGCCCGGAACAAAATATTGAGATATATATTTTTTCCGGACCATAAACTACCATTTCCAAGGTTATGTGAAGCGCCATTCTGATCACCTCGGCGTTTATGCAAATTTTGCAATACACGGATACACACGGAAATGACCGAACTTTCACGATTGGTGAAGTTTGTGTGTGTGTTTCCCGACTGCAATTAGTCCACTGTCAGACTCACAGGTGCTTGGCACGTGTATATGACCCCCTATGGCTCTCTCTTCAACCCACAATTTTTTTAAATCAGATGATATATGTTTATAATGTTCGGAACACATATTTACAAAGATGTAACTATATGTCATGTTTCTGTCCAATATTGCAATTACAGAATGGCAAAAAGGTACGATGAATTTAAATCAGACAGGGATGGTAGCACTCAACCTAACCAGCCGAGCGCATATTTCAGAAACACCACAATACAACTACACTGAGCAATGCCCACACTTAAGCCAAAGAAACAAATAAAAATCCAAACCTCCCGCCGAAAAAGTGCGTGTACATTACTATTTAAGGTATTTTTCGCATTACTTCATGTGTGAAACAATGCCATGGGGTATTTTACTACAGACGAATCTTCGTTTATCTTACTAGTATCAAGTTATTGTAACGATATTCTATTGTTACTGTGTGGATTGTATTGTCTGTTAATTAGAATTAGAACATGGTAGGTCAGTGCCCCAGGGATACGTCTATAAATAATTATGCTCTAACCCACATATCTATATTCAGTATAGCTTGGCCAATTTGACACGAGCCTGACCTATTGATTACCATAACTTAAAAGTCGATGTATTGTCTTCGTTTACAAAACCCATTGTATGTTTTCATAATCGGGGAGTATCACGAAGACGCTCGAGATGTAATACAAACACAAATCTGTAATACCGCAATTGCACGATTTGCTTGCGGAAATTGATATATTCAAAGCAAGAACATTGTAATACATTTGTATATTCTTGCATAAAGGTCAGGCTCAGGTCAAAATAGCCAAGCTATAACAACGCAATATTCTCAAGGATGAAATGGTCTTGGAGAGTTTGACTTGATCCTGACCTTTATATATGAATATATTACAAGGTTCTTGCTTTGAATATACATGTATCAATTTCCGCAAGCAAATCGTGCAATATCGGTATTTCAAGTTTGTGTTAATATTACACATCGAGCGTCTTCGTGATGCTCTCCGATTATTATGAAAACATACGACAGAGTTTATAAATATAGACAAGGTTTCGGCTGTGAAATTATGCTAATTAAAAGGTTAGGAAGGTGTCTAATTCGCTTTATATTTGCATGTATAATTCGCCGGCTTAGAATGAGAAGGTCGTAACTACAAAATCATTATGTTGAGAAAACAAGAAAAACTGTCTAACAATCACTCTTTGCTTATGGTAAAAACAAGCTTTAACAACCTCGGTTTGGTCAACATGACAAATTCCGACTTTCATGAAAGTTGACTCGCAAGAAGCGCCTTATGATGTAGATTTCAAATATCCATTAGTCTTAAAAGGTCGTATTTATGACCTTCTCATTCTAAACCAGCGAATTATAGGTTGTAGTTTAACCTATGGTGGAGTATTAAATGTAATTCTAATCGTAACATTTGATTAATTAACAATGCAAATGAGGTACATTTACATTCACAAGCCTGTTATGCAATATTATCATAAACGGCCAAAACTAAATAATATAGCGGTCCTGCCGAACATATTTTGTGTCTTAAATTACCCGTAAAACATTATTTGGCACTTTGCTGAATTCACCAAGGATATTATATTAGATTTTCAAATGCATACAATCAATAAAATATTAAATAAATAAAATATTTTCTTACCCACACGCATCCACCATTCATGATACCAGAACCACATTATTTATTTATTTCGACCAAATGTGAATTATTTATATTGATATTAAACAGTGTGTACTGTCAGCAAACTTTATATTCAGTCCTTGAATTTAAAACTTAATATCAAAGTTTAGTTGTGATTTTCAACAGATAAGAAAAAAGAAGCATGTAAACTGCAAACACCCACAACAATGCTATACATACGAGTATAGCGCTTAATGCTTTAAACATTTTTTACAAAAAGGGAAATTGGATACCCTCGTTGTGATGGATAACATCAAAAACGAGATTTCGTGAGCGACTAATACAATTTTGGTAAAAAACTTGTTTTACGATCGCCCTTAATAAATAAGTAAATAAACTAATCTAGTAATGTTAAACAAATTTTGTTTTCTACTGCCGTGCCAAAAGAGTTGTCTTTCTTTGTTTACTGCCCTTTGCTGATGTTCATAAGTAGTGGAGTACTAATTGCTTGGTTAGCTAGCTAGGCACACTACACGCAATGATTCAACTGACAATTATTCCCCAAGTGACCGACGAATATCAATCCAATTCAATCTAAATCTATTATCAATCAGCATAATACATGTTTTTGTCAACTGTAGTAATATGTTAGTTTAGTTTAAACATATTTATTTCCCCAAATATATTACAGTATGCATACAATATACAGTACAAAAAACATAAACATAAGGAAAGGGGAATAGAACGAAAGACACTTGGTCTTATTAAATTCTTCTCCCTGGATTGACTTCCAGTTTAATAAAAAACAAAAATATCAACAATTGAGCTATATTAAAATATGTTAGTTCTGTATATTTTTTTATTATAATATGTATGATTGTTTAACGGAGGTCGTTGATGTGCGCCACCAAATGATCTGTTTAACAGTAACCGTGCGCCTTTCTTGTGCATTATTCCATTTATTACACGCTTAATCGCTGCACTATGGGACACTTTTCTATTAAACTGTAAACTCATTAATTTCGATGGGACAAACTTTCGTGATTTTGGTAAAAAACACTATTTCGATAGGACGTAACATGGATTTTGAATTTATTTCAAAGAATAAATACAAAGCCCGAAGGGTCAATATTATTGTTCATCGGGATTTAATTTCGTGGTTGAAAGTAAACCACGAAATCCACGAAAGTCAATCTCCACGAAAATGAATGAGTTTACAGCATATAATAGTTTAATTGTTATTGATCATTAATTTATGCAAATAAACATTAATGTTTTTTGTTGAATAAATTATCATAACATAGTAGGACATTTCTCGTAAACGCCACAGAACTCCAAAGTATTAACATAGTAGCGCGTTCATTATTATGCCTGATATTTTCTCCCAGCATAGCAACCTTTTCCAATACAGCGTCGGTATTATCCGTCGGCGTATCATATAGGCGATAAAACATTAAGCGAGATATGCCAAACCAATTTGCACGTGCCTGAGTTAGTGTGGCGCTTTATAATTTTTGTGCAATGTTGATTTAGTGTAAAATTGATAAAACGTGATTTTACTCGATGTTCTCGAGAAAACAAAGTGAGTAGTTTTTCGTGTAATTCTTAGAAATATTATTTCTGTTTTGTGTGTGTTTGTAAATTGTGTTGTTGTGTAAATGTAGGTCTACCTAATACATACGCTCGTATGCTGATTATTATAGCTATTGTGTAGTGGTAAAATATCCCACACTCGGATGCAAAACTCATTGGAATTTTGGCATTTATTTCTGCGAAGCTGTTCTGTAAATACTGATTCCGCGTGTGTAGTATTGTTCACTATGGGATATTTTGCTGTGGGTGTCAGGAGTTATCGATAATCTGTAATATGGTTATACTGGAACATGGCTAGGGTGCAATGACTTCTCGTACTTCTGGGACGTCTTGTTTACCGGGACTATAGATGCATGATGATATCATTTAATTGGATTTATGATATTTCTATTGATTCATGCTGGCCTTTAGTTAATACTAATCTATGTAAGACCGATTGTGAATCAAGTTTTCCAACTTATATATTTCACCCTCGACACCTCACTTATGATGTTATCCATCGCCAGGAGGGTATGAAATATATACGATACTGACCCTTGACTAGATCAATGTGGTTTCACGGCACTCACGCGGCGACAAGGCTGGTGTACATATGCTTTCGGTTATCGTAAGAAGGCATACACTTTGAAATGTATTGTATCCCAATAAGTCATAATTTTACTTGTGTGTGCTCGGGAGTTACATTTAATTATAATCGCAATAACTGGACTGGTTCGATAACATATCGTCTGCAACTCCAAAAGTTGAAAGAACAGTACCACAAGTCGAAATACCGCCCCAGGTACCTTGTGTCAACTGTAAAAATCTTTCAAACTCTAGACAATTCTCTTTGACACTTATATTTACATCTCGAGATGACGGTATCCATGTAAGTATATTTCTACCATATAATGTCAATTTCCATACAATTCTGGTGTTATTCTCTTGTGCACACTGTTTGCACATTTTATTGTCATAGTGTTGTGTTCATAGAAGATTCGGACAGTGCTAGTAAATATTTAATGACTTTACAACGACGTTACGTAATACATTTACGACTTGACATAACCCATCAGCGACCCATATGCTACTCACCACAATAAAACCTGACTGGTTCGATATCGTAGCTAACTGGAAAATTATTCTTGAAAAAAAGCCCGCGTAAAATCCACATGGAGATAAAATCAATATGGTAACCACATTATCAAGTTATGTGCAGTATTAGATAAAACATATCTGGTCCCATAGAGTCCTGACAGAGTCTGGCTATGCTTTGGAACCGAAACTATCGATATTTATATAGGCCTAGCTAGCCCAGGCGAAAAACGCAGACACCGAATTTGAAGTTTCGTACACATGTACATTAGATATTGGCCTACACTTGCCTTCCATTTCTCAATACGTGTATGTGCATTTCATAAATTTTATACGTGTTCGTACACTGCATTATGTATTAGCTTTTGTATTCTATAAACCACGTTCGTGCATATACACAATGTGAATATATGATATTAATCTACATACTGGCTCTATTCGATTTGTCATGATGTATAACTGAAGTAGTACTGTACAATAGTGGTATTTTAATCAACTTAATTATCCCCCGCTGCAGTACACATGCATTTATAAATGCACGGCTGAACAATGATTTGTAAATGATTGTTGTTCGCCCGCTATGAAACTGGGGCAATCACCAATTGTAAATCATACATGTAAAACTGTAAGCTACAACGTATCCAGTATGTCAGAACGCTTTAGTTAAACAATGCTGCAATGTATCTACATCGCCATCTTTCCCAAAGATTAAGAATGAACTGGTTACTCGAAAAAATCATTTTCAGGATGTTTATTTACATACAGCTAAAAATAGAAACACTCCATAGCTGTGTGTATAGTGGTTCTTATATACTGTGTTCCCAGACCACTGATTACCGGGCACTGACGTGGAATTATTTGTATACTATCTGTATGAATATCTGTCGCGGATCTAGGCTATCTATTACGGGGGCTAATGGTATGCAAATGTCCAAGCAACTATAGTCACCCAGGATAATTTGATGCTTACAAACATTGACCATATTGGTCTAATGTAGCAAATTGGTTACTTAAATAAACACATACGGTCAACTAAAATAATATAACTAGATCGTACCAGCTTGATTTTTTCACATATGTGACTTATTCCAAAATTTCCCGCCTTTCTTGTTATCCTGGTCCCACTATAGATTACTATAGTTGGGATAAAGGATTCGTAAACAAAAGTTAGGATTAAGTCAACATTTCCGCACTATCATAAGTTTTGCATCGTAAAACATTGCTAAATCGTACCAGCTTGATATTTCACATATGTGGCTAATTCCAAATTTTCCCGCCTTTCTTGTTATCCTGGGCCCACTATTGTAATCTGTAGTGGGAAAGTAGGTTTCATTCATAAAAGTTAGGATCAAGTCAACCTTTCCGAACTATCATAAGTTTTATGTCGTAAACATTCCACATGTGGGACGTTACGTTTTGTCCGGGTATATACTTGATCTCCGGTTTTTCGTATAAACATCGATTGTACCATCGTAAAATTATCACCTTTATTATAATTGAATGCTACTGGTTCATTTCACAGGTGGTATAATCACAGGCCTAAGAGATTATATCACAAACGACATTTTTTACTTCCCCATTTTTTTCATCCATTCAATATAGTATAATTGTTTTAACTTACGAATGAGTGAAAATTTGGGGATGATAAATTCTTTTTTTTAATACAATTTCTTAGGCCTGTGGTATAATAAACCTAGTTCGATCCGAATACAAGACATATACGTTTATTCCATAACAAAACAAAAACATTTATAAAGCAAGAAAACACGCCGTTTTCATAACTTCATATTCTAACACAATTCTCGCCAACAACATAGTAATATACATTGTATTTCGATTATATATAATGAAATGATGTAAAGATATAAGTCACTCAACAAGTTTAGAATAACCCTGCAATCATTCAATCTTTTTACCAACATTATTTCCTTTGGGGTTTAGTGTCAATACGCGCAGATGTAAAAATAAAGAACACATTTCAATTGAATTGAATTGAATTGAATTGAATTGAATTGAATTGAACGAGCCAAACTTCCGGTTATCGCGATAAGTCGGACACGTTAGATTTTAATATAGTCTTCCAATAAGTCATACAGTGATCGGATTTACAGGTGTTTTCATCCCTAATAAGTTATACAAGTTGAATTCTGTAGTATGCCTATTCTAATAAGTCATTATAGTGATTTAGCTATTATCCGGTAGATAGGGCTACATTTATACATTGGGCCTAGCTACGGACTACCATCATAAAGAATTAATATATTAAACTTATCGCCACTGGGTAAGTTACTTTTTGTAACACCCTGTATTTTCGTTTAAGTTACGTCACACTTTCCATTACGTCACTTCCTTTCTGTATGGTTCTGTTGAGATAAAGGTCAAATGCAATCTTTTTATATTTTTTCTACTGAGGGTGCTTGTCAATAAGTTTAGGGGTCTTGGGTTGTGTTTTGGTGCAATTTATATAAAAAGCATCGGGTCCTGTGGTTGGATAACCAGTACAGGTCGATTCCCAAACACAATGAATAGACCGATACCACTTTTTAAAATAGATTTAGGTCTCTAATAAGCTAATAACATAAAAGTGTGAAATCTAACGCCTGTGGTTAATATCAACTTAGATCTAATTAATTAAGCATGTATGTGATGTAGTGACTCAAATTGTTTTATTCAGAATTATTTGGCATTCTGGCTTAAATATGAAAGTGAAAGTTGGGTTGGGGCTAACGCACTTTGGTCAAACCGTACGTGTGACATGACCCACTACTTTTTTCATTTGTTTGATGATCAGCTGCTGGATGCTATTTCTATTTATTAACTTATTTTGAGAGGGCCACATGGACACAAAGTTGCCATTTTGTTGGCTGACATTGGTCACTTTATACTGAGTTAAAGGACAATTCTAGTTGGTGGTTTTTGACCTCTATATAGGGTTATCCTACCACAGGGACCTGATATTTTTTATAAAGATTTCTAAATTGATATGTTTGTAGATAAAATGAAATCTAGGAAATAGATAGACAATGATAACAGATTTCGGCACACCGAGTCTCTTTTGTCGGTAAACAAAATCAAATTACTGACAGTACTGGTCGGACGATGCTTTTGTAAAGGTTGAAAACAATGTCATGGTTCGTACATCTTTCTAAGTGCATTTATCTGCAGTAGCTGTGAGAGACTTGCGTTTTGTGTACAAACCCTTGCTCATGAAGGTTTCCACATGAATAATGCAGTATTAGATGTCATATTCCTGACCAAACGTTTCATTCCAATGCTTCATGAAAATGTTTCTAGTATAAAAAACTGTTTTTTTTCATTTGCCTGTGACACGTTTCACCGACTTACCAAAATAATAACTCAAATAGACCGAGATTTAGATCTATGTATACACAATATACTGTCAAATCATTTAATTCCGATGGGGAAAAATCGTAGTTTTGGTAAAAAAAGACCATTTCGATGGGGGTCTTAAGGTTTGTATTCTGCATTTCATGTAATAAGTACAAGGGTCAACATTATGATTGTTCGATGGGATTTGATTTCTTGGTTAAAGGTTGACCTCAAATCCAAGTAATTTAATCCCCACGAAATTTATTATGCAATATTACAAATTTACGATATGATACATGTAGGTGATATTCTCTCAGCTGGAACTGTTTCTGGTCCACTCACCTTATGACGGAAGGCAGTCAAATTCACATATTCCTTTCAACAATTTGTGTTTTTTTTTACTGTTTTATACAGTTGTTTACTGCTATGAAATCACTAGACAGTGAAATGTACTTTTGACAGGGGCGTATCTAGGCACATTAGACTAGAGATATATATAGCTTGGCCGATTTGACACGAGCCTGACCTTTTGATTAGCATAATATCACAGTTGATATATTGCCAACGCTTATAACACCGATTGTATGTTTTTATAATCGGGGAGTATCACGAAGACGCTCGAGATGTAATACAAACACGAAATTGAGATACCGATATCGCACGATTTGCTTGCGGAAATTGATATATGCACAGCAACAACCTTGTAATATATTCCAGCTCAAAGGTCAGGCTAAGGTAAAAAAAGCCAAGCTATGCAAATATCTAAATGTTAGTTCAGGTCCTAGTTAGGGGCTGAGTTTCGCGAACCTAGACAATTATTGACTGTGTGCGTTTTGTCTCTCGATAGGGTCCTGTGTAAATTACATGAACTTAAGACTTAGGATGGTATTCAAACTTGATATTATTTAGGCTAATTGGAGAATGAGGATAGCCAATCCTATCGCCGGTATGAGAGTTTATTATGGTGAGTTCTGATGTGATATGTGTGGCTTTAACAGTTTAAGTCTATTGAGATACTAGTATACAGTTCCCACCATTAATAAGTACACACTTTTTGACAGATGCAGAATTATAATTGGTTTAGTTATTCAATATCTTTTTGTTAGACGGTAACAATTATTGTCATTTCTGAAACTACAGTTATTAAAGGAGTAAAAAATGTGAGAGCTATAAAGATGGACATTTATGAATTTAAAAAAAGCAATGGGGTCCAAGGGGCTGAATTTGCCTTTTTAAGACCAAGTTGCCTTTCAAAGCTTTCAAAGAAACTTCATATTGTACCTCTAGGGTACCAATCAATGTATGGTCTTTACACTTAATAAGCAAATAATATTCCTGGTCTTCAAAAACAGTGTTGCGTCTCTGTTTTTCAAGTAGTATTATACAGGCAAGTACATGGGTAAATAACCTCTGTTTACTTATTTGTGGTGGGCACTGTATATTGAATAACAATCCAGAAGGGCTCTTAACACAACACATGTCTCATAGAAACGAATAAAACGTTTGTCTGGTTCCCTGTCGTACATTAGCTTTTAGTAATCTAGGGGAGGTAATCCAGACTACCATAACACATGCAAAAATATGCATAATGAGGCATGCTAACTATGGCTGGAGTTTTGCACTTTAACTAATGTCTGCTTTGAGGATCAGCGAGTGTCCGTTTTTTTCGAGTCTTCGAAAACCAACACTTTGTTTGTTGGCTCCAATTAACCAAGCATATGTGAAGTTTCATTGAAATCAGACCAATGGTGTAAATAGGAGGACATGCGTTTGCGAACAAACTTCGCAGACTAGTATGATGGTATCCATCCAGATAGCATACCCATACACGTATGCCAAGCTCAAAAACCTAGTACAAGTATATTTGGGAGAAATAAACACAAAGAAAGTCCGTTCGTCAATTGAAGATTGTGAAATGTAATTAGATCCTGTATTTGTGCAGAGAGTTATGTTAGCAATGTTGTATTAGCTTCTTTCTGAGACATTTTGAGGATAATAGTGTTCAGTTTTATGTGTATACAATCAAACTGGTCTGATGTCTGGTGGCGATTGCCTGCGACCAAAAATCTGATGCAATCACTCTGGGATTGTTCATTCCAGACGTTTTAATCATGGATTTCTAACAGACTGGTGGCTAACACTCGTCGAAGTCGGTGATTTCCGTTTCTCCTATATATCGTTGGCTTAGAATGAGAAGGTCGTAACTACTACTTACAACCTTACAAGACGCATAAACATACATAAAATCTGCAGCATAAGGCGCTTCCTATGTGCTTATTGACATGAAAATCGGAATTTGTCATGTTGACCAAAATGAAGTTGTAAAATAGTAAATTTCAGACAGTTGTTTCTTGTTTTCTCAAAATATCGACTTTGTACTTACGACCTTCTCATACTAAGCCAGCAAAATTTATACGATGAAATGCATAAAGACCAAGGTGATCCAAACCTGGTTTGTGGCCGCAATCGTAAAAGCTCGGCCATTTCCGTTTGTCTCTGAAAGTAGTGAAACGAAAGCACTCCGAAACATGTCGGGTTCTGGGGGTTTAATTAAAAACTCCCAGATAGTATCGGTGTCGCAAAGTTGAATCCAAGAACTTAAAGTATTGGATACTGGGAATTAAAATTTAAGAACTGGAAGTATCAGGTACTTGGAGTGAAGTCAAATCGCTGACAGTGTCGGGTAGTTGGAGTGAAATCAAAGCACTGGCAGTATCGGATTATATGAGTAAAATCAAAGCGATGAAATCTCTGACTGCAAAGGTCTTGTCCTGACCATTTAATGCCATTCTCTTGTGTCATTAAAATGACTATTGACGATTACCTTGCTAAAACAGGCCTTACGATTAGTTTTTAATTTATTAAAGATTTATTTAAGCTTTATCAAAGCCTTACAATTCTCTTAGAAAAACACTCCTATTTCATTACGTTACTAAATGTTTTGGTTATGAAAATATTCGTTTGTTTCTGTTTTCAGTCAGAAGATATAACTGTGGAGGTGGTAGGAAGGGACTGAACTATTCACTAGGATCGATCACAGAAGTAGGAGTAAGATGATGTATATACCGTGTTGTATTCACGTCACGTGTTTTATGTAGACCAATCACAGTGCAGTTCATTCACCGGCACGATCTATGCACATAAAGCAGGCGCATGCGCACGAGAATAATGCTGGCTAAAACACCGCTCACTCTCCTAGTGCGATGTTGTAATAGCAGACGTAGATATTTCGTATGGCCTTTTGTTGCCTTCATTTTTGTATTTTTATACTTTGAAGTAACATTCCCAGTTAGATATATCTTCAAGCATTCCAACGTTAGCAGTGCTTGTGTCATACCTCGGCCAGATCCGTTCGATCCATCTATACTAAAATTTGTTTGGGAGCCGAAACCTCTAAAATGCGAGCGAACACCTCCCATTGTATTTTCAGACATTAACAGCATTGTTCAGTTTAATGATACAGCATTAAAAGAACTAAATCTACAGAAAGAGGAACTTTTTTGCAAATATCGAAAAGTTATACGTAATAATGATGACGCAAGTGTTAAATTTTCTGACGTCACAAAATTTAAACCACCTTTTCAAATTGATGCGGAATTCTTCCACGTGACGTGTTACAAATTGGAAAATGTGGCGGTATTCGACCAGCTACTTACCGGCGCTTCTCAGCAATCTCACAAACGAGAGGTTCCGGTGCTGGATGAATCTCAGGACCATCCAAGTGTATTAATGTTTGGACTTGACTCGGTATCTAGATCGGCTGCAATACGGAAAATGCCGAAGACATTGCGGTATGTGACGGAAAATCTGGGCTCATATGATTTCAAGGGTTACATGAAGGTACTGTCGTTTTTTTTATAATTTTACTCTAAAATAAGGTTTGTTCATCCATCATAAATTATCATCATCCAAAAACTCAATCTCATTTAAATCAGACCCATATTAGATCCACTGTTTTCACTGATATAAGATCTGATGACACTCTGTACGGAGTCATGTCGGTGTGAACTTACACTATCCAATTGAATTGCTACTTCCACACATCTGAAAGTGCAGATAATCTCTGCTGTAGTTTACAACGAGTAAGATGCTTAAACTTTATACATAGAGAGTTAAGTGAACAATACGCACACTATACACACCTGTAGGTGAATAGCCATTATACAACATGTACTGGAGAGGTAATTTGAACGTCACCTATTATGTAGTTTGGTCAGATCTAATTAATAGCGTAAAGGAATGGAGCAAATGTTTGGCTCTGATTTTAATGAGACTGCCAGAAACTACGGTATTCTTGTAAAACTTTCGTCTTGTGGCATGCAGGTAGGTTACTATAGAATCCCGATACAAGTAAACATTCGATCATCGAGGATAATGAATGGATAAGCTTTCAATTTGATCATATCCTGGCACTGTTTTGTTTTTTAACATTTTTATTTTCATAGTACAAGTACTATAGATAATAGTATACCATGGTATCTAAGTATTGGTTCCTTTAGAGATAGAATTATATGGAGAAATTAGTGTTACTACTCGCACCTCTAAGCTGTTTTGTTGATATATAGTAAGTTATATCTAAATCATGTCACGTTTGTGCCTCCGTAGCTCAGAGGTTAGTGCACTTGCCGTCTAATCTGGGGACCCGGGTTCAAAACCGGGTGGAGGTACATATATATGCCTGCCATGTTTCAGTAGCAATAAAGCAAATAAAGGCTATGCTCGGCATAATTGTTTTTTAAGAAGCTGTTTTGTTGATATATAGTAAGTTAGATCTAAATCATGTCACATTTTAATTAAGGTTTTCGGATCACTATTTGTCCATTGATAAGGTGGACTAACTTTGTAAAAATGGATCAGTTGAACCGGTTTCGGACTAAAACTATGTCATTCTGTTGAAATAAATTAAGTTGTGTGGGTATAGTGCTCATTTTCTGCTGGAGAGACGAACAAATCTTGTGAGAATCGGTAAAAGAATAAGATACTTATGGTTGTTTTTAGATTTTTGTTGATATATTTGTACTTGTTGACTTAGCCTAAAAGTCACGTGGAATGTCCACCCTGTTGTTCGTGGTCAGTGCGTACGTCGTTTGTCAAGGTTTATCTTGTCCGTCTATGATTAGATCTCAGTGCCTTTCTTGTACACAAAACATGGATTATTGAAATCAATAAGTGACATGTGAATCAGATATCTGTTGCTAAATCGATATGATTAAAAATGATAGCAATCTGATTATTGGAAACCCGCATGACATTGTGTTGTTTGCACTTGAACATAAAGTGATTGGCCGGGATTGTATGGAACTGCCTTCTGACATTTAAGTAAACTTGGTTATGCCCACTTTCTTCACTTCCTTTTTTACAGTCTTGTATGAATCAAATACTAACAAAACCATGTCAATTGTGGATGCATGGCTTGTTTGCTTTAAACCAAGAAAAATAATACCGGTACCCATTATTACTCGTCTTAACACTTTCTCAGAAACGAAGCTATAAAAAGCGTAGTCATAATCTAGAGATATTCGAGTTATTGCGTAGTAAACTAATACTAGTTAGACTGATTCACGATATTCGTTCAAAATGCTTCCTGAGAGTTTGTGTACGAACGCCCGTCTAGGCATTAGCCAATCATGCACCAATACGTGATCACGTGCTCCTCCATAGCAAAAAATATATACGCTCACCAAAACATATCTGAATATTATATGTCATGTAAGGTTTAGAGTTGCCAACACAGATTGGTTGAATATATTAATAAGGACATCGCAAAAGACAGAACGACGTAAAACGTTTGAAGACGCAAATATGGCGACGATCGGCAAAACGTGAAATTGAGTAAAATTGTGAAGATAAATTGGTTAACAGTAATCTTGTCAGAAAGTTTGTCTCAGGAAAGCAAGGTGCCCTTGTTCATATGCATTGTTAAACATTTGGCTGTGTACAATATGTATAACATCAGCTTGTACGTGCTAGATAAATAAGTTCCAAACCTCCATGGGCATTTGGCAACTATCCTATGTCGTATGTCAGTATAGATTAAGTATTGTATGTATACTGGAATTGATATTCTGTTACGTGACTTAATAATATTTTAGGGAAACTTATTAACAATATGGATATTAGTTGCTAGATCTGTTAGTAGTACCAATCGTCAGATAGTCGTCATGATCGTAAGTGCATGTCATTGGTCAGTCGGTTAATTCCATTACAGATAAAAGTATTCATTGTCTCAATTACTACAATGCAGTATGCATTGTGCATTTTAAATGTCTGACACTGCATTGGATGGAAATGAAGTAAAACATACTATCATGCCTTCACATACGCTTTGTGGCGTTTTGACATCATTTTGTTGCTATGTAAATGACGTCAAAAACTAATAAAAGTAATTTTGTATATGGACAGTCATTTTAGGTATAAGCTGACAAAGTCTCATATTATCGTGTCGGTGTTTGTTTTATTATATACGACCAATGCCGCGAACCACCTTAATGGCAACGAGCATTGCCAATCATTTATCACATCCGGTGTCAGTTACCTTAGCAAAGCGCCACGAAGCGCTTTATATAGGAAAATGTGCCTTCTATATTTAATCGATCGGGAGGTAACTGCGCGAAGGAGTTAAATTGGTAGCGCTTTGTTTAGGCAACAAATATCCGGTTACATGTTTGAATACGGATTGAAAACTTTGATACAATGTTTAAATGTATATGTACCGTGTTTACAGTCTGAAAAGAAGACATCACAATCTTATCCATACTGTCTGGCAATGGATGTGTCTACCATTTTTATAACACATTTATTTTAAAAGAGTAGCGGCACCATTTCCAACAGACTTCCCTGACAGGATGATTTATTTTTATCACTATTGTTAGACATATTCTTGGAAATGGTTTACTGTTTTGACAAGTGCTGTAAGTTGAGTCATATATACGTAGGCCTACATACGGCATTTGTGTGTAATTCGTACATGCAAGGTTTTACTTTGTAGTTGGCCTTACACTTCTTACGTTTGATCATTAAATATTCTCTGCTCATGCATGTATTATAAAATTGTCTCACTATGAAACATCCATATTATAAAGGCTTAGCTAGATCTGGTCTGATCATGTCCTAAAAATAACGATGCATGATTATTCCCTAAATCCACATGGATCTGTTTGTTATTGCGATGGGATCCATGTCGCTTGCTTAGAATAAGAAGGTCGTAAATGCCACTTACGACCTTATAAGACTAATGCATATTTGAAATCTACATCATAAGGCGCTTCTTATGAGCCTATTTTTATGAAAATCAGAACCTGTCATGTTGACCAAATTGAAGTTGTAAAAGCTTGTTTAACCAAAAGTAAAGAGTAAATTTCATACAGTTTTTTCTTGTTTTCTCAAAATATTGATTTTGTTCTTACGATCTTCTCATTCTAAGCAAGCGATGTATGCGTGTAAGTTATCTGTACACTCGAATTATACGTGGGACAAACATTACCTGGACACATGGCCATGTCCGTGTTGTCGATGTGTACCCGGATGTCTAGGTCCTAGTGCCAGTTGGTAATATTGGTCAACGTGTTCAGTAGGACGTGCAAATGTCTATGACTTTACGATGACCGTCAGTGGTCGGGAGAACGTCCGTGACGGTTGCCGATAAGTCATTTGTCGCCAAGGCATTGCTTTGATTTGTTCCGACAATGCCCCAATGACTGAAGTGTTCGTCCGTGATAGATTAAACATATCTTAAATGTATATTTATTTCCTTTTCAGGTTGGAGAGAACACACTACCAAACCTTTTAGCAATACTCACTGGTCGCCGTGCTTGGTCGAGTGAGTTCGAAAATCCAAACTATTCCAAATACCCATACGATTCGTTTCCATTCATTTGGAAAGAGTATGAGAAACAAGGGTACGCAACGCTCTATGCAGAGGACATGTCAAAACTGTCCACATTTAATTATTTGACTAGAGGATTTGTTGATCCGCCTACGCACCATTACATGAGACCGTTTTGGTTAGCGGTTGAAGAATTGGAGAAAATGCGTGCCAAACTAGGCCCCGTATTTATGTTTTTGGAGAATCGGAATGTGAACGTTCAGGAAGGGTCTTCATTGTGTTACAAAAATAAGCCAAGACATATGCTCACCGTGGATTATTTAAAACAGTATGTGACGCAATACTCAAAGAAACGAAAATTTATGTTTTCTTTCATAGCGGAATTATGTCATGATTATCCAAACTTTTTATCGTACGGTGATGAGGATTTTCTACAATTTCTAATGTGGTTAAAGGATGGAGGACATTTAGACAATACTATACTAATACTTTTTAGCGACCATGGTGCAAGAATTGATGAAATACGCAATACTTATATAGGTCGCATTGAAGTTCGAATGCCAGTTATGCATATTGTGTTACCAGAGAAACTTAAGGAAAAGTATCCTACTGTTGCAGAAAACCTTGCAATTAACACAGAACGTCTTTCAGTGCCGTTTGACATCCACCAAACACTTAATGACATTCTTAATAATAAGTTAGATAATCCATCAAAATTCTATGTTGATAATAAGCTACGTGGACTCAGTCTGTTTGAGCCAATCCCTATCGATCGATCATGTGCCGATGCGTGGATTCCAGAAAATTACTGCGCTTGTTACACGTCCACGTCAGTTAATATATCAACCAATGGAATAAGTAAGTTGCTAAGCGACAAACTGGTGCAAGATATAAATAATGATTTATTCAAACAGCCAAAATGCTCAGAGTTAACTTTATCGAAGGTACAAGACATACATCTAGTATCCGATGCCTTGGAACATCAGAAAACGGAGAATTCTGGTATTTCAATATTTCAGTTTTTCACTCCAGAAGAAAAGACTGAGCGTCGTTATGACATATCTATAGAGACGGTACCTGGTAATGCTGTATTTGAAGCTACATATGTTGTTAAAGGGGACGATGATGTGAAATTATCCGGAAGTATTGTTCGGGCGAACCGATATGGCCACCAGGCAGATTGTATCGACGATAAACTACTTCAACCACTATGTTATTGTGCCTAGAATGTTTTGTGTCAGTTTCTTTTTATACATCTTCTAAAGCACATCTAACTGTGCCATAAATTATGCAGTTTACAATTATATGTTTGTATGTGCTAGTCTTAAGAATTACGCCATTCGGCATCTTTATTAACTTACACTTTGAGTTTTTTGTCACCAAATAGTCAGGTTGCTTTCGTAATCAAAACCTGAGGATTTTTAAAACTCAGTATTAAAAATCTAATCACCAAAGTCAATTTAAGTATAATAATTGTCGTCCTCTGCCAAATATTCTATATGCACCTCTAGTTCTTTGATTCTTACTTATTATTATATTGTATATTTAATTGCTCATTAGTCATAACTTATATAATCATAATTATATAAAATATTCCAGAAGCATAATTCGAGTACATACTATACATTGCTCTATATATTCCAAGTGCCTCAAATTATTTTTATTCATCTTTCATTGTTGATTACCGTATGTATTTTAATAAGCGGCTGTATTCATATACATATAAGTAATCGTCCGTTCCCACACATACCTAAGACATTTTATCACAAACTATAGCTTTTACTTCCCATATTTTTCATCCATTCAATATAGTAAACCTTCTTTTATCTAATGAATGAGTGAAAGAGTGGGGATGTTAGACTCGGGTTTTTTTTGTAATATGATTTCTTAGACCTGTTGTTCCCAATATCCTCGGGGAAACAATCACCCATTTTTTATGCATGTGCAACAACCATACTCAAGAAATGTGCAGTTAAACATACCTTTGAACTATACACATGTATATCCCTCATACAAAGTATAAGGATACATACGAGGGTTGTACATTTAATTCCCGGACGATCGATATTGCTGAAAAATTACAAAATTGGGTTGGGCCGGGTAGTTGTTTGTGTGGATACTATAGTAACTATAGTTTGTGTTCGATTGGATAAAATTAGTTCATGCTTTGTCAAATAATCAAGTTGGTTACTAAGTCTTATGAAACGAAATTTTACTACAATCGCATGTTCCGCTATGGCGATTGTCCGGGAATTAAATGAACAACCCTCGTATTGCTTTGAGCTGTATTGTCAGTCTTTAACATTTTATTGTCCGCTCTATTTATCTTGACAGACAGATACGATCTTGAAATTGCTAGACACAAATATTCATCCATGAGTAGATCTATCTATGTATTTTCGACCTGGATTTATCAAAGGTCACTGTCGTAGGTCAAACATAACCACATACAAAGTGGCATGACCCACTTCCGGTTATATTTGAACTCCGATAAACGCCCGGTGATTATTAGAACAAATACGGTACTGCATAATAATTACCGATAACATGATCATTGTATTCATTTGTAAAGTTTGTATAGCTTGGCTATTTTGACCTGAGCCTCACCATTATGCAAAAATATGTAACAAGGTTCTTGCTTTGAATATATCAATTTCCGCAAACAAATCGTGCAATATCGGCATTCAAGATTTGTGTTTGTATTACATCTCGAGCGTCTTCGTGATACTCCCCGATTATGAAAACACGATCGGTCTTGTAAACTTTGATAATATATCGACTGTTAAATTACGGTAATCAATAGGTCAGGCTCATGTCAACGTGGCCAAGCTATATAATAATATTATTATTCTGTTCTTTCTGTATATTCCGTGCTAATGTATGTACATGTACTGTTATAACCAGTTGAGTTGATCGTTTCGCATTTGAATTGGTACAATTTCTTCAATGTCCTGTGAATGTATGACATATGATGTGCTACCTTAGAAACGCACTAGGGTTGCTGAACGCAGGTTTAATGATGCCAGTTGCTAAAAAGAGATGGTTTATGAATAGTCCTACTCCGGATCTCCACTTATATGTAGGTACAAATAGATTTTACCGTTATAATCATTGTGCCGCTTGCATATTCATATCGGGACAGTAGAGTTAGGATCAGTTGTGTTTACATAATTATGAATACAAAATTCGTCTAACTAGGCAAGATTTATTTGTACTTGCATGTAAATTAAGGGGAAAACCACCATGCGCAAGTTCCGGATATGGTCTTTTTATTAACATTATTCGTACACCATAATGTTTGACATTTATATCTGCTGCTTCCAGCTCATGGTCTATTCACGATAATCTGCCTTGATCCAAAAAGAGACCATAAGGCCAAAAGAAATAAATATAGTGGTTCTGGTAAAATGCTGAAATAATGTTATGTTAGATTGTAAGGAAAAAATATACTCTTAAATTATTTTATCGGTTTTATGCACTAGAAAGCAATGATCCAATGTGACTCATAGTAAAATGCCCATACAAGTCGCTGGCTTAGAACAGAGATAGAAGATCCTGCTTAGAATGAGAAGGCCGTAACTACAAAGCAATATTTTGAGAAAACAAGAAAAACAGTCGAACGATCACTTTTAGTTACACAGGCCTTTTAAACTTCAGTTTGTCAACATGACAACTTCTGGTTTTTATGAATTTATTAGAAGCGCCTTATGGTTTAGATTTCAAATATGCATTAGTCGTATAAGGTCGTAAGTGGCACTTACGACCCTCTCATTCTAAGCCAGCGAAGTGTTTTTAGAGTGGTTGACAAGAAATGGGATATAAGTTCACCAGAACAACCATATATTTTTTTTCGACCTGATAGCTCCGCTATGTGTATGATTATCACACATTAAAGAACTGCAGACACGTATTTATCTTCGAGTCGTTGAGCAGTACTGATTTATTCTCTATTTTGCTCTCTGAATCACGACTGAAAGTCTGCATTTGCAAACCGAATGAATAATCAATACGAGACAATTATTTATATTTTGAGTCAGCCATGCAATCATTATAGACGAGAAATTTTAAACGGGTCAATGACCAAGCGCCTATGCAATGATCTCCTTTGCTTCTAGACCGAGTCTGAACGCGTGGCGTAGTCGATAATACCCGGAGCCCGTTACTTAGCTATTTTGAAAGCGCTCGAGCGCTACGCGCTTTAAGAAGCGCTTTACTACGCTTTTACTACGCGCATACGACATACCGTTTCTCAGCCATTTGCTATTACTCTTAAGTGTAAGAAAGCTAAATATTGTATGGCAATTTGTGCCTGTACCTATAAGTACTTACTTACACCCTTACACGACTGAAACGTATTTAAAATCAGCACCACGAGGCGCTGCTTATGAGCCTATTTTCATGACAATCGGAACTTGTCATGTTGACCAAATTGAAGTTGCCACAGCTTATTTTACCAAAAGTAAAGAATAATTTCTCAAAATATTGATTTTGTAGTTACGACCTTCTCATTCTAAGCCATCGATTTGTCTACAAGTTTATGTGTGTTCTTGTTTTGTATATAAGTAATGTAAGTGTGTGTTATAATGATTCTCTATTTTTTCAAGTCGTTCTTTTTTACGGATTTTCTGATATTTTTATACTTTCCTATTATAAATGTTGTAATTTCTTACTTCATGCAAAACTATTTTATGCAATTTGTTATTCAATTTCTGGTTGTATTCGCATTTGTATTATTATGCAGATTGTAAAGTAACAATACCTGGACATTGTGTAAATTTACATCTTACAAGCGGTCGTCTATTCTGGTCCGTGGTTATTATGTGATCATAAACATTGGAGAACGTTCTCCATGCTCAAACTCATACTCTGTACTCCAATTGGAGCATTTCTTAGTTACAAAAACTGCTGTAACTTCTTTTTTACTGAATTGAAACATATAAGGTTCTATATAGGGGTTCATTTTCATAATAAGATTATTTGCTGTAAGTTATCTGAAATGATAGATACATTTTCAAGCTTGAGTATTGAGTATAGAGTTTGAGTATTGATTATTGAGTTTGAGTTTTGAGTATAGAGTTTGAGTATTGAGTATAGAGTTTGAGTATGAGAATGAGAACATATTTATAATCACTGGGCCAGGTTTGTCTAACTTGTACTTGTATACCAATATTGCAATATCAAAACATGGTATTCTTATTGTTTTAAACATTTTAAATTGTTCAAAGGCCATTGAAAAATCAAACCAATGACCCATTCACTAAGCAGCTACATACTTATACTTATAACGATAAAGTGCAGGAGCAGACCTCTGTTAACCAACACATTCTCTTTAACAACATCATCAACATTTGCCTAAGCTGATATTTACTATAAATTTAACCACCTCCGTAGAGCAACACCCTCTGTACAATGACCAAGATTTGAAGCCCATAAAGTGTTGCTCTATCGATGTTGTACTGTATTAATACAATAGAATACAAGGTTTATATAAGCACTGCAATACACATGTACTTGTACATGTATATGCAATGGAATTGCTTGTGCATAATTATCCTAGTTCTTTCAAAGCAATACTTGATTGTTTTACATGACAATAATACTCAAACATTAACTCAACGTGTGTATTATTATATGACGTGAGCTTATAATTTTCGATTGTTGTATACTGGTATCCGTTGCCTAAGCAGAGAGCTATGTAGTACTTTCCACGGGAGGTAATCCATGCCTTCTATATTCAATTGAATGGGAGGTAACTAAATGAAAGCGCTTGGTAGCGCGTTGCTTAGTCAACGGACCATTGGTGTTCCTCTACTCGGATGTGTGAGAGAGTGATTAATATTCAGTTGTAGCCATACATCTTGTTCCATACTGGACCTTGTACAAACTTACTTATGGTCTCAAATACATTGTTAAGTCTTAGACTATTTCTCTTACTGTCATTAATCATGAATTACGGTACAACCGGTATTTCTATAAACTAGTTGTGTTTTATTTTGAATATTTCTTTCAAAATAATAAAACATTATTAACAATTCAAGTTAGTTCGATATTTTGTGGCCGTTTTGACGACATGTGCTATATGACATATCAGCTCCGTTCCGTACATCCGTGGTTCGTAGTTGTTGACTTGTTCGTGTCAAGCCATTGTTTATCACAAAAGGCATTCGAAGGTAAGTGGGTAATTTGTAGAATCAACATGAAACGTCACTAGTGTATAAAACTAAAAGTCACTCAACACCAATCTGAACTAGCTCGAAAAAGTACTCTGCACGCCGAAACAACTTGTCCTTGTAAGCCAAACTACGCCTTATTCGGCACCAACCGGTACTAACTTGCAAAGCTACGCCTTACTCAGCATCAACCGTTCCTAGCTGCTAAACTACGCTTAACTCAGCACCAACCATTACTAGCTTGCAAAACTACGCTTAACTCTACACCAACCATTACTAGCTGCCAAACTACGCCTAACTTTGCACTAACCGGTACTAGCAAGCCAAACTACTCCTAACTATGCACCATCCGGATATTTATTTCCAAACTACGCCTAATTCAGCACCAACCAGTACTAGCAGTCAAACTACGCCTAACTCAGCACAAACCGATACTGACTTGCCGAACTATGACTAACTTAGCACCAACCGGTGCTAGCTTACCAAACTGCGTCTAACTCTGCACTTACCGGTACTAGCTTGTCAAACTTCGCCTAAGTCGGCACCAACCGGTACTTGCCTGCCAAACTACGCCTAAGTCGGCACCAACCGGTACTATCTTGCAAAGCTACGCCTCACTCAGCACCAATCGGCACAAACTAACCAAACTACGCCTAACTCATCACCAACCGGTACTAGCCAGCCAAACTTCGTCTAACTCTGCACCAACCGGTTAAAGCTTACCAAACTACGTCTAACTTCACCAACCGGTTCTAGCTTAGCAAACTACGCCTAACTCAGCACCAACCGGTACTAGCTTACCAAACTACGCCTAACTCAGCATCAACCGATACAAGCTTACCAAACTACGCCTAACTTCACCAACCGGTTCTAGCTTACCAAACTACGCCTAACTCAGCACCAACCGGTACTAGCTAACCAAACCACGTCTAACTCAGCATCAATCGATACAAGCTTACCAAACTACGTCTAACTCAGCACCAACCGGTACTACCTTACCAAACTACGCATAACTCAGCATCAACCGGTACTAGCTTAAGTATTGGGGCGGCGTTGGCCGCTCCCGCTACTCCATTCGCGACGCCTCTTATTTATGATGACTTCACATCTACAGTCTGGCTCGTTGTGTCCGTTGTATAGCTCCCTGGTACTGTTAGCGGTACACGTGGTCAGTTATAGCGGGCCAGTCATATTTAATATGATTCGTTGCCTGACTCCAGACAGTATGATAGAAGTTATGTTGTATGAGAATGCCCAAGAGCCATGCTGGAGAAAGCTTACAGGCGTCAACAGGTTTGACATATGACGTCCATAAATATTTTAAGAAGCCTGTTCTCGGCGTACGTATGAATTGGAGTAATTATGTCTGAATATTGGACGGACGCTCTCTGTAGCTTCGGGGATTTTCCTGGAAACGGATTTCTATGTCTTATGGAGTAGTTTTAATATGCATGTATAGTACTGTCATACATACACCATCGGTCGGGTGATATGGGATATTATTTACATACTTATGGGGATATGACAAGCACAAATATAATATTCGAGTTGCTGGAATATTGTATTGGCATGGGTGTTACTGGCGAATACAATTTAACTGATATTCCGGGCTTGTGCGTCGAACTATCAGGCTTGTTATTTTCAATTGTTATCGTAAAATATCGAAAATACATGAACGTCGACGATAATAACGATAATAATAGAAAACACTATTCACACAGACTTGTGTAAACATTGGGCTTGATTGAATGACTGGAAGCTATTTGCAATAATGAAAACGAATCGTCGATGCTCAATAGCCAACACTGATAAGAGCAAAAATAACAAATATGACTAATTGCGATATATTTTTCCCGACAAACTGTATCGATACAGTGACGTGAATCAACAATGTATTTCAATCACGATACGATCAGTGTGTAGAATCACGTGATCAATTGATTTGAAATGAATAACGTTCGCCTTCAAAACATTTGAGTTTTTTCTTGAAATAAGCGATCGTGCACTTTATATGACTATATTATACAGCCTTAAGTACACTCATTTAAGTAGGTACACTAGACAATTACTAATTTTGCTCTATCTTTAGCTGTTGTTAACTGATGCCCGACCAAATTATTACACTCGGTTGAAAATTGCATTAGGTCGAGAATCAATTAAAAACAGCCAAAGATAGAGTGAAATCGGTGCTTGCCGGATATTCTTACATAATACCGGATATACTTTAGGCTATATATTATAACCATATTAAATACACGATCGTTATAATCAAGAAAAAAACCCTCGCCGTTAGCAAACGCTATCGCAACTGTTTTGAGTGCGAACGTTATTCATTTGATCACGTGATTCTACACACTGAAAATGATGAACTGAGATAGGCCTGTCTATCCTTGTATCCAGTGTCATGTAATACTAGAACTATCTCGTGTACTCTAAATACTAAAATGAGCCGCAATCAATATGGTTGCAAATTGGTTTCTATAATCTGCGTTCCTGGCTAAACACGTCACAAATAATTAGCTAGTAATCGCTCATATTGTGCGCATCGATTTTTTGCCGAAACGAATTAACAATCAATTTGACTTATAAATGTGGATGGCGATGAGTTTTCGAAACATACTGAACACAATTGCTAGTATACAATGGTATCCGCTAATTTACTAATTAATTTTTGTACACGCTACATTACGATCATAACGAAATCACAGAGCGAACGACGTAATTTCCTGTACATATAAATATCACGTGACTAGTGCACGAATAGCTAACATGATTAAGCAAAGTCCGATTATTTGCGGTTCTTTAATTTCACATTTTCATCGTACGAAGACAATCGTGAAAACTCGGTCATTTCCGTTTGTCTCCGGTTATATTGTAATGCATAAAGACCGAGGCGATCAAAATGTGTACGGAGATTGGCGTTTAGGTAATACCAAATCGTCTTTTCGTTTAGTGTCCACCCTAAATTCGAAAATCTAGATTGCTACCCTGAGACAAAAAAAAAGTCATACATACTTCAATATGACTTTTGATATGGCTAACAACTACATGTAAAGCTATCAGGTATTGTCAATCTTAAAGAGACATTCCCTATAACTTTGATCGTTTAAATCGATTCAGGAATGTTAAACATTAAATGAAAATCGTTATTTATTACACTCCTCAGATCTTCAACAAAAAGCTCGTACCGATTACCGAGAAAAAAAATGAAAATATTATTCCATAACGAGCCAAAATAGTCACGAGTTGTTTCCCTTTGACCACATTATAATAAATCGCTGGAAGCGATAAATTATTATTGGTGATTTGACCATATTTTTGACAGTATAGAGACATATTTGCGCGCACTTTCTTCTGACAAATTATGATAATTGATAGTGCTTTGTACATTTAGCTCATTTAATGTGATAGTAGAGAAAAGTATACTAGTTATAGGGAACGCCTCTTTAATAACGTACTGAAAAAACTGAAAACTGGTTTGACTATGTATGAAACTTACTCTCATGTGTATGGGTTGGGGACATGAGAGTGAACAAGTATGAAACGTATGCAAGCAATATCTCAAGGGATTTTTGAAGATATAAGAGTTTACAATTTTTTTTCTCAAGATACCAAAAACATATTCGTCCGCGGATGCTAAACGAAGAAAACTATTTGCTACGGTCTTAATCTTTACCAACTAGTTTTTGACAAGGGATATCACCGCGTACGACCTTGTGGATTTAATTTATGGAGCGATGCATTCTTTTTGCAGTAGTAACATCCCTTTGCGAGTCCACGTCCACTACAAACGGAACACTCATATTTGGCATTCGCATTCATATTGCCAATGGAAATACTATGCGAAATCAAATCGATGAGAATCCACTATATGATGAATCACGTGTTTCTCTTTGGTGCTTGCAAGGTATAGGCGCAACGCTCTGAACCATTCTCATCATCTCGGTATTTATGCAATGCAATATACCGGAAACAAACTGAAATGGCCGGAAATGGCCGAGCTTGGCCGGTGATAGGGGTCATCTACGTAGTTTTTTGAGTTATTGAACGAAAACCATTTTGTTAACCTACCTACCGACAGACCGACGGACATGTGCAAAGCAATGTACGCTTTCACCAATGCTATATTGGGTACATAATTAAACAAGGTAATTTACTTGGCAGCTTAATCATCGTTTTGAAGGTTGGTACAATTAATACTTCTAACAACACTTTAGAAATGTAACTAAATATAGTGTATTAATACAAAATGTATACATGCTTATTATATAAAATATGAAATGTATAAAATGTGCATGTTGCGAATTTAAGTAAATAAACTGTTCATTTACTCGAATATTATGGATTAAAGCACCTTGCAAAACATCTACCTCTACCGACGTGTTATACGTTTCTTTGTCATTAACCAACAGTTTTGAGCATAATGTTGAAAATACTCATTAGTTATCCAACGTGAAAATTGACCAGATAAGACCTGTATTGTCTTTGTTGTATCAGATCTAGAGTTTTATTCGTATTTCCAGTTTTTGAAGATCTACAATGCACAAACGTTGCTTTTCTAAAACAGTTGAGCGCAATAAAACTATTTTAGTTGATAACCATCTGGTCCATGTCAATCTTATATGGTGTTGTGTGGGATTTCGCTATGATAATGAATGAAGAACGTTTTTGTGAACTACATGTATTTTACAGTCTTGTATTTGGATTTTCATACGCTCCCTTTCCTTCGGGTGACTCAACGGTGGTCGCAATTCCTTCCGGAGATCGATGTTTCATTTCTGTTCCCTCTGATCCATTATACATGTATTGCTGGTCACGTTTTATCTTAGACAATTTTTCTTTCTCTTCCTCCGTTCTGTACTGAAACTTCCAAACAAAACACGCCGTAGCAAGAGGCACGAAAAACACCGCTGTAGCAACAACGGCCACGATGATGTTGTGTCGGTATTTGTCCATCGCTTTGTGGTATTTTGGCTCATGGATGTTAAGTCCGTAAACGACCATACCCAGTTTGTCATCATTCGAGGTATCAAATACATGACACATGTAAACACCATGTTGAGACTCCTGTACGTTCTTCACCAACAGAACTGATCCATACATACCGTTACCATCCGAAGTCTTGTACACGTTATCGTCATGTGTATGGTCAACTCCTTTCATAGTTGGCGTGTCCCAAACCACTTTAAGGTCGTTAGCAGATGATATGTTGAGTTTTGACGTGTTGCAATCGAATCTGAATGGTTCTCCAATATACCATTGATAAGCCCAGTATTCACCATCAGACTGACCAACTAACTCCGCCTGGACAACCGACCATCCTAACACTAACATCAGACAAACGGCATTGTACATCATTGTTCAATCTGAAAAATAGTCAGGTTGAAATATTAGGCGCAGTTTTGTAATAAACTGTTATTGTGTATGCAATACATACGTGCACCATTCACAAACACAATTTAGTTAGGATTGAAAGTTTTGAAGACATTTTCTAAAGCATCTGTATTAAAAATACACATAATAAACGCCCACACAATACAACAGTATATACATTCCATAGACGGTGATAGAAAGTTAATCGAGTCGACTGAGTTGGCACTGCCCTATCAAGGGAGCCCATCTCCTTCTAGAAGCCGACGTAGAATATATCGCTGGCTTTGAATGAGAAGGTCGTAACTACTACTTACGACCTTATGACTTCAGTGAATCTGCATCGCAAGGCGCTTCTTATGTACATGTAATGTTGACCAAACTGAAGTTTAAACAGCTTGTTTTACCATAAGTTAAGACTAATTCGCAGACAAATGTTTCTTGTTTTCTCAAATTATTGATTTTGTACTTACTACCTTCTCATTCATTTGTTTTGCCAGCGATATATAGCTGTCTATATTGTTAGCGGAAGTGTAAGCATGGGCTTCTGATGGCATTGTGGCTTTGCATACAAATGTATCAATTGATTTTATCAATTAATTCGCAAAATGATAATCTCCCTGAGTTTTGCAGCTTAAACAGAGTACGAGGGCAGATACTTATCCTGATAGTGATCAGTATAGTTAAATTATGTTCAAGATATTTTACTGAGGTTCGCATGTTTCATACACGAATCAAAATGTCGTATGTGGTTTATAGTATCTATATACACGTATGCTTAAATAAAATGAGCCATATCTAGTTTTGTTTTTCTCCCCATTTTTTTTCAAATGGCTATAAACATATTTCAATGGAACTTGCATTTCTGCAGCTAATTCGTGCTGGGACATGAGTTTGCCTCCGTAAACTTTTATGTAGACTTCCCATATAACCCGCGTATGTACCCTAACATTTTTGCATTTTTACTTACAAGGTCATGTCTGTTTTACACAACACATAAAATGCTTGTTTACAATTTTAGACTTCAAGTTTTTGTCCGTGAAATTCAATATTGCAACTAGCAAACACTAACCTGAACTCAACCTTTGGTTTATGTGATTTTCTTTGTGAAGAGTTTCTATTACATTCTATTCAATTTCGGAGATGAAGCTTTTGCACAGTATTTAAACAGACATAACTTCGTCAGTTTAATGGTTGTCTTGTTTCGGTTCAGTTGTTTCCAAAAACAGGTTTCAATCCTACGTGCAAAACGCTGATGTTTATCATTTATTCAAAATCAAATAATATTATCTTTTTCATGAAACCACTAAATTTGACAAAATGTCCATAAAGGGATGGTGTTTACTCACGTCAAGTAAATATTTAATGCTTCATTAATTCATAGGTAGTCATATTACAAACCACTTAGTATGACTCAAATTAAAACTCGCATTTACCTTAAACCGAATAAGTATGATCAATCATTGTGGCAAGCCCCGGTTAAACCAGTTTACAAATTTTACATATTATATACTTGTTTGTATAAAATCTCAAAATATTGTTTTGATATTCTATAAACACTGACTTTCAACAATAGAACAACACAACATAATGCTAAAGTTAAGTATCATGCTAAGTTTGAAGTAACTTATGTTTGACGCACTAATTAGTAGTCTAGAAGCTAAACTAAAAAATACCTACCGATACTTGCTACAGAATTATAAATGGTTGGAAATATTTATCAGTGGAATGAATTAAAGAGTACACATAATATTTTATAACTTACCCTGAAATATTACTATAAGACTTTAGTCTAGTATCCAACAACTCAACCAACTTGTTTTCATAAAACTTGTAGCCTGGATATAACCACAAAAGGTAAAACCATCACGCGACGAACACGACAGATATACTATACGCGTCAATTCAGTAAAATTGTTCGAGCGTGCAGTCAAGTTTGCAATTTAGGTTAACGTCTTATTTTTGTTATTTCGTACTGACACTTTTTAAATTGTTTGCATCCATGTATCCGATATAAACCCCACTTTAACAACTGACTGGCTAATTAAACACCATCTCGAAGGTCAAAATAGTAATATAAAATGTACCCACTTGTACCACCCAGGGACTGTGCTCCAAGCTCATAAAGCTGTCCCGGGAGTTTTAATACACCTTGCATAGATGAAATGACACCCACAATTGAATGTTTGATCTGGCGACCGCGATCAGGAATACATGTACAACATACTAGTAATCAGTTTCAAATGATTGAAGTAACTTTCAAGCATATAATTATTATAGTATCATTATATAAGTAATCAGTTTCAAGTTTTTGAAGTAACTGTCAAGCATATTATTATTATGGTTATTATCATTATCAACATCATCACTTTTTTCACCATCATCGCCATCGCCTCTGTGGCCATGATCATGGTCACCACATTCATCTATACCGTTATCAACACCATCATGATTATGACCATCATCATTTCTATGAACGTCACCACTACTATCACCATCATAAGTATCGTCACGGTTACATGTTTTACTCACCATCAGGACCCACTGTACATTACGATATATATGTAGGCATGCACATATTTCGTCTTCCGATTAACTTACAGGGCCCACTCTAAGGGTTGTATCGCTAATGAAACTTACAGAACAAAATGGAATAAATATAATTAAATTGATTTCATGCATGCAACGATTGCACTATTCATCAAAAATACGCATTTTAAACGTTTGTCTAATTTGAAAAACTCTTTTGAAGCATAAAAGACTCATAATTTGATATACTTGGAAAACTATCATGAAATTGAATTAAAACCTTTCATCGAGGGAACATTACACGCGAGATGATTGATTGATAGATACATCAGTTTGTATTTTCATTACTCTAGTTCGAATAATTAAAGCAATAAAAGGAAAGTCCTCGAATATATTGATCACCCCTCGTATATGAATAACTCTCGACACCCTGATGTTATCACTTGCCACGAGGGTTTGAGAGAAGAGAAGCCAGTTTACCTCATATGCTGAGTGTTAAGCAATGGAATTTCTGGTACCATTTATATTTCGTCTTTGGTATGACGCCGCCTGGGATCGAACCCGGGACCTCCTGCTCTCGAAGCGACCGCTCAACTAGTAGGCTATCGAGGAGACAAACTTGATTGATCCATAGCCAGTTAGTCAGTGTGTAACATTTGATGACATCAAACACTCCTCCCAGCACCACATTAACATTTTTACAGATGAGATAACCTGTGGTGATATGACAAAATGTGGAGAATACGAGTTGCCTCGCTTTGAAGGTGTTTGTTACGATAAAGAAGAATTCAGACCAGACTCCGAATATTTAAAAAATTAAAATACTTAACCCTCTTTTGATAGTATCAAGTGTAGCAATATGCTTTGGTGTTCATTATCCAGAGAGTAAGTAACTTAAGCTAGAGATCGGTAGGGGTCAAATTGACTCATTTTAAAGTTTATGAAAGTAATTCCATGCTGTAGGCGACACCAGCACACCAAATCATGATAATGTAAATCTCAAAATGAGGTAAAACCCCATATATAAAGAATAAATTTTTGTAGTATGGATGTATTTAACAGAATATGTATAACATGTTTGTTTTGTTGTTTAACATGTTTTTATATCAGCAATGAATAAATACTTACAAATCCACAATTAAAGAATGAAGACATCTGACCTGATTGTACAGACTATTGAGAAATATTTTTGCTTTGATAAGATCGAAAGCAATGGTCTCAGGAGTCCAATTTTTTGTACACCATATCGAATAGTTCTCGTGTGTTAGAGTACTTTCATCCAAAACTGTATTCAATCAACTAGCAAGAGTTCTCTGGTGAACAACGAAGTTATCAAAAGTAACATTATTGAGGAACGTTCTTATGTTTTTGGGGTATTCTTTCCATCAATGAATTAAAATTGATAAAATACACCAACAAAGGAGGGACAGAGGGAGTGGTTGTTCAATTCTGAAGTTTTGGTGTTTTAGAAAGGCTTTGGAAGATGTTGATTCTTGCCCGTACCGAATGCTGCAATGATGTAATGTACAGATAATTAAAAAATCTTATAGAAGCAATTACAGTTCATAGACTAGTCACCTATGCAAGAGAACTACACATAATATACAGTCCGTTCAAAGTTAAATGCTAACGGTTTAAAAACAAGCTCGTCTAACAAGTAAACTATGTTTACCTAGGTTTGACCGGGTATACCTGAGTTAACGATATTCCCCGCTATTCGTTCGAATGTGATAGTCACCTCATTAGAAGCCTATTACTCATTGAATAGACAGTACAACATGTTCCTCAAAATGGACATATACAACACCTTACAATTAATGACATACTATATGGTAACTATTGTATATGGTTTACAAATTAGCATATCACTCTAAAACGAAGAAGTTAGGTCACAATAAAGTGACGAGTTTGAAGTTTTACAGCTCTGTTGAACCGAATATTCGGTGATTAGACACACTCGCAACAATTATGGCGCGTGGGCTGCTATTATGAGTAATTACTAATTTCTATAATTTAAGAAAGTTTTTGTCGAGGTACTAGACCTATGACTCCATAAAACTTCACTTATTTCTTGAAAACATTCTTCGAATCATTCGCAATAGTTTAATCTAAACAAAGTTTATAAATACAAGTATGTCGACTGTCATTTGATGTTAAGTGGTGGTGTTCACAAAGCATCTTACGGGAAAACTTGGAAATTTTCATAAAATCTTAATTTTTTTGAGTGTGCCAACTATACAGGATAATCAAGATTATCAATTTTTGACATTGTTTTATAAACGTTATGGAAAGTACTACAATAATCACAAACAAAACGTGGGTTATACTTATAATTATGTGAATCTCAATATTGTTACTTAATTCAAAATATTCAATTTTCCCCTTAAGATGATTAATTTTGTGAATACTAGCAATGCAGCACCATGCATAAACATTGTAACAACTTGTATACCAACTGATTGAGAAGCAATTATTTTTAAATACCGTCCATACAACTGAGTCTTGAGTCTGCGCTACAAGTATTGTGTATTTTGCCAACCAGACCAATAGCATATTGTTTCAGGAAATACACTGTCTTAACTGTAAATTACGCATAGTCATTGTCATATGTCAGTAATCTTAAGGATTATGTTGCATTAGAAATCCTCAAAATATATCTCATGAATAATTCTGATTTCATATTATAAGCTACCGAGTATATATCTTGCTGATTTTATCTAAATTACATGAAGACGAATGCACCCGGTGCCTTTATCAACAAAATTGTTTTTATCACAGCCTGATTCACTCAGTTAAATAGAAATATCAACGTATGTAACATTATACTATCGCTGGCCTTGAATCAGAATGTAGAAACTACCACTTACTAACTTATAAGACTGATATTTAAAATCGGCATCATAAGGCGCTACTTATGAGCCTATTGTCATAAAAATTAAATTGGAACTTGTCATGTTGACCAATCTCATGTAGAAACAGCTTTTTTTACCATAAGTATAGAGTAATTTCAGGATGGTTTTGTTCTTGTTTTCGACTTTGTACTTACACCATTCTCTTTCTAAGCCGGCGATATAACCATGGATGAAATTATTAATGAGATCGCTATTCAGATATTCCGTTACCAGCAAACAGTTTAATTCCTTTGTCTAGTTTTTGACTCTGAATGTACAGTAATTATACTCGTACATGAAGTTGCTTCTGAACAGGAACCAGACTAACAATCAACATGACAGTATCGGACAAAAACTAGTCGCCGTCTTAATCTCAATACAAGCAATACTCGTTTTCTATCATATAATTGACTAGCTGTTTGTACAAAAATGTATGAGGAAATACATGTAGGACAGGGAAGACAGCACTCCACTTAACCAGCCGAGCACATAAAGCAGTAACACCACAATATAACACAACTACATAGAGAAATATAGCACCCCACACCAACCCACCACAATAACTAAAAGGCAATGCCCCGCTCTAAAAAGCAGGATGACTATTCACAAAACAAAAACAAAAAACCAAAAAGGCGATCCCAAGTGACCGAAAGAAACCGACCCGACCCAGCTCTCATGCTACAAAAGAGGAGGACGACCCAGTCACACAAATATATGCCAAAACGGTGGCCCAAATTAAGCGATGAAATGAGTCGCCACTGTGACGTGACCTAGTTAACAAACACCATGCCCAAACCCGTACAAGTCATTCACCTTATTGGGTGACAATACCAAAAAGCATACACACATTACCTGTTGATGTGAGCTCGATACCACGAACAATATGATTATCACTTAGTCAGATTGTTTAGCTTACAATCAATAATTTAACAAAAACCTCGAATAGTTCTAGCACATTGGGCGGTGAATATTCAGTATCACTGCATTGTGTTTTGCATATCATATTGCATTGTTATCAATCATAATGCCTATCATTTACCAATCTATAAATGGCATTATAGTTAACAGACGTATGTTTATTGCACTAGTGGCATTGTATACGGTTTACTTGAGGTCAATATTTGGCAAACCTTTTTTTTTTTTTTTTTTTGAGGTGGAGTATTAGTTTATTTTCCTCGTCAATAGGTGTGTCTGGGTCGAGGACATCCCAGTACACACCTTACAAGTTCTGAGTTAGTAAATACTTGGATTAGTACATAATTATGATACTATATAATGTATAGTTGTTTACACATAATTGCACTGTCAAATTTACAGAATGTCAGAAATATTAAACAATTTTACACATTGTAAACATGTTGCTATATAAAATACATGTATAGTAATAGATGGTGCATATGGTACATATAAACTAACACTCTCTCCTCAGTTTTTAGGGAAAATGGTAAGAACTCAACTTTGACAATGGGACATTCTTATATTTTTCTTATAATATTCTGGTTCCGGTTTGTGGTATGTTATTTGTTTATTTGTATAGGTGTGTTATCTGGAGATTCATATGAAAAGTCCGGTTATGTCATTCCAAGTATCATTAAAATTGTTGATGGTGTGATTCTTAATAGCTATTTCTTTTAATATGTTGTATTGGTACTTGATATAGTGTTTAGCGTAATTAATAGTGGGAACTGTATATTTTAATCTACAGTTATAGATGAATCTTTTGGTGTAGAAGAATAAGAGGTTTAAGGCTGTTTTGTTTTTGTCTCGTATTCCTAGGATAAAATTTTCTCTATTTAAATAGTTTGTAACAGTTGTATTATGCAAACACATATTTTTTAAAAATTGTGTGGTTACTGGGCAGTGCCAAAATAAGTGTTCAATTGTTTCTGATGATGTTTTACAAAAAGAACAGTGTTCGTTTTGCCTAATGTTTATCTTGAATAAGAATGAATTAGTTCCAAGGATTCTATGTATTATTCTATATTGGAACCACTGAATGTTAGAATCACTTGTAATTTCAAACGGTATAGCAAAAATTGCGAACCAATCTTTATCATCAAAATTCATATTTAGTTTTTCCATCCATTTTGATTTGCTCGATGGCATTACTTGAGTTTGTGTCATTATATTGTACATAGGTTGTGTACCTTTTTTAAATTTTAGAATGTCTTTGAAACAAGGCGGAATGAATGGTTTAATAAGCATTGTATTGTATTTATTTTTGTATTCTAATAGGCATTTATTTACAGATAGTTTTACTCCATAATATTGAACAAAGTTAGTTTGGAGACTGAATTTCAGGTTGAATTCCTCTAGACTTAGTACGTTACCGTCCTCATTCATAAGGTCTCCTATTGTTTGCACTTTAGCCTCATACCAGGTTTTATAAAATATAATATTGCCCCCTACCAAGATTTAAGGGTTATAAAATAAAGGATAAGCTAATAAATCTATTTCCTTAAGTGGCTGATGTTCATTATACTTAACTTACGCTTTAAACACATCTTTCCTTGTAATTTTGTTTTGTAATTATTTAAACCTCTCGGTCAAGGATAACCCATGAAAGTGCAAGCACTTATTACCAATGGGGTCCTGTGTTTTTGCTGAAGGGACAGCAGGTGGAAGAGATAGTGGTGTGATACAAGGTATCCGGGCGAGATGCCCTAGCTCTTTCCGAAGAGACACCTTGGTTCTTTAACGTGCCCGGTGTATAGCACCGATACACGCGAGACTACCTCTGGGTTGTTAACCAGTTCATCTCTAGTTAGGTGGGAAACACAGAAAAGCGTTTCAGAAATGATCAAGTGCCCCGGTCGAGGATCGAACCCGGGACCTCTCGATCAGCAGTCAAGCAGGCTATCCGCTCGACCACCGTACCACCTTCCAAAATGTGTTTTTTAATGTATTTACTATTAGTATAGGGTAACGAGTGCTACATTTTATTAATTTGTCAATGCTAAATAGCGTACTTGCTATATTTATCCATTTACTATTGGTTTGTATAATTCTCCTTATCATATATAAATGCGAATATATCCACCATTCCCAATCCTCCACGTGAATAGTGTTGTTTCAAAACTTCTTTCTTTATTCTAGCTTTACCCTGCCAAACGAATTCAGGAAATGTATCGTTTAGAGTTTTAATAGTTTCAAAAGGAGGATTAGGAAGGGATGTAAATAGGTGGTTGAAAAGAGAAAGTATTAAAGTCTTAATTATTAAGATTCTCCGGTGGGAGTTAGGTTTCGTCGCTTCCAATTTGCTAATATTTTATTCATCTTAAGTATTTTATTTGTATAATTAAGTTCTATCATCTTTTCAAGATCTACGTGGAATTTTATTCCTAACATCTCGAAACTACTTTGATTCCAAGACAGTTTCCATTTTGTTTTGATGGTGTTAGAGCTATATTTATGTTTACCTATCCAGACTATTTTGGTTTTATCAAAATTTACTTTGAGTCCAGAGAGATATGTAAAATCTGATAATATATTCAAGGTTTCGTTGAGAGATTCAGAAGAGCCATCAAGGATAATTGTTGTGTCGTCTGCAAATTGTGACAGTTTGTGTTCTACGTTATTCACTTTTATACCTTTGATATTATTATTTGATCTAATTTTCAAGGACAGAATTTCAGCACACATTATGAAGATGTAACAGCTTAACGGGTCACCTTGACGGCAACCACGTTGTATTTTAAAGAAGTCGGATAAAAATCCACACTGTGTAATAGCTGAAACACTATCTTTATATAATACATTGAACCATCTTTTTATATCATTTCCAAAGTTAAACAAAGTTAGACTTTTCTGTACAAATTCCCACGATAGAGAATCAAATGCTTTTTCAAAATCAATTAGTAATAATAATCCAGGTATATCATTTATTTCAGTATGTTTCATTAAGTCGTATATAAGTCTCGTGTTTTCCCCAATAAATCTATTTTTTATCAAACCTGTTTGGTCAGTATTTATTAATTTTTCAAGATATGTTTTTAATCTATTCGCAATGCACCCAGAACCTATTTTATAAACACTATTTAAAAGTGTAATTGGACGCCAATTACTGAGAAATTGTCTTGGTTTTTCACCTTTTGGGGTACATGTTATTATTCCTTGAGTTTGTGTGATCGTTAATGAATTTGATAAGAAAGCATCATTTAGCGCCTTGCAGACAAAAATACCAATTCTTTTCCAGAAAACCTTGTAAAAATCAGAGCTGAATCCTGACGTTCCAGGACTTTTATTATTAGCCATAGTTTTCAAGACTTCTGAACATTCGTTTAATGTAATTAAACCTTCTATTGAGTTTGATTCTCCATTTGTCAATTTAGGTATGTCTATATCGTGTATAAAATTGTTATAAATATCCGAGTCTATCTCGTTTTGTTTTTTAGAATATAGTTCTCTATAAAAATACGATGCTTCGTTCAGTATATCCTTTTGATCGGTTAACTCGGTTCCGTCAGCTTTGACAAGTCTGTTGATAGTTTTTGTTGTATAGTTATATTTTTCTAAATTGCAGAATAATTTGCTTGGTTTTTCTCCATTTATAACCCAGTCAACTTTGATCTCACCATATAACCTTTTAATTTACTTTCCTGAATATTCTTCAGTTCCGTTTTTAATTGGTTTAACGTGTCTATATTTTTTTCTAAGAGAGGGTTTTCTAGATTCTCGATTTTCTTTTTTATATTAATTTCATTTTGATTTGTATTTTTCTTTTTATACGAGCTATAAGAGATGGACTTTCCGCGTATTTCCATAAGTAAAGTTTCTAAAAATAGTTGGTCATTTATTGTAAATTGTATGTCCAAGGGAGGATTTTCAAGAATTGTATCGATATTGTAGACAGACAGAGCATATTGTCTGATAGTTTCATTGATTGTTTCATTGATTACATTCAAGTAGTCTATATCGTTTAGCAGTGAGTTGTTATGTTTCCATAGACCGCATTTATGTTTAAACTTTGAAAAGTTGAGTTTCAAGATTATAATTGAATGATCTGATCGAAAACTTGGTTTAATTAGTATATCAGAAACATTCGTTAATAAAAGCGGGGATATTAAAAAGAAATCGAGTCTGGCCTGTTGTAATGGATTAGTCCTTCGCCATGTGTATCGTTTTGTATCGGGATAATTGTATCTAAAAGGATCTGTAAGTTCCCTATTCTGGATTACATTTAATAGTGCTAGACGCGAGAGTTTGTTATTTATATGTTTATAATTACAGTAGTCCAACTCAGGGTCTAAAACTAAATTAAAATCACCGCATAACATGTAGGTTTCATTTTCCATACTATCAATTACTTCAAAAATATTTTCATAAAAAGATGGTTTGTCAGTATTAGGCCCGTATATTGACGCTAAAGTCAATCTAGTTTCCCCCAAATTAATATCGAGTATAACATAATTTCCATCTTTGTCACACTTTATGTTATGAATTTTATATTCTAATTGTTTCGAAAAAAGTATAGCGACGCCTCTGGAGTTGGAGGAGCAGCTGCTTAAAATACACTCCGATCCCCATTCAGTATAAATGTCTTACAGTTGATCCTCATTAAAATGAGTGTCTTGCAAACACAAAATGTCACAATTTGCTTCTTTTAAGTACTGAAAAACCTGGAGTCTCTTTAAAGTACCTTGAAGGCCTCTACAATTTAAAGACAAAATAGAAATATCACCCATATTTGGATTTGTATAGAATAATTTGTGAGATGACCCCTACCAGAACCAGAAAGGCAAGTATAGATACAGAAACAAACATTGTCACAAAGATTGAGTATATAACAAATAACAAAAATATGTTGAAAGTCAAACGATTGAATAAAAGGGAAAATGGTTGTGGGAAAAATCATTTCAATAGGAATACATGTAGTTTAATTAATTTGCAATATTATAGTTGGTAAATCGATTCTATATTGAAACCTTTTTGCCTTTTTGATTATATAGAACAAATAACAAAACCTGTAGAAAAGGAAAGTATTGCATATGAGGTAAAATAGATGTAGATAATACATTTCTAAAAAGATTAATTTGTAATATCATAACTGGTTAATCGATTCAATATTGAGTTCATATGTCAATTTATAAAAGATTGCTAGTACTTCCTTATATGATCTAAAATATACTTTATGATAAAGACACGTCAGGAAATACCGTTATGGTGGTACATCTTTAATATATTATCTTTCTCACCAGTCATGTGTAACCATAATTCAGCCATACACCCTTTAAACGATGTCATGTTAAAACACTTACAAGAAACATAAAGCATTCTCTCATATATGAACAAACGCAGTACACTCATACTATACACATGCAAACTAGTAAAGTAAAAAGCATGTAATTATTTTACAAATAGAAAATTACAGAGCAATTAGATACAATTGCAAATAGAGTAATACAGAGAATACATTTTACAAGGCAGTTCTGTTTTTGCAAAGTCAGTTTTTTAACCATCTATTTAAAATAACTACTTTAATGTGACGTATTGATGTACTTAAGATATATATCTATTAACACTAAACATATTTGGAGCATGTCATGTTAAAACACTTACAAGGAACATAAAGCATTCTCTCATATATGAACAAACGCAGTACACTCATACTATACACATGCAAACTAGTAAAGTAAAAAGCATGTAATTATTTTACAAATAGAAAATTACAGAGCAATTAGATACAATTGCAAATAGAGTAATACAGAGAATACATTTTACAAGACAGTTCTGTTTTTGCGAAGTCAGTTTTTTAACCGTCTATTTAAAATAACTACTTTAATGTGACGTATTGATGTACTTAAGATATATATCTATTAACACTAGACATATTTGGAGCACAAAAATAATAATAAACGATAATAAATGATTAGACAAATCATACTCTTAACACAAACTATCATCAATAATTGCATCAATACATGAAGATATACCCGAGTTCTTTCACTTTATCCAAAGAAAGATCAGTCTGGACCTTTCAATTAATATATTTAAGTATGACTCATTGATGTGATAAACATTTAAAATGAATTAACACTAAGCATATAATTAAACTCGCATAATTGTACTATTGTTATGACAAATTAATCCGGGAATATATTTAGGAATGACTCACCCATGTGCTAAACATTTAAACCAATAAACAGTAAGTATGCAATTAAGCATACAGTGTATTATTGCTATGACAAATTAATCGAGGAATATATATAGGTATAACTCATCGACATGCCAAACATTTAAATCAATAAACAGTAAACATGGGATTAAGCACACACAACTGTATTATTGCTATGGCAAATGAATCAATGAATGTATTAAAGTATGACTCGTTGGTATACAAACATTTAAATCAGTAAACAGTAAACATGTGATTAAGCACAACTGTAGTATTGCTATGACAAATTAATCAATGAATACATTTTAAGCATGACTCATTGATATGCAAAACATTTAAATCAATAAACATTTAAATCAATAAACATTTCATTCATTAAACATTAAGCATGTAATTAAGCATACATTGTATTAATGCTATGACAAATTAATCGGGAAATATATTTAGGCATGACAATGAATATATTTAAGTATGACTCGTTGATATGGTAAACATTTAAATCAATAAACAGTAAGCATTCAATTAAACACACATAACGCACGCTTAAATCAAGCGACATTTCATATACATGTACATGAATCTAACATTGCAATACCCGACACATGCACATGATCACATGCTTACCGTCTATCGCTTCAAACTGGCTTATACTATATAAACCCATTTGAAACAACAAACAGTAAGCATGCAATTAAGCATACATTTTATTATTGCTGTGACAAAAATAATCGGGAAATATAAGCATGCGATTATACATGCATAAACCACGTTTAAATCATGCGACATTCCATATACATGACATCAAATATTGTCAACAAGTGAAACAAAACGTATATATAAACCAAAGCAATCAAATGACATTAAATACTGAAATGAATATAAGAATACATGTCTATAAACCCAATCAAATGATTGAATGGCCTTTCATTAAATATTATTATACACATGCACTTAAATGAGCAATTTTATACACCACTTGTTTCAAAACAATTGTATTTTCATCAATAAACAATAGTATCATCAATAAACAAAACGCATGTAATATGTGTGGTGTGTAATGTGCTAATTTATCACATAAATAAACGATTTACAATTTATTAAATGTTATAATGGTCAAGCAAGTTTATCATCTCAACACGGATCTGTACACTTGTCTTCAAGTTAGTAGTTCGTATAAACGGGAATCACGTGGAAAGAGAACTCAATAAAACACGGTCAGTCGTGTCGGTGGTATAGTTACCTACAGAGATAACGCACGTAACAATTAAGTCTGTTTAACTATGGCTGGCCATGGGAGATCAAGCCACTGATCGTACTCCTTGTACTTCACTTCATGTATATCATCATTTGTATCTTTATAAAATATCTTTCCATTTTTTGACCAGGCTTCGCTGACATTATCTTTCAATTTCTTTTTGACACACATAAGCACAAGCTGGTTGAGTGATGTCAAGTCTTCATTTATGAAGATACCGGTATTCTTCATGGCTCTTCTTCTTCTCATTATCTCTTCTTTGACATTTCTTGAAATCAGCTTAACGATTATTTCTCTGTTTGTCTTCTTTTTATTTGGTATCCTATGTGCAATGTCGATATCATTCATCGACAGATCAAACACATCATTTTTCTTTAACAGTTCTATTACTTTTATAGTCGTCACTACCTTTAAGAAACTTAAGGTCATTCAGCTTTTTCTCATTTTGTTATGTAGGGTCACTGTGCCATTTGATAAAGTCAGTAAATACTAGGGCTGTAACGGTATACCGCGGTACACGAAAGACCGCGGACTTCAGTCCCACATGGTTCACGGTACAAGAGATGCAAATTTCGGTAAGGTTCGGTATAAGCATTTTTTATGAGCAAATTAATATTCAGAGAACAAAAATGTCTGAAAACCCTCTGATTATGTATTATTACCACGCATAATTCTTTTTCATTGTATTAAGATATGCCTCATATAGTCCAAAATCATTTTAGAATAGTTGATAGCCACATAATAATTGCTGTTATAGAATCAACAAATTCATTGTCACGTAAAAATTGTAGTATTTAAGCTGCTGTTAGAGAATATTGTATCATACCGAAATATACCGAACCGTTAGAAAAATTGACGGTACGTATCATATCGTGAGGTGGGCGTACCGTTACAGCCCTAGTAAATACATTCTTAGTAACATTAATGATGGCGTCAGTTTCACAATGCAAGTGAAACACAACTTTACCAGAGCAAACACCTCTTGAGCATTGAATAAGAGAACATTATCATTTTCATTTATTTCTTCGAAATTTTACGTCAAAACCTTATGCTAAACATAAAAACCGATTGGTATGGCTAAAACAACTTAACAGAACTCGATAGCATTGAAGACGAGTGAATAGTACGACTTACAACAGATGTGTTTTCTTATTTATTAGATCATCCAACGTTGCTGAGATTTGAGTGACATTTGTATAATCCAATCTCGAGGATTACAAGGTCTGTTTAAAGTTAATGTAGAACCAAACCATCGATCATATCTAGTTTCTAGTAAACGGAGTGGAATCTCGGATACCAAATACATTAACAGAATGAAATTATGGATTACAGCTGACATATGAGGACATTCATTAGTATAACATTGCTTGGAATATTTTGCTCATACATAATTCAACATGTGTATTAGACTTATTTGACTGTTACATTCCGTAACGGTTGACCATGAAATCTCCTTGGCTATGAGAAAGAATGACTATTTTCATAGTAAGAAATATTAATGAAAAGACATATCTGGAAGTGATAGCAGCTCTCAGCTTAACCACCGAGCACGAAAAACATAAAATAACTTAATACAAATTCACAGCACATTGCCCACACATAACCATCTGAAACCACTAAATGCCAGATGCTCGGCTTTCAAAACCCTGAATGACCTAAAGCTTCATAAATACCAAAAACGGTTACCTCCAACGACCAAACAAGCCAACGACTTTTACCCAGCTCTATATAAAATATTTACAGTAAATGTAAAATATTTCATTTATTGTATGATGATAATAATGCGACGTTCGTCACATAGAATAAAGATTCTAAGGCTTTCTGTCGCATGCAAATTCTGCAAAACGGTTTAGATTTATAGATAGTTTAATTGATGTATCGATTTTGCAAGCCAGATCAATCGTAAGAAATACGTTGCTTGAAATGATAATTATGCCTAATCACAGTCATATGTAAGTCATCAGTAGGATTGTGTTGTGCTCAAAATATACTTCATGAATAATCATGATTTCATATAATACGCTATTGTGTAACGATCAAAGCGCTAACAGCACCGCTGATAGAACACGGTTTCAACTATAAGTTATACTAATACTATCCCACTTGAAAGAATAGCGAGGACTACAGTTAACTCAGTTACACCTTGATACATCTTAAGATAAACAGAGTTTATCCGACGGACGAAAAAATGTTTATCAACGCTCTCAATTACCTTTGAACGAACTGTGTGTGGTTGTATATCAATTGTTGGTTCGTGACATTCACTAAAAACAAGTCCTATTGGATAGGGATGAGAAGCCTATGTCCAAACGACCATTGCGCTTCGGCGATGTACTCCCGATTTCATAAATGAGCACCGGAAGGGATCAGGAAAAGGGCCGCCATGACATTCTCTTCCCGATGTCTGCCGAAGCTCATTTATTTAAATCGCGAGTATATCACCGAGACAAACATACTCAATGGTATTTAAGTATTTCTGGAATGGTCATTGGTTCGTACTTCATAACAGAGTTCCATTTCTATCCCAAACAAACAATTAATTATCTAAATAACACGTTAAATGTAAGAAAAATCATTAAAAATGGAAATTATTTTAATAATGTGATATAATGTTTACCTAAACATAAGCCTGTATGTTTAGCGCTAGCCGTAGTAAGAGTACTGTTCCAAGATAATCACATGGTCATTAATACTGAGACACAGTTTGGTTTCTGAACAATAAACCACAAGGGATTTTTTCAGTTCTTAATGGTAGAGCAGGTTGCTAGTGATTAATTCTGCTTGAATACGTGTCAGGTCAACTGTCGACCGTATATAACTTAACAAACCGTGGATAAAAGTCCTCAATACAAGAACTAGCAGTATTAAGCGAAAGCAACAAATAGCTATTCCAATAAAGTTGATTGGAACAAACGACTTACAACAGATGTGTTTCCTTATTTATTAGATCAGCCAACATTGCTGTCGACCTTTGTCGTTGATAAAAAACTATGCTATACTGAGATTGGAGAAAACGTTGATATATGTTTGTATAATCCAATTTCGAGAAATACATAATATGGTTAAAGCCAGTGTAGAACCAAGCCATCGGCTATATCTAGGTACACAGAGCAGATTTTCTGTACCAAAATGCATAAACTGATGGAATTATGCATTACAGCTGACATATGAGGACATGAATTAGTATTGAATTGCTTGGAAATCCTCGGAATATTTAACTCATACATAATTTAACATGTGAGGTGGTGGTAACAATAATGATGCACGGTTCTTCAAACCCGAACGTACATGGTCGAACATATACTCTAGACTCGATTTTGTTATGTAAGAATATGATCATTACATATTTGATTCCGTTTTTAGGAGTATTTTTATCATTTTTGTTTCGTTGCCGTAAATGGTTTTGGAACTGCGTTTGTTTTTTTGTTTGTTTTGTTTTATCGGAACATCACGAGAGATTGATATATCTTTTGGAATTTGTTTCATTTTCGGCATCAATAATTTACAGTAAACTGTCAACTGTCAACTTAATGTTACTTTGGCACAATATGACTTAATACTATAACTATATCTCCAACCGATGTTCATCCCCTGCTGTTTACAGTTTTATTTCACTAACTTAAAAAACGAAGACACGTGACCTTATTGTACAGAATATGGCGAATAAATCTTTCGTTCTCTAAGATCGAAATCAATGGTCACAGGACATCAAACTTTGTAAAGCAAATAGAATTGTTCTCGTATGTTAGAGAACTTTGAATTGTATTCAATAATGTATAAATTTAATTAAGTATCAAACGTATGTTGAGAACAAATGACGGTACGATCTCTGGCAGTTTGCAAATACTCTATTTTAGTTCATTGTGAAAATAGTGTGAACGCTGTTGATAAAGACATAGCTTTTTATTTTGATCTAATTATTTTCGTGTATTAATTTCCCCAGTTAGACAGGACTATGGTTAAAAAAACACGTTGCCTGAAATATAAATTATGCATAGTCACTGTCATATGTTAGTAATCTGTAGGATTATCTTGTCTTAGAAATCCTCAAAACATATTTCATGAATAATTCTGATTTCATATAATACTCGTTTGTCTTTCTGTGTTTTATCTAAATGACAACACAGAATGCAACCGTTGCCTAGCAACCAAATATTCTTCACCACTACATACTTTTAATTCTCTCCGTAAAACAGAAATATCAACATATGTAACCTAATATATAACCATAGAGGAAGTCATTAATGAGATCATTATTCAGATAGTCCGTTATCAGGAAACCATCGCCAGTTAAAGTAGATGCTTGGGACAGGAATCAATGGAGATTGAGAACAAAGTGGACCAGTCGTACATACATTTTGAAGTATAATTTATGGGACTGTAAAGCATGAGAGCAAAACTAATTAGACACAATGGACCACGTGGACAGATCAAACACCACATAAACATTGTATGGGATAGTATATATTATATACTATAACTTACATAATATGGATTGTTACCCTAGAAACAAAATGTCCATTGCTAGAACATTATCAGAATTGTCCATTCGTTTTGCACATGGAATAGGAATATAATTGAATTTGTTGTTCAAGTTCAAACACAGAGATGTGGCTGCAATGAGTACTGCAGTGGACAATGCCACAATGGTAAAAGCGGCATGCATGAATCTACGGTCATTTGACTACCCGTTTTCTACACTTGATTAGTATGAATACATCGTAGGCAGGAAACAGACTAGAACTTTTGCTCTGGTGGTTATTAACAATGCAACGAGATGCGTTTTCAGTTTAGAACAAATCAATACCACAACTCATATGACTACCATTTAGCCATATTGGGATTACCTCACGCGTTTACCTTACAATATATAATTTAACAATACTAGGACATGTAACCATCAATTGTTATATTACAAAGGACTGTGAGCTGTGTTATTAAATCTATCATTTAACATAATTAAAATCATAACGCAGTCAATAAACCTTTAACTAGTTAATATCCTAGGGGTCTATATCGATTCATATAGTGAATAAAATCATTAGATACGATACAGGCCCTATGATAAATATTTGATCTGGACGGTTGGTAGACTGTGTATCTACATGTATTATTTAGTCATATAAATCAAATCCCATATTGGTAGTACATGGTGTCGCTAGAACACTTCTTTGTGATCATTACACTGACCAATACAAATATGTTAGAAACGAACCAATAATTCACAAGGGATGCTTTCGGTTGTTAATGATAAAACTTGATGCTAGTGATTAGTAACTTTTGAACACATGCTAGGTCCACTGTCGACCGAACATAACTTAACAAACATTAAATTAAAGTCCACAATACAAGCGCAGTCAGGATTTAATGAACGCAACAAATAGAAATACCAATAACGATAAGGGGAACGATCGACTAAGAACAGATGTGGTTTCTTATTTATTAGATCATCAAACGTCCCTACCTAACATCACCATTTGTAATTGATAAGAACTATGTAATACTTAGATTGAAGACAACGTTCCACGTATAATCCAATTTCGAGGAATGCATAATATGGTTAAAGCCAGTATAGAACTAAGCCATTGATCATATCTAGGTACACGGAGCAGGATTTCTGTAACCGAATACATAAACAGAATGGAATTATGCATTACAACTGACATATGAGGACATTCATTAGTATAATGTCTCTTGGAAAACCTCGGAATGTTTAGTTCATACATAATTCAACATGTGTTTCAGTGGTGGCAATAATGACGCACGACTGTTCAAACCCGTATAAGGTCGAATGTATACTCAATTTTGTTATGTAAGAATATGATAATTTAATTTGATTCCTTTTGAGTATTTGTATTATTTTTATTAATGGTATTACTTACTATAAATTACTACTCGTTGTTCCCGTTGCCTTTATTGGTGATAACACTACGTTTGTGTTTTTGTTTGTATATCGGAAAATCAAGAGTGATTAATAGAACTTTATGATTAATTTGTTTCATATTCGACCGCATTAAACTGATTGAAACCGTTGACTTTAAAGTTAATGATACTTTGGAACAATATGATGTTATACCTATATCTGCAACCGATTTTCAATCATGTTGTTTATAGTTTTATGTTCATTATCTTCAAGAACGAAGGCACGTGACGTGATTGTACAGAATATTGCGAATAAGCTTCAGTTTTCTATGATCGAAATCAATGGTCCCAGAACAAAATCGCACTTTGTACAGCAAATTGAATTGTTCTCGTATGTACATTCCATTTAATAATGTATTTAATTACTATCAAAAGATCCAATGTAATACAATTTATCTTGAAGGTACGATCTCTGGCAGTTTGCAAATACTCTGTTGAAGCATATTTTGAAAAGTATGTCAAAGTCGTTGCTAAAAAAGATTGATACATGTAAGGTGTACACAATACTTCTACTTAGATCTTATTTACTTCGTGTTTTAATTTTCTCAGTCCGACAGGTTAAGAAAACCGTGGCCTGAACTATACATTATGCATAGAGCTCTAGTCACTGTCATATGTTAATAATACGAGGGTTGTCCGCGAAAGTCGCGAACATTGTCTCCCATTTAAAGCTACGCGTTATTTTTCTTAAATTTTCCACACATTATCGGTTAATTCAATGTTACATTTATCCGATTCTTAGAATTGATTTATTTCCTGGTGTAACGTTTGGTACTAAACTTGATTAACTGATGCCGGTTGGGTATTTTAAACTTTGCTTTTAAAATTATATAGGCACGAAAGTCATTGTTTGCTGCATGGTTGTTTTAATTTAAACGTTAACGGAGCCAATAATCACGAAGTCGTGAATTTTATTCCTTGCGTCATAGTTTTCGCGTTTGTCAAAAATGGCGATGTCACGGAAATGTACGGCGCAGAGAATTATAATAAAATACTTTGTCGATCGCAGTTTAACACCTGCGCAAATACTCGTAAAACAAGAAATATACTTTGCAAATTATCAAAGTTGCGTGAGCAGGACGCACGTTTATACCTTAAACAAACGTGTTAAGAGGGGTTCAAAGATCATGTGAATACTGGAAGACCGAAAACGGATAAGTCAGTACTAATTAATCGAGTTAAAAACGTCTTCAACAACAACAGGAGTCAGGCGGTTACGGGTGTAGCGACTAAGGACGGTAGACCTATATGTAAATCAATTGCACATAATATCTTATCAGAAAAATTAGACAGGAGTCATATATCTGCGAGATGAGTCCCACAAGTTTTATCTTCCGAGGAAATGTTAAAGCGAGCAGAGGGCTTAGGGAAGCTTGAAAACAAAATCACTGAGTCAAACATAACGTTGGTGACATCGTAGAGTGTGTGTCAAACTGACTTACAGCGGTTATGGTAAAATTACATACTTTTACTATTATTTGAGACATCACCTTCAAACTTTGCAATGAGAGAGTTAACATATTGCTGTTTAAGACTGTATATGCCAATTGCTAATATCACTAAACATCAGATCGTCTTTTTGCAGGAAGTGAAGAACGGGAGTTTTTAAAGCCGAGTCATGTTCGGTGAATACACACTCAACAAATATGGCTCGATTAAGAAATGTTTTGTTTTTGTTTAGGTAGACTTGTGAGTACAAACTTATTTCTTGAAAACATTCTTCGAAACGTTAACAAGAGTTTAATTTAAAAAATGCATAAACATGTTGACTGTCACTTTGAATTCAGTTCCATGAAAACAAATTGTAATAACTTGTATACCAACTGATTGAGGTGCCATTATTTTTAAGATACCGTCCATATATTAAACTGAGTCTTGATTCTACACTTCAAGTATGAAGTATTTTGTTAGTCAGACCAATAGTATGTTGTTTCAGGAAATACATTTTCTAAACTGTAAATTATGCATAGTCAGTGTCATATGTCAGTAATTTTAAGGATTATGTTGCATTAGAAATCCTCAAAATATATCTCTTGAATAATTCCGATTTCATATTATAAGCAACCGAGTATATATCTTGCTGATTTTATCTAAATAACATAAAGACGAATGCATCCGGTGCCTTTATCAACAAAATTGTTTTTATCACAGCCTGATTCACTCAGTTAAATAGAAATATCAACGTATGTAACATAATAATATCGCTGGCCTTGAATCAGAATGTAATAACTACTACTTACGAACTGATAAGACTGATATTTAAAATCGGCATCATAAGGCGCTTCTTATGAGCCTATTGTCATAAAAATTAAATTGGAACTTGTCATGTTGACCAATCTCATGTAGAAACAGTTTTTTACCATAAGTAAAAAGAGTAATTTCAGGATGGTTTTGTTCTTGTTTTCAATCTTGTACTTACAACATTCTCATTCTAAGCCGGCGATATAACCATGGATGAAGTTATTAATGAGATCGCTATTCAGAAATTCCGTTACCAGCAAACAATTTAATTCCTTTGTCTGGTTACCGACTCTCATCCTGCACTAATTATACTTGTACATGAAGTTGCTTCTGAATAGGAACCAGACTTACAATCATCATGGCAGTATTGGACAAAAAACTTCATACCGTCTTAATCTTAATACCAGCAATACTAGTTGTCTATCATATACTTGACTAGCTGTTTGCACAAAAATGTATGAGGAAATAGGACAGGGAAGACAGCACACCACTAAACCAACCGAGCACATAAAGCAGTAACAACAGGAGCAATGCCAACACCCACCCAAACGTAATAACTAAATGCAAAAGTCCCTGCTGTAAGAAGCAGGATGACTATTTACACAAACAATAACAAAAAACCCAACATGCTATCCCAAGTGACCAAAAGAAACACAACCAATACCCTACCAAGCTCTCATGCAAGTCCCTGCTACACGAAAGCAGGACGACCCAGTCATACAAAGATATGCCTAAACGGTGTCCCCAATGAAGCAATCAAATGAGGTGCCACTGTGACTTGACACCATGTCAAAACCCATACAAGTCATACACTTTATTGGGTGACAATAACAAAACGCATATACATACATTACCTGTTTATGAGAGCTCAATACCACAAACAAAATGATTATCACTTAGTGTGATTGTTTAGCTTACAATCAATAATTTAACATAAACCTCCAATTGTTTCAGCACACATGGCGGTGAATATTCAGTATCACTGCACTGTGTTTTGCATATCGTATTGCATTATTATCAATCATAATGACTATCTATTACCAATCTATAAATGGCATTATATTTAACAGACATATGTAAATATCACTAGTGGCATTGCATACGGTATTACTTGAGGTCAAATTTTGGCAAATCAATTTATAAAATTTTAGGTCATTCAACTTTTTGATGCAGTAGCTAGGACTTGAGTATTCCATTTTCAGGTTTGGTTATGTGTGGTCACTGTGTCGTTGGTCAAGTCAGTAAATACATTCTTAGTAACATTAATGATGACGTCAGTTTTAAATTGCTAGTGCAACACAACTTTACCAGGGGCCTTATTCACCAACGTTGTAAGTCTAAAACTCAGACTTAGACTTAAAATTGTCATTATTCATAATCACTTGCATTTCTTTGAAATTAGGTTTAATCATGTGAAATTTTATCGGACTATTGGTTGTCACCCAATGAACACGTATTCTAATTTATATCAAAATCGGTATATTTATAACAAAATGAGAGCGAATAGATCATTTGACGATGCAAAGTCTAAGTCTATGTTTTAGACTTACAACGTTGGTGAATAAGGCCCCAGAGCAAAACACCTCTTTGACATGAAAATAAAGAACACATATTTTTTATTTCTTTCTTCGAAATTTGACTTCAAAACCTTATAGGCGCACGACGAAGCTAAACATAAACAAACAAATAAAACCCGATTGGTATGGCATAAAACAACTAAACGGAACCCGCCAGCATTGTAGATGAGTGAATAGTACGACTTACAACAGATGTGTTTTCTTATTTAGTAGATCATCTAACGTTGCTGAGATTTGAGTGACGTTTGTATAATCCAATTTCGAGGAATAGCAGGTCTGTTTTAAGTCAATGTAGAACCAAACCATCGATCATATCTAGTTTCTAGTACACGGAGTAGGATTTCAGATACCAAATACATTAACAGAATGAAATTATGCATTACAACTGACATATGAGGACATTCATTAGTATTACATTGCTCGAAAAATTTTGCTCATACATAATTCAACATGTGTATTAGTGATATATATTTGACGGTTAAGTCCCGTAACGGTTGACCATGAAATTTCATTGGCTATGTGCAAAGAATGACCATTGACTATTTAATTCACTCTTTCACAAATGAAAAGAGATACCAGGAATGGAATACAACTCTCAGCCTAACCATCCGAGCACAGAAAACATAAAATAACATATTCACTTAACACAAATTCACAGCACATTGCCCACAAATAACCAACAGAAAGAACTAAACGACACAGGTCATGCTTTCAAAAACCAGAATGACCTAAAGATTCATAATGAAATGTCAAAACTGTTACCTGCAGCGACCAAACCAGCCCACGACTTTTACCGAGCTTTTTATAAAATATTTGCAGTAAATGTAAATTATTTGACGTATTGCATGATGATGGTAATGCGACGTCCGTCACATAGAATAAAGATTGTAAGACTTTCTGTCGAAACATAAAAATGTAAACATTTTTTGCAAATTTTGCAAAATGGTTTAGACTTATAGATAGTATAATTTGTGTATTGATTTCGCAAGCCAGACCAATAGTTAGAAATACGTTGCTTGAAATGTAAATTAGATACTTAGTCATTGTCATATGTGAGTAATCTGTAGGATTATGTTGTGCTCAAAATATACTTCATGAATAATTATGATTTCCACGTACTACGCTTTCGTGTAAAACTCAAAGCGCTGATAGCGTTGAATGAATACGGTTTCAACTATAAATAATACTAATGAGGGAAATATCCCATTAAAAATAGCGAGGACTACACTTTACTCAGTTACACATCGATAAATATTAAGATTAACATAGCTTACCCGACGGACGAGCTTATGCTTATAAACGCTCTCACTTAACGTTGAACGAACTGTGAAAATATGTTGATCCGTGACATTCGATAAAACCAAGTCCTTTTGGATAGGGATGTAAAGCCTGTGTCCAAACGATCATTTTTGCCTCGGCGTTGTACTCCCGATTTCATAAATAAGTACCGGAAGGGATCAGGAAAAGGGTCGTCATGACATTCTCTTCCCGATGTCTGCCGAAGCTCATTTATTTAAATCGCGAGTATATCACCGAGACAAAAATGCTCATTGGTATTTAAGTATTTCTGGAATGGTCATTCGTTCTTACTTCATGACAGATTTCCATTTCTATCCCGAACAAACAATTAATTCGCCAAATAACACGTTGATTGTAAGAAAAATCATTAAAAATTGAAACTATTTCATTGATGTAACAAAATGTTTACCTAAACATAAGCATGTATGTTAAGCGCTAGCCGTAGTAAAAGTACTGCTCAAAGATAATCACATGGTCATAAATACTGAGACACTGTTCGGTGTTGAACAATAATTCACAAGGGAGGTTTACAGTTGTTAATGGTAGAACATGTTGGTAGTGATTAATTCCGATTGATCACGTGTCAGGTCAACTGTCGACCGTATATAACTTAACAAACCCTGGATAAAAGTCCTCAATACAAGAACTAGCAGTATTAAGCGAAAGCAACAAATAGCTATTCCAATAAAGTTGATTGGAACAAACGACTTACAACAGATGTGTTTCCTTATTTATGAGATCAGCCAACATTGCTGTCGACCTTTGTCGTTGATAAAAAACTATGCTATACTGAGATTGGAGAAAACGTTGATATATGTTTGTATAATCCAATTTCGAGAAATGCATAATATGGTTAAAGCCAGTGTAGCACCAAGCCATCGATTATATCTAGGTACACAGAGGAGGATTTCTGTACCAAAATGCATAAACTGATGGAATTATGCATTACAGCTGACATATGAGGACATGAATTAGTATTGAATTGCTTGGAAATCCTCGCAATATTTAACTTATACATAATTTAACATGTGAGGTGGTGGTAACAATAATGATGTACGACTGTTTAAACCCGTACATGGTTGAACGTAGACTCTTGACTCTATTTTGTTATGTACGAATATGATCATTTGATTCCGCTTATTAGGATTATTTTAATTATTTTTCCTTTCGTTGCTGTTAATGGTTATGGTACTGCGTGTTTTTGTTTTATCGGAACATCAAGAGTGATTGATATAACTTTTGGAATATGTTTCATTTTCGGCATCAATAAAATTACAGTTAACTGTTCACTGTCAACTGAATGTTACTCTGGAACAACATGACTTCATACCTATATCTCCAACCGATGTTCAACCCCTTTTGTTAATAGTTTGATTTCACTAACTTCAAGAACGAAGACACGTGACCTAATTGTACAGAATATGGCGAATTAAACTTTCGTTCTCTAAGAGCGAAATCAATGGTCCAAGGACATCAAACTTTGTACAGCAAATAGAATTGTTCTGGCGTGTTAGAGAACATTACATTCAATAATGTATACATTTAATTAAGTATCAAACGTTCCAATTTAATACAATGTATCTTGAGAACACAGGACGGTACGATCTCTGGCAGTTTGCAAATACTAGGTTTAGTATTTTGTGAAAAGAGTATGAAAGCAGTTAATAAAGAAACATATTTTCTATTTTGATCTTATTGTTTTCGTGTATTAATTATCCCAGTTAGACAGGACGTTGTTTTAAGAAAAACGTTGCCTGGAATATAAATTATGCATAGTCACTATCATATGTTTGTTATTTGTAGGATTATGTTGTCTTAGAAATCCTCAAAATATTTCTCATGAATAATTTCATATAATACTCGTTCGTCTTTCTATGTTTTATCTAAATGACAACACAGAATGCAACCGTTGCCTAGCAACCAAATATTCTTCACCACTACATACTTTTAATTCTCTCCGTAAAACAGAAATATCAACATATGTAACCTAATATATAACCATAGAGGAAGCCATTAATGAGATCATTATTCAGATAGTCCGTTATCAGGAAACCATCGCCAGTTCAAGTAGATGCTTGGGACAGGAATCAATGGAGATTGAGAACAAAGTGGACCAGTCGTACATACATTTTGTAGTATAATTTATGGGACTGTAAAGCATGAGAACAAAACTAATTAGACACAATGGACCACGAGGACAGATCAAACACCACATAAACATTGTATGGGCTAGTATATATTATATACTATAACTTACATAATGTTGATTGTTACCCTAGAAACAAAATGTCCATTGCTAGAATATTATCAAAATTGTCCATTCGTTTTGCATATGGAATATAATTGAATTTGTTGTTTAAAGTTCAAAAACAGAGATGTGGCTGCAATGAGTACTGCAGTGGACCATGCCACAATGGTAAAATGAACATTAGAAGAGCGGCATGCATGACTCTACGGTCATTTGACTACCCGTTTTCTACACTTGATTAGTATGAATACATCGTAGGCAGGAAACAGACTAGAACTTTTGCTCTGGTGGTTATTAACAATGCAACGAGATGCGTTTTCAGTTTAGAACAAACCAATACCACAACTCATATGACTACCATTTAGCCATATTGGGATTACCTCACACGTTTACCTTACAATCTATGATTTAACAATACTAGGACATGTAACCATCAATTGTTATATTACAAAGGATTGTGAGCTTGATTTCCTGTAGTGTGTTATTAAATCTATCATTTAACATAATTAAAATCATAACGCAGTCAATAAACTTTTAACTTCTTAATATCCTAGGGGTCTATATCGATTCATATAGTGAATGAAATAATGAGATACGATACAGGCCCTATGATTAATATTTGATCTGGACGGTTGGTAGACTGTGTATCTACATGTATTATTTAGTCATATAAATCAAATCCCATATTGGTAGTACATGGTGTCGCTAGAACACTTCTTTGTGATCATTACACTGACCAGTACAAATATGTTAGAAACGAACCAATAATTCACAAGGGATGCTTTCGGTTGTTAATGATAAAACTGGATGCTAGTGATTAGTAACTTTTGACCACATGCTAGGTCCACTGTCGACCGAACATAACTTAACAAACATTGAATTAAAGTCCACAATACAAGCGCAGTCAGGATTTAATGAACGCAACTAACAGAAATACCAATAACGATAAGGGGAACGATCGACTAAGAACAGATGTGGTTTCTTATTTATTAGATCATCAAACGTCCCTGCCTAACATCACCATTTGTAATTGATAAGAACTACGTAATACTTAGATTTAAGACAACGTTCCACGTACAATCCAATTTCGAGGAATGCATAATATGGTTAAAGCCAGTATAGAACTAAGCCATTGATCATATCTAGGTACACGGAGCAGGATTTCTGTAACCGAATACATAAACAGAATGGAAATATGCATTACAACTGACATATGAGGACATTCATTAGTATAATGTCGCTCGGAAAACCTCGGAATGTTTAGTTCATACATAATTCAACATGTGTTTCAGTGGTGGCAATATTGACGCACGACTGTTCAAACCCGTATAAGGTCGAATGTATACTCAATTTTGTTATGTAAGAATATGATTATTTAATTTGATTCCTTTTGTGTATTTGTATTATTTTTATTAATGGTATTACTTACTTAAATTACTACTCGTTGTTCCCGTTGCCTTTATTGGTGATAACACTACGTTTGTGTTTTTGTTTGTATATCGGAAAATCAAGAGTGATTTATATAACTTTATGATCAATTTGTTTCATTTTCGACCGCATTAAACTGAATTAAACCGTTGACTTTAAAGTTAATGTTACTTTGGAACAATATGATGTTATACCTATAACTCCTACATCGACCGATGTTCAATCCTGTTGTTTATAGTTTTATGTCATTATCTTCATGGACGAAGACACGTGACCTTATTGCACAATATATTGCGAAATAAGCTTCAGTTTTCTAAGATCGAAATCAATGGTCCCAGGACAACATCACACTTTGTACAGCAAATTTAATTGTTCTCGTATGTTAGAGAACATTGCATTCCATTAAATAATGTATTTAATTACGTATCAAAAGATCCAATTTAATACAATTTATCTTGAGAACAATGGTTGGTACGATCGCTGGCAGATTGCAAAAACTCTGTTGAAGCATATTGTAAAAAGTGTGTCAAAGTCGTTGCATAAAACGATTGATATATGTAAGTTGTACACAATACTTCTATTTTGATCTGATGTATTTCGTGTTTTAATTTCACCAGTCAGACAGGATGTTGTTTTACAAAAACCGTTGCTTGAAACATACATTATGCATAGAGCTCTAGTCATTGCCATATGTTAGTAATATGTAGGATTATATTGGCTTACAAATCCTCACGATGTATCTCTATAGTCATGCACTCAAAGACTATCAAAGGTATCCACTTGAAACTCGATATATGTATTCACCATTACAGGAGGACCCCATTATGACAATACAATGCTGATCAACATGTGACCTATACTTATTGAGTTATCTGTCCTTGTTGCTATCAAAACACGAAAGTCAAGTCTCGTAGACTGTCATTACTGGTATTACTACCTCAGTTGTTCTCGTTGCCGTTAATGGTTATATCTCCAACAGATGATCAACTTTCTTGTTTATTGTTTTATTTCACTAAACACTAAGAATAACTATACGTGACCTGAATGTACAAAATATTGCGAAATAAACTTTGGTTTTCTGTGTTCCAAACCAATGGTCACAAGACGTCAAATATTGTACACCAAATTGAATTGTTATCGTATGTTTGAGAACATTTCATTTAATAATGTTTAAATTTAATTAAGTATCAAAGTCCCAATTTAATACAATATGTCTATTATCTGGTAGTTTGCATATACTCTGTTGTAGCATATTGTGAACAGAACTTAACGGGTTTCAGGATATCTTTCGGAGCATGTGAATATATTACATGTCCGAATACTTGAATAGTGAGTGTTCAATAGATTGTATCATCTACAAACACTTGCATTTGATGATCCTGAATGGTAACCTTCGTCTGATCCGGTCATATACCGTTTGTGAAAGAAATAGAAAGACAATATGCTGTACGAGGGGTGTTCCAGATAATAGGACTTTCCTCATAACTTCTTACACAGCACTTACATTTTAATGAAATTTGTCTCATATGCTTATCAATTCTACCTCTATATACTGGTAGCAACATGTTGTCGTCGTTATTGGCGATACTCGTATAAAGCGTTGTCATAAAAACCATGTAACGCCAAGGCGGGTCGCAGTGCTATTTCATAATATATTCCTTATTAAAAAATGTGAATATCTCAGTAACCACTTCATAAATAATAGCGCCCAACTATGTGGTATTACATAAATACCCCTGACGTGTGCATGTAAACGTATGAATCAATAAGTTGTTGTATATGGACGTGAGTGAGTATACAATTATAAGTACCAAGGTGCGTCAGGAATGAAATCACGTCAACGTAAAAGAACTAGAAACCGCGCTATTGTTAATTAGGGGTAAACAATTGGGAAACCAAAAATGCAAACCATTGAAATGATCAAATACGCAAAAGGTAGTGACATCAAGAAGCTATTCATGTTACGTTTACTCAAATTGTTTACAGATAGCAGAGATATGAGCGAACAAGTGAACACAGGTCAGGTCACGAGAAAGGTACGTTGTCGTTAATACAGGAGGTGCCCCACTTATATTTGAACAGTGTTGATCATGTAATATTTTCATGGAAATATGGTATAAAACAAATAGCGCTTTTGTACTATGTAAACATATTTGTTAAGTAACATTTACACTAACTGGTTGGTTTGTTTCAAGTATAGAATGACCCAAAAACAACACTTTTGTCGAGGGTGTTGTGTTTTACATTTTGAAGGTCAGCCACTGCCATAAAAGCCATAAAAATGTGTTGGTTGAGCATGGATATTCCATTTCTGTGAAGACAATATGCACTTTTTGTCACAGGAATGATGTTATGCGCTTTGTTGATCTTTTTAACGAAATTACGCAAAATATTATAAACGGACAAAAAGTGATGATACCTACAAAAATCTTAAACTTTGGTTATTTGATATCTAAGGCAAATCCAAAAACCAAAATAGTGACTTCAGTGACGTTAGGATTATCCATTGGAACTTGCGATATGTTCATTTAGAGAAATATATATGCCAAACTCGGGATAAAGTCGGTATTTAACTGCTCAATACCACAAAAACAACATAAAGAAGACAAATGTCTTTAACGCTGTGTATGCTTCAACGGAACCGTAATTGCCACAACTTTGTCACCTCTGTAGCGGCAATGCCTTATCATTGAGAAATATAACATGTACGGACAGCCTACTATATGATAAATGTGGATGAGGCTACCCATAAGTTGACATTCGTTAAGCATCACATATTCCCGAACGTTTGCATAACGTATGCTATTGCTTGATATACTGCCTTAATGGAAAACATATTTATTCCTAAAAAGTGAAAGTTAATGCACATTGCTGTGTACATTAGGTTCCAAACCATATTTGGTCAAAATGTTTGCCAAACATCTTTCCTGGAGACCATATGTGGAGCATGGTGTTTTTGGTAACACGAGGCTTTAACTCTCTCCACATAAAACACCATTCTGTACCTTAAGAACAAGCATTTGAAGTATATTACGCAAGATTAGTCAAGGCCAAAGTCTAATGATCATATACCCACCAACCCTTTACTCTATGGAATATTGCAGCGTTTATTACAGGCGAGAAATGCAAACAGGATCGATCGGATTATTAGGTCTTAAAAAAGCCAAACACCATAACCACTAGAAAATTGTAGATTTGAGTGCAAACTAAGTAATAAAGTAATAATCAATGGTTGTATGTGTTTCTTAACACGTTATTGTTCACGATGATATAGAAATATTTAGATTATGTATTATAAGCACCGAACTATTTGATATTCGATACTGTTTAAATATAAGTGGGGCACCTCTCGTAGACACCGTTCGCACATTGACATATGCATCAATGTCAAAGCCATTTCTTACACCACTGTCATCACTTATTGTATTCAGGGGTACTGAGACACTTTTAAACAATGTAAAAAGCGACATCAAATCCTGTTTTAATGCCAGGGTGACTATATATGAAGACTATGAATTATTCATTTCTATTAAAATAACAGTGCATAAAGGCGACGCCATCATAACGTCACAGCGCGACCCGCCTACGCGGTACTCAGTTTATTAGATGTATTATATATTTCTTATTTGTCAACCAATTGATTTGATATTTTGCATTTTAATCAGTGATAGATGGAAAATTATTTATAGCAAACTAGTTTTCTAAATTTCTGGTTTTCCACACTGCTATGAAAAAGTCCTACTAATTGTTGAACACCCCACGTATAAAAACTTCTATTTTGATCTAATTTATTTCATGTTTTAATTGTCCTAGCTAGACAGGACATTGTTTTAAGACAATCGTTGCCTGAAATTCAAATTATGCATAGTCACTGTCATATTTTAATAATTTGTAGGATTATGTGGCCTTATAATTTCCCAAAATATACCTCATGAATAATTCTCGTTTCATATACTACGCTGTCGACTATCAATCTGGATGTTTCATCTAAATGACAAATCAGAATGCATCCGTCGCCTAGCAACCAAATATTCTTCACTACAACATACTTGTAATTCTCTCCGTAAAACAGAAATATCAACATATGTAAACTAATATCAAACCATGGAGGAAGTCATTAATGAGATCATTATTCAGATAGTCCGTTATCAGGAAACCATCGCCAGTTAAAGTAGATGCTTGGGACAGGAATCAATGGAGATTGAGAACATAGTGGACCCGTCGTACAACGTATAATACACGGAACTGTAAAGTTTCGGAAACAGTAGATGGAATATCGTCAGAACAAATCTAATTGGACTCAATGGAACACGAGGACACACCAAAAACCACATAGATATTGTCTGCGCTTATATGCATAATATGTGACATAAATCAATATTGATGGTTACCGTAGAAGCAAACCGCGTGTTCTAGAACATTATCAGAATTGTCCATGCATTTTACATATAAATTAAGAAGATAATTAAGGTTGATTTATATAAAGAGACAGACATATGGCCGTAACGAGGACAGGAATGGACCCTATATCGATTATTAACTGTTAAAACGAAAAGGGACAAGAATGGCTCTATGACAGTTTTTAACCTGTAGATAGTAGTATTGATTTAATGTTTTGTCCGTTGTGTCTAACAACCGACACATCGATGGCTTAGAATGAAAAGGTTTTTAATACTACACATGTACATACGAACTAATATGTCTCATACATACATGTATAACTAAACTTAAGCATGTTTTGTTAGTGATAGCTGTCTTAAAAGCACATCTCCAGGTGCATTTTACTGAGACAAATGTTAGCATCGCAACAATAATCTCAAGGGGACTTTACAGCTGTTAATGGTAAAACATGTTGGTAGTGATTAATTCCGTTTGAACACATGTCAGGTCAACTGTCGACCGTATATTACTTAACACATTAGATAAAAGTACCCAATACAAAATCAAGCAGGATTAAACAACAGAAACAAATAAAAATCTCAATAAAGATGAGAAGAACGAACGGATAACAACAAATGTGTGTCCATATTTATTAGATCAACCAATTTAGGTGTCTAACATTGGCCTAGATAAAACTAAAGAAAGCAATGCTGAGATTTGGAATGCTATGTGTAATCCAATTCAGACAAATAAACAGTTGTTTTTAAGTCAACGCAAAACCAAGCCATCGATCATAGATACGTACACCGGGCAGGATTCTTGTAACAAAATACATGAACAGAATGGAATTATGCTTTGAAGATGAAATATTAGGGCGGTCATTAGTATTGCATTGCTTTGGAATTTTGTGGAAAACTGAGCTCATTCATAATTCAACATGTGTATCAGTCATAACAATAATGATGCACGACTGCTCAACTCCGTTCATGGTCGACCGTAGACTCTCTTTTGTTTTGTAAGAATATGATCTTTACATATCTGAATCCATTAGTGGCAATAATTATTCATTTCCATTAAAATCGTACAAGGATGTCCATGGGCTCTCTTGATTTATGAAAAGGAATGGTTGTTAAATATTTTACTCCCATTGTTATAAGAGTATATTTATTATTTTTGATATTACTTACTGAGTTGTTTCCATTGCTGTTATTAGTGATGACGTCGCGATTGCTATTGTTTATGTTTCATATCATTGTATATGATTATTCCGTGTGATTGACAACAATTGTAGAACATGCTTCAGTGTCGACCGCAACATACAAACAATCTGTTAAATGTACATTAATATCACTTGGGAACACCATATTAATTGGTTCATATATCTTTTACCATTGTAAAGTTTTATTAGCTAAATACAAGACTGGAGACTATTTGCCTGATGATACTGAATATTATAGAATAAGCTTAGTTTGATAAGTAAGGAATCAATGGCCCTAGGACGTTCAATTTTGTACACCTAATTGAAATAGTTCTTGTGTGTAGAGTACTATCGTGCAATAATGGGTTTAATTTTTAAAATTATCAATAGTTTTAATTGTTTAAATATCTGAAAGATGGTTGGTAAGAACTTCGACTATAAGCGACGTTTATCATACGAAAGTAATGTTGTGGCTTAATTGCAAAACGCCCTCATTTGTAGACTCCAATATATCTGTATACAATACCATGCTATATCAAACTAAACGTTGAGTATTCTTGTAGTTTATTGATGTGGGCTTGCTTTTTTCTCCGTAAATATTTTTCACGAAGTGTCTTAAATGAAAAATTAACATTCTTCAAGTTAAAACAATAACCATTCACAAATTTATAACTAAGGCGGTGTTTCAATACAACACCATTACATATATTTAAAAATTTCACTTACATTTTTCGATCAAATATTTTATACATGTATGTTATCATATTTGAAACTCTTCGATCAATGTACCACTGAAGTCTTCAGTTTTATAATTGGGATCACAGAGTTAAGCATGCCTCTCTTCAAATAATAAGCTCACAGTCAAAGGAATGTTCAATACAATGCTAACAATTTGACTGTCACCCGCCAGATATTCAGAAAACATGACCATTGTTTTAAACAAAAACTATTAACAATGTGATTTATGTCTATTAACAACAATTCTCTTTCTTTCAGTTCTCACATACACAATAATTTAGAGTCAAGTATAGTTATACAAAATCAAGACAGTGACGGCAGCGTTCAACTTCACCAGTCGAGCACATAAAAGAACAACAACACAACCACACGGAGCAATGCCCACACACAACCCAACGAAACAACCAAAAGCCCAAGTCCCCGCTGCAAAAGAGCGGGATGACCTAGTTGAACACAGAAATAACACAAAATACTTTTAGTGACCCAAACGAAACACACCTGCTGTCCCTTCAGCAAAAACACAGGACCCCATTGGAAATAAGTGCTTGCACTTTCATAGGTTATCCTTGACCGAGAGGTTTAAATAATTACACAACTTTAACACAGACGGTCCTGGTACGAATCTAGGCAGATACGTTTTCATATTTTCTTTAAGGCATGATTTGCAGGATTGTCTTGTTATGTAGAACAAAGAGATCACACTTGTGAACTTCACCTTTTTTTAAAGAAATTTTATTCGATTGATTTTAATTTATATGCGGATATAATATGTAAATTGTTTTGTTTGCATTTGCTGATGGTAACATAGATGAAGCATATGAATAAAACTTAAATATCGCGAGACTTCCATTGTACAATGTGATTTAAAAACAACATTGTACAAGAGCGAAATATGTCATCAGTATTTCTATTTTACGGAAATAATTACATACATGTACTGGTGAGGAGTATTTCGCTGGAAGGTAATGGATGCTTTCTGTCTTTGTAATTTAGATAAAATATCCTGATAGATACTCGATAGCTCATAATGAAAAAATAGAATTATTCATGAGATCTATTTTGAGGATTTCTAAGGCAACTTAATCCTACAAGATTACTGACATATGACAGTGACTATGCATAATTTTCATTTCAGGCTGTATATTTTTTACTAAATACCATTTGTCTGGTTGGCAATGTACTCAATTTTCGAAGTAAACCCTCTGACGAACAAAACATTTTGTACATTGTGCATGTTCATACCAATCGATGTGCCTCGGTAGGAACAGTAGTTTCTTGGCGATAAACGTCAGAAAACCATCATGCAATACGCCAAATGTTTATTTTTACATTCACGACAGTATTTTACATAGGTCTCGACCAAAGTGCTTACACTTACAAAATTTAGTATTCGATTATTTCTGATGAAGGCCTTGCCATCAAATGTGTGAAAACATTTAAAACACGTCAAGATTGACACAAACATTATTACAATTGACATAAGTCGTAGGGTGTCGCTGTTTTGGCATGTTTTAGAGTTATCCTGGGACAAAACCGGAGACATTGAGTAATGTCGTGGAGAGGCATGGTTTGGTTGATGGAAATCACAGTTGTTTGGTATGTCTTTTTGAAACTTAATTTAGGACATTCATCTTTTTGACAGCCAGGCTTCGGGTACGTCATTTTTCCAATTTGTTATTTGTGTACATTGTGTCGTGTATTTGTTGTATGTGTTATTTATTTTACCATTAATAAAATTATTCTTGTAAAGAAAGAATCACATTTGTAATGTTCATTCTTTCGCACGTTAAGTTTAGCATGCTGAATTATGTATGAGCTAAACAGTCCGAGCATTCCCAAGCAATGTAATACTAATGAATGTCCTTATATGTCAGCTGTAATACATAATTCCATTCTGGTAATGTATTTGGTTACAGAAATCTTGCTCTATGCAGCAAGAAATGATCGATGAGTTGGTCCTACACTGACTTTAAACATACTTTGTATTCATCAAATTGGATTATATTAATGTAAAGCAGATATAAGGAAACCTGACAGGGAATAAACCCAATCTCAGTTTTTGTATCCTTTATTTTTAAAAATTTCGATGGTCGATGTTAAACAGAAACGTTGGATGATCTAATAAAAATGAAAAGCAATCTGTTGTTACCCATTCGCTAAATTCAATGCCAAGTTTCTTTGATTCTGAAGCTTAATTGTTATTGGAGATTTTTTTCTCCACGGTTTTTTAAGTTAGATGACCTCACAAGTGTTCTAGCGATACTAATCACTAGCAACCTGGTCTACCGTTAGCAAGTAACACATCTCTAGCGTATCATTCTTAGGATACCAAACTCTTTGTATTTAAGCATATTGATCACAGATAAGTGCTCTAAGAACAGCTAACACTAACCAAATGGAATTATGATTTGTTTTTTACGACCAAAATATATAAATAGAGTCTATATACCGTGTAGATAAGATTTTTTATCAAATTATTAAGTTAAAATGTATTACTTAGAACAGCTATCCTCAATAATGCACTGTTGATCCTGAACACGATGCTTTATTTAATACACATAATGTCACCATTTACAATCTCACTAGTGCGATGAGCACACGTCTTCTAATTATATTGTCCTATATATATTGATAAATTGTAGTCTGGAGAATATGCATTATGATTGATCATTATGTAATATGATAGATAATAACACATTACAATGTCACAGGAAATCAAGTTCATAGTCATAGTCAATGGATGATTGTAGTTAAATTATTGATTGCAAGCTAAACGTAATAGCAATCTGACTAAATGATAGTCGCGTGTAATGCGGTTTTGCTTTGGTATAAATAGAAATTGTTTCCCTTTGCTTTGTTGCTACATTGTATAAAATAGCGTGAAAGTTCCAGACCGATTGCTGCTGTCAATGGCATAAATTGAGAAAAAAATCATTGATCTAGTTTTTAGTTGTTGGATAGTATAGTACTATCCCTTCGATTTAATGTTCTCGTAACTTATGATTACAATACATACTGTCGTTGCTATCGTAACCAGTGCGCTGTTATAATACAGAAATGGCGCATAAAATCTAGAATGATAAACTTTTAAAAAAAAAATTAAAAATGTCTCATTGCCGTCATTGTTATCCCGAAATATAAAAATAGTTATTGCCACCATTTATACATTTGATGAATTATGCATGATTGAGATACTCCGTATTTTCTCAAGGAAATGTAAGACTAATAATTGCCGTCATGTGTCAATTGTAATGCATAATTCCATTCTGTTAATGTATTTTGGTTACATAAGCCCTGCTCCATGTTCCTATATATGATTGATGTCTTGTTTTGACGTTCACTTTAAAACGGCTGTGTATTCTTGGGAACTGGATTATATAAATGACTCTCTAAATCTCCGTGTTACATGGTTTAGTTTTATCTAGGACAATGCTGGACAGCAATGTTGACTGATCGTATAAATAAGGAAACACATCTGTTGTTAGTCGTTCGGTCTACTCATTTTTATTGACAGTTCTATTAGTTTATGTCGTTTAATTCTGTTTGTTTCTGTATTATGTACTTTTATCCACGATATGTTAAGTTATTTACGGTCGACAGTTGACCTGACACGTGTTCAAGCGGAATTAATCACAAGCAACCTGTTCTACCATTAACAACTGAAAACGTCCCTTGTGATTTATTGTTGCGATGCCAAAATTTGTCTCAGTATAATGCTCAAGAAGAAGTGGTCTAAAGACAACTACATATACCCCTTACCATACTGTAGTATGTTTTTGTTCAATAGGATATGTTATATCAATGAAATATTGTTCGTTTACTATGCTTTTACCTAGATTTAGCTAGTTATTTTGGGCTAAAGAATTGTTGTTTAATATTATTTTAGGAAGTAAAAACTAATAATTATTACTACAAACTACTTACGTATCATTTAAAATAATTTATAGATTGGTATTTGGAGATAATTTCATGCATGCACTGGTGAAGATTATTCCGTTGGAAGGTAATATATACTATACATTCTATCTTTGTAATTTAGATAAACTATTCTGATAAATACTCGATAACTCATAATGAGAAATTAGAATAATGCATGACATCTGTTTTGAGGCTATCAAAGGCAACATAATCATACAGAGTACCGACATATGACAGTGACTATGCATTATTTTTAGTCCAGGAGCCAGGTTTCAAAAGGGCCATAAAATGAAAGTTTATTTACCCCATCTGGTAGAAAAAGTCCAATGGTATTTTCGAATAGAACATACATTCAGGCTTCAGAAAAAGGTGGATGCCAGAACTGAAAATGGTGCAGATTTTTTTAACAGGGGCAACAACTCTTGCTTCCGAGCTAATTTACGAATATACATGATATTCTTAATTCTGGTGTGAATTTTTTGTTTATGTATATATTGCCATATATTTGGGTGGATATAAGTCAATAATTGTTGTGCATCACATGGACATACATAACTGACCAGTTTGAGGTCAAGGTCAAGGTCATTTCAAGGTCAAAGTGAGAAAAATAGCTAAAAATTGATATTTCACTTCAGTTCTTTCTTTGTATAGCATATGTTTGGAATCAATATTCGTTATTAAAATGATAGCCGTGTTGGTAAGTACATATTCTTTCATTATAAGCCATTTGTTTAATGAAAATAGGCATTTCTTTGTCAAAATAGCTATTTAATACATATGCATGCTGGCCGAGAAGGCATTCTTTCGACCACCCCTGGTACTCTATGCTCTAGTATAATTAAATTGTTCATGTATATATTGCTACATATTTACATGGATATTATTCATTTGATTACTGACATCAAATGGACAAACATAATTGACCTTTTTTGGGACAAGGTCAAGGTCAGTTCAAGGTCAAATCGAGAAAAAAAGCAAAAAAATGGACATTTCCACTCTGGATTTCTTCGTTTAGCATTTGCTATGAATATAAGTTGCTTATTAAAATGATCGCTGTGTTGGTTAGTTCATATTCTTTCATTATAAGTCATTTGTTCAATAAACAATTTCTTTTTTGTGAAAATAGCTATTTTGCATATGACAGCTTACGAAAACCTTGCACGACAACCCCTGACATTATATGATATAATGTGATGTATGTGTTTGTGTATGTAGTGAGACATACATGTATATTCAAGGATACTGCCAGTATTCATTTGATAATGAACATCAAATGTACAAACATCTTCAGAACGTTTGGGGACAAGGTCATTTCAATGTCAAAGTTAGAAGAATAGCTTCAAAAATGATATTTCGTCTCAGATCTGCAGTTCTTATTCTCATTGCTCAGTTCTATGGTTTGGTATTATTGAATACATGAATGGACATTGCAATATCAATATCGTATTCAAAGTTGTTTAAAATACTGTCCATTTCAAGGTCATGATCAATGTTCTTTCAAGGTAAACTGTGTTTTGTAATAATGCAGTTACAATTTATGCGTTGGCTCATTTGTTCTTTTTACAAGCAATACGGAAGATCTTGTACCTATGTTTACTTGTTGATGTAATAGTTTTTCTGGGTGTGTAATAACGAATTAAAATCCATTCTATTAGCTGCGAGTGTTATGAAAATCTTTAATGGGGAAGTATATTGCTTAACACACGTTAATCTGTGTGTCGGCCTGTCGATAGATCAAACGGTTTCCGAGCAAACGCCTTCCCAATGATTGATCCTACTATTCTTAGCCTTTCGGTAGGTTGGTTGGTTGGACTAAAACAGCAGATGGCAATGTTCCTGATATCAGAAGGTCAGGACCACCATTGTCTTTAAATAAATGAATACACCAAAAAATTAATGTTTTCCTACCAATAAATCCAGAACGACTGGACCTTGGATATTAATTAGTAGAGTTTGGTCACCATCATTAGATGTCCCATTGATTACAAATTTCTTTGTTCCAAAAATAAGGAATGGAATGGATGTACCAAATATGTTAGTCAACCTATATGGACTAGAATAGGTGTACTGTATGGATGGTAGTGAGAACCCCTTAAAGTCTGATATGGATGTGGCGGTACTTTATTGTGATGTATATTCGATGGAGCATTGACTGACTAATCTGGCAAATGGTAATGCTTACCTCCTAGGATAAGGATAGCTGCACAAAGTAGCGATTGGTAACCCGTTATGGTCAAGTCTATAATGGCTTACATGGTGGTGAGCTTTAAATAACTGTACAGTACAGTAGTGATTACCCAATGTGGTATGAGGTAGCTGTACTCAGTGATAGTGGGTTCCCTCATTGGCCATACTAGCAGGGCCTGTATTTTGCAGTGAAGCATATCAGATAACGCCAGATATGACTGTACTAATTGAGTTTACATTTGGAATTCAATAACATAATTGAAATCCAGAATGGCTAAACTAATCATTTGGTATTCAATAACATAATTTGAAATCCAGAATGGCTAAACCAATGCTATATACTCGTATTTTCCCACTAAGTGAAGTGAAGTTTGCTTATTGAAAGTAGAACGAAGGCATTTGGTAAATAGGCAAAGAAACGTTTAAAGTACTTTTTGGACACACTGAGTGTCCCAGGCTGTTTTGTATGTTAAGTATCATACAGTTTCAAATACTATCTGGCTCAAGACCTAATGATGTGTGACTTTGGATAGCTATACATGTACATGTACTTGGAAATGAGGAGTAACGCATTATATTATAACCTAAAAATCGAGGTACACCGTGGAGTGGAGCAACCCTTATGGCCTGGTATGGACATGCAATGCTGTGGTATCTATTCCCAAGGGCCCGGTGTATCTGTATCATGTATCCTGTAACCAAATCTACCTATTAGGAATAGGAAGGGTTCTGCTTTGTATCAATGTGTATCCTGTAGAACCAGGTACATTGTATGGCTGAATTATGTTGTGGTGCGTAAATCGTATGATGTCATAAGGCTTCTAGAATATTATGTTGTAGTGGATACATGTACGCTATTAGGCCTGGGATGGTCATACACGATGCTGGTACTACTTTGTCTGGGATGACTATATTCCGTTGTGTTAAATGCACGTATATGTGACATTATTTACTTATTGCAATGCTAAATCACTTTGGTCATTGCAGTGGTGACTACACTATAGGAGTTGTGTTGTGCTTGTATTTTCAGTAGGACCAGGACTGTCGGCCCTTAATCGTGATGAGTACCAAAAAAGAATCTGTTGTGGTTCAGAACACTGCTAGTTACAGCTTTCACAGGATCTTTGTCGTACACATTACTACTAAGTACGGGTATCAGATATAATATCTCATCAAAGACCGTAATGATATTCAATAACACCTTAGATTTTAGCTAGACTTTATTTGTTATACAATACACACCACCGCATTATACAGGCATCGAATGTTATGAAGTTATGTGTTATGCACAAGTCAATATAATGACTAGGGGTCGATGATTTTGTCAAATTCCCGCCGGTCAGAATGCGTCTGTCTATTCCGCCTGTATCCCTCGGGCGGGCAGAACATTGACTGGTGCATTATTATTCGATGTGCTTATCATCATGCTTTTCAGCCATTTCATGTCTGGTATTTAACTACCACTTAATACACCTATCTTATGCCGTACGTATTGCTGTATAATGCGTTGGTGGGTACGCCATATTGTCCTGGTGAATATGAACAACAGATATTGTGCCCAAAAGAGCTACAGACAGTAGTTCATGATGGGTCTCCAAAGAGTCTGGAAATCCTGATGGATTTAATGATATGCATTTACATGAGAACCCTTACAAGCAGTGCCCCTGTATAAAACGGCATACGTTGTATCTAAATATTCCAAGACTGGCAAGAAAATAGACAGGTATAGGGTTTTTGCAAGCATTTATACGTGGTGTTGCATACTTGCTTGAACGTAAATAAAATTAATAGTCGTTAAGCCAGTATTGTGTACAGTCCATTTGATAAAAAGTGAGACAAATCAAATTTGCACTTTCCTAATAAAGTTGAATTCAAATCATACGTGAGAATTACAAATACAGAGAGGAAAAATCAATTTTTAGCTATTTTCTCACTTTAATCATGAAACGACCTTAACCCAAAAGTGGTTTGAGATGCTTGTCCATTTGATGCCCATAATATAATGAATAGTTTCCGTGAACATATGACTCGCTTCATAAATAAAAGCATATATCACATTAGATCATATAATCCCAGGGGCTGTCGTTAATGGTTTTGTAAACTGTCACATGAACAAAATGGATATTTGAACAATAAAATAAACATTTTTATTAAACAAATGAGTTAAAATGAAGGTATATGAACTAACCAACACAGCTATCATTTCAATAATCATATTAGATTCATTTCATATGATATACGAAAGAAAAACAGAGTGGAAATGTCCATTTTTGCTTTTTCTCGATTTGACCTTGAACTGACCTTGACCACAGAAGGTCAATTATGTTTGTCCATTTGGTGTCCATAATCAAATAAATAATATGTAGCAATATATACATGAACATTTAAATTATATTAGATAATAGAATACCAGAGTGGTCGAAAAATTGCCTTCTCGGCCAGCATGCATATGTATTAAATGGCCATTTTGACAAAGAAATTACTATTTTCATTACACAAATGGCTTATAATGAAATAACATGAACTAACCAACACGGCTATCATTTTAGTAAGCAACTTATATTCATTTGAAATGCTATACGAAGAAAAACAGAGGGGAAATGTCCATTTTTTTTGCTTTTTTCTCGATTTGACCTTGAAAAGACCTTGACCTTGACCCAAGAAATGTCAATTATGTTTGTCCATTTGATGTCAGTAATCAAATGAATAATATCCATGCAAATATGTAGCAATATATACATGAACAAGTTATTCATATTAAATCATAGAATACCAGGGGTGGTCGAAAGAATGCCTTCTCAGTCGGCATGCATATTAGGTATAAAATGGCTATTTTGACAAAAAAATGACTATTTTTATAACAAAAATGGCTTATAATGAAATAATATGAAGTAACCAATACGGCTATCATTTTAATAAGTAACTTATATTCATATAAAATGCTATACGAAGAAAAACAGGATGGAAATGTCCATTTTTGCTTTTTTCTCGATTTGACCTTGAACTGACCTTGTCCTTGACCCAAGAAAGGTCAATTATGTTTGTCCATTTGATGTCAGTAATCAAATGAATAATATCCAAGCAAATATGTAGCAATATATACATGAACAATTTAATCATATTAGATCATAGAATACCAGAGGTGGTGGAAAGAATGCCTTCTCAGCCAGCATGCTTATGTATCAAATGGCTATTTTGACAAAGAAATGACTATTTTCATGAAACAAATGGCTTATAATGAAAGAATATGTACTTACCAACACGGCTATCATTTTAATAACGAATTTTGATTCCAAACATATGCTATACAAAGAAAGAACTGAGGTGAAATATCAAATTTTAGCTATTTTTCTCAATTTGACCTTGAAATGACCGTGACCTTGACCTCAAACTGGTCATTTATGTATGTCCATTTGATGCACAACAATCATTGACTAATATCCACCCAAATTTATGGCAATGTATACATAAACAAAAAATTCACACCAGAATTAAGAATATCATGTGTATTCGTAAATTCGCTCGGAAGCAAGAGTTGTTGCCCCTGTAAAAAAATCTGCACCACTTTCAGTTCTGGCATCCACCTTTTTTTGAAGCCTGAATGTATGTTTTATTCGAAAATACCAATGGACTTTTTCTACCAGATGGGGTAAATAGATTTTGAATTTCTGGTCACCAGCTCCTGGACTATTTCATTTCAGTCAGGATATTTCTTAAAACTAAATACTATTTATCTGGCTGGCAATGTACTCAATCAATTAAACCCTGAGACGCCTAAAATGTTTTAAACTCTGTGCACTTTTATACAATATGCATCGATAGCAACAGAAGTTCCTGCACTATGTATTCTAGGCGATAAACGTCATGTAAACGTCAACTGTTTTTAGATTCATGACAGTTTTTTGGACATAGATCTCGGGAAAAGTCATTACAAAACGTATTCAAGGTGATGACTTTTGAAAACATTGCCACATAAATTAAAGCAAGTTACCTAGGAAGACAGTCGTAGTTTTTGGTATGGTTTGTAGGGTCATGCTGGAACAAAAACAGGGCTCACTGACAAAAGTCGTGGAGAGGCATTGTTTGGTCTATAGAAGTCACAGTTGTTTAGTATGTCTTTTTGAAACTTAATTTAGGTCATTCCGCTTTTTGACAGCTAGGCTTTGGGTGTGTTATGTTTCCAATTTGTTTTTTTGTGTACACTGTGTCGTGTACTTGTTATTGTCGTATGTGTTATTGTGTTTTCTGTGCTCGGTTGGTTAAGTTGAATGCTGCCGTTCCTGGCAAATTTTCGCATAATCATCATATTTACCATTAATAAAACTTTGTATCAAATGAGTGATGTTCATTCTTTGACACATTAAGTCAATGATATTGCCTGGTCACCCAAGTACGACATTTAACAGTTGTATATAACCACTGATACACAATCATGTTGAATTATGCATGAGTTAAATATTCCGAGGATTTACAAGCTATGTAATACTAATGAATGTCCTCATTTGTCAGTTGTTATGCACAATTCCATTCTCTTTATGTATATGGTTACACATATCCTGTTCTATGCACCGATAAAAGATCTATTGCCTTGTTCTACACTGGCCTAAAACATACTTTGAATTCCCTGAAAATAGATTGTATAAATTAAATCTAAAATAGATAGGATATGACAGAGAATAACTCCAATCTCAGTATTCCAATATTCCTTTTTTAGATGTCGAAGGTCAACAGACACGTTGGATGATATAATTAAGGAAGAAAACCGATCAAATTATGGTGATATTTATGCGTTCAAATGATCTTCAATGCCATGTATACTTGATGTTGATGCATAATTGGTATTGACTATTTAAACCACAGTTTGTTAAGTTATATGACCTCATATGTGTTCTAGCGTTACTAATCACTAGCATCCTGTTCTACCATTAATAACTAAACCATCGCGTGTAAGGTATTCGTAGACTACCAAACTGTTTTGTATTTCCCGTATAAACATCACGGAGAACAGATCTAAGACACTAACCAAACAGAATTATGATTGGTTTTATGCGACCAAAATATATAAAATGTATACCGTGTAGATCATAACTATATTGATCAAATTATCGATTTAAAATTTATTGACATTTCAACCAACGATATCTTTATAGAATAGTTCTCCTCAATAATGCATTGTTGATCCTGAATACATTGCTTTATTTTATACAACCATTGTCGCCATTTACAATCTCAGTAGTGTGATGAACACACGCCTGTTAATTATATTGTCATATATAGATTGGTAAATTGAAGTCTGGTGGATGTGCATTATGATTGGTACTTATGTAATATGATAGATAATAACACATTGCAATGTCACAGACAATCAAGTTCCGAGTCATTTGATATACCAATGCTGGTTATTTTTGAATTATTGATTGTACACTAAACGTGAGAGCAAATGCTAAATGGTCGTCGCGTGTTCTGTGGCATTATGATGTTCTTAACTTAATATGGTTCTAGTTGTCTTGCCTTTATCAAACTGTGCAATATTTCTAGTCCATATAATATGCTTCAGACAATGGCTAAATAGCTGTGTTTCGTTCGGTATCTTGGGATCACCGTTATTTTGTAATTTCTATGTGAAATTAGGTCATTCTGAATTTCTGCGACTTGGTCATGGGCTTCTAATCAATCCGTTGGGTTGTCTGTGGGCATTTTACTGTGTGGTTGTGTTGAGTACGCGGATTTACCGAATCATCATCAATAAGTCGAAAATTCTAATAAAAAGACAAACACTACATGTATATTGTGTGCGGAACTTTTGGAACTCAGTATACATTTACATCATTACACAAATTTAGTTTTAGTTTTTAAACAATGTGCTAGATCTAATAGAATGTCGAGGTTTGCTGTAATTATGTTGACTATTCTCGTATACATATATGATATAATACAAACTATTAGAAAATATATGAATTTATAGTGCGTTAGCGACTAAGCTGGACCCCCATAAACCTCAAATATCTTTAAAAGTAATTATGAAATTTCGATGATATTTGGCATAGTTCACTAAATTACCTTTACCAACTCTGTGTTTAAATTGCAGATTTTTTTACTGTCTAATTAATGTTTTCCCCATTGGGTCTAGTGTATTAGTTTTGATATTTTAATCAACAAATAGACAGGGAGTAAAATAAGCTATTCCGATCAGCTAGTTAGAATACTGCTATTGCATTGTGTAACAACTATAACGGGATTATTGTATAACTTTGACCTAAATTTGTCTGGTCATCAATATGTATATAGTTGAGGCCCATCTTCGGATTGTAATGGTCATTTGTACAAACATAATATACAATGTTTTTCTTGCAAATATTTTTACAATTTACTCCAGTTATACAGGCTAAGATAAACGTTCATGTATGGGCCTCGTTATATTTTCAACAGTCACTGTTGTGTGACTTAATGTACAGTTATACTGGACCAAATTGTTGATCTTTTGCTGTTCCGGTCACTTCTATCACCCATACGTATTTACCCTGTTTTAGACTTAACAATTTTGCATTAGGCGTCTATGCAAAGTACACTTTTCTGTGGACTAAAAATTCTGTTTTATTTTATGAGAGTTGGTAAGGGTGTTTTACGAAGACATACCCATTTTAGTTCCAATCGGCATTGTTCTTTTTAAGATATTTAAATTTATAATGTTTCACTTTCCCAATTGTCTCGTAGAGATTGTCCGATTAGATATCAGTCGTACATGCCCCACATGTAGTTAACATTTCATAATCGATGTACTGTCCATTCCTGTCCTCCGTGCGACCATCTCTCTATATATATATATCAATCAACTTTAATTCTATTCTTACTTTATATGCAAATTGAATGGACAATTCTGATAATGTTCTTGCAACGGGTATTTAGTGTCTATGGTAACGATCAATATTGATTAATGACATAGCTAATACAATTTAGCGCGCACAGTGTTTATGTGATATCTGATCTGCACTGGCTTGATGACAAAATGGTGAATGTTTATTTAGTAAACATAATAATTAGTTCGGACGTTAAAAGAAGAAAAAATTTGGTATGACCTAACTACGCGTCCGTTTTCGAAGCAAAGCGCTACCGAGCGCTTTACTAGAGCCTCCCATGGAAATCGCTACGCAGCGTTTTGCTTATGCAACGGGAAGCAGACAAGGTGATTGTTGCCTGATAACGGACTATCTAAAAAATGATCTCATTAACGTTTTCCACTGTGGATATATATTATATTACATACGTTGATAGTTCTGTTTAACGGAAGGAATATTGTAGTGGCGAAGAATATATCGTTACTAGGCGACGGATGCATTATGCTTTTTGTCATTTAGATACAACTTCAAGATAGGTAGCTAATAATATGAATTCAGAATTATTCATGAGATATATATTGAGGCATTCTAAGGCAACATAATCCTACAGATTACTAACATATGACAGTGACTATGCATAATTTACAATTTAGACAATGTAGTTCTACAGTATTTAGTGAATAGTATTCATGACCTTCCGGAAGGAACGAGCTACCACAGTGTTTCCTCCCTCGTTGGTGACTGATATAAAGACATTCATTGAGGAACGGACATAAATATAATATCCGCCATTTCGGTATTTTACGTAAAATGCTGCCACAGTACATAATAGCAATCGGATAAATACATCAATTATACCAGTAACGCCGAGAAATGACGAAGACGGACTTTTAATAACAACTGATTATTGTGATTTACCGTGTTGCATTGAACGATAGACAGACCATTTATATGAAACTTGTCATTATATTTACCAAAACATGAAAGCTAGGCTATGGGTCAGGCTAAATGTAAACAAGTATAAATTTTGACAACAACATCTGTAAGAAGAACCATGCAAGGTATATATTTTCAGTCGTGGTATATATGACGGAACATGTATTGCACTGGTTTAGTTCATAAACACATTTTTCAATTATTCGATATATTGAAAAAATAACACTTTCCTGAAGATTTATTGAAGTTCAGTAGGTCAGCCTCAAAATCAATTGAATCTGCCATTAAACATAAATAATCAACACAAAATATAGATCTTCTCATACAAACTACATGTACATAGGTATAATATAACTGATCAGTCAATGGTTTGCCTCCAGCTGAACATGTAGTCAAGATAATGATATGCATAGGGCTATTTTAGTAACGGTGAAAAGGGTATATTGACCATATATTCGTACTAGTGCTCGTTTATCATTTCAACCCCGTTAGTCTGATTCGTGAATACAATCACTAATCAAGGAGAACTTTAAAAACCTCGATTTTATCACGTATTTTATTATTGATTCCTTTTAGTCTGAAACAGTTGGCACTCCGATAGTGATACTCATTACCAACAAGTGTTCGTGCCATTTGAAGCATCATGGCCAGTCTCATTATCCACTCCGTATTTGCACAGATTTTATTTCATGTTCTTGAATTTGTTTGTTCGCCGCTTTTCATTTCGAGTCTAGGTTTCCGATCTCCAGGCATAACATCCTTTGTTCATTATCGCAAAGCATTTAACATCCATTTAGTTTCATATCATAAATCTATAAATCGCACACCAAATATTGACAATTCCTCAGTTGATAATGGCGTATAACTGACTGGTCGATTAATTTATTTGCCCTTATGGCATGCCATGGGACGTAATAAACCCACGGCATCTGTTGGTTTCCCTGTTATAATCCGTCTATACTGCGTACTTCAACAATTTATCCAATTTTTGAGCAAATAATATGACGGTTTGGCAAATAGAATTTTATAATACATGCGAAGTAATCTATCATTCTGGCAAATGTTTCCAGTTTAATGCTGACATTATCCGAATAACGTCGTGGTGCAATGGGTATATTAATAATTGAACTTTTTACAGCCACGTTCCAAGACAGAGGAGCAATTTCATTCGACCTTTGAAAAATGTCAGCCTGTTGAATATTATAGAAGTTTGTACCATGCAGTCCAACGTGAATGTATCTGATATATTTAAGTTAGCTCTCAACACTACTACAATCATGGTATCATACGGCTAATATTTATACTCGGACAAGGTAGAGTTTGATTATAATAAATTTCTGAATAGACGGTATAGGGAGGCAGGAAGATTGGAGAGATGAGAAGGGCAATTTAAGGTTTTATATTTTTTAACACACTTTAAGCCGTTTTCGAATTTGGCCAACACTTACGGTGTGTCTGTGTGCTATTATGACTAACGACACGGGCATTATGCATCATATAATAATTACATCACAGTAAATATTTGATACTGAACATGAATAAGGTATGATTAATGATTGATTAGTTGAAGAGCTGGATTTACTAGCTGGAGATAATGAAATTTTGACAACTAATTCTATTGAAGATGAATTGTAAAATATGTTAATATGCCCGCATTATCGGTCATATTGAACACTTATAGTTGTATGAAGTCACACTGTGACTAATCAAATCTGCATATTTTATTCCCTATAAATCATTGTATGTTCAGGGTAATTTGTTCTGTAATTCATTGTGAGTAGCTATATGTTTCTGAAATACACAGAAAATGCTGTAATGGTACTGATCAAAATAAGGCTTACACATTACACATTTTTGTCGCATTAGCGTTAGAGAGAATCTAGTAATACATCGACTGTCAGATGCCACAACTATTGTAACTCAGGACAATTGCTGCATACACCTGCATACTTATCGGATTATTGAATGATTATTTTTTTATATTTCTTGACTCGAGTAATTTATTTTATGTTTAGTGATGGTGCCTAGCAATATTTCAAAAGTCACTACTGAGGTTTTATTTCACTACAAATGTATTTGTGCTACATTATAGCATAAAAGCGGTGATTTTGCTCATACTTAAACGGGGAACAAAAGGTACGTTATTGTAAAGATTCTCGCGCACACGCGCTGTTGATGTTCAGTTTTTTTAAGTATGCTCATTTCAGGACCCAGCCGACGCAAATAAATGATTAACAGCGTTATATGAACTGACATTCACATTCTAATTGTAACTACTAATCAATTTTCTATAAAAGTAAAATAATAAACGTAAACATACCCCCAATGTCACTGTTTTCTTGGTATTTGCCGATACCGGAAGTCGACGCTCATAACAAAAACTTGTAAGTGACGTAACATTTGCTAAGCGACGTCGCGTTTGTTTTCCCGACGTCGTTCAAAATGTCCCGCCAAAATGTCATAATTTTTAAAAACATCCAAATAAAGTGTTGTTTTTATGCTATAATAGCGTTTACGCATGCGTTTGTGCTATTACATCTGCAGAGTCCCTCGGGAGTGTTGGTGCCCTCGCCTGGGCTTGGGCACCAACCGTCCCTCGGGACTCTGCAGACGTAATAGCACGAAAAAGCATGCGTTAACCCTACATTAGCGTCCCAGCCCGAGTAGCTCATACAAACATAAACATTACAAACACATTTCGAAATGTCGTCTTTGTTTCCATTACTAAATTAACTGATGCACGATATTAAAAATCTCTAACAGTTCTAGATGTTTCTTTTTTCATCACATAAAAAGCCTTTCATCGAGGTTACCAAACGTTGAACAAATTATTGTATTGGTTTTCAGTCACCAGGAATATAGTTCAAACTCAATAAAATCACGACCAATTGAGTGATTGTCAATAACAATTTCAATTTGCCGATGTTAATTGCATAGCATGATTTGCAATCGGTTTTCGGCGGGTTTAAATAGCATCAAATCTACAGAATTAAGGACCGTCTGTTGATGAATGTCGCCATTGATTTAGACAACAAGTTTGAAGCACTGTTTTTGCTAAAGGCAATATTACAAGATACACCAAACTAGGCGATTGAAGTGGGAAATACGAAAGCTTGTTTGAACAATTGAATATCACATATTTTATCAATAAAGGTATGTAATGACGCCAAAAAGTATGCACCAAACTGTTATAAATGCTATGAAAAAAGTATTTGTCAGGATATTGATATGACTACTGCATCTTCTCACTAGTGGAATGAACACACGTCTGATAATTATATTGTCATTTATAGATTGGTAAATGGAAGTGGATGTGCATTGTGATTGATAATTATGTAATATGATAGATAATAACACATTACAATGCCACAGGAAATCAAGATCAGAGTCATTTGACATAACAATTGATGGATATTTTTGAATTATCGATTGTAAGCTAAACGTGATAGCAAATACTAAATAGCTATCGTGTGTTCTGTGGCATTGTGATGTTCTTAACTTAATGTTGTTCAAGTTGTCTTGCCTTTATCAAACTGTACAATATTTCTAGTCCATATATGCATCTGACAATGACTAAATAGCTGCGTTTCGATCGGTCTCTTGGGATCACCGTTATTTTGTAATTTATATGTGAAATTTGGTCATTCTGAATTCTAATCACGTCGTTGGGTTGTCTGTGAGGATTGCTCCGTGTGTTTGTGTTGTGGACGAGGTTTTGCGCGTATGATATTGTTTCTGTCGACGAGTTTGATAAGACTTGTAGGTATTTGGCACCAATGTCAGATTCTATTGATCACATAACCTTAAAGAACGTACGAATTATTGTACCATATTTATATAGTCCTTTTTCATGTATACAAACGTTAAAAAGTGCTGTAAAATCACGACTTATACATGGTTCAAACAATATACATCTTATCTAAAATGTACATAAAATATACAAGTATGTACCAATTTATAAATCCCATATAAAACATATCTGCCACTTATTTATGTAAACGGGTAAAATACTACTTGACCCAGTAGGTGGGCCCTACTTAACCCACTAGGCGGGGGCTCTACATTACACAATATTTAATTCCAATGAATAGCAAATGAACAGAGACAACACAATTTTGGTCATAGAAGGATGGTGCTCTACCGACACAGTCAAACACGAAAAACTCTATTGTAGTGGCGAAGAATATATCGTTACAAGGCGACGGATGCATTCTGCTTTTTGTTATTTAGATACAACTTCAAGATAGGTAGCTAATAATATAAATTCAGAATTATTCATAAGATATATATTGAAGAATTCTAAGGCAACATAATCCTACAGATTACCGACATATGACAGTGAATAGCATAATTTACATTTCAGACAATGTAGTACTACAACAACCTACCAGAATTTAGTGAATAGTATTCATGATCTTCCAAAGTAACGACCTACCACAGTGTTTCCTCCCTCATTGGTGACTGATATAAAGACATTCATTTAAGGAACGGACATTAATGAAATATACGCCATTTCGGCATTTTACATAAAATGCTGAAACAGAACACAGTCAATAGCAATCGGCTTAATACATCAATTATACCAGTAACGTCGAGATATGACCAAGACGGGGAATATTAATATCAACTGATTATTGTGATTTACCGTGCTGCATTGAACGATAGACAGACACCATTTATATGAAACTTGTCATTGTATATACGAAAACATGAAAGCTAGACTATGATACAGGCTAAATGTAAACTAGTATACATTTTAAGTTCATGTCATGACCGCCATGATCACATTGAGGATTATATTGACAACTACATCTGTAAGAAGAAACCTGTACGGTTTATATTTTGATTTGTGGCATATTTGACAGAAATTGTATAGCACTGGCTTAGTTTATAAACACTGTATTCAATTTTAAAATCGATATATTGAACTATAATAATACTTTTCTGCAGATATAGTAAAGTTCTGTAGGTCATCATGCAGCGTAAACTAGATCGGGTCTTATCTGCGTTCCATTCGGTCACTTGGGATCACCGTTGTTTTGTTGCGTCTTTGTGTAACTCGGCCATCATGCATTTTTACAACGCGGACTTGGAACTTTAAAATCGATAAATTGAACTAAAATAATATTTTTTCTGTAGATATAGTAAAGTTATGTAGGTCATCCTGCAGCGGGGACCTGGCGAACTATTTGGGGACTTAGCTGTGTTTCATCCGGTCACTTAGGATCACCGATGTTTTGTTATTTCGTTGTGAAACAAGGCCATCCTGCATTTTTACAACACGGACTTGGGTTTTTAATGATTTCGTTGGGCTATGTGTGAGCATTGCTCCATGTAGTGGTGTATTGTTGTGTTATTGCGGTTCGTTTCTGTGCTCGGCTGGTTAAGTTTAGTGCTGCCTTCCCTGTCCCATTTCCTCATATAAAAATTATTTTGTTCTATACGCTATGGATTGTTCAATGTTGTTTCGGTGACCAAATGATCTTAATTGACCATACATGCGTTCTAATGCTCACTTATCATTTCAACACCGTAATCTGATTCATGATTACCATCACTTATTAAGGAGAACTTTTAAAAATCTCGATTTTATCACGTATTTGATTATTGATTCATTTTAGTCTGAAATAGTTAGCACTCCTATAGTGATAATCATTACCAACAAGTGTTCGTGCCATTTGAAGCAACATGGACAGTCTCATTATCCACTCCGTATTTGCACATATTTTATTTCATGTTCTTGAATTTGTTTGTTTGCCGCTTTTCATCTAGAGTCTAGGTTTCCGATCTCCCGGCATAACATCCTTTGTTCATTATCGCAAAGCATTTAATGTCCATTTAGTTTCATATCATAAATCTATAAATCGCACACCAAATATTGACAATTCCTCCGTTGATAATGGCGTATAATTAACTGGTCGATTAATTTATTTGCCCTTATGGTATGACGTTGGACGTAATAACCCCCCCGGCATCTGCTGGTTTCCCTGTTATAATCCGTCTATACTGCGTACTTCAACAATTTATCCAATTTTTGAGCAAATAATATGACGGTTTGGCAAATATAATATTTTATATTACATGCGAAGTAATCTATCACTCTGGCAAATGTTTCCAGTGTAATGCTGACATTATCCGAATAACGTTGTGGTGCAATGGGTATATTAATAATTGAACTATTTACAGGCACGTTCCAAGACAGAAAAGCAATTTCAACCTTTGAAAAATGTCAGCCTGTTGAATATTACAGAAGTTTGTACCATGCAGTCCAGCGTGAATGCATCTGATATATTCAATTAAGCTCTCAACACTACTATAATCATGGTTGAGGACTTGTAGTTGTAAATGCCTTAATGTCCTTACCACAGTAAATTCATTCAACAATAAACGACTAAACTCAAATGACGTTTCACCATTTATTTCAGTTTCACAAATAATCATAATTTTTATCACAATTTAACTGAATTGAGCATTTATTTTTAATCCAAAAGTATTTAATTTAAACAGACGGAATGTTGATAATTCTAAAGTTCTAAATCCAAGTTATACGCATGTGCTTTTCATTTTATGTCCAAAAGGTCTGTCGAAGTTCAATATCACCCTGGGTATTTATACCAAATGTGATTTATTCAATGCTGCATGTGAAAAGCATGGGTCATGCGACTGCTCCTTACAAGGAGTATACACCAAGCACAAGGAGCATACACTTAGAACGATTAGGTCAAACAAGGTCACAGCATGAAACATATGCTTCTAGATTTACATAAGGTGGTCAATAGGAGCAAACATAAGAAGGAATATTGTAAAAGCGTGCATTATACGAATCATGAAATATGCAGACTGACACATCCACAAAGCACCTAATGAGATTCACATAACCTTTAACATCCATTTTAACAGAAATATTAATTCTGACCAAACCATGAAAATAAAACATACACATGCAATCTTCAAATTAAACATTCGCAAGTTCGCGACAATGGTACCATACGGCATACATTTATACTCGGACAGGCAGAGCGGGGCGTATTGAGTTTAATTTTATCAAAAGAAGGTATAGGGAGGCAAAACGAATGGAGAAAAGAGAAGGACAATTGCAGGTTTATCATTTATAACAAAGCCGTTTTCGAATTTGGTCAAAACATAGGGTGTGTCTGCGTACTATTACGACTAACGACACGGGCGCTATGCATCCTATTGATTACACCACAGTCAACATTAGATAGTCAACATGAATACATCTTGATAAATGATTGATTAGTTGAATAGCTTGACATACTAGCTGGAAATAATGAAATTTTAACAAGAAATACTATTGAATTCTATAATATAATAGTGCTATGATATGCCCGTATCATCGATCATGTCGAACAATACTTGTTGTATCACGTCACGATGTGACTAATCTAATCTGCAGATTTTATTTCCTATAAATCATTGTCTGTCCTGGGTAATTTGGTCTGTAATTCATTTTGCTTATCAACCGCTGTGTTTTATGAAATACCCATAAAATGATCTAACAATACCAGAGTGGACGTATCACGTGACGCTTTGGCTAAGTCTTCAAGTAAAAATATGTAAATAACAGGTTAAAAATACTATAAGTATCTTATTATTTGACCGATTATTACGAATGGTAGCCGGTTACATACTAGGACATGACATGGCTAAGTCGTTGAATAAGATAATTAAATTGTATAAGGCTCATTCGATTATATTAAAACATGCTATAAGACAGGACCTCTAGATAAACCGCGTACACAATTCGCTAGCTTAGAATGAGAAGGTGATATCTACAAAATCAATATTTTGAGAAAACAAGAAAACTTTCTGGCAGTCATGTTCTGATATTCATAAAAATAGGCTCTTAAGAAGCTCTTTATGATGTAGATTTCAAATATGCAATAGGCTTTTACGGTCAAGAGTGGCAATTCTCATTCTAAGCCAGCGAGTTGTCGGAGGAACTTCCTTGCACGGCGCATGCGATTCTTCGTCGAAATGTCCCGACGTACGTCTGTGATAGGTCACAATTGTCATTTGATCGACATGTCTACGATGAAAAATGTGGATTTTTGTACGTCCGTCGCACAACAATCGCAAAAGGGGGTTTAAAAATAAATATAAAACAAAACTTTCCGGACTGCATTTATAACAGACGAACTCCTGTATATGATTGCACACATGTATAATGCACACGTAACGTAACTGAATACACGAAGCAGATCCAACATTATTGTCAATTATAGTGTCTGTTTACCATGGGTAATTTCGAAGAATAAATGGGTGATTATTTTATGCTTTCATTGCCAGAATGTTCAAATTGTCGACGGAAGTAAATATTGATAAACAAAGCATGGACCAGCTAATACAGAATGGATTTAAGGTATGATTAGGCGATACGGTACTTTTGTCAGAGGTTTTTTACCCCAAGACATTAATTGATTATCTATAATTGAGATATAGTTATTATACATGTTGTGACACAGGAAGGTTATACAATTCAAATGCTTAATTAGTTATTTGTGTATTTGAATATTTAGTTTCGAAATGAATAAAATCTACTAGTATATCATTTGGCAACTGCTCTAAGTGAGCATTCTATGTTTTAATTAAATTAAATCGTATTTCTGGAGTATTATCCTATTTGCTGATCGTTCGAATGTAAGAAGTGAATATGTTTTTTTTTTTTAAATATGCGTTTAGTCAAATAAATAAGTTTCAAGTTTCAAGTTTCAAGAACAAATATATAGTCCTGGGGTGATATTCACAAAAAATCTTAAGGGAAATCTTAGACGTTTCTCAGAAACTTATAATTTCCTTAAGTGTTTCAATTAAACAAGAAACCCAAGATTATCAATTTTTTGCTTTGTTTTCAAGCGCTATAAAACAACAACAATCACCAAGAAAATTTGGGCTATTCTTAGTTTCTTGCATAATATGGGCAGTTCAACTTTTAAACTCGCTAGGTGGGAACGCGTACGATATTTGTACAGTTAGTGAGTATGTACAGGATTTGGTTTCGTGGCATTGTCTCTGCAAGTAAGCGCTTGTAAGTTCAAAGAATAGAATGTTGAAAATATTAAGTCCTTTTTACTTGAATACAGAGTAGTTCAATAAGCCATCGTATATGGTTGTTGATTAATACAACATCAGCGGAAACAATACACGCAATAAGCAGAATATAGTAAAATTAAATCATTATTTTTAACGTGAACTTGCTTAGTGTGCTTATAATGGAAGGATGCCATAACACTCGAAAACATTCCGAGTAGCTCCTACAAACATAAAAAGGTATGAAAATATCCGGCAGGGAAGGCAGCACTTAACCTAACCAGCCGATCACAGAAATCAGAAACACCACAACACAACTACCCTGAACAATTCCCACACAAACCAATGCCAAAACGGCCACCAAATGAGGCACAACAACCCTGGGGCGTGACCCAGTTTAAAACACTAAGGACAGTAGCCTAACGTTATGCGACCTAAAGAGGCATAACTACGACTTGAACTAGTTTAAAATAATGGGCAAGGTAGGAAAGGGGTGGCAAATAATATTACATATTCCTAGCAACTACACTGAGCCATGCAAGCACATTTCACATATCGTCATTGTTTCCATTACTTAATTAACTGACGAACTCTCTAAGAGTTCTTGATGTTTCTATTTTCATCACATAAAAAGCCTTACAGAGAGGTAACCAAACGTTGAACAAATTGTTGTATTGGCTTTCAGTCACCAGTTATAAAGTTCAAACACAATAAAATCACGGTCCATTGAGTGACTGTCAATAACAATTTCAATTTGCCGATGTTAATTGTATAGCATGATTTGCAATCGGTTCTCAACGGGCTTAAATATCATCAACTCTACAAAATTAAGGACCGTCTATTAATGAATGTAGCCATTGATTTAGACCACACATTTGACTCACTGTTTTTGCTGGAGTCAATATTACATCAAACTAGGCGATTGAAGTGGGGAAATATCAAAGCTTGTTTAAAAATTGAATATCAAATATTATATCAATAAAAGCACGTTATGACACCAAACAGTATGCATCCAACTGTTATACGTAAATGCTTTGACAAATGATTGTTTTTTCATGATATTGGTATGACAACTGCGTCATAACTGAAACCACGGTATGATGTTTGCTCAAGCCGTTTTCCAGCAATAAAATAGTGAGCGTCTTCTTTAAGAAACTCACGAATACCCCATGATTAATACGTGACTTACGCCAATGTCACAGGCATACAAAACCCGTGCGATCCAGGTCAATTTGTATTTATGTTATATTTTGGTAGATATGAGTTTTCTCCGAAAATGGGACGCGCTAGAAAACCGATTTTATGTTTCCGTACACGTGCCCAACGAATCATTTATAACACAAAAACACGGAACACTGCTGTTATATAACATAACGAGAAATTCAAAAGCCCTAGACCTCTCTGTAAAATAGCGGAATAACCTAGCCTCACACAGATATGTCAGAAACGGTGACCCCAAGTGATATTATCTTGCATTTCGTAGAGGACAGTCGTCAAGGAAGTAGCGTTGTTTATGGATGTAGCATCTATTCTAGGAAAGTGTAACAAACGAATTCGATGTAAAATACTACATGTAACTAGTTCAATATGCGTATCTGATTTAAGAGTATATTAATGAATAGATATATGATAACATATACAACACGGGAAGGTAAATAAAACAGCTGCCATCAATGTACACTTCACAGACAGTGGCATGGTAAACGCGATATTCTATAGCTCAGGTTGTTCAGTAGTCATGTTTTTATTTTTCAAGATATTGAATATGGTTAATTGGTCTGAAGTATGAATAGTAAAAAGTACCATGCTTCCACATTAAAGTTTTCACTGACAAATATCGTAACAATTGATTGTCAATATAGACAAAATCACAGGTCTTGTAAGAAAAGTACATATAGCATCTACCTATGCATGTATACTTAACCAAGAAATTGAAAACTAACTAGAGTCAATGAATGCAAAATGAAGATTTACAACTACGATGAATATGTTGAACATTGTGTGCAGTACATGTAATGAATTGCAGGAATAAGCATTTGTCTTATATTACTGACAATAATTGATGTACTAGAAGAATCCTCAGAAAACGTGCTGCAAACGCTCATAAGTCAAATTGAGGATATCATGAGTAAGTCTGATTTCATTACAGACCAATTTATCCTGGCCTGTAAATGATTAAATTAGTCATATCGTGACTTGATACAACTAGTATTGTTTAATAATTTAGTTATTCTAGTCCACAAATCAATTAGGTGTTTATTTTGTAATAGTTACACACAAAGGTTGTAATTGCATTAGAACATGCCACCTGTCATTGTAACAAAAATACTTACAGTTAAATAAGTGACAAGTAACGCCTTATTAGCAAGCCTACTAAAATACATTTGCAAATTAAAAACGTTTCAGTGTGTAAATACCAGTATACAATGATTATAGCAGTTCTGTGAGCTCGAGTAATATTTAATAATTAGGTGTGCTTATTTCAAAGGTCGAATGCAATTGCTTATCCGTTTTGGAGGGAGACTGTTATTAAATTAAGTATTAAAAAGTTTAATATCTATTGCTAGTGGACGTTTTCCGGAACATGGCAGTATCCGGTATACTGAAATGTACTTCTGTTAGCAAAACGGAAAATACTTTTCATTCGAATTCCTTATAATGTTATTTAGAATGTTTAAGGATATCTTTCAGATTGATAAGTGAGGAAAATGCAATAAGACTTGGCATTTAAGTATAATACTACAATGTATGTAAGTGAATTTTCCGTTACACAGTTACACAAATATTTATTGATCTACTCCTGTATATGTGCGTATAATGCACACACACCATAACTTAAGCAGTTCCACAATTATTTGTCAATTATGGTGTCTGTTTACCATGGGTAATGGCGAAGAATAAATGTGTGGGTATTTTATGTTTTCATTGACTGAATGTTCATATTGTCGACGGAAGTAATTATTGATAAATAAAGCATGGACCAGCTAATACACAATGGATGTATGGTATGATTAGGCGATACGATACTTTTGTCTTAGGTTTTTTACCCCAGGAAATTCATAGATTATCCGTAATTGAGATATAGTTATAATATATGTGGTGACACAGAAATGTAATACAATGCAAATGCTTGATGAATCATTTGTGTTTTTGAATATTTAGTTTCGAAATGAATAAAAGCTACTAGTATATAATTTGTCAACTGCCCCAAGTGAGCATTCTATGTTTTAATTTAATCGTATTCCTTGAATATTGTCCTGTTTGCTGAACATCCAAATGTAAGAACAAATATTTAGTCCTGACCCCGCACTATACACATAAATTGTCCGATAGGTGGACACGAGTACGATATTTGTAAATATAAAGTCCTATTTACTTGAATACAGATTTGGCCAATAAGCCATTGTATATGGCAGTTGATTTGTATTACATCAGTGGAAATATTAAACACAATAAACAGAATAAAATAAAAATAAATCATTATATTTACGTAAAATTGCTTAGTGTGCTTATGATGGACGGATGCCATAACTCAACCAAAACAGACATTAGCGAACCGTCCGAGTAGCTCGTATAAACATAAACATTGCAAACACATTTTAAAATGTCGTCATTGTTTCCATTACTAAATTAACTGACTAACGATATTAAAAGTCTCTAAGAGTTCTAGATGTTTCTTTTTTCATTAATCACATAAAAAGCCTTTCAGAGAGGTAACCAAACGTTGAACAAATTGGTGTATTGGCTTTCAGTCACCGGGAATATAGTTCAAACACAATAAAATCACGACCCATTGAGTGATTGTCAATAACAATTTCAATTTCCCGATGTTAATTGCGTAGTATGATTTGCAATCGGTTCTCGACGGGTTTAAATATCATCCACTTTAAAGAATTAAGGACCGTTTGTTTATGAATGCAGCCATTGCTTTAGACAACACGTTCGAAGTACTATTTTATGCTAGAGGCGAGATTATATCAAACTAGGCGATTGAAGTGGGAAAATGTCAAAGCTTGTTTGAACAATTGAATATAAAATATTTTATCAATAAAAGCACGCCATGACATCAAACAGTATGCACCCAATTGTTATAAATGCAGTGAAGGATTATATTTTTGTCATGGTATTGGTATGGCAACTGCAGCATAACTACAGCCGTGGTATGATGTTTGTTCATGTTCGAAAAATTGGGTGAGGCATATCTTAGTTCGTAGCATTCGTGCCAAGTTTCAGTGTTTTACATAAAATAATAAACCAAATATGAAATGAATTACAGTCTAAATTACCATAGTGTGTAGGATGTAGGAATGAGTTATAGTGAATAAAATCTGCTGATTAGATCAGACACATCGTGCTTTCATACAATTATGGCTCAATATGATAGATGTTGCGGGCATATTATATAATTATTTTATTGTAGTATATATTGAACTTATAGTCGCTAACTTTTGAGTTGTTTGAGTGAACAAACAAATCAGTTATCATTGTTTATTTATATTCGATTACATAAAACTGCTGTGAGATATCGGATGAGATTGCTTAATGTCATTTTCGTAAAACGCAAACAGCCTGTTAATGCATTTGCAACGATAGAATATTAGTAGTTCATATACAGTTTACGAGGGTTTTTGCTGTGTTTTCCGAAACGCTTCTTGACATTGCTGTAACTTGAATGTTTATTTTCGTACATATGCTCGACAATGCTTGGATAGTCGTCACATAATGTATTTACATATTGCGACTTCTTATCACCAAGTTACTCATTATGGTAATATCTAAGACAAGTCTGCAAAACTGTCAAGCGCTCATGCATATTTACATTATGCACGGATATTTTTAAATACTGTAAACTCATTTTAATGTGACAAATTCCGTGGTTTTCGTGAAAAAGACCATTGTCTGGGTACGTTATTTCAATGATATATCCACTAAGTCAGATACAAATATATAGTATAAAATCATTAATATTCGTTGTGGATTAAGACCATTCGCGAAATCAACGGAATTTAGTCACCCACACTTATCAATGATTTCATAGTACAGGGAAACATAGAAACAGATATAGCATGTCGCATTAACGGACAAACTATGCCAATATAGCAATGCATAGACAGAAACGTGATTGACTAAAAGAGGAAATCCATTCTACCTATTATATACATACCTAAATTATATCAAACATAGACATTTATTGTTATGACTCAGTAGAGCACTATACAATGTGAGCATTAATATATTTTATGTAATCTCAAGAATAATTTTACAGTTATTAATCCCTCTGGGCATATTTTACCTCGGGAATGAAGTTCGATGAATGTTTACTGGGTCATCAAATAACAAAGGAAGAACCTGCATCATACAATAGCATTGACTCCATAATTCAACACTGAATACTTTTGCAGTTATGCTTGGTCACAAACTTGCTCAGGCTACGAATACTTGATCGCGCAGGTTATGCTTTTCTGTGACATTGCCTCTAGTCATTTCGTTTTGAGAAGAGGCCCATTTCTATTGGATAACGGCATGAACATATGTAAAGCAATGATTATTCCGAAACCGATGCCATAACATTTTGACCAAAAAAATATTTTTACTTTGTATAACATTTGAATGTATACTTTATTGCGTCATAACTTGTTTTCATTGATAAAATATTTTATATTCAATTGTACAAACATGCTTTGATATTTTACCACTTCGATCGCATAGTTTGATATAAGCATGCCTCTAGCAACAACAGTGAATCAGACATATTCTCTATATCTATTTTGTAAACAGACGGTCCTTAATTCTAAAGAGTTGATGATATTTAAACCCGCGGAGAACCGATTGCAAATCATGCTATGCAATTAACATCGGAAAATCGAAATTGTTATAGGCAATCACTCAATAGGTTGTGATATAATTGTGTTTGAACTATATTCCTGATGACTGAAAGCCAATACAACAATTTGCTTAACGTTTAGTTACCTCTCTGAAAGGTTGTTTATGTGATGGAAATGGAAACATCTAGAACTCTTAGAGATTTTTAATATCGTGCTACTGCTAGTTTAGTAATGGAAACAGTGACGACATTGTGAATGCGCCGTCTAGCTTTTTATGTATTGTATTGCTGTTTAATGTCTATGTTTTGTTTGCCCAGCTCAATAGTCGGTCAGGTCAATTCTATTCACATTTTGTTTTAGTTTTATATTAGAACATATATTTGGACGTTCAACAACTCGCTTGTTATAATGTTCGTACATTGAACTTGTATTTGATGCAGTCAGCTATAGTCAGTTCTTTTCGTCAAGAACTGACAACTCAATTTGCAAAATTGATTTTTCTATTGAAGTAGGGGTTGCTGGAGGGGTGTCACTTGTCACTTATTTATTTTTTAAATAAGGTATTTTTGTTACAATGAAGGATTGGATATTCTATAACAATCACCTGCTGTTTCCTTTTTATGTAACTGGTATTAAGCTATTTTATCACATTACCTGCAGTGTGGGTGTGCCGGAGAGTCATGCCGGAAATATCGTACATGTAATGTACACCCAGTCCGTTACATAAGCATTTAAATTAGCTTGACGTTGGTTGGTTCAGCGTGACGTAACGTTTGTCAATCCGTGCCTTGAATCGATCCGTGACGTCAGTATAATACAAACGTTTTCATGATGTCGTGCGCCATGTAACGCTTAATTTTGAACGAAACCTATGTAGATTAGACCAGCGATTAAACGTTAATGAAGGCTATGTGATAAATATAATCTTACATTCATGCTAATTACATACCGCTTTTATTAAACTCGTCGACAAAATCATTGTCACATTGTTTTGTTCACTCGTTTAATAAAACTCGTATGTAATCAGCACTCATGCAAGATCCTCTCCCTATATATTATCTCATTACATTTTTATGAAAGCGAATATAAATAAAACAATGATGACTAATTACTTAGTTGACTAGAATAACCGCAATTCTAAAATATATCAATGCCATGATAATCCCGCATAATCGATCATATTAAACAATTATACTTGTATCAAGTCACGATGTGACTAATCATGTCTGCAGATTTTATTCCCTAGTGTCTGTCCAGGGTAATTTGGTATTCTATTCATTTCCATTTGGTGTATGTTTTAGAAAATCCATAGGAAAATGCTCGCAAAGGTAAAGAAACAACATCAGACATACATGATACATATTTATTTTAGACAAGAGCGTTTTCGACACCTATTTTGAAGAATTTAGTATTACATGTACATGTACGTAATTCCAATGCAATATAAAATGAAATTCGACTAATGACTAGTGTAACTCATGACATTTGCAGGACACAATACTGTACTCTTTATAATTTTATGGAAGTTTATTTTCTATTCAATTCCTAGATATCGATTTTGACATCATACAGTTTTGCTCCGATGCAAATGGTTGTGTCAAACCCGAATTATACCAGCGCCAAGGGATTCATTAGTGGTACACTGCAGTATTAAGTGTTTGTCCTTGAATATGAACTTGGTGATGTCTGGTGCAGTAAATTACATCCCACCAATATACAGATACAGATATACAGAATAACGTATTGACCATGTCATTGTCGGCGAAGTAGTCATTGGTGGCAGCTGTTTTTGTTTCCTTCCCGTGTAGTTGATGTTATCATTCATAATTTCATTAATACATTCTTAAATCAGATACGCATATTGAACTAGCTACGTGTAGTATTTACATCAAACAAATTCGCCCCATGATACTTTATTTCCTGGAATCGATGCTACATCTAGAAACGACACTGCCTCCTGCTTATACGTCCCCTATGCGTTGTACGACAATCTTGCAAGCATTTAAATACACTATTCTAGGTCTTCACACTAACGGTGATACATATGGTGTAGAAATGTGATATAAAGCACTTTTTAAAATTACACCACTGGCTACATGTAGTTATCCTGGTTTAAGGTAATGCGCATTTGAACTTTAATCAATCTAGTTTGTATAGTACAATCCCCTGTCTATCTCCATTTGTTAAATATTTACTTATCAGGGTATTTGGTCTGAGTCCGGAAATCAAAGCGCGTGCGTATACTTGTGACTTAAGGCATCGGTCATTATATTGTTTCGCGATCTGTGAAATTACGTCACCATACTATAGCATACATGTATCAGTACTACACTGAGCGGCAATGAAAACGCAACACTTACATTGTACAGCATAACATACTTGATAAGTATGTGAGCTTCGCGCAATTTGGTCTTATAATACATATATGTAAGTGACACATGAATATCACTTCGAATTAACAAATGTGTTTAGCAACATAGTTTTTACCAGTTATTTTGGGGTCAGTATAAAACAGAAAGTCGCATTTTTTAATCTTTTAAAACCTCCATCAGGAGCGATCCATCGTGTGCATCTAGGACGTATTAATCGTTACAATGAAACGTTCATTGAATGCTGGTGGGATGCTGTTCCATTGTTGCAGAAGGGATATGTGAAGTTTAAGGGGTTTATACACTATTTCGCGCACAACCACTACAATAAAGAAACATGATCTATTATAGCCATGGTGTATTTTCTATGGTCAAAGGGAGATAATCTTGAAGTAATAAAATGATTAATCAATTTACTTGTGTTGAAGTTGCCAGTTTCTTCATAACACTGCTTCGAACCTGGCGCCTCTAAACGCATATTCGAAACTGCTCGTTTTGAGATTAATAAAATTGTATTATATTTGTCCCAAGGATGTTGAAAGTATCACCATTTGTAACTCGAAATGAATTGCAGGATCGCTATAGGTATTCTTTTAGCACGCGAGAAAATGCCGTTTAAGGCTTTTCCGCTATGGATGAGTGATTCTTAAAGTACTTTTCACGGAAAATCTGAATTCGGTAGATAATGTATATCGAAGTGAGCATACAACATTTCAAGTTTATAAGTTGACAGATTAAAGAAATATTCAAGTTTAAAAAAGTGTTGCGTTTTCAGTGCCGCTCAGTGTACATTGTCAAAGACAACGCTAACAATTCATCATAAGAGCGCTCATGCATATTCAAATTGATTTTGAGTAATTTGTAAACACATGCACTAAGCATAAATCAGTTTCCCAGCGCATCCTATTAACGGGGAAATGGTAAACAGTATGGTAATGCAATCTATGGACATTTGCCTGTCTAACAAATAGGGATACCATTCTACATATACCTACTTGACTGTATAAAGACTATTATGGTTCTTCATAGTGCAATAAAATGTAAACCACACTGTTTTATGCTTGATTAAGTAGCAACACTACGTTAAATTAAATAAACCCAAAACAATAATGAGAGTATATTAATAAGCTTTCATGACCAGTGTTTCAAACTATGTCGCTGACTTTTCCCCAAAATGGTTTTAGCGAACAAAAGCAACGGGCAATTGCGCATTAATGAAAATGATACAGAAGTCTTAGAGACTTTTAATATCGTGTGTCCGTTGAATTAGTAATGAAAACAGTGACGTCAGTGACGAAATATGACTGGCTTGTTTATCATATATTTGACATTTAGGGTTTGTGCACTCTTATAGTTCAACGTTCCATCGAATACTCCTAACATACTCGTATACTTTTCTACTGCTTATTTAAATGAAGGTATCTGTAAGTACGGTACTATGTAATTGTTCGTGTTGTCCCAACCCCTTAGTCAGTCAATTATGAACTAGTTTCGCTCCATTTTCATACATATTTCTTTTTTTTTATTTTTTCTTCATGATAGTCGCTGTTTATCAACAATTCGCATTACTGAAATAGTGGCCGTTTCGGCCTATAATAAGCTTGAATTTCGCCACCAACTGTGATCGTTTCAAGAGCTATATTAATACCGCTATCGAGTCAGCATCATATATTATTGTACATAATATTGTTTAAGACGTTTAACTTATTTAATTACATTTCTTCGAAAATAAGCTAACAAACTCTAGAAATGAGCTCATACTGGTACGAACCGACCATAATATGGACTGGTGGATGTTATCGCCTAGATCTATTTGGAAACAACATTTAACTTCACAAATAATTCATTAAGCCTTTGAATTTATAGACTGTTACATATTTTAAAAGCATTTACGGTGAATCATAATTATATCGTAATTATTGATAAACAATTATTTCCATGAGTAATACCTCTGACAATAGTATCGTATCGCCTTATTATACCATGAACCCATTATGAATGAGTCTGAGACATGCTTTATCTATAAATATTTACTTCCGTCGACAAATTGAACAATATGTCAACTATGACAACAAGTGCAAAATATTTCAACTTGAATTCGTGAATTTTTAACATTTTTACTTACACGGCAAATCAATTTTAATTTTGACATTATGCAATCAAATATCAATAAACAATGGTTTCTGGTGCATTAGTTGACTAGAAAACCGCAATGTAACAACACATAATCTTAAATCTATTCAATATGGTTAATCTATTCTATGATATAATAATGCCATGATATGCCAGCATCATCAATCATATTGAATAATAATAGTTGTATCAAGTCACGATGTTACTAATCAAATCTGCAGATTTTATTCCCTATAAATCACTGTCTGTCCAGGGTAATTTGGTCTGTTATTCCATTTCGAGTTGGTTCATATTTAAGGTCAAAAATAGAAACATACCACGAATGCTACGGACTAAGATATGCCTCATATCATATTTGAAATATATGTAGAAACATGATGAACATGTTTGTAGCTGTAGATGTTGAATCCGTAATACATAGTGTCTGAAGAGTCGTTGCATAACTTTGCCATACTGTAACATATCAGTATTGTATAGTCAGTGACAAGGCTGCAATTGCAAGCAATGCGTCACACGAACGCTTAATATGCATATTCAAATGGATTATTAAGCATTCGCTGGACACATGCTCGGAACAATAAAATCTATTTTCTAGCGCATCCCATTTTCGGAAAAAACTCATAATAATCTACTATAATACGAATAACATAAAGACAAATTAATCTGCATCACGCGGGTTTTGTTTGTCCATTGTCATGGCTTAAGTCAGTTCTTAATCATGGGGAATTCGTCAATTTCTAAATAAGAGGATTATTCTTTATCGTTGGAAAACTATCTAAACAAACATCATACCGTGGTTGCAGTTATGATGCAGTTGTCATACCAATATCATGACAAAACAATAATTTGTCAAAGCATTTATAAATGTTGGATGCATACAGTTTAGCGTCATAACGTGCTTCTATTGATAAAATATTTCCTATTTAATTGTTCAAACATGCTTTGACAGTTTCCCACTTCAATCGCATATTTTGATTTAATCATGCCTCTAGCAAAAAGAGTGCTTCAAACTTGCTGCCAAAACCAATGGCTGCACTCATGAACAGACGGTCCTTAATGTTGTGGAGTTGATGATATTTAAACCCGTTGAGAACCGATTGCAAATCATGCTATGCAATTAACATCGGCAAATTGAAATTGTTATTGACAATTACTCAACGGGCCGTGATTTTATTGTGTTTGAACTACATTCCTGGTGTCTGAAAGCCAATAAAACAATTTGTTCAACGTTTGGTTACCTCTCTGAAAGGCTATTTATGTGATGAAAATAGAAACATCTAGAACTCTTAGAGAGTTTTAATATGGTTTGCTTTTGATTTAGTAATGGGTCACAATGACGACATCGTAAATTGTGTTTGCTATGTATATGTTTGTATGAGCTACTCCAAATAGTTTGCTAATGTCTGTTTCGGCTGAGTTATGGCAATCGTCAATCTTAAGAAAACTACGAAATTTCACGCTGGAATCAATGATTTGACTTTACTTTATTGTGTTCTATTGTTTATAGTATCCGCTGCTGTTCTACTAATCGACTGTCTTATACAATGACCCATTTGCCTAATCAGTATTGAAGTAAAACGTACTTTACATTTGCTCGTATTAAAAAATATGACAGGGGAGGCAGCATTCAACTTAACCAGCCGAGCACGGATATCAGTTACAACGCAATATTACACATTTACGCGGAGCAATGCCTACACATAACCAACTCAAATAATCAAAATCCCAAGTCCAGAGCAGGATCGATCACCTAGTTTCTTAAATAAATAACTAAATATGGTGACCCCAAGTGACCGAATAAAACGCACCTAATTATACCATAAACCACATTGAATGTGAATATTCCTTGCTTTTCGTGAAAAAGACCTGGTCCATTTTGTGGGAACGTTATTTCAATGATATATCCTCTAAGTCAGCTACTATAATAATCATTATTATTCTTTGGGGATTTAAGTTCGTAGTTAGACCATCCACTATATCAACGAAATATAATTCCCCACGATTATTAATGATTTTATGATATACGGAGACATAAAAGAAGTTATACAATATGACAATATAGCAATGCAAAGACAGATAGCGTGATTGATTAAAAGAGGGAAAAAAGGTATTCTACCTATTGTATACATACATAAATTACATAATATAGAAATATTTATTGTTATGGCTCAGCATAGCACTATACAATGTGACCACTAATGTATTTTATGTTATCTTAAGAATAATTTTACATTTATAAATCTCCCTGGACATATTTTGCCTCGGGTATGAACTTCGATGAACGTTCACTGGGTCATCTCCGATATGACCAGTTCCTATATGATCGAAATTGTGATACAACGCACATACAAACAAAGCCAACGAAGGAAGAATCTGCATCATACAATTAAATCCATAATTCAACACTAAATGCCTAGGCTACGAATACTGGATTGCGCAGGTTATGTTTTTCTGTGACATTGCCTCTAGTCATTTCGTTGTGAGAAGAGGCCCGTTTTTGTTGGATAACGGCATGAACGTATGTAAACAGTGGTTATCCGAAACCGATGCCATAATAACAATTTGACCAAAAAATATTATTTCTTTTTATAACAGTTGGATGTATACTATATTGCGTCACAAGTTGTTTTTATTGATAAAATATTTGATATTCAATTATACAAATTGCTTTGATATTTTACCAATTCGATTGTATAGTTTGATATAAGCATGCCTCTAGACTTATTCTCTACATCTAAATTCATAAACAGACGGTCCTTTATTCTATAGAGTTGATGATATTTAAACCCGCCGAGAACCGATTGCAAATCATGCTATGCAATTAACATCGGAAAATCGAAATTGTTATTGGCAATCACTCAATGCTCTGTGATTTAATTGTGTTTGAACTATGTTCCTGGAAACTGAAAGCCAATACAACAATTTGTTCAACGTTTGATTACCGCTTTGAAAGGCTATTTATGTGATGAAAATAGAAACATCTAGAACACTTAGAGATTTTTAATATCGTGCGCTACTGTTAGTTTAGTAATGGAAACAGTGACGACATTGTGAATGTGTCCGTCTAGCTTTTTATGTATTGTATTATTGTTTAATGTCTATGTTTTTGTTTGCCCAGGTCAATAGTTTGTCAGGTCAAGTATATTCACATTTTGTTTTATTTTTTTATTAGAACAGATTTGTTGACGTTTAACAACTCGCTTGTTATAATATTCGTACAATGAACTTGAATTTGTATTTGATGTAGTCAGTTATAGTCAGTTCTTGTCGTCAAGAACTGACAACTCAATTTGCAAAATTTATTTATCTATGGAAGGAGGGGTTGCTGAAGGGGTGTCACTTGTCACTCATTTATTCTTTAAATAAGGTAGTTTTGTTACAATGACTGGTTGGATTTTCTATAACAATCACTTGCTGTTTCCTTTTTATGTAACTGGCATTAAGCTATTTTATCACATTTCCTGCAGTGTGGGTGTGCCGGAAAGTCATGCCGGAAATATCGTTATTTACACACATTTAAGTTAGCTTGACGTTGGTTGGTTCAGCGTGACGTAATGTTTGCCAATCCGTGCCTTGAATCGATCCGTGACGTCAATATAATACAAACGTCTTCATGATGTCGTGCGCCTTGTAACGCTTAATTTAGATCTATCTAGATTAGACCAGCGATTTAACGTTAATGGACGTCCTCTAAGGCTATGTGATAAATATAATCTTACAGTCATGCTAATTACATACCAATTTTATTAAACTCGTCGACAAAATCATTGTCATATTGTTTTGTCCACTCGTTTAATAAAAGTCGTATTTAATCATTACTCATGCAAGATCCTCTCTCTATTTATTATCTCACAACAGTTTTATGAAAGCGAATATAAATAAAACAATGATGAATAATTACTTAGTTAACTAGAATAACCGCAATTTTAAAATATACATTGTAACAATGCCATGATAATCCCGCATAATCGATCATATTAAACAATTATAGTTGTATCAAGTCACGACGGGACTAATCTTGTCTGCAGATATTTTCCCTATTGTCATTGTAGTGTAATTTGGTATTCTATTCATTTCGATCTGGTGTTTGTTTTAGGAAATCCACAGGAAAATGCTCACAAAGGTAAAGAAACAACATCAGACATACACAATACATTATTCTTTTATTTCAGATAGGAGCGTTTTCGGTACGTACATCCACTGTAATATAAAATGATATTTGACTAATGACTAGTGTAACTCATGACATTTGCAGAACACAATACTGTACTCATAACAATTTTATGGAAGTTTATTTTCTATTCAAATCCTAGTTGTTGATATCGACATGATACAATTTTACTCCGATGCAACTGTTGTGTCAAAATCCGAACTATACCAGCGCCAAGGGATTCATTAGTTGTATACTGTAGTATTAAGTGTTTGTCCTTGAATATGAACTTGGGGATGGCTGGTGCAGTAAATTATATCCCTCCAATATACAGATACAGATATACAGAATAACGTATTGACCATGCCATTGTCGGCGAAGTACACATTGGTGGCAGCTGTTTTAGTTTCCTTTCCGTGTAGTTTATGCTATCATTTATCTATTTCATTAATACATTCTTAAATCAGATACGCATATTGAACTAGCTACGTGTAGTATTTACATCAAACAAATTCCCCCCATAACACTTTATTTCCTAGAATCGATGCTACATCTAGAAACAACACTGCCACCTGCTTGTACGTCCCCTTTGCGTCGTACGACAATCTTGCAAGCATTTAAATACGCTATTCTAGGTCTTTACACTAACGGTGATACATATGGTGTAGAAATGTGATATAAAGCACTTTTAAAAGTACATCACTAGCTACATGTAGTTATCCTGGTTTAAGGTACTGCGCATTTGAACTTTAATCAATCTAGTTTGTATCGTAAAATCCCCTGTTTATCTCCCTTTGTTTAATATTTACTTTACAGGGTATTTGGTCTGAGTCCGGAAATCAAAGTGCGTGCGTATACTTGTGACTTAATGCATATGTCATTATATTGTTTCGCAATCTGTAAAATTACGTCACCATACTATAGCATACATGTATCAGTACTACACTGAGCGGCAATGAAAATGCAACACTTACATAATACAGCATAACACACTTGATAAGTATGTGAGCTTCGCGCAATTTGGTCTTATAATACATATATGTAAGTGACACATGAATATCACTTCGAATTAACAAATGTGTTTAGCAACATAGTTTTTACCAGTTATTTTGGGGTCAGTATAAAACAGAAAGTCGCATTTTTTTAATCTTTTAAAACCTCCATCAGTAGCGATCCATCGTGTGCATCTACGACGTATTAATCGTATGAAACGTTCATTGAATGCTGGTGGGATGATGTTCCATTATTGCAGAAGGGCTATGTGAAGTTCAGGTTCTTTTAAGGGGCTTATACACTATTTTGCGTACAACCACTAAAATAAAGAAACATGATCTATTATAGCCATGGTGTATTTTCTATGGTCAAAGGGAGATAATCTTTGAGTAATAAAATGATTAATCAATTAACTTGTGTTAAAGTTGCCAGTTTCTTCATAACACTGCTTCGAATCTTGCGCCTCTTAACGCATATTTGAAACTGCTCGTTTTGAGATTAATAAAATTGTATTATATTTGTCCCAAGGATGGTGAAAGTATCACCATTTGTAACTCGAAAGGAATTGCAGGATCGCTATAGGTATTCTTTTAGCACGCGAGAAAATGCCGTTTAAGGCTATTCCGCTATGGACGTGTGATTCTTTAAGTATTTTTCACGGAAAAATCTGAATTCGGTAGATAATGTATATGGAAGTGAGCATACAAAATTTCAAGTTTATAAGTTGACAGATTAAAGAAATATTCAAGTGTTGCGTTTTCATTGCCGCTTTGTGTATATTGCCAAAGACAACGCTAACAATTCATCATAAGAGCGCTCATACATATTCAAATTGATTTTGAGTAATTTGTAAACACATGCACTAAGCATAAATCAGTTTCCCAGCGCATCCTTTTAACGGGGAAATGGTTAACAGTATGGTAATGCAATCTATGGACATTTGCCGGTCTAACAAATAGGGATACCATTCTACATATACCTACTTGACTGTATAAAGACTATTATGGTTCTTCATAGTGCAATAAAATGTAAACCACACTGTTTTATGCTTGATTAAGTAGCAACACTACGTTAAATTCAATAAACCCCAAACAATAATGAGAGTATATTAATAAGCTATCATGACCAGTATTTCAAACTATGTCGCTGACTTTTCCCCAAAATGGTTTTAGCGCACTAAAGCAACAGGCAATTGCGCATTAATGAAAATGATACAGAAGACTTAGATACTTTTATTATCGTGTGTCCGTTGAATTAGTTATGGAAACAGTGACGTCAGTGACGAAATATGACTGGGTTGTTTTGTCATATATTTGTCATTTAGGGTTTGTGAACTCTTCTAGTTAAACTTTCAGTCCAATACTCCTAACATATATTGTTATCTTATCTTATCTTATTGTTCGTGTTTTCCGAATACTTTGGTCAGTCAATTATGAACAAATTGTCATATATATTTCTTTTTTTTTCTTTTTCTTCATGATAGTCGCTGTTTATCAACAATTCGCATTACTAAAACAGTGGGCGTTTCGGCCTATAATTAGATCAAGCTTGATTTTCGCCACCAACTTCTTTATGTGATCTTATTTAGAGCAAGAGATATATTGATACCGCTACCGAGTCAGCACCATATATTAATGTACATAAACTTGTTTAAGACGTTTAACTTATTTAATAACATTTCTACGAAAACAAAGCTAAAAAACTCCAAAAATGTGCCCAAACTGATACGAACAGACCATAATATGGACTGGTCGATGTTATCGCCAAGATCTATTTGGAAACAACATTTAACTTCACAAATAATTCATTAAGCCTTTGAATTGTATATACTGTTACATATATTAAAAGCATTACATGTGTCTCATAATTATAGTGTAATTATTAAAAAAGCAATTATTTACATGAGTTATACCTCTGACAATAATATCGTATCGCCTTATTATACCATATACCCATTCTGTATGGGGCTGATCCATGTTTAATCTATAAATATTTACTTCCGTCGACAAATTGAACAATCTGTCAACAATGACAACAAGTGCAAAATATTTCAATTTATTGTTCGCAATTACCCGGACGTCACTTGTACAAAAGTATTGCATCATAACGACGTTTTCGAGATTATCTAAAACTATGTCATCAAGCTCTTTTACTGTGGGGTTTGACTAACTAGGTCAAGTCGAAGCAACGCCTTTCTGGTCTCTTTGGGGCCACCGTTTTTGGATATTTTTTTGAAACTAGATAATCTAGCTGTGGGGACACGTGTATTTCAAATTTTCGTTAGGTTGTATATAGGCATTGTTCCGTGTAATTATGTTATGTTTCGCTGTTAATGCGTTATGTGCTTGGCCGTTTAAGCTCAGTGCAGCCGTCCCCATCCGATTTCCCTATATATTTTTGCTTACACATTTACGACCGATGTGCGTAATATTACGACAAAGGCGTTACGCATTCTATCAATTACATCACAACAGCTACGTTATGACGACATTCACAAATAAGCGATAATAACTGATTAATAATTTGACAAGCTTGAATTCGTAATTTTTTAACAGTTTTACTAACACGTTAAAACAATTTTAAGTTTGACATTAAGCAATCAAATATCAATTAACAATGGTTTCTGATGCATTAGTTGACTAGAGCAACCGCAATGTAACAACACGTAATCGTAAATCTATTTAATATGGTAAATCTATTCTATGATATAATAATGTCATGATATGCCAGCATCATCAATAATATTGAATAATAATAGTTGTATCAAGTCACGATGTTACTCATCTAATCGGCAGATTTTATTCCCTATAAATCATTGTCTGTCCAGGGTAATTTGGTCTGTAATTCCATTTCGAGTTGGTTCATATTTAAGGTAAAAAATAGAATCATACCACGAATGCTACGGACCAAGATATGCCTCACATAATATTTTATTTGAAATATATGTAGAAACATGATGAACATGTTTGTAGCTGTATATGTTGAATCCGTAATACATAGTGTCTGAAGAGTCGTTGCATAACTTCGCCATACTGTAACATATCAGTATTGTATAGTCAGTGACAAGGCTGCAATTGCAAGCAATGCGTCATACGAACGCTTAATATGCATATTCAAATTGATTATGAACCATTCGCTGGACACATGCACGGGAACACAAAATATATTTTCTAACGCATCCCTTAACTACTGTAATATAACATAAAGACAAATTAATCTGCATCACGCGGGTTTTGTTTTTCCATTATCTTGGCTTAAGTCAGGTTTTAATCTTTGGGGGTGGTCATTTCCTTAAATAAGGGGCTCATTCTTTTATTGTTTGAAAACTACATAGACAAACATCATACCGTGGATGCAGTTATGATGCAGTTGTCATAACAATACCATGACAAAACCATAATTTGTCAAAGCATTTATTACTGTTGGATACATACAGTTTAGCTTCATAACGTGCTTTTATTGATAACATATTTGCTATTTAATTGTTCAAACATGCTTTGACATTTTCCCACTTCGCATATTTTGATTTAATCTTGCCTCTAGCAAAAAAGTGCTTCAAACTTGTTGTCTAAATCAATGGCTGCATTCATGAACAGACGGTCCTTAATTCTGTAGAGTTGATGATATTTAAACCCGTTGAGAACCAATTGCAAATCATGTTATGCAATTAACATCGGCAAATTGAAATTGTTATTGACAATCACTCAACGGGCCGTGATTTCATTGTGTTTGAACTATATTCCTGGTGACTGAAAGCCAATACAACAATTTGTTCAACGTTTGGTTACCTCTCTGAAAGGCTTTTTATGTGATGAAAATGGAAACATCTAGAACACTTAGAGAGTTTAATATGATTCGTATTTGATTTAGTAATGGACAAATAACGACATTGTGAAATGTGTTTGCTATGTTTATGTTTGTACGAGCTTCTTGGGATATTTTGCTAATGTCTGTTTTGGCTGAGTTTTGTTATCCGTCAGTCTTAAGCAAAGTACGAAATTTCTCGCAAGAATCATTGATTTGATTTGACTATATTGTGTTCTATTGTTTATGATTTCCGCTATAGTTGTACTAATCGACTGCCATATACAATGGCCCATTTGCCTAATCAGTATTGAAGTAAAACGTACTTTACATTTGCTGTAATAAAAATATGACTGGAATGGCAGCATTCAACTTAACCAGCCGAACACAGACACCAGTTACAAAGCAATATTACACATTTACGCGAAGCAATGCCTACACATTACTTACTCAAATAATCAAAATCCCAAGTCCAGAGCAGGATCACCTAGTTTCTTCAAGAAATAACTAAAATACGGTGACTCCAAATGACCGAGTGAAACGCAGCTAAGACCCGACCTAGGCCCCCTAGTTCCCGCTGCAAAAGAGCAGGGTAACATAGTTTTACAAATACGTTTATGTCAAAACAGTTACCCCAAGCGACCAAATGATGGTTTACTGCGACATTCAACTATCTTTACTAACAAGTGCTTACTTGCAGCACAATGCTTCAAAACCACATCCTGAAAAAATATCAATATTGTACGCGTTTCCACCAAGCGCCTCAGTCTATCTGTATAGTCGTAAAAGGATATGAATTTATAGTTGCTATTAAAAAGTCAACAAACAAGATACTATTCCAGATAAATACTCACTTCATACATAGAATGCTCACTTGGGGCGGTTGCCAAATGATATGCGTTTAGATCTAGATTTATTTTTTAGAAAATAAGTATTCAAATTCGCAAATGATTCATATCATCTTTGAATTGTATAACACTCCTGTGGCAAATATGTTTTATAACTATATTTCAATTATAGATAATCAATTAATGTACAGAATTAAAATGTCTCTGACAATAGACTAGTATCGTATCTCCCAATCATACTAAAAATCCATTCTCTATTAAGTGGGTCCATGCTTTATTTATCAATATTTACTTCCGTCGACAATATGAACATCCAGTCAATGCAATCATAAAAAGCCACCAATTTATTCTTCACCATTACCCATGGTAAACAGACACCATAATTGACAATAATTTTGGAACTATTTCGTGTATTTAGTTGCGTTACATGTGTATTTTATACAATGTATATACAGGAGTTTGTCTGCTATAAATGCAGTCATGATAGTTTTGTGTCGGTATATTATTTTAACCCCCTTTCACAATTGTCATGCGACGGACGTACGATAGTCCCGATATGTGTATCGTAGTCTCGCCGTGCGTCGGTCGTATGCCAATTGTGACCGCTCCATATAATTACCTATTCCATACGTACGCTGGTTCATTTCGACGTAGAATCGCATGCGATGTGCGAGGAAGTTCCTACGACAACTCGCTGGCTTAGAAAGAAAATTGCAACTTTTGACCTTATAAGACTAATGTATATTTGATATGTAAGGCGCTTCTCATGAGCCTATTTTCATGAATATCAAAACATGATTACCAGACAGTTTTCTTGTTTGATCAAAATATTGATTTTGTAGTTGCGACCTTCTCATTCTAAGCTAGCGAATTGTGAAAACGGTTTCTATAGAGGTCCAGTCTTATAGCATGTTTATCATAATCGAATGCGCTTTATACACTTTATTTCTCTAATTCAACGACTTTGCCATGTCATGTCCTGGTATCTAATATGCTACCACTCTTGTGAAAATCGGTCAAAGAATAAGAAACTTACAGTTGTTTTTAACATTTTGATTACATATTTAGCCAAAACGTCACGTGATATGTCCACCCTGGTATTATTATAAAATTTTATGTGTATTTCATTAAATATAGCGTCTGTTAAGCAAAATGAATTACAGACAAAGTTACCCTGGACTGGCAATGATTTATAGGGAATAAAATCTGCAGATTAGATTAGTCACATTGTGACTTGATACAACTAGTAATGTTCGATATGATCGATGATACGGGCATATTACATCATTATTATAATTTACAGTTCATTTTCAATAGTATTAGTTGTTAAAATTTCATTATCTCCACCTAGTATATCCAGCTATTCAACTAATCAATCATTAGTCATGCTGTATTCATGTTCATTATCAAATGTTTGCTGAAATGTAATTAATAGGATGCATAACGTCCGTGTGACCGTCGTTATTCAGAATAGCAACTACGAAGACAAGCCGCAAGTGTTAAGCACATTCTAAGACGCCTATATTATAAGATATACAAACTACAATTGTCATTCTCTTCTCTTCATCCTTCTTGTCTCCCTTCTTTTGAGAAAATTATGATTAGCAAATACATTAAGTTTCAACCTACCTTGCCCGTGTACCGTATAAATACATAAAGTAGAGTGTTCGGGTGCGGGAGGTGCGTGGTTCGATACCAGGAGGCTTCATACGAAATATTAAATAAACATGGTACCAGTATTTCCCTTGCTTGACGCTCAGTATGAAAGGGAATATGGCCTCCTTTCTCTGATACCCTCGTGGCGACGAATTACATCGGGAAAGAAGTGTCGAGAGTGATTACAATAAGTTAGAAAAACTTGTTTCACAACGATCGAAATTAAAACGTATAAACTAGTAATTTAAATGTACCGTAACGACACATGGTACCATGACTGTTGTAGTGTTGAGAGCTAAGTTGAATATATCAGATGCATTTGCGCTGAACTGCATGGTACAAACTTCTGTAATATTCAACAGGCTGACATTTTTCAAAGGTCGAATGAAATTGCTTCTCTGTGATGGAACGTGCCTGTAAATAGTTCAATTATTAATATACCCATTGCACCACAACGTTATTCGGATAATGTCAGCATTAAACTGGAAACATTTGCCAAAATGATAGATTACTTCGCATGTAATATAAAAATATTCTATTTGCCAAACCATCATATTATTTGCTCAAATATTGGATAAATTGTTGAAGTACGCAGTATATAGACGGATTATAACAGGGAAAGCAGCAGATGCCGGGGGTTTATTACGTCCCACGGCATGCCATAAGGGCAAATAAATTAATCGACCAGTCAATTATACGCCATTATCAACGGAGGAATTGTCAATATTTGGTGTGCGATTTATAGATTTATGATATGAAACTAAATGGACGTTAAATGCTTTGCGATAATGAACAAAGGATGTTATGCCGGGAGATCGGAAACCTAGACTCTAAATGAAAAGCGGCGAACAAACAAATTCAAGAACATGAAATAAAATCTGTGCAAATATGGAGTGGATAATGAGACTGTCCATGCTGCTTCAAATAGCACGAAAACTTGTTGGTAATGATTATCACTACCGGAGTGCTAACTATTTCAGACTAAAAGGAATCGATAATGAAATACGTGATAAAATCGAGGTTTTTAAAGTTCTCCTTGATTAGTAATTGTAATCAGGTATTAGACTTACGGTGTTGAAATGATAAGTGCGCATTAGTACGCATGTATGGTCAATTAAGATCATTTGTTCACCGACAAAAAATGAACAATTTATTGCGTATAGAAAAACATTCGAAGAAAGAGGTAATCGGACAGGGAAGAAAGCACTCAACTTAACCAGCCAAACAAAGAAACCCTACAACACAACATTACACAACTACGTAGAGCAATGCCCACACTTAACCCAACGAAATCATTTGAAGACCAAGTCCCCGTTGTAAAAATGCAGGATGGCCTGTTTTTTTTAGAAATACAGAACAACGGCAATCCCATGTGGTGGAATGAAACGCGGATAAGACCCGCCCTAGTTCTCCGCCACAGAATGACATACCGAGCTTTACCACATCGGCAAAAAACATTGTTTTCATTTCAATATAATTATTATAAACTAATTGTTTATAAATTAAGCCAGTGCAATACAAGTTCTGTCAATTATACCAGGAATAAAAAGATAAACATTGCATGGTTCTTCTTAAAGATGTTTTTGTCAATGTAACCGCGTGATCATGTTGGTCATGACGTGAATTAAAAATTTATACTAGTTTACGTTTAGCCTGTCCCATAGCCTAGCTTTCATGTTTTGGTAATACAATGACAAGTTTCATATAAATGTTATGTCTATCGTTCAATGCAACACGGTACATTACAATAATCAGTTGATATCAACATAGAATGTGCACTTGGGCAGTTGCCATATGATATACTAGTAGCTTTTATTAATTTAGTGACTAAATATTCAAATACATAAATAATTCATTAAGCATTTGAATTGTATAACATTCCGGTGCCACAACGTGTATTATAACAATATCTTAATTATAGATAATCAATTAATTTCCTGGGGAAAAAACCTCTGACAAAAGTATCGTATCGCCTGATCGTACCATAAATCCATTCTGCATTAGCTGGTCCTTGATTTATTTATCAATATTTACTTCCGTCGACAATATGAATATCGAGTCAATGAAAACATAAAATAGCCACCCATTTATTCTTCGCAATTACCCCTGGTAAACAGACACTATAATTGACAATAATTGTGGAACTGATTCGTGTATTCATTTACGTTGCATGTGCAAAATAAATACAGGCGTTTGTTTGTTATATCATTACAATTGTTATTAGTATTATAATACTTATCAACATTATTATAGTACAAATATATCGTTAGTTTCTCATGTAAGCGAATGAGCTTTATACAAAGTATTTACCTCATTCAACGAATTTGGCTTGTATTGTCATGGCCTAGTATCTAACCAGCTATAGCTTGGCTTTTTTGTCCTGAGCCTGACCTTCATGCAAGAATATATTACAAGGTTCTTGCTTTGACTATATCAATTTCCGCAACCAAATCGTACACTATCGGCATTAAAGATTTGTGTTTGTTTTCCATCTCGAGCGTCATCGTGTTACTCCCCGATTATGAAAACATACAATCGGTGCTGTAAACGTTGGCATTATGTCGACTGTTAAATTATTGTAATCAATAGGTCAGGCTCATGTCAATGTGGCCAAGCTATATCACCAAATATTGTACAATAACCAGCAATTATACCTATTGGGCATTTCGATAAGAATGATTTATTTAGTTGACTGTATATTTGATGGTAATGAATTGAATATAAGTAATACGTAAGAAAAGAACACCCGACCGTGCCATACATTGACATACGTTATTGGATGGTAATGCGAGTAAAACCGAAACAAAGTGTGAGTGTCGCGATGACTTAAACACATGATGTGTCGTTAAAATACTAATTCTTCACATCATTTTTGGCAATTGGATACATACTATTTTGCGTCATAACGTGCTTTTAATGATATCATATTTGATATGTAATTGTTCAAACAAGCTTTGACATTTCCCCACTTCAATCGCCTTTTTTGAGGTACCTTGCCTCTAGCAAAAATAGTGCTGCAAATTTGCTGTCTAAATGAATGGAACATTCATGAACAGACGGTCCTTAATTCTGTAAAGTTGATGATATTTAAACCCGTTGAGAACCGATTGCAAATCATGCTATGCAATTAACATCGGTAAATTAAAATTGTTATTGACAATCACTCAACGGGTCGTGATTTTATTGTGTTTGAACTATATTGCTGGTGACTAAAAGCCAATACAACAATTTGTTCAACGTTTTGTTACCTCTTTGTGAAAGGCATTTTATGTGATGAAAATAGAAACATCTAGAACTCTTAGAGACTTTTCACATCGTGCATATGTTGATTTAGTAATGGAAACAGTACCGATACTGTGAAATGTGTCTTGCTAGCTTTTTATGTATTGTATTGAAGTTTAATGTCGTTGTTTTTGTTTGACAAGTTTAATAGTCGGCAGGTCAATTCTTTGCACATTTTGACATTTTGTTTTAGTTTTATATTAGAACGCATTAGTTGATGTTCAACAACTCGCTTGTTATAATATTCGTACAGTGAAGTGAAAGCCCCGTGTCGTATTGTTTTGTCCACTCGTTTGATTAAATTATGTATTGCGCACTCACGCAAAAATCTCTCTCAATAAATGCAGAACGAATTTAATCATGCTCATGCCCCATCTGAGCTATAGAATAACATATTTACTATGATATTGACTGTGAAGTAAACATTGGTGGCAGCTTTGTATTTCCCTTCCCTCGTAGTTCACGTTATCATTAATCTATTTCATTAATGTACTCTTAAATCAGAAACTCATACTAGTATTGAACTAGTTGAATTTAATACTTTGCATCAACTTCGTTCCCATATACATGTACTTTATTTCCTCGACTCGATGTTACATCTAGAAACAACATTGCTTCCTGTTGGAATGTCCCCTATAAGTTGTAAGACAATTTTGCAAGCATTCAAATATACGTTTACGCAATTTAAATCTTTAGAACAGTGGTGATACAGCTGATGTAGAAAATAGAATATCAAGTACGGTTCAAAAGTACAACATTTTCTACATGTAGTTATCCTGATGTTAGCCTGAGCATTTGTACTAACATCAGGATAACTAATATAGTTTGCATATAGTAAATCCCCCATTTACATATAGCTCATTGAGTTGAATATCTACTTATACGTACCAGGGCATTTGTTGTGAGAAAGGAAAGCAAAGTGTTTGAGTATTTGTAACCTTATACATCTGTACAATGAATTGTTTGGAGATCCGTGATGTAACGTCACCATACTATACTATACATGTATTAGTACTGTATTGTCAAAGACAACGCGGCAATATAGCCAACAATGCATCATAATAGCGCTCATGCATATTCAAATTGATTTTAAGTAATTCGTTTCCACATGCACGAAACAAAACATCTGTTTCTTAGCGGTAAAATGGTTTGACAATATGATAATGCAATACATGGGCATTTGCTAGGCTAAGAAAATAGGGATACCATTCAACTTACATCTTTTGTATTTTATAAAGCTTTTAAACATAATGTAAAGACTATTATAATTCTGCAAAGCGCAAGAAAATGTTAACGTTACTGTTTTACTTGATTTAATAGAAAAATTACTTTAAATAGATCCAACTTAACATAGTTTGTGTCTGAAATGTACTCAGAAAGCAACGATGTGCGTTTACCGGATTAGCTCCAGTTGTAATCGGGTCACCGAGTGTTTACAAAGAATAAATGAACCAAAAGCAATATAGAGAGTATATTTAGAAGCCATCCAAACCAGCGTTATACTACGTCGCTGACCCCCCCCCCCCAACTTTTACAGCGGGGACTTTTATTTTCAATTTTGCGTTAGGTTCTATATAGACATTGTTCTGTGTAAAACTGCTATGTTCTGTTGTTAATGTTAATGCTCGGCTGTTTAAGTTTGGTGCTGCCGTTCCTGTCTGATATCCTCATATATTTTTCTAACATATTTACGACCGATGTGTGTAATATTACGACAAGCGGGTTACGCATTCTATCAATTACATCACAACATCTACATAGTGATGAAATACACAAATAAGCGGCAATAACTGTTTGATTAGTTGACTAGCTTAAATTCGTGAATTTGTAACAACTAACACGGTAAATCTATTTTAATTTGGACATTAAGCAATAAAAATACAAATAATCAATGGTTTCTGATGTACTGTAAAATCATTAATGTTCGTGGGGGATTAAATTTCGTGGATTTCGTGGTTCACCTCAACCACGAACATTAATTCCAACGAACATTAATGTTGTCCCATGTTTTATAACCTGAAATGCAAAATCCACGAATTCAAGTCCCAACGAAATTGTCTTTTTTTCCAAAACCACGAAATTTTGTCACAACGAAATCTAACGATTATACAGTATAAGTTGACTAGAACAACTGCAATTTATTAAAACATAATGTTAAATCTATTCAATATGGTAAATCTATTCTATAATATAACAATGCCATGATATGCCAGCAGCATCGATCATATCGAACAATGCTTGTTGTATCAAGTCACCATGTGACTAATCTAATCTGCAGATTTTATTCCCTATAAATCATTGTCTGTCCAGGGTAATTTGGACTGCAATCCATTTCGGGTTGGTTCATATTTAAGGAAACAAATAGAAACACACCACGAATGCTACGGACCAAGATATGCCTCATATAATATTTCATTTAAAATATATGTAGAAACATGATGTGCATGTTTGTAGCTGTATACGTTGCACATTTGTATCCGTAATACATAGTGTCTGAATTGTATCCGTAATACGTAGTGTCTGAAGAGTCATTGCATAACGTCGCCATACTGTAACAAATCAGTATTGTATAGTCAGTGACAAGGTTGCAATTGCAAGCAATGCGTCATATGAACACTTACGCATATTCAAATTGATTATGAACCATTCGATGGACACATGCACGGAACCATAAATCTATTTTCTTGCGCATCCCATTTTCGGAGAAAACTCATATCAACTATAATGTACCATAAAGACAAATTAATCTGCATCTCGCGGGGTTTGTTTGTCCTTTTTTTAAGCTTAAGTCAGGTCTTAATCTTGGGGGGTTGCAAATTCCTTACATAAGAGGCTCATTCTTTTATTGTTTGAAAACTACATAGACAAACATCATACCGTGGATGCAGTTATGATGCTGTTGTCATACCAATATCATGACAAAAAATAATTTGACAAGTATTTATAACGTGCTTTTATTGATAAAATATTTGCTACTCAATTGTTCAAACATGCTTTGACATTTTCCCACTTCAATCGCATATTTTGATTTAATCTTGCCTCACTTCAAACTTGTTGTCTAAATCAATGGCTGCATTCATGCACAGACGGTCCTTATTTCTGTGGAGTTGATTATATTAAAACCCGTTGAAAACCAATTGCAAATCATGTTATGCAATTAACATCGGCAAATTGAAATTGTTATTGACAATCACTCAACAGGCCGTGATTTTATTGTGTTTGAACTATATTCCTGGTGACTGAAAGCCAATACAACAATTTGTTCAACGTTTGGTTACCTCTCTGAAAGGCTTTTTATGTGATGAAAACGGAAACATCTAGAACACTTAGAGAGTTTAATATGATTCGTATTTGATTTAGTAATGGACACAATGACGACATTGTGAAATGTGTTTGCTATGTTTATGTTTGTACGAGCTTCTCGGGATATTTTGCTAATGTCTGTTTTGGCTGAGTTATGTTATCCGTCAGTCTTAAGCAAAGTACGAAATTTCTCGCAAGAATCAATGATTTGATTTGACTATATTGTGTTCGATTGTTTATGATTTCCGCTATAGTTGTACTAATCGACTGCCATATACATGTACAATGGCCCATTTGCCTAATCAGTATTGAAGTATAACGTACTTTACATTTGCTGTAATAAAAAATATGACAGGGATGGCAGCATTCAACTTAACCAGCCGAACACAGACACCAGTTACAAAGCAATATTACACATTTACGCGGAGCAATGCCTACACTACACATTACCTACTCAAATAATCAAAATCCCAAGTCCAGAGCAGGATCACCTAGTTTCTTAAAGAAATAACTAAAATACGGTGACTCAAAATGACCGAATGAAACGCAGCTAAGACCCGACCTAGTCCCCCTAGTTCCCGCTGCAAAAGAGCAGGGTCACATAGTTTTACAATTACGTTTATGTCAAAAGAGTTACCCCAAGCGACCAATGATGGTTTACTGCAACATTCAACTATCTCCACTAACAAGTGCTTACTTGCAGCACAAAACCACATCCTGAAACAATATCAATATTGTACGCGTTTCCACCTAGCCCCTCAGTCTATCTGTATAGTCGTAGGAGTATATGAATTTATAGTTGCTATTAAAAAGTCAACAAACAAGATACTATTCCAGATTAATACTCACTTTATACATATACACTTGGGGCGGTTGCCATATGATATGCGTTTAGATCTAGAATTTTTTTTAGAAAATAAGTATTCAAATTCGCAAATGATTCATATCACCTTTGAATTGTATAACACTCCTGTGGCAAATATGTTTTATAACTATATTTCAATTATAGATAATCAATTAATGTACATAATTAACAAGTCTCTGACAATAGACTAGTTTCGTATCTCCCAATCATACTAAAAATTCATTCTCCATTAGGTGGGTCCATGCTTTATTTATCAATATTTACTTCCGTCGACAATATGAACATCCAGTCAATGCAATCATAAAAAGCCACCAATTTATTCTTCACCATTACCCGTGGTAAACAGACACCATAATTGACAATAATTGTGGAACTATTTCGTGTATTTAGTTGCGTTACATGTGCATTATATACAATGTATATACAGGAGTTTGTCTGCTATAAATGCAGTCATGAAAGTTTTGTGCCGGGAAATTATTTAAACCCCCTTTCACAATTGTCATGCAACTGACGTACGATAGTTCCGGTATGTGTATCGTAGTTCCACCGTGCGTCGGTCGTATGACAATTGTTACCGCTCCATATAATTACTTATTAACATACGTACGCCGGTACATTTCGACGTAGAATCGCATGCGCTGTGAAATGAAGTTCCTACGACAACTCGCTGGCTTAGAATGAAAATTGCCACTTTTGACCTTATAAGAATAATGCATATTTGATATATACACCATAAGGCGCTTCTCGTGAGCCTATTTTCATGAATATCAGAACATGATTGCCAGACAGTTTTCTTGTTTTCTCAAAATATTGATTTTGTAGTTGCGATCTTCTCATTTTAAGCTAGCGAATTGTGAAACGGTTTCTATAGAGGTCCTATCTTATAGCATGTTTTGATATAATCGAATGCGCTTTATACACTTTATTTATTTTATTCAACGACTTTGCCATGTCATGTACTAGTATCTAAACGGCTACCACTCGTGAAAATTGGTCAAAGAATAAGATACTTGTAGTTTATTTTTAACCGTTTGTTTACATATTTAGTCAACGCGTCACGTGAAATGTCCACCCTGGTATTATTAACCTGCGGCCTTGAGCTGCAGGTTATATTTGTAAGCAGCAAGAAAAAGTCCATGGATGGGCACGTGACCTTTTCTGGATGGTTACCATTTAAAAAAAGTAAAAAAAACAATTTGTAAGCAACAAGAAAAACATCCATGGATGGGCACGTGATCTGTTCTCGATGGTTTACCATTTCAATTTTTTTTAAAAAAAGCATTTTTTAAGAATGTCGTTATCCAGACTAAGGAGGGACAAAATAAGATGTGTTTCGATATGTGTTTTGACGTGCACCTGTAGTCTGGATTACCTCCCCTAGATCACTACGTTAACTAGGTCAGGCCGACGCGGCAGCACGAAACACCCAAATATACCCAAATCTTACCCAAATAGTAACGTTTTTACACATATACTTATATTTAACTAACAATATGGGGTTGATTAAATATATTACGCATTTTAATGACCAGTGATGACTTAATAAACGTACACTAGCAAGTTTTTCAGCAAGACTCGGCCTAGTATCTTTTCGAACCGGCGTTGCCATACTATTTTTACGTCGTGAGAATCGCTCTATTTTACTTTCTGACGTTCTGCGTGTACCGATACCCAAATGTACACATGTATGAACGTTTTTTTACGCAAATACAATGTACTTGCATTTTACTAATTATACTAAATAAATATACCCAAACACACATAAGCCCACTAAACCAGAGAGGTTTGTAAAATTCCGCATTTTTCGGCGGGGACTTGGACTTTTAATTGATTCTTTGACTTACGTGAAGGCATTGCTCATTGTACATGTGTTGTGATGTTACTGATGCGAGTATTTGCTCAGCTGGTAAAGTGTGCTGCATGCCCTGTCCGATTTCCTCATACCTTTTTATCAAGCCTTATTAACACTTTAAAAAGATCTAGTTTCTAAAATTATAAAAAAGTGACTCTCACAATACTGGTCTATAAAACCATTGGCCGCAGGAACTATTTAACTTCTTAGAACATTTTATGTGTATTCCATAAAACATAGCGGTTGTTAAGCAAAATGAATTACAGACTAAATTACCCAGGACTGACAATGATTTATAGGGAATAAAGTCTGCAGATTAGATTAGTCACATCGTGACTTGATACAACTAGTAATGTTCGATATGATCGATGATACGGGCATATTACATCATTATTATAGTTTACAGTTCATTTGCAATAGTATTAGTTGTTAAAATTTCATTATCTCCACCTGGTATATCCAGCTACATTTATATTCAACTAATCAATCATTAATCATGCTGTATTAATGATCACTATCAAATGTTTACTGTAATGTAATTAATAGGATGCATAACGTCCGTGTGACCGTCGTTATAATCAGAATAGTAGCTACGCAGACAAACCGCAATTGTTTAACAATTTTACGACGCCGTTGTTATAAGATACACAAACTACAATGTCCCTCTCTTCTCTCCATACTTCTTGTCTCCCTTCTTTTGAAAATTATGATTAGCAAATACATTAAGTTTCAACCTACCTTGTCCGTGTACCGTATAAATACATAAAGTAGAGTGTTCGGGTGCGGGAGGTGCGTGGTTTGATACCAGGAGGCTTCATACGAAATATTAAATAAACATGATACCAGAATTTCCCCTGCTTGACGCTCAGTATGAAAGGGAATATGGCCTCCTTTCTCAGATACCCTCGTGGCGACGAATTACATCGGGAAAGAAGTGTCGAGAGTGATTACAATAAGTTAGAAAAACTTGTTTCACAACGATCGAAATTAAAACGTATAAATTAGTAATATAAATGTACCGTAACGACACATGTTACCATGACTGTTGTAGTGTTGAGAGCTAAGTTGAATATATCAGATGCATTTGCGCTGAACTGCATGGTACAAACTTCTGTAATATTCAACAGGCTGACATTTTTCAAAGGTCGAATGAAATTGCTTCTCTGTCATGGAACGTGCCTGTAAATAGTTCAATTATTAATATACCCATTGCACAACAACGTTATTCGGATAATGTCAGCATTAAACTGGAAACATTTGCCAAAATGATAGATTACTTCGCATGTAATATAAAATATTCTATTTGCAAACCGTCATATTATTTGCTCAAATATTGGATAAATTGTTGAAGTATGCAGTATAGACGGATTATAACAGGGAAAGCAGCAGATGCCGGGGGTTTATTACGTCCCACGGCATGCCATAAGGGCAAATAAATTAATCGACCAGTCAATTATACGCCATTATCAACGGAGGAATTGTCAATATTTGGTGTGCGATTTATAGATTTATGATATGAAACTAAATGGACGTTAAATGCTTTGCGATAATGAACAAAGGATGTTATGCCGGGAGATCGGAAACCTAGACTCTAAATGAAAAGCGGCGAACAAACAAATTCAAGAACATGAAATAAAATCTGTGCAAATATGGAGTGACTAATGAGACTGTCCATGCTGCTTTAAATGGCACGAACACTTGTTGGTAATGATTATCACTACCGACGTGCTAACTATTCCAGACTAAAAGGAATCAATAATGAAATACGTGATAAAAATCGAGGTTTTTAAAGTTCTCCTTGATTAGTGATTGTAATCAGGAATTAGACTAACGGTGTTGAAATGATAAGTGCGCATTAGTACGCATGTATGGTCAATTAAGATCATTTGTTCACCGACAAAAAATGAACAATTTATTGCGTATAGAAAAACATTCGAAGAAAGAGGAAATCGGACAGGGAAGAAAGCACTCAACTTAACCAGCCAAACAAAGAAACCCGTAACAAGACAACATTACACCACTACGCAGAGCAATGCCCACACTTTTGAATCATTTGAAGACCAAGTCCCCGTTGTAAAAATGCAGGATGGCCTTTTATTTTAGAAATACAGAACAACGGCAATCCCAAGTGGTGGAATAAAACGCAGATAACACCCGCCCTAGTTCCCCGCCGCAGAATGACCTATCGAGCTTTACTACATCTGCAAAAAACATTGTTTTTATTTGAATATATAAACTAATTGTTTATGAATTAAGCCAGTGCAATACAAATTCTGTCAATTATACCAGGAATAAAAAGATAAACATTGCATGGTTCTTCTTACAGATGTTGTTGTCAATGTAACCGCGTGATCATGTTGGTCATGACGTGAATTTAAAATGTATACTAGTTTACGTTTAGCCTGTACCATAGCCTAGCTTTCATGTTTTGGAAATACAATGACAAGTTTCATATAAATGTTATGTCTATTGTTCAATGCAACACGGTACATCACAATAATCAGTAGTTGATATAAACATAGAATGTGCACTTGGGCAGTTGCCATAAGATATACTAGTAGCTCTTATTCATTCAGTAAATAAATATTCAAATACACAAATAATTTATTAAGCATTTGAATTGTCTAACATTCCTGTGTCACAACATGTATTATAACTATATCTCAATTATAGACAAACAATTAATTTCCATGGGTAAAAAACCTCTGACAAAAGTATCGTATCGCCTAATCATACCATAAATCCAATCTGCATTAGCTGGTCCATGCTTTATTTATCAATATTTACTTCCGTCGACAGAATGAACATCGAGTCAATGAAAACATAAAATAGCCACCCATTTATTCTTCGCAATTACTCCTGGTAAACAGACACTATAATTGACAATAATTGTGGAACTGTTTCGTGTATTCATTTACGTTGCATGTGCAAAATAATTACAGGCGTATGTTTGTTATACCATAATAATTCTTATTAGTATTATAATACTTATTAACATTATCATAGTACAAATATATCGTTAGTTTCTCATTCAACGAATTTGGCTTGTATTGTCATGGCCTAGTATCTAACCAGCTATAGCTTGACTTTTTCGTCCTGAGCCTGACCTTCATGCACGAATATATTACAAGGTTCTTGCTTTGAATATATCAATTTCCGCAAGCAAATCGTGCACTATCGGCATTTAAGATTTGTGTTTGTTTTCCATCTCGAGCGTCATCGTGTTATTCCCCGATTATGAAAACATACAATCGGTGTTGTAAACGTTACAATATGTCGACTGTAAATTATGGTAATCAATAGGTCAGGCTCATGTCAATGTGGCCAAGCTATATCACCAAATATTGTACAATAACCAACAATTTTTCCTATTGGCCATTTCGTAAAAAATGAATTATTTAGTTGACGGTATATTTGATGGTAGTGAATTTGATATACGTTATGCGTAATAAAAGAACACCAACCGTGTCAGACATTGCAATACGTTATTGAAAGGTAATGCGAGTAAAATAGAAACACCAAACAGTGCCACGATGACCCAAACATACGATGTGTCTTTTTGGACGGATTTTAGAACCAACAGCTACTACAAGTTATTTAGAACAGTTCAACAAGAGTTTTAGCTTGCAATACGTCACCCTATTAGTACAGTTACGTAACACAATTCGATCAACAACACAAAGTAAAAGTTAATACCATTGCTAAAACAGAAGGACACTGACAGTTTGGTTCTTCCGATAGTGTATATTAATTATTCTGTAAAGAAACAATCCTGAAAATTGACAAATTCATTCACAGCTTTCAATGCTTTGAGCAGTACTCAACTGAGATCTTTGTAGTTTTAGCAAAACTAAGTTTGTCATATTTGATTACACGCCATTGGGGCATCTGTAATTTGAGCACAATCCATCGTGACATCTGCACTTTGAGCACACAATACACCTAGTTATCTGTAATTCTATTGGAACATCTATAATTTGTAAAAATATTCCGGACAAGTATGGTTTAAACAAAGAATTAATAGTGCCTCTACAAATGGGGCAAATTTACATGGAACATTTATGCTTCTGTCAAACAATGCCCCGAGGTCATCTATGATTTGGTCAACAATTTGTGTATATCTGTGAATACAGTCATTTGAGCAATACTTTTAGGAACTTCTATGATTTGAACAATACTCCCAGAGAAATCTACGATGTGAGCAACACTTTCCGAACTATCAATGACAAGGTCATTAATTTTGAAAATCTATGATATGAGGAATATTTCTGTGGACATCTAATTGACCAAACCTGTCTGTGACTTCAATGATGTGTGCTTATAAACTCTACCAATAGTGTACGCGTGTCCACCTTGCACACTTTATATATGTGTAGTCTTTTACGGAATCAGGACTAAATATTGTTCTTACAATTGGACGAAAAGCAAACATGATTACAATTCAGAAATATTGAAACATAGAACGATCACTTGGCACAGTTGCCATATAGTATCATGTTTTATTTAGAAAATAAATATTCAAATACACAAATAATTCATTAAGCATTTGAATTGTAAAATGTTGCTGTGTCATAATTTCTTTTATAACTATATCTCAATTATGGATAATCAATTAATTTCCATGGGTAAAAAACCTCTGACAAAAGTATCGTATAGCCTAATCATACCATTGATCCATTCTGTATTAGCTGATACATGCTTTATTTATCAATATTTACTTCCGTCGGCAATATGAACATTCAGTCAATGAAAACATTAAACAGCCACCCATTTATTCTTCGCATTTACCCATGGTAAACAGACACCATAATTGACAATAATTCTGGAACTGTTTCGTTTAATTATTTTCTTTGCATGTTCAATATACATACAGGAGTTTGTGCTGCCAGGACCGTCCTGTTTCAGCATATTTTAGTTGAGCAACACTTCCTTTGAATTACATCATTTGATAAATACTTTCAAGAAATTCTACGATTTGAGCATTACTTTCCTATCTATCTATGGTATGCTCAATATTATCTCGGACATCAATAGTACCAGAAATATTTCTTTGGAGTTCTAATTGACCAAACCTCTCTGTCACATCAATGATTCGGCTTATCTACGATTTGATGCAAAACGTCCTCGACCAAGTTTCATACCACGTATTTCTAATGATTAGTGACACTATTATTTGGACATCTAAATCATGAAATAATTCAATATACTCATTGATCAATCTTATCAAGAATAAGGCGATGTATTTGTCGATAAAACAAGTCGTTCATTAGATTTAATTGTTTGAATGTTCGATTGTTTCTCTACTAATGGCTCTTATCGTGGATTTATGCTCGGGTACCCATGGACAGATTATTGAGTTTACTGAGTAGAATGACCGCTCATAATTTCCCGGATGTTTGGTGGTTGAGCGTTGTCAACACTGAATCATTATGTCCTGTGTTCAACGAAGGACCCTGTGTCGACACGTTACGTATCTGTACTATTGTAACAGTTATTCGTTGAAAGACATGTTAACAAAAAAAAAAACAAGTTTGCACGTGAGTGAATTCCGCCTACTATACACCGAGGTGGTTCACTTAAATTGATGTATCGTACCAAAATGGTGGACAGAGTAAAACAATGTTGTGTAATGATAAAACCCGTGCAACCGTACATAGTTCGAACTGAGAAAGGAAAGGTTTTACTGTGACGAAAACCCTATAATATCTTAACCTGATTGTAGTTACCTTTCGTTGAATTCGGGGCAGAAAACGTAAAAATAGCATAAATGCGTAAGCGGCCATTGCTAATATAGTGGTTCAGTTCAGGTTGTGTTACGTAACACGTGTAATTTGATTTTTTTCTGTATGTATTTCTTTTTTGTTCCTTTCCTGTCCGACATTTTCTGTTGAATGCTTCATTCCCTGTACGCTTTTTCATTATCTGTTTTTATACGGAAATGTGTAAGGTTGTACAAATGTATTGCTAAAAAGAGATGCTTTGATTGATGCGAGATGCGATGGAATCGGTTTGTTTAAATTGTTGTAACGCTACGCTTTGGTGAATGGAAAAGCTCTGAATAGTATTTCACCGTTCTATTTTAAATAATGTATTGCTCTAAATCATGGTTAACTGTGAAAATCCAATCCGCTTTTCGTTATTTCGCTATTCATGACGTCATGATCTGGAGTACAAGTATAATGGACAAATGCAATATTAAAGCATCAAATGGAGTCCAATATCAGAATTGGATATAAAGCGATATGAAACATCAAACGCGATATCGATTTTTTCATAAATCCGAGACTGCCTGCAAACGCTGTTAGTGAATAGCCATAGGGTGGAACTATAAAGCATTGTAACAATTGCTATGTACAATCGCCGTTATATCGGCGAGAGGACGCTGTCTATCTAATCACATTTTAGTTTCCAGTACGTTCGTCCCGGGCGGATTGCAAACGAGAAAAATCCATACTAACAGCGAGATAAGCCATAAAATCAATGCCACTATATTCATAATTATGACTGCGACTAGAAACACCCATGTTGTTTGCTTTATCGTCCATCCAATTAATTGTTTTCTTAATGATCCCTCATTATGCCAACATTCAGCGACAAATCTGTGACGTCACGTATCACGTGTTTCCTTTCAATACAACCATAAAAGAAAATTGATGTCGTCTGCTGTTAGTTAGAGCAGGATCACGTTTGTGGATAGGACGCTATATTGGGAAAAAGATTTCTACCAACATCGCTTGCACTGTGAATCTTTGACATTTTTTTCTGCGAGGCTTTGTTATATGAGTAGCAATATTTGGAGGCGAACGATTACTCTAAAAACCATTCGATTAGCAAAGATGAAACGTCATTATAAAAGTCTCGGAGACTTACCTTGGCGCGTTGTGAGTTTCTGTCAATAAGTAAAGATATATTATCTTCGATTGAACCATTCGTTACGAGTTGAACAAGCGACAGACGACATGTTCGTCACGTGGGTGTACTCTCTAGATGGCGCTCTGGTTTGTGAAGTAACATATGGAACGTATCTAATTGGTTCAACGTATCGAAACAGTGTGGCCGAGCTAACAACAGCTGATGAGATCGGTAATCAAACAGTTTGTTCTAATAGGACGATGGAATGGACTGCGATCGTTTATATTGGAAACATTTCATAGCTCATACTAGTAGTTGCAATGTTTCCATACGCGACTAAGGATGCAGCATGTGATCACATAAAACATTACACTGGACATTGTCGCATGGATAGAGCGGGACTCTGTTCCATCAATTATGTATATCATTTATATACGATATGAGATTAATAAAATCTTCCCGCAGGACAGACACAGACCGTGTTAAGCATTCTTTACCAGGTAAGTTCAGTTTTGTTTCTACTTCATTTCAAACCGATTTAGATCTTTAATACTATAATATTACATAGTTACTTATTTCATGACGAAAAAGTGTGTTATTTCAATTGAGATCGCTTAATAAATTATCATTTGGAACGTATTTACAATAATACTAAGGAATTAAGTGTTATGGGTGATTTGAAACCAATAAATGTAAGCTTACGGAGAAATTGCATGTGAATTTATTGCACAATGGTGATGTTTATGAAAGCACACGACGTATAAGTGTTTAAATTACGTTGATAATTATTGATGGAGTATGTTCAGAAGCTTTATTGGTACGACCAAAACGTCTACAACATGGGCCTTATTCACCAACGTCGTAAGACTATAAATCAGTTTAAGACATTGGCAATATGTTTAAGCACTGCCATTACTTTGCCATTGAATTGAACCATATGGAATTATGTTTGATTATTTTTTGTAACCTCTGAACATGCATACCCACTTTTATGAAAATGGATACATTAGTTATATCATGGGAGTGAATAGATTTAACCATTCTAAGCCTAAGTCTGAGTTTTAGTCTTAAACTGTTTGTTACCCAGTAGATAAGCTTTAGAATTCTCTTCACAAGCTCAATTACATTGACCAAAACACTTCCCAGTACTCTTCTACTAGCATGTGGTTTGGATTATAATTATTTGTTAGTTACTGTATAATCATTAATATTCGATGGGGATTTCATTTCATGGATATTGTGGTTGACCTCTACCACAAAATTGAATCCCCAAGAATGTTATCAATTTTAATAGTACTAGTATAAGACTCGAGTGGATAAGATAGCCTTGGAATTACGTCCTGACGAAATGGTATTTTGCACCAAAACCGCGAACTTTTCTCAATGAAATTATGATTCCACAGTATTTCTTCACGCGTACATGTTGCACACCGGTCCTAGACTATTATACTTGTATCTTACAAACGTCAGAGAACAAACTTTTAAATTCTCAAAAGGCACTAAAGTTATTGAATAAAACATAAACATACTTTCAAGAAACAAAATTAAGTTTCATTGAATCGCTATTTTGGTTTGGTATTGATTCTGCTAAGGGAAAATACGGTATATAAACGAGTATATGAACCTCGGGTTTATGATTTGTTCCACCATATGTTACACTATACTATATTAAATATACATTTAATATGACAGCATAAGTAATATTATACGAGCATCTGGCATCAAGTGACTTTAACCACACATTTATAGTTACTAGTAAAAATAAATCCGCATGAAAATAAATATAGTTAATTAATGTCAACTATTCAGTTTCAATTTACTGGACTTAACAGTCTAAGAGTACATAGTACAAATATGATCAGTTATATTAATAGCGTATGGTCCATTGCAATAGTACACAAACTGCTTGTTTATTAAAAGAAATGACAATAATAAGTGTTTAAAATCGTTTTAGTTTATGCCAATATACGATGCTTGTTTTATAATACGTTCCAGTGTACGAAATATACAGTAGCTAATGTTTAACAAGTTTAAGTGTACTCCAATAAACAGTAGCTAATGTTTTATACGTTTTAGTGTACACCAAATCGAATATACAGTAGCTTATGTTTTATACGTTTTAGCGTACGCCAATATATAGTAGCTAATGTTTTATACGTTTTAGTGTACACCAAATCGAATATACAGTAGCCAATGTTTTATACGTTTAAGTGTACTCCAATATACAGTAACTAACGTTTAAAACGTTTTAGAGTACACCAATATATAGTAGCTTATGTTTAATACGTTTTGGTGTACTCCAATATATAGTTTCTAATGTTTCATACGTTTTGGTGTACTCCAATATATAGTTGCTAATGTTTCATACGTTTTGGTGTACTCCAATATATAGTTTCTTATGTTTCATACGTTTTGGTGTACTCCAATATATAGTTGCTAATGTTTCATACGTTTTGGTGTACTCCAATATATAGTTTCTAATGTTTCATACGTTTTGGTGTACTCCAATATATAGTTGCTAATGTTTCATACGTTTTGGTGTACTCCAATATATAGTTGCTAATGTTTCATACGTTTTGGTGTACTCCAATATATAGTTTCTAATGTTTCATACGTTTTGGTGTACTCCAATATATAGTTTCTAATGTTTCATACGTTTTGGTGTACTCCAATATATAGTTGCTAATGTTTCATACGCTTTAGTGTACGACAAATCGAATATACAGTAGCTAACGTTTTATTCGATTAAGTATACGCCAAATTGAATATATACAGTAGCTGCTGTTTTATACGTTTTAGTGTACGCCAATATATAGTAGCTAATGTTTTGTACGTTTTAGTGTACGCCAATATATAGTAGCTAATGTTTTTTACGTTTTAGTGTACTCCAATATAAAGGAGCTAACGTTTATTACGATTTAGTGTATTCCTATATAAAGTAGCTAATGCTTTATACGTTTTAGTGTACGCCAATATACATTAGTTAATGTTTAATACGTTTGAGTGTACGCTAGATCGAATATACAGAAGATAAAGTTTAATGCGTTTAAGTGTACTTCAATATAAGTAGCTAACGTTTAATACGATTTATTGTATGCCTATATACAGTTGCTAATGTCTATACATTTAATGGACGCCAATATACAGTAGCTAATGTTTATTACGTTTTAGTGTACGCCAAATCGAATATACAGTAACTTATGTTTTATGCGTTTTAGCGTACGCCAATATAAAGTAGCTAATGTTTATTACGTTTTGGTGTATGCCAAATTGAATATATAGCAGCTAATGTTTTATGCGTTTTAGTGTAAGCCAATATACAGTAGATAATGTTTATAACGTCTTTGTGTACGTCAAATTGAATATACAGTAGATGCTGTTTAATACGTTTTAGTGTACGCAGATATACAGTAGCTAATGTTTAGTACCTTTTAGTGTATGTTCAATTGATTATACAGTAGCTACTGTTTAATACCTTTTAATGTGTATGTCAATATACTGTAGCTAACGTATGATATGTTTTATTGTATGTCAAATTAAGAAGATAAAGTTAAATGCGTTGTAGTGTATATACAGTAGCTAATGTTTCCTACATTTTAGTGTACGCCAATATACAGTGGTTAATGTTTAATGCGTTTTAGAGTATGCTAATATACAGAACCTAATGTTTAAAACGTTTAAATGTATTCCTATGAAAGGTAAAGTGTTTGTTTATTATAGTGTCATCCCTATTGAAAGGGCCAGCCAATTTGACTTATGAGACACCTATTTTTCTTGCGCACAGAACCTCCCGAATCCCTATATACAGTAGCTAATGTTTCATACATTTTAGTGTTCGCCAATAAACAGTAAGCTAATGTTTATTTCGCTTAAGTGTACACCAATGTACTATAATAATTGCTGTTTAATATGTTTTAACGCACACCAATGTACTATAACTATTGTTTCATTACACTTATCCCAAAGTAAACAAGTCACTTCATTCCGATTGACTAAGACTAGACGTTACAAACAGTGTTGATGTGAGTCGAAATACAAAATTTCATCACAGATGTACAAGTTGCATCTGCTAGCTATGTTATACCAGAGGTTAGTTTTAAAAGTCGATTCGGAATGTTTATGATTTAACGTCCATTTATTGAAGTTCATTAAAGTGTTAACACCCGATTAAAAGATAAACATTTAATTTACGGCACCTCCTGGGATTCACTCAATGTGTTCCTTCAGATTGGGTGTTATATGTTTCGGTGTACGTCAATGCACGTTAACTGACTACGTTTTAGTGCACATCTGTACATGATTATGATTTTCCAAAATGCATTTAAGTGTACAATAACTTAACTAAGTGTAAATATATTTCTATGCATACAATTGTACGATTAATTTCATACTCACTCCACTTATGGGTACATCGATGCGCTTATTGATACTGATAATACAGATGCTATTGCTCTCTTTATACACACAACTTTATTGTTCATGATATAAATACTCAATTGCACTCACTATTGTAGTTTATTGTTGGTAATATGAACAGCTGTTGTCAACAGGAATAAAGCGACTATGAATAATTTATATCAATGATAGGCTTGTCATTTTACATGTTGTAAACATCATAATAATATCGTGTGTACGCTGCAGCTAAACGCGTCGAATGAACACTATCGCTGATTAATTTTATTGAAGTACCATATTAGCACATCCTGTTAAGCGCAGGTGCTTGAATAAAAGATATCAACTAATACGATATGGGCAATCATGACACTACAATCAAATCAAGCTAAATATCCAGATATTCGTTCGCTAGATTCTGGTCCAATCTTTTCGCATTTTTATTCTTTTCGCATTTTTCTTTGAAAACGCCACATTCTTTTCGCATTTTTCTTTGGCAACGTCACATTCTTTTCGCATTCACTTTGGAAACGCCACATTCTTTTCGCATTCTTCTTTGGAAACGCCACATTCTTTTTGGAATTTTTGTACACGTATTTATCATGATTAATGGTTGCACAGTTTAATTTGATTGGTTCATGTATTTCATTTATATATTAGTTTATGTTATACATGTATTATTAAATAAATCATGCAATATGGATGACCATGTTCAACGTAAAGTCTATCTGTCTTGTGTTCTCCCAGGTCGGCCAAACATTATTAAACATTCTTGTCTTATAAACAACGTAGGCCAAGACATACGCCTAGTTTAGAAGCTTTAAAGTAATAACTATTTGATAACTACTAGAGTGTTTAGTAATGATAACGTTTGTGACAAAAACATACATTTAGCTTTGCCATAAGACACTTGCAACATTTGGTTTGAACAATCAATAATTTAATTGTAAGACTTTAAATTCAATTTGAATATAAACTAGTTTAATTTCAATATGTTTAAACACAAATTTCTAAAATCGTATGAAAGGTGCTAAATTTCCATATACCGTCTTGTTCAATTTTCTTCTGGTCTTGACAAGACATTTTCGTATGACATTGAAGAAGATTGTATGTGTATGCAGTTTGTTTAAGTGTGCTTAAAATTCAGTTTGGTGTCATGCCTTTTATTATTTATTTTATAATTACAAACATTACTACTGGCTTGTCTTAAATTGTATTTCAAACAATTGTAATGTAATGTTTTTGTCAATAATTGTTTATTCGATATTTTCATCGTCAATATCAAAGGACTTTTCTTTTCATGAAATGTCTGCTAATTTTGCATTTCCAATTCAGAGCTTGATAGTTTACCATTTTAATGTAAGTATCGGTTTTGGTAACATTTCATGTAAATCTTGACTTAGTCTGCATTGGGTATCATGTTTATGAATGGTAAATTTTGAGCATTGTGGCGTTAAACTTTTAGTGTAATTGTCTGCTTGGCATTTCCATCTAGTCGACTGTGTTTAATAGACATTCAGAACACTGAAAATATACTGCTACAATAATGGTAATACGACTAAAATACACATTTAACGCACTTAAATCATACATGCAAAATTTCAAGTGCACGTGCATACCTTGTTGAACTTCAAATCAAGTCATTATGTTATATTGCATACCTGACACATTTAACCAGACTCTCCACTTGTGTATATATATACCCATCTAATGTTTTAGGGAGAAATGGACGATGTTTCTCAGACAGAGCGTCTCAGTAGATTATCATCACGCAAGCATGTCAAACTACATTATTCCATTCCATTACCTTGTTTTTCTAACAATTGACAGTCGTTTATTTTTAACTCCGTCACTCGTACTACATAACAAGAACAGAATATGAAATATGTACTGATGTCTTAAATACAACAAAATTGTGGGAATCACCAACAGTTGGCAGTCCTTTTGTAACTACACCACTCGTACTCTGAGTTGACTAGAACTGAAAATGACATGCGTGAACAAATGTGTATACGGATGTCTGTGATACGACACAATTGTGGGTATATCCCCGAAATAAGCTTCATTTTGCATTTAAGGATTATACAAAATCTATGATACGTCTTTTAAAAGTTTGGAAATCACTAAATCATGCTTTACTTTGTAGTTCAAGATAAACATACACGCACTATGATCATTTCGATCATTTGTATAAAACTATATTACTTAAAACGTAAAAAAGGAAAACGTTTGCTTATAATCTAAACTTTGATAAAAAGAATAAACTAGTTATCAAAACCTTCATTCTGTGTTTTAAGTATGTTCATTGGACAGGCTTTACATGCGGCTACAGCAAGGCATATGAATACATTTGGTATACAAAAATGTTAACTTAGTACCATATTCCCTTGTACTGCATTGTTGAAAAGTATGTGTAAGTACTTTGATGAGTATGTACAATTTCGAATGAATTTGGTATCCATATGGTCAGGTGAGATGGTCACCAGAATGGTCAACCCTTTCTGAGTATACTTCTACTTAGCAACTTGTTTTTATTTGTAATTTTCGTGGCATAAAGTCTGTTTTTCTTTGTTTTAAATACTCGTAACTCTTTTAAACCACTTCCATGTTTTCTGTCACATATAACAGTATCTTTGTGATGCAAACTGCGCAATACCAATAACAAACCTCCATGACTTGTGACTTGACTCGTGGTCTTAATGATCACAATGTTTCTTGAAGTTCCATCTTCAAATTTGTCAAACATAACGGACAGAATACGTTGGCATTATTCCGTGTCACATAACAACCCATTTGATAGTGTAAATCAGTTGCCTTGGGAAATTTCCGTTGTTTTTGTGACGTAAAATCAACATTTTCCAATCGCTTAAAAACTTGATTACTCATAGATCAAGCAAAGTTCGGCACGTTATTTTGATGTTTTATTTGTGTAATAGTAGACGGACCAAGTGATTGTTATGAAAATTTAGGATCTCACTGGATCAATAGAACATTCGGAGGAATTTTCCTTTATTGAGAATTGTGTGGGGGAATCATACAAGACGGTTTTGTTTATTAATTCGGAACAAAAGTTGGATCAATCAATTCCAAGGAAGAGTAACGAATCAATATTATGTGCATTCAGTTCCGTATACATTTCGTTCAAAAGCCTTCGTGTGTAAAGCTCGCAAAATTTGTGAGAAACTTTCATTGATAATCATGAGAATAAAAAAATGCATTTGAAAGGGTTGTTGTTGAACACTGCTGATTGTCGAGAAATATACCGTTTAAACTGAATTGATTGTGGGAACTAAGCTTCCACTATTTACTATGGTAGATAATTTCTATGCCATTTGCAAACCAGTAAATCAACAAAGATCAAATAAGTGTACATAGTTAGTCTTTGACCGTCTGGTGATTGAATTTGTTCTCTGTGAATGTTTCATTTTTGTTTATTTCATTTGTGTGCTTTTCATGCTCTTCCGTTTTTAGTGATCCTTGTTTGTGATTTCCATGCTCTTCCGCTGTTTATGCTATGTCGTTTCTTTTGAGTGTTCCTTGGTTGTGCTTTTCATGCTATGTCGTTTCTTTTGAGTGGTCCATGTTTGTGCTTTTCATGCTCCGTCGTTTATGTTGAGGGTTCCTTGGTTGTGCTTTTCATAAGATGTCGTTTTCTTTGTGTGGACCATGTTTATGCTTTTATTGTTCTGCTGTTCCTTTCCCTGTGTGATTTGTCGTCATCTTTTTGTACCGGTATTTAATTATTATAAAGCACCGTTTCACGTTATGTAATGGTGATATATGTAGACGAGACAATATTGGTCATATTGATAAACAATGTGTAATCAATAATTGGTTTAGTTAGATGTATCATTGTTATAATTATACGTACGTATGTACCGATTCGAGGGTTCATATCTCCTGAAATAATGTATGAACCTAACATACACTTTGTTTTATGTGTCATTCTCATTCTGATTATTAGATTTAGGAACGTGAAGCCATCCATTCACACAATGTATATTAGCCAGTCTGAGAGTAATAGTGCTCGGTATTCAGGATACAAAGATAAAGTAACGATGTTTGCACATTTGTCACTTCAAATAATTCATCGGAACTGGCCCTGACGAATTAAGTAGAAATATTTGAATTGTATTTAAGTGTTTTTTGCTATTCTTCATTTGTTTTGAGTTTGGAATGTTTTATTATAATAGCTCATAAAGCAAGTTACAGACAAGCTTGAGGGCGTTTTCAAAGACTATCTTGACAATATTTAATTGTACTAGGACTTTTGATATTCTTTGATTCGAGGCAATTCTATAAAGTTAAATACTTATCCCTCGCAGCTAACATCCTGAGTTCGTTTTATGTCAGTAATCGCTTTTGTTTTGCTTGATGAATTCAGTTGAGATTTTGGCGGGTTATGTTCGAGCCCAAATCATCCGAATTTTCTCTTTGCCTGTTGAAATTACTGGCATCAGTCTCGTCTTCATCAAGAGCTCGACATTCGAAACCCTTTCAGGCTATTCAATTCTCAAAATTCGACAAAATATGTTTAAATAGTAAACATTAATAAGAATACAGTACAGTTATTGTGAATCAGCAGTTGTGGTTATGTCATTGATCAGAATTCTACTGTCTAGTATACAAAGCATTTGGTGCAGCATACAAAATAGTTGACAAGCCTTACATACTTATATCTCATGTTGCGGACAAAACCGAACTAGTTGACCAAAAGTCGCTACAATACGACCGGGAGCTCTCCATGGATAAGGCAACTGTACGACTTCTTTTAAATTGGTAAAAAGAATGAAATATTAATGACTTTTATGCTAACAGGCGCTGCCGGGGACGGCGCTTACAAATGTCATAGATAACAGACACTTTGCAAATACCAACATTGACAATGTCCGAGATTGTTGGATTGCGTATTATCGTGGATTGAATATCTTGTTTACTTTGAACTCCATTCGGATGTTGCGTTTCCGACAGCGTGCTTAATGTACACGTAGCGAAATACGCGGAGAATTACTTAAAAACCTCCCTAGTTGACAACGTTCCATATGGTGGTATTTACACTTGTATTTTATTCCCGATAGTTTATAGGAACGACTTCTCCAACTGCTGACTTCTGTGTAGAGATGTATTTAATTGGAATGTTTCTCGAGAAATGAATACGTATTAGGTGTTTAGTTAACTCTCGAGATGTCACATTACTCTAATAACATTTGGAATTATTATGTTTTAAATTGTAAGCGTCATGACAGCTAAAAGCACTTTAGAGATATCGCGTCTGATTCACAAAATGCTGTGATCGTAATGTTGTTGAAATAAAGATTATTCTTCGTGTGCGGTGGGGTGCTTTCTTAATCGAATGCTTTCAATGGATGGGTGGCTAGGCGCTGTTACAACTTCTACAAGGTTTTGAATTGTCTGTGTATAGACTTTTATCGAATATTTTACTAATGTAAACGAAGTCGTACGATTGACATATGGAGACATCCCGGTCGTATTGTACCGACGTCTGGGCAACCAGTTCGAGTTTTTCGTCCGCAACATGAGATCTATTCTGAAGTTTTAAGACTTGTCCAATATTTCTTATGCCGCATGGATTTTACTGACAAGTGGAAGGGATGTTGGTTTATTCTGACGGTGGCACCATCAAACATTAGAACTGGCCCGGTGATTATAAACATGTTCTCATTACCATACTCAAACTCCATACTCCATGCGCCAACTTGAAAGCCAGCTTTTAGTATGAGTTGCAGAATAGAGTATGTTTATAATCACGGGTCTGATAGGGTAATTGCATGAGAACGGCTGATTATGAAACCAACGTGGATTGTAACAAAAAGTAAGCGTGAATGTATGAGTGCTTGAAAATAATATCTTTTAATGTCATTAAGTAAAGTTTTTTATCATACATGTATCTTGTGTACATTATATATTCATCTAGGGCGAAATAAAGTCCAAACAGGTCGTCTGAGTTTGTGTTACTATAAGTCATATGATGCATCGACCGGTAACACAGTAAACGTATATTTCACAAGGATTTGAACAATGCGTTTGTTTATGTCAATTGCGAACCAAAACATAGACACACTTGGGTATTTGCATTATAAGCAACAAACCATATAATTGCCGCCGACGGAATAATCAGAAGTATCTCAAGTAATAGCAATCGTTCATGTATGGGGACCGGAAACTGAGGCTGGGATAATCGATAAACATTATCAAGATAGTGAAAAATGAAGTCTGGTTTCTGGAGTGATGAAGCTGATAGTCTGCGATTTATTCAGCAAGGATTTGTGATAGTTTAACGTCATATTTGTATTGTATGTGCGTCCGTAGCTCGGTGGTTAGCCCGTCTGCCGCCAAATCCGGCGTACCCGGCTCAAATCCAGATGGAGGCTTTCATATGCCTGTCATATTGCAACAGAAAGCTGACTGGCAAGTAAAGGCTTTGCTTGGTATTTGAAATTTTGTATTTGTTGTTTAGTAAGATAATGTTTACAAGAAAACCTACACATGCATCGACTATGGCATTGTTACTGGGTTAAAATTAAGATTCAAAATAATTTAGTTAGTTTAACACTTCGCTATTTGAGGAATTAAATTTAACTATATTTAAAATTTTAACTATATTTAAAATGTCAAACCCACTTCTGTCTGGTGAATGAAACTCTGAATGTTATCCTTGTCATGTGGTGTGTGATTGAATACATATACATGTTATGCTGTTTGTCAGTTTTATCAAAGATTTAAAATACACAGATTGGAAACCTGTACCAAATACCATGTTATCTCGTAACAGGTCTTCTGAAACCTTGTGGAATCCCGTTCTGTTTAAATACCTTACCCGGTATATCTCTTATATTTAATAATTATAAAATACCTGATTTGCCTTATTCAAATCATAATTTCCTTGTTACAAGAGGTAGTCAAAAACGAGTTACTCCATGCAATAGTAGAAACTTAGCTCTTCAGCACCATTAAAACTTGGTGACCTTTATGCAAAAGAACTGAATCTGCTTATTGCTGGGTTTAGTTTTCTCTCAATTTTCAATTTAGTGGCCAATCTGTGTTATTTAGATTTTTTATTTTATGTTGCTTATCCAAACATGTAACTTTACATGTTGTTGTCTTATTGACCGTTCACTATTATGGTCCACGACTTGTTTGGTCCGTTTACCCTTTTCTTTAGAAACAAGACCAGACCACATATATAAAATATTTGTCAAATATATCTGGAGTTCTTTACACGGAATATTTCACCAGTAAGTACAACGAAAAACTGAAAGAGACGCCACTCACGGTACTAGCTTGTATATGATGGCAATTAATCAACTCACATTTTCTGAAATAGCGGGAATGCGTGCGATGTCAGTATTTTCCTCGTGATATTCCATTACATTTCCCTAGCTACACCGTCTATCAAAATCTTGATTGTGTAGAGTAGCTTTGAGATACTGCCTCAGAAAATATGCCATATATGAAGGAGAATGGAGAAAATATTTATCAACAGTCTTTTTATACAATTACTTTCAGACTGAAACCAAGACATAGACTTAAAAATTCCAAAATTTGAATTGACTAGAATTTATTTTCTACGGATGACGCTGATGTATCTAAATTATGTCTCTATACTTGTTGGCACAATATATTACGTCGAGTATTTCAGTGAAATCCTCAACAGCAACACCCTTTTGGAATTTTTAATCATAGATCATTGGTAAGAGACTCTGCAAGGTTGGTCCTGCTCTTTCACAGCGGGGACATAAAAACTTTTAGTTATTTCGTTATGTGTGGGCATAAATTGTTCTGTTTAGCTGTGATATGTTGTGTTGGTACTGTTTCTGTGCTTGGCTGGTTAAGTTAAGTGCTGCCTTCCCTGACCGATGTCCGCACATATTTTTAATTAGGAGCCAGTATCGGTTGAGGTCAATTTTGATATACGGAGAGGTTGCAGCTCTACAGAAGACTGCTCTTGTGTGGTTTTGTAGTTTATTAAAGAAAACAAGTAATTAGGCATTCCAAGCAATACATAAGCACCCTATCGGTTTATTGTTTATTGTACCATGGCAACAACACAACTACATATACGTGCATAATATTCATTTTTGTTCTTATCCACACAGTTACCAAGTTTCATAAATCTAGCTTGAAAACTGCCTGAGCTATGATATTACCCAGACATATTGACGAGTGAACTTACTAGTAAATTATAAAGGACACAGCGCCAACCAAACATACATACAACATCTAATCATGTTATCCGATCTATTTTAATGGCGTCAAATATTTCGTTGTATTTTCAAAGTGATCAGCAGATTTGCTGTTTGAAATGCAGATACATATTTGAAGATAATTACAATCTCAACAGACTTTCAATTTGCATTCAGATTCGCCGCCACATTTTGATTTTACTTGTCCCGCAGGACTTCTGGTATACACTTTATGTTTTGTATGTATTATCATGTATTCAGCAACACTCTCGTGCCGGATGTTTGTTTTAATATTTGTTGATACATAAACTATACAATTGAGCTTTAGTGTGAGTGTGTTTTAAAACTGGAAACACTGTCCACTGAAATCTGAAATACGGTTGGTTATTGTTTAGTTATCCCTTAGTAAAACTTCACTCACGAATGTTCAAATTCTTAAAAATCTTTAAACTTATTTTCTTTTATATTTATAGCACTTTGGAGTGATTTCATGTACGCTCGAACATCCCTTTGGTTGTGTTTCCCACTATCTGTCATAAAACAAGTCAAATCTTCATATTCCTGATTCCAATACTTTGTCATAAGACATTAGCATTATGCAAATGATTTTGTTTCCATTACAAGTACGAGTATAATTACAATATCTCAATCCTGAACGTGATCTAGCATTTCTGTAGAGGGGAGAACTTTGATATAGACCAGACAATGTACTAGAATTGCTGTCGTAGTGATTCTAACAGAAATATGATTTATAATGCTAGCAAGGAGCACGTTATAACTTGCTGCTAAGAAAGAGCAACATATAGCATGATTATAATATTTTAACAAGGATACTCTTTTTCGTTGCATTTGAAGGTGAAATTAACACAATTCAATCCTATAACGGTGCAATATTTTATCAAGGATGAAAATAAGGTGTAATTCACACAATTCAATTATATGACAATTTGTAATCAAGGATATTAATTTTCGTTGATTTTAAGGTGTAATTCACACAATTCAATTTTATTACAATATTTTATCAAAGACTTTCAGTTTCGTTGATTTTGAAGGTTGGATACACATAACTCTACAAATCGAATTCCATCTGTTAGCAAATATATAGGCATACACAAACCAGGATGACAACAATGCATCTTGACTTCATCTAGCCGTAAATGGTGGGTTTGCAACCTCTCATTTTTTCTGAGTGTGAACTGCTGCTCAGAAAATAGAGTACATATATAGCCGTACACAGTGGGGTTGCAACCTCCCTGTCAAAATAATATGATAAAACACAACATATGTGCTATATTATGCATATATCTCAATACAATCAGTATATAGTTTTTCTTGTTTATTTCAGCACTAGATTGCAATATAGAGGAGAAGCATCACATCATAACTCGACGCGACAAACTCTTACGAGTAGAGATCGATCCAGTACTATAAAAAAGGTATGAGAAAATCCGACAGGGAAGGTAGCACTCAACCCAACCAGCCGAGCACAGAAATCAGAAACACCACGACGCAGGATTACAGAGAATCACCGACTCATTGAGGTCAACAGAATGCAGGTAAATCATTCATGCTTTATGGTAGAATTTGTTGATTGTCCAACCATTATTATCAACAAGATGAGAACAATGTACAACTAGTATATACATTCGAAGTACATAACGTATTAAGTATAACAAGTTGTTTGTGTGGTGCGATAAATCTAATATATTTTAATACAACCAGATTAAGCATCAAGCATCCGACAACTTCGCCACATCAAACTCTAAAATACATGACTACAGCTGTGTGAACGTGTGCAACACGTAGGTCGTTGTTACTTTTTTACAATTAAGTAAGACGTATTTTGTATTTCAGGTTATAATTATGAGGGTCAAAATTATTGTTCGATGGGGTTTGATTTCGTGGTTGAAGGTGCACCAATAAATCCACAAAATGTAATCCTCCACGAAATTGAATGATTTTACAGCATTCAGCACTGGCTTATTAAACTCGTTGATTCGGGTGTACGTACTTACTATTCATATACTTACTAAGCATTCTATCAGGATATACTCCCATTTATAATAACTGTTGTATGACATACGCTATCACGTGATACTTAATATGCCATGCCATCACGTGATCACAATGTAGGTTAAATTGCCCGAGTCGACCTCCAGGGATGTCCATAATCATATATCGTTTCTGTAAAAGTAATTACTGACGTAAATGGAATATAATTATTGTAATGTCCATAGCTTTAAGTTATTGAGTACGTACATTGTACTCTAGAGTGTATTGCGTGTTTATAATAACTTGACTATCTATATGCATTCAAATATCTTTGCGTGCATTGTCTTTATGGCCGTATTGATGCATTTAAGGCGAATTATGTTATTCCAATTTTTTTTAAAGAAACCACAAAAAATAAGGTTCAACTTGGTGTTTTCGTGCAGGGAAACATAAAATATCCAAATACTTTAGTTCTGGTCATATAAAGTGACATAATAAGTTATTTACGTATAATGTGATTACAAGTATTGTACGATTTAAAATTAGATGATGTAGTATTATATTGTATGCACGATGACTATTGGTCATTGGTTTGTAAACAATGTTTTCATTGGATAAGACTACTTTGCAATGTATGCTCAATGTCTAATGGTCAAGTATTTGTAAACATCATTTGCATTGGCTGAGACTAATTTGTATAGTATGCACCATTTCAATATAGGATTATTCGCCTGTGGCAATTGTCTCCAATTGCTGTCCTTGGCATCCAAACGTAAATTAGAACCATTTTCCTGTACAAATTGTGTTGCTATCACCGGTGGTGTTTGTCGGTACTCTGTTTGCATTTACAGGTAGATTGTTTCCACTTAATTATTTGTTTTGACACAAATCACAATAATTATAATAATTATTATCATTTTAATATATTCTGCATCATTCAGCTTAGGACAATACAATGCATAATTATTTACATGCATATTTTGGACCAATTTTGTCAGAAATTGGTATTTAACTAAGCAAAGCATATATTTCAACATACTTCATTATGCTATAAATTCATAATACAATAAATAGATCAAAATTGCAGGGACTTTGTAAATTGCTCGACATTAGCCGCCATATGGTCGTCTTATCGATGCTCATCTCAACGAAGTTTTACTGTAATTCTAAATTGTTGTACGAAACAAATAGTACGCACGTTTCATTCAGCTTCGCATTATAGTTTGCTTCAAAGGGAAACACCGTTCATAATTGCTGCTAGTAACCGGTTATTTGATCGCACTCTTCAGTCTTTTTTAAGTATTGAAGTAAGTGGTTTAGCTTTTGCATGGAGTTTTAATGCATTTATATTTCCATTAATACCACACTAACGCCACTAGTGTCAATAGTCAAACAGAATATGTAATCACATCAAATAGTTTATTTTCACCATTTCAAAGCAAAAATCACAAATATTGTATTTCAGACATTGTTTTCCCTTTACTTTGGTGTTAATCTCACTAGACTATTCAAACAGAACCGGCACTACGTTTGTATTTGCATTTATTCAATATAGATTGATTTCTCTTCGTATAATCTGTTTCGTTCTGTCCAATAATGAGTCAAATTCCTCCACAGGGACTCGTTCGCGATCTCTCCCGCTTTACCGTATACGTCAACTAATGGTTATTACTTAAGGGGGAACGGAATTTCGTATAAATCTAGATTCCAAGCACAAATACTGTTTGTTATAAAATGCGAGAGATTAATGAGACGTGTGTTTGGACTTGATGCCAATGATTCAAATCACGGCGAAATAAAAGGAGATATTTTGTTCAATGTGTACACGTTAGGGACTCTTGCAGAATGTGAACATAAACTGGCTCTTTTATACCATTAACCTATATAATATTGATTTTTGTGTGCTGAAAATGATGTTTTGAAGAACAAGTTCGTTTTAATGAGGGTGTAACCAATGAATATCATTTGACAAAATTAATAGGTGTATTTTTATTAACTTTATGACCTCACATTTAATGTCGATTCAAACTAAATAAATCGTTCTAACCAGTAACTTCTGGCCAAATCGAACCGACAACGGGGTGTCGGATAAATTGTTAGATGAAGTCACCTCACCACGTGATCTGACGGACGACGGACAACTTATTATGACAAGTTCTTGCCAAGGTGAACCTTGCCTCTCTGCCACACGATAATTGGATATTTGGGTGCGTGTACCCTACTCTAAAATGCAGTTGATTCAATAGACACCAATGTGACTCAAATAGAGACATTTCGGACATCCAGGCCCCGATGTCCCTATGCATCTCAATCTGAGCAAGATCTCATCTCAAATATTGGCATGTGTTATTTTTATGTTAATTTAAATTGAAGGCTTTACTCGAAATTTGCCTCACTATACAGAAATTATATTCTGGTATTATCACATACTCATTTCAAAAGCTGGAACTTCAGAATTTTCTATAATTTGAGTTGAGGTGTCTACTTCAGATGCTTCAGGAGATCGGTGCCAGTTCTCACGTGGACTAGTAGCATGCGCAAAATTGCTTTGCGATAGCAGAACGTTAAGATTTGATTAAAGTACACTGTTTACTTTCTTTTTGGATACCCTGTATTAGAGATGGGTCCTTATGACATTGTATGTGTTTAGCTACTCATGGAACACATATTATGACTCGATCGAACTTCGCCTCGTATTGTCATGCCTACCACTGACGTCACATCATTATAATGGTATACACACAACCATATTGACGACTGTAAATTAAGGCGTGTAGGACATTTCAAACATCAATGCTTCTGATCGATTCAACGACATCGCAACATCATTAACGTATTTTAATACATCACATGACTGTCATTAAGTGGTAGGTGTGATTATCGATTATTGTGAGATAATTAATGAAGGATTAATGAAGTCCAAATTAATGAGTTGCTGACATTTGTCCATTACACTTTCAATGCACAATTATACATGCTACATTAAACTTGTACATGTGTGTACTAATTACACTATATAATGATGCAGATGATATACTCTGTAGGAATACATATGCATTGTTAAAATAGTTAGAGGCGGAAATAACAATAATGTACTGGGTAAAGTGTAATAATTACAATATTTCAATATTGCACTGGAAAAGAGTGCGATTACTTAATGTTGCATGTATGCTTCCGTAGCTAAGTGATTGGTGCGCTTATCGTCAAATATGGCGACTAGGGTTCAAATCAGGGTTGATGCAATTATATATTGTTGGTATATTTCAGTGAAAATAAATCAAATAAACGAAGGCTATGCTCAGAACTGGAAATAGTGCGATAACTACCATACTGTGCCCGAAAATAAAAGCAGTCCCCACAATCTAACCTGGGTCACAAATAATGTGTAGCCGATATGTACTATATGTCTAGGCATTGTGTGGACGCCGTCCAGTATCCAACCGGATTATGTCGAAAGTATAAGTCAATCAACGTGATATAGTTCAACCATTTTCGTTCCAGTGATCGCAAATCTTAATTTTGGTACAATACTATTACACTGAGCATGACTGTGGTGCATTGAAACAATTACCAATGCCACAATGTCATGGGTTAGTATTAACGTGGAATTCGCACGAATTCAATATATGAATAATCGTTCATAGACAATACATTAATCGTCGGATAGTTTGGAGTCGTTTTAGTAGGCTTCTTTGTCAGTATGTCTCTTTAAAGAATACGAGTACATAATCATCTTGTATTTTTACTGGCGGCAGAAACAAATATAGTTTAAGATAAGCCATTCTATGATATTGCGGTACATTTATTGAGCTTCTCAATCGTCGAGTGTTCAGTAATAGTTTCTATAGATGGCGTCTTTAGAGAATTCTTAACCAGACAAGCAGTTTTCCTCACTTACTATTATTAAGTCAAAGTCTTTGATGAACAACAAGATGTAGAAATTTCAGGGCACTTATAATAGCAATAAATAAAGATGTTTTGGCGCCGAGACAGACAGTCTTAGTAAAGTACCAATTACTATAATTGTTTCACAAGTCACATAGGCATTTATTAATGCATAGAATGGTGTTATGTAGTTGTTATATATTTATAGAAACTCATTTCATGAAAGAAAAGCGTTCGATAAGCTGCTGCTGTAATTAAAAAAGAGAAAAAGAAAATAGTTTTCATTTTTTGTTCACTCGGTTTCCTGTATCCCTTTCTAAGTTTAAGGAGCGGAGAGGTACGTACCACTATTACGTCATTTAGCAAAGAACTCAAATAATTATATAATAAGTATCATACTATTATATGCAATGGCACAATATCCAGCAAACATAGATTGATTAAAATACCGTTATAATATAGGGTGTCACTACGAAAAGACATATCGATGGCTTAAGACATATCGATGGCTTAAAATGAGAAGGTCGTAACTACTACTTACGACCTTATAAGAATCATACATATTGGAAATCTCCAATACCAGGTGCTTCTAATGAGCCTATTTTTATTAAAAGTGGAACTTGTCATATTGACCGAAATGAAGCTACAAAAGCTTATTTTACCATAAGTGTAGAGAGTAAATTGCAGACAGGTTTTTCTTGTTTTCTCAATATATCGATTTTGTACTTACGACCTTCTCATTCTAAGCCAGCGATATAACGTTTAGCATATTAGCAACAATGAACAGAACAAAAATGACTTTCCATCAGTACTCATCCATAAATACATGTATCTATCAATATCAAGAATGGTCATGCATATATGTTTTCACGAATGCTCCTAGTGTTTCAATATGTACTTTTTAAAAGGTAAAAAAGTGATACTTGTTTCCAATAACTTGTTTGTTGCATAATTATGTGCAAAATTCTTACAAAATCTTTTGTTTCTGTATAACGTTCACAATACGAAAGAACGATCCAAGTGGAATTACGTTTTGGTTAAATGTATCTAATAAAAAAGTATATAATTATACGAGGGTTGAGTATGCCAAATCAAAGTCAAGCCTTATGTCCATTATCTGCAGAATGAATTACATTGTGTCCCTTAAAATACTGCGATTTTATTCACTAGAACACCGCTTTGGGATATTACGCTGCTATATGTTTTAAAAAGATTCCTATCCCTCGGCCGAAATCGATAATCATAGATTATTTGATGTACCATTCCGCCTTTCTATGAAATTTCATTAAATACCTCCTCTCTCGATTAAGCAGTGTTTAAGTCTGTCGTCGGAATGGCGCCACGAGATTGCTTTATTTAATCAATAAAATGAATTACCGCGCTATATCCAATCGTCTAGCGTTCAATTGCGCTCTTTTTATTTCTTTTCCGTGTTAAAAACTTAAGAATCATTTGTATGAAATGCCAATGACATGTAGTGCTATATTTAACCCTATGTGATGGCCAATTACATGGGATTAATGGCTTACATCGATTATATTGACGATCTATACATTATTGAGTCACCATGGTATCGTGGAGAAAAAAATCACGTAATTACGTTGACATGAGTTTATTTAGTTAGTTTATTTAGTTTATACTAATTCATTTAAGGTCGATTGGGAAAGAAGTTTTTCCGACTTATGCTAATTACTCTTGACACATCATTCTTGATTCCAGTGGGAAGAGAAGCCAGTTTCCCTTATAAGCTGATTGTGGGTGCATAAACAGCTGATGTTTTTATCATGTGCCGTGTTATCATATTGCTTTCTAATGCATTTTGTTCCCAACTTCTGGCCTGGTTACTGTATCATTGATAAAGACTAAAGCGAAAAGAATTTTGGTAATTTATATTTTTCTATAAAGAAAAATATAAATTTTACAAAAACAATTTATTTCGTTATTATTCATACAGTTACCTTTTACGACTTGGGCATAACAACAAACCAAACAAACACTCCAACATTTTAAACAAATTGTGGTGAATTCATCAAATTGATAAATTTGAGTGTTTTCGTTTTTTCGCTGTTCTGAGAGTGATAGAATCAAAATGACCTCGTAGATTTCGTAAACTATCGACTAGATGTTGCGAAATTTGTCTCTGTATAACAATCTACAACTAGTCTGCTAGTATCTATATGTTTCAATTTCCCCTATGTTTGTAATTAAATGGCTGTAAGTAATTGGTATTTTCTCGAATCTCAAAACAACCCAGACTACTGAATAGTACATTTTGTATATATCTGTGTGCTCACACTATCTTGTTAAACCTTTCGACGACACAGCTTGCAATAACTCAATTTGATCCGTATTCTCCCTATGTCTTGGGCCATACAAACTCGTTTTTATGTTTAGCGTTACGTCTGGCTTTCTGAAACTTAGTTACATATGCAAAATAGTCAAAGCCCTTTTAGGAAAAACTTTGCCTCACTTGGATCCGTACAGTGACATTGACATCCCCGAGTGACAACGCCCTCCTAAAATGTTAAATGATATTTGAGACACTTAAGCAGGTTTATTTCTCGTTAATTTCGTGCTTTGAAAGAAAGAAAACGCAATCAGAGTTGGTGTAATTGTCGTCAGTTTGAGAACCCAAATGGAAAACAACAATATAAAAACATTCAGTGCATGAAAACTGAGAAAATACTCGTATATAAAAAAATTCATATGTGCTGTTTTCGAAAAAATGATATCTAAACTCACGACGACGCAAAACATAAATCAGTGATTGTTTGGCCTTGTGGTCTTGGTTTGTTAAGTGGACACTATGTTTGTAGTTTTGTGGTCACAGCCAGACGGTGATAAATTAGATACAATAAGCTATTAGAGTGTCTGTCTTCTCTATGTGGTTAAAAGTCTGAGACAGCGAGAGGCTGATGCGTCAAAGAACCGTTTTTGTGTGGCTTCATGTGAGGTCAAGTAACAGTTACGCATCTTTTGGTCGCTTGTGTTAATCTTTTTGGCATGTTTTGTGAAACCAGGTCATCCTGCAGCAGGGACTTTGGGCACTTGGTCGGGTCTTAGCTGCGTTTCATTCGGTCACTTGGGATCACCGTTTGTTATTAATTCTAAATGTGAAATGGATCACCAAGTATTTTTGCGACGGGTTGTGTTGTGTTGCTACTCGTTTCTTTGTTCGTCTGGTTAAGTTGAGTGCTGCTTTCCCTGTCCGATTTATTCAAATCATTTTTCATGTGACTTGTGGTGCAATTTTGACAATACTTACCCTATAGTTGAAGTCCTAAAATATTAAAAGAAAATTTTGAATCATCAACTTCTAAAACCATGAAATATAATGCTTTTGAAATCAAATCATAATTCAGTGATTTCTCCTTCATTGTTTCGCGACTAGAAATTGTGAAATTTTAGAACTAAAATGCCACCACCGATTTTTTAACGAGCGTAGTTAAGTGGACTGCACCTATTACATCAGTTTTAAAGACCTATTGAAAACGAAAAAAAGTCGAGTCCGGAAACTGTATGACACTACCGTGATTTTAATTATACATGTAGTTGTTTGTTTTGTGTTTTCTGGGCGCCCCCAATATTGTCATTTTCTCCGTTCTGTAAAGACTATTATTAGAATCATTCGATCCAATTTCCCTGTCCCAATAATTAGTGGTACAAATAGACAGTGTTAATGATGACCATACCAATGCGTTCAATTGACCATTATCACGAAAGATGACAAAACAGTTCCAGTGTTTCCCATAGTTTAGTGGCAAGCAGTGAAAGGGAAATAGACTTCTCTTTTGTCATAGTTCCAGTGTGGTGTTGACCATCATCAGGAATTAACAAGTAGGGCGTTGGTTGTAGAAGTTCCGTCATAACATTGCCATATAGAACAAATAAGTGTACTTATTATATTCAAACACCTTAGAAATTATATCATGAACTACAGTTTTGACTCCCCCACTTTTTCACCCAGTCATCATCTGCCTGCGTGTAATAATATCTTTAATGCCGTTAAAGGCATTCGGTTCAGCTCTTCTCATATGAAAGTGGCTATAAATGTCTAATAATATAATTTGTTCAAACTTTTGTACGTCATTATACGAATCCAGTTCTAAAAGTAGAAAAAATAAGATCATAGGTCAGGGTTTTGTTTAGGTGCTATCTGCACTTGATACTAGTATTTGTCTCAAATTGTCCAAAAGCGTTGTTTTAGGAACAGACAACTTAAAAAACAGCACGATGCCTTTGAATATATCGATTTTATTATTGTATTTGTTTATGTTTTCAATTTGAAATCTGATGCACGATAGCCCTTAAACAAAGTTACCAAAATACACAAAATTTGATAAAAGTAACAAAAAACAGTGTACAGTAATTGAATAGTAATTGATACAACCAACTAAATGATCTTCACGTGTCTTCAAGCATTGAAAATAATCACAATGACGTGTTGCAAATTGGAAATATTGGAGAAGAAAAAAAGTTACACTTTATATAATGCAATCTGAAGATGACACGAATTGTCAGATGCTGCTTAACAAGCTGATTGAAATTCTTCCTCTTTTCAAAACCAAGGAACCATTATTATCTATGGATGTCTGTATAGAGAATCTCTGGTTTGAATCAACTGTTGAAATAATTGATCAGTTGAAGCAAACAAATCACATGTTATGCTTTTATCGATTTCAAGGCGAAACATGATTGTGTGGAATATGATATTCAACATTTGTAGGGAATTCATTTCGGTGTTTTCCGGAAATTTATTTCTTGTTTTATTTTAACAAATGCCAAGCATAGACTCTATTTGCCAGTCAATTTATGCTGAAGCATGACAGGCATAACTATGATTTTAACACGGCTCGTCGGATTGAGCGGCTAGCGCACTTACAACAAAGCAACGCAGTCACACATTTCCTTTCGGAACTTCCCGGTAATTCATCGTTTTTGTGACTTCTGTGAATTCAATTCGGTGCTTTTCGGGAATTCATTCCGACAGCGTTGTCACTGATTTCGGTAATATGTTTTCATTGGAACATGTAGAATCAATCAAATGAAAATCTCTTTTTGCGTTTAATATCTTTTATGGGATTATCTTGGTGTCATACAGTCGGCCCCAAAATAACTTCATGGCGATTGTTCTTGATTTGATGTAATTGGCTCATGACAATACATGTCTTCTAGATTGAAAATGTTCTATTAGAAAATGGTTCAGCTAAAACTTAGTCACGTTTGTCATTACTGAGTATCCCCGAATGCGCAAAATCAACGTTAGCATCGTATTGACACAGTTACAAAACTCATTGTGCGGACCGTTCTAATAAGGCTTATGTACATATAAATGAAAAAGTGATACCGGCTACGTCTATCTTGTAACATTGGAGAATTGTTTCAAAGAAAATGATGAAAACTTTAACGTGGCAACCCTTAACGCATACGCTGCGCTAGATGATGTTAACGGATCACAAGTTAGTAGATAGAAAATCAAATATTTACCTCGTCCAAACCAAGTAACGGTTAGTCATTTCTAAAATAGACGGTGTAAATAAGGCGTCCTCAATGTTTCAGGCGTACGCGAACAATAGACAACAAAGCGACCCTCTTTTTAGGCAGGATATCTGGTTGGCGGGTATATGCGTTACTCATAGGACAGGACTGTGTAACAAACTGTTAGGTCAGGTTACTATGTAAAAAAGTTTGAAATGGTTTGAACATAATCGCACCCTTCCCGAGGTGGACTATTATACCGTTAGACACCCGGGGTCGAATAGTCACTAATATTGAATGATACTAATTGACAAAAGTCTTGTCCGGTCAACTAATGGACAAAAGTCTTGTCCGGTCTGCAAAAAGTACAATACCTTTTTGTTTTACATCACATACATAAATTTTGTATCGATGGAAAGAGGACATTAATATGCATTCGATGTCAGCTTATTTGTTAAAGTTTTAACCAGTTCTGATGGTAATAAAGTTTACGCGTTTAATAGATGTTATGGAAATCCATATCGGACACGACTTTTGTCCATTAGTTATATATTCTCTATTTCGTCTTATTTATTGATTTGTATACAATGTAGCTGGCTTGTAATTGCGATTTACGACCTTATAAGACCAATACATAATCTACAATACAAGACGCTTCTTAAGACCCTTTCCATGGAAATCGGAACGGGTCATGTTGACCTAACTGAAGTCCTAAAAGTAGTATTCTACCAGACAGTTTTTTCTTGTTTTCTCTAAATATCGATTTTGTAATTACGACCTTTTCATTCGAAGCCAGCGATATGTTAAACGTTTAATGCTGTAATTAACTACACTGAGTTAGGAATCTCATTTATAATGCAAATAATACCATAACAACAATTGAACTTATTATAAAAAAGACCCCTGGTGCCCCACGTAAAAGGTAATGATTGCGTAATAATCATCAAATACATTACATGACCGGTGTAGTTGTAAGACCTTACGTATTCAGTCACAAAACAGTTCGCTCCACTAGGTCATAAATAGGAAAGTAATTATCCACTTTGAATAGAAATCGTAATTACAACAAATTATTAGTTCGATTTCGGTTTAGTTCAAATTAAGTCTGCTAACAAATGACAGAAAATTAGCTTCCCTGATTGGTCCGGTGAGGTCTTGTTTCATTTTACAGCGTACATTAAAGACAATTAACATCCAGTGTTACCAACTCACGTCTAATGTTCCATGTGCATCGATAACTTGATTATTCATACAAATATTCATGATTGTATGCGACAGGCAGATATTTCAGATACTGCGCAAATGCAATATTAGGACTTCGTTTTTAAGTATTACGCTAGGTTTGTATCAACCCTTGCAGACAACGAGTCCAGAATAAGCGTACAATTACCGTGCATGATTCGATCTCTCAATTGCCTCTCGCTCCGTTCGGCACCGCATCGATATCTAGAATTTTCAGCGTAGTAGAGGAAAAATCGAACAGAGCCAAGAACGGCTCCTACTGTAAATGGAAATGTCATGTTAATTGTATGTAAATCATCTAATATACTTCACTGAATCACGCAAACCATGACAGACAAAAGGCGACGTAACTAGAGACAAAATCATTGCTCCGTTTTAATGGTTACTACCGATTTTAATGGACCATAAATTGAAAATGTCGATATTGAACGAGCAACTACACTTTGTACGCTAAGATGTCGGTTCTTTATTATACCGCATGGTCGGTAGTTAGTGGTAATGCAAATCAACAAATGGAGTACATATTGGCATCTAAATTATTATTGAAAAAATAACAACATCACAATCTGTAAATTTTCTTGATTTACGAACATTCAATGGGTACGCCAATTGTGCCTGCTGAAAGTATGCGTTTATTTGAAAACATGGGTATTTATAGTAGGAATAGACAAAAACGTCTTTGCAATGTTCCATTTTTAACACAGATTACGAAAGGAATGTCCCTTGTTTGAATCTCAGCACTAACAATAGATTGACTGTTGGGTGGCCCAAATGTAGTCTCGTGTGTGTCCGTGCTTTACATCAGCAACGTCAATTAACCAATGAGTCTAGCTGGCTGTTCGGAAGGAGTTTTATCACATAACCTGTGGTCTGGGATTGCCGTAAAACCGTGCCGGAAAATATCGTTCGGTACCTCCAGCCTGTTTCATAAAAAGCGCATACTGTGTTGTGTACTATTTGGGACACGTGACTTACGTTAAGGAGAAAGTCCAAGTAACTGTCCATTCCTGAGAAATAATGGAGACGAGGCCCCGAAGGGGCCGAGTATTCATTATTTCTCAGGAATGGACAGATACGCGGATTTTCCCTGACTTAAAATACACCAATACTGTCAAATGTAAATCTGATTTTCTGAAAAGATGCTTTAAATGTCAAAATTGAAAGAAAATGCATTTTTCCAAAAAAGTCTCCCCTGGTGTACCTCTAAAAAGAAGATTAAAAATATGAACATGACTGAGCGAGAAGATCACGCTTTTTTCATGAAACCAGTAAACTAATACAATAACTCTCCATTACTTTATAATGATGTGTAGTCCATGCAAACACAAGTTGTGAGTTATGTGCTACACGATCAGTCAATGGTCATTTACCCAGTGTCACTTGATGTTATAACACGGTGGACATTATAAAGACTTTGTTTCAGTCAGAGGATATATTACCGTGCATAAACTTTACATGGATATTTATAATTGATATGCAACTTGATGGACATAACTACAATGTTTTAACATGTTGTTTTGAAACCTAGCTCTGTATTTGCACAGTATTAATTATGTACACATACAGTATAATTGTGAGGGCAGTGTCTATTCATAGGCGCCGCAGGTCGATGTTGGCTGCCACGCCATCAAAAGAGAAAACGTCTCCCCGTGAGACTCGAATGTTTCATGTTTCATTGGGAGTCCAATGATCAAGGGAAGGTAATGTCAAAGAGGGATTTAGCGGCTGAACAGCTGATAACAGCCCTCGTAAATTGGGAACTTAACTTTTTTCTTACACTCCAAAATTAATACAAACTTTGCCTGTTCTTTAATTCAAACATAGGAGTCCAATCGACACATGTCTTCCTGGATTATAAGCCTTGTATGACCAAAACAATTAGTAATTAGCTTTACACGTACTATTATATTCAAACAGTTTCATCTGATCATCTCAAAACCTAAGTTGCAATGTTTTTGGACATTTTAATGTAGACCAAGGTCGATTATTTCATTTTCAGTATAATGCTGAAGACGGGTGTCATGATTTAGTAAAACTGTTGGCCCTTATGCATGTATAAAAGCTGTAATTGGAACTTATTGAATGGTCATGATCACGCGAAAGTGCAATTGCAAATTATTAACGGATTTAATATCATATCACACTAGCATAATCTTGATTTCTTTATTTCTTGCGCGCATACCACCTTAATAGCTGAAATTATATTAATGTTAAAAGCTATTTAGTAACAGCGGGTTGATTTAATTTTCTAGTTTCGTTGTGGTTTGAGCAATTTTATCTGTCTTTTGATTTCTTTTTTCTGTGTTCGGCTATTTCAGTTTCAGCCGCTTTTCCTGCAAATTGTATTGCCCTTGTTGTGAACACATACATTTTGTAATGCACCAGCCAGTTGCATCCACGGCCCAACCCCCGCGTATGGCTGCGGTGTTTTACCCTCCAGCTTCCCCCGCACTGCCGGGGAAAATGTTAGGATTATTTTCACCGAACCAATACCTTTGGGACAATGTAACCCAAAAGTAAATTTCCCGACCTATCTATTTGGGATGGCGGGCAATGAATGCAACTCACTGGTGTATTATTATACATTATTTACAATAATTCTCCATTACATGTTACCACATTCAATTAAAAAAATCTCCATTTTTTGTTAACACTACATAGGTATGTTATGTTTTTCAGGCATAGAGAGTTTTCTTAACAATAACTCTCCAATATTTCGTATACACATTTAATGTAATGTGTATACGAAATAATGGAGAGTTATTGTTAAGACAACTCTCCATTCCTGAAAAATAATGGAGAGTTTATGAATGGGTTAATCCCCTGGGTGTATTTTAAATTTCATAGCATGGCTTCACGTCTCGACATTAGTTTTCTGCATTAGAAGCAATGTCACTGATAAGTTTGATACAGAAATTACCAGACACACAAGGCAATCAAGACCATACAACAAATCTGCCATGATACACATGATTTTGCGGAAGTACCAGTTACAACTACCGAAGCTGCTTAAATGAATACAATTGCTAATATAACAGACATGATTATTATCGTATTAAACTGTTGTCTGTCTAACGGAATAATGTTATTATCTATGGAACATCATGTCTGAAGTCTAGATTCATCAATTATTTATAATTATAGTCATGGCGAGGGTATTAAGTAGAAGGGAACGTACTAGAGTATATATTAGTAATCTTAGAAGTACGAGAGGTGTTCAACTTATTTATGAACAAAACATGAACACCGATTTTGCAATATTGAATAAAAACAATTGAAATATGTTTTTTAAACCATGTGAGAAAATGTTTTAAAGTGAACATATGATCATCATACATTGTACATTTCCTTTGGTTAAAGCTTAAAACAACAAATTAGTAGATGATGTTGTTTTTCCTGTTTTGAAGGCAAAATGGCCCTTTTATAAGCACCAAGAAATTGTTAGTAAATTTTCGTTTTTGCATTTTTGATGAGAACATCAGTAATATTTGTCGTAAGAAGTCTTATTAAAGATCTGTTTCCAGTTATTGTAAAATGGCACCAAAAATTGAAAATTGCCCAACATTGCCAAAACCTACACTTAAACCTAAAATTGGTTTTATGATGTCTATGATGGATCCATTAGCAAAACATGGAATCGTACCACAGATGGGAGTGTCCATAGAAACTATCAGTGACATTATTTCGAAACAGTTCAATGCATAGTTCTGGGAAAATACGCAGTTCCTAAGCTGAAAGTCAAGAAAAACATGCCTCGCAGTCAAAAGTTTTGGAATCTAGAAATGCGAAATAAACAGCATTATGTGGAAAAAGTGTTTCATTATGGCGAAGAAATGCTGAACTCTTAAATACTGTTATGATAGATTATGGTATGCTATTTTAGAGAAGGTCACAAGGATAGGGAGAAGTTCATGTTTGTCCAGATTTAGGTGTTCGCGGCCGTTTTCATGGAAAGGCATTGGGCTTGTTATTATGGAAATACGCACTTCAAAATCAATATCGAAATTGAAGGCTGTGGTCTATGTACAAACCGTCTCAAATCAGGTTTTCAACAGAAAAGTATTACATATCTTTCTAGTGACTGTTCTAAGAACATAGTGTTTCATCCAGATTCAGCTTCAAGTCACCATATACAACACCAAATAAAAAATTTAATAGTATAACTTTGATATATATTATAACGAAACAGTGGATGTCGAAGTCTTCTCGTGCTTTAACAATTAAATTTTCTATCTGGTTGATGCTAAAACAGCGATTAAAGAAGGAAAATGTAAACTTAATTATTTTGGAGTTTTGGACCTTCAAAATGCAATTAACAACACCCTCTACCCTAATGCTGATTATGATTTAACAGTAATGTATTGGCAATTTACAATTATAATATATATTTCTTGAAACACTACTTAACACAATATAAAAGATTTTATTCAATTTCATTGTTATAGTAACAAAATATCGATGTTCATTTTCTGTTCATAAATAAGTTGAACACCTCTCGTATTTGTAACATTTGCAGAAATGAAACTGAGTGGCCGTTATCTTTGGAATACTCGTATATCGAAAAGTGTTAAGATATTTTTAAAATTTGCAGAAACTTAACTGAAAGGCTTTTGTCATGAGCTTATAATTAACATTTTTAGACACTTTTATTATTTTGGTAAACTATTTTTCCAGAGGAGAACTAGCTACATTTTAGTTACTCTGTAATTTCTCATTCTCTGAACTTGGTTGTTCTTAAAAGTTAATACAGTGTAATCATTTTGTATTTTCAGACATGACACGAATAGGGGCATATGTTGAAGTGTAAGTATCGTATTGAAGTAAGAAGGTGAACATTTTGTTGTTGTTATTTGTGATGTTGTCTCATTTAATGTTGGATTTCCTAGTATTAAATTATAGTTAACTTCTTACAATGCACAATAAACCGTTATAACGTTTTCGGCGACTTTTTAATACTTTAGTACTAGCTCCTTGACGTTCATATCCTATACCTATATATGTGAGTAAGCTGTCAGTTCTCTCGCAGAACGGTCGAGATTGTACTTTTCTAGTAATTGCTGTATTCAAACAAGTTTAATATGTAGGTGTACATGTATGCCAAGCGTGGGTAGAAAAACGGCAATTAATCTGTTGTTATTATTCTGCAGTCGTATGAAGAATTTCACTACGTTAATAACATTCTCTGCGGACTCATTTACAAAAATGTTCACGGCGTTAGTAATGACGTTCGCATGCAACACTTCGGAGAAATAAGACAAAAATATACGCATTCTCAGAAAATGTTTTAGAGCAAGTTGTTTTGATTAATGTACTCGCTGTGGCGATAGAGGTCTGCGAGTTGCTGAAAACTTCTAAATTTATCAACGTCATTTGCATCCATCCGTTTGGTGTAAATGTTATCTGGTGGAAGAGCTAACAAAATGATCACATCGGTTATTGTCTTAAGTGACAGGAACATTTCCTGTTCCCAGAGAATGGCATCCGTTTTCCAAGTAATGTAATATTGTGTTCGTGTCTTGCATATTAACTTAGAGTACGTGGTACTGTGGTGTGTTATTGTTGTGTGTTTGTGTGTTTCTGTAGTTGGGTAATAAATTTACAGCTTTCGACAGCTTTCTTTTATAATTGACACTAAACATTGCATTTTGTGAACGTACAAGGCCAGTTCCGTATTCAGAGACAACCTAAAACACCAAGGCAACTTTCGTCTAGGGTCTAGCGTGGTTACAGACCTGATGGCCTAAAATAAAATAGTATATGATAGTTAGGTAGGTTAATTAGTAGGGAAAATATTTGTAATCATATATTTTTTTACAAAAGCTTAATTGTATGAATATCTTTATGTTTGTTAGGAGCATTTTGTTTGTATCATTTCTTTATGTTTATGGCCATATTAAGATTTTCGGGCGGGTCGACTTTGGTCGGTAGGTAAGGGTTTGGAGCGACTAAGAATAATAGCTAGATTTTCATTTCAGGTTCAATAAACTGTTTGTCAATCATAAATAATTATTGTTCATTAAGCCAAACAAGATGGTGGCGTGGACGAAATACATACTACATTTGCCACAAGGTAAAAAACTACTAAGTACGGTGAGTACTAAGTACATGGTGTAACCATCTTTGTACATAATATATTATTATGTTGTAAAAGTCTATGTTGTGTTGTATTGTACTGTTGTAAAATACGGAGCTATATTTGGACTGGTGCCCATCTGTGAAAGGCTTATTGGACGAGATGCATGTCAAGTCCAATATAGTTTGCCAGATGAGTATAAGTTCAAATATTATACTAAGATTTCGTATTGTACAGAATGTTGTAATGAACCATTTTATGTATTTGCTTTTATCTTTTTAGTTCATTTGAACCGACGAAGTTTAGTTTAATGTACGATTAGTATTTTACTATTTATCCCACTAAACATGTACATGTATATGTATCGAACAAAGCAGGTTCATTATTCATGCATATATCGTTTTTAGAGCGTAAACTGACAAAATGTTCGCATGTTTAGAACGACTTTCACGCGAAACATTGCATCTTTTGGGATGCTATCGTATGCCTATAATGACAATGCCCAATATGGAACATTTGCGGGTATTTGGCATGATCGTATGACCGCGCAATGTGATATTTTCAATAACGTTTCGTTCACGTGCTACATCGTAATGGAACTATGATTCAATGGTAATGTCAGCGTGTTCTAAAAGAACGAATTCGCTAGGGTATAATGCGACGATCGTAAGTACAAACTCAATATGTTAAGAAAACAAGAAAAATTGTCGGAAAATTACTCTTTACTTTTGATGAAACAAGCTGTTTCAACTTCAATTTGGTCAACATGACTGTTTCCGATTTTCTTGTAAATTGGCTCATAAGAAGCGCCATATGATACTAGCTTTAAATTATATATCAGTCTTATAAGGTCGTTTGTAGTACTAACAACCTTTATAAGTACTTACAACCTTCTCATTGTAAGCCAGCGAATTGCTAGCTAAATATCGGTACATGCTACTTCCCCTCCTCACCTAGAACGCTCCACATTCTTGCCTATAAAACATCTGATGTAAATAAACGCCAATGCATGAATTCAAATTTATGCGTCGAAATTTCGGTTAGAGAAAATTAAAACATCAATTAGCAATATAATTAGTTCTCCACTAGTTTTGGATTGCCGTATTGGCTTTTATCGATTTGCTACTTCTTCAATCCTGTAAAATCATTAATTTTCGTTGGTTGTTAAAATAGCAGAGCAGCATGAACATTACTCTTTATAAATATGTTGGTACCGTGCTGTTAAAGTATGTTAATTCGAGTCAATACTAGACCTATACAGATTTTATATTGGATGAGACAATAAATGGAGCAATGCCCACGTCAAATTGATGTCGCGAAAACATGTTACATTTAATTTAATGTAGTATTATTTGTGAATTAAATAAAATAAGTCTTAGACAAAGCAATTGTTCAATTAAAACGACCGATCCGATTTGTTAACACGATTTATGTCACGTCTAACAAAGCTGGAGACGCACATTTTAAATTCTTCTTCGTAATCGTAACTAGATCTATTCATGTCCGCGGTGATTTTAAATGTCTAGTTGTTTGTGTACATGCGAGAAAGATCTACTCAAAAATATTGCTTGCGTAGTTGAACGATATTTTGCTCATGTATATTTAGATTCATGATAGAACGAACGTTTCTCGGTGAAAGAAATTAGCACCAATTACTGACCCAATTATCAAAATTTACACGCGCGTCTATCACTCGTTCAGCAAATATCATAATTAAAATCTAAATTATTGGTAATTATCAATCAACAATTTAATTTATAAACAGCACTGACCAACCCTCATAATCCAATCAAAATATCTTCTTTACCACCGATTAAAGAAGCGTTTTCCTAATGCGTTAATTACACAACCAGCAGTCAGAATTCAAGGTCAGTTCGTTGCACGCGCTCTATTCATGTGATGTAAACATGGCACCTCTGTTCACAGTAGCATAGTCCCACTTACCGTCTATAGATGTTTACCAAATAAGTCTCCAACATAATTAGAACAATTTGCCCATGATCGATCCGAGAACCCTAAATTTCAAGATTCAACGATTTTCGGAAAATTATCCGGTAGGTGTTTTAATGTTAATACATGCATGTGATTAATATATGCTATTTTTTTTATTTAATTACCGCGACCATGTCGACTCTAATTAATATATGACTGTTTCCAAAATATGCAGATCTTTGTTCTAGGACACTAGTTCTACAAAAGTTAATAATAGCTAATCGCATAACACAAGACGAAGAACAGGTTATATAAAGAAACTGCGGTACTACTCGCGCTCCAATCAATTAAGAAGTTTTATAGCGCGAGATTACGTAGCCCGTCTCTGACGTCACAATGACGTCATTTTGCTTACAGGGGCGGAAATGTCGCGTTACGGCATACATATTTTTTAATTTTAAACTACGAGCGCACGTTTGTCCCAAACATTAACAGTGATGTCACGAATCTAAATGAAATTTGTCATCAATCTAAGTAACAAGTTTGAAGGTGGGACTCGCGTGCGCTCATATTAAATAATGATCAAGTACCTCACGAAAAAGACGAATTTTGCCAAATTTCGGCAAACTGGGGGTCTTAAAATGTAATTTTACTCACTTTACAACAGGTTTTCTGTAGACAAATTACATTTTCATGAAGGACAAATGTTATTTATTAGATAAAGAAGACAAATAGTCGTTTTATTCCAATTTTCATTTTTTATTATTTCTGGGCCATTTTTACTAGTTAGTGAACCTTGTCCTTTCCCTGTTGATTTCTATAAATAATATCAAAGGTTAATCGACATATCAAATAGGGAAAAAATATTTCCTTCCAATTATTTTGCAATCATAGAAATTATGGCATCACGAAATGAAATACCAACGAAAATATGTGATTTTTCAGTCTATCTGTTTGACGTTTCATGGAACCTTGCGATATTGAGGAATTCAGCATACAGTCATACTGGCGTACATTTTACACAAAAATCCAATAAATAAAATACCCACGAAAATATTTGATTTTATAGTACATCTCTATGGCGCTACGCGGAATCTAGCGATATTAAGGAATTCGTCATACAATCATACTGCCGTACGGTTTTACTCGTACCAAATACGAGAATATGCAAATGAGCGTGGAATTCCATGCGCATTATTCATTGGCTTTGATTGATAGGAGACATTCTAAACCCTATCCTGATGGAAGACTGTCGTAAAATATAATCATTTTCTTTCTCTTAGATCACCAGTCTCACTTCTTGAATCACGTACACATAAAATAAAATAGTACGCAGCTCGCTTCACGTTCATTTATAAACGTTCTATTGTATAATGTCTTGAAACACGTACAATCAATGCAGTTTGAAGCTTGCTTCCCGTTCATTTATAGAAGTACAATGTATAACGTCTCGAAAAACGTACAATCAATGCAGTGTGAAGCTTGCTTCCCGTTCATTTATAGAAGTACAATGTATAACGTCTCGAAAAACGTACAATCAATGCAGTGTGAAGCTTGCTTCCCGTCCATTTACAAAAGTGCAATTCTATAACGTATTGACACTCCTATACCAAATGCAGTTTCACATTCGTTATCCGTTTAAAGTCTTGGATCATGCATTTTCGCGTACTATTAAAACTTGCAAACACTTTGCACTATGCTTTTTCGGTAGATAGCTCTAACTTATCACATGCAATCGAATTTAAATTTACCATTGTTTTAAATGCATTGCGAAACAACCTTGATTGTGAATATTTTACGTAAATCGACAATAACCGCTATTCTGCATTTTCTTTGGCTTGTGTGTGGGCACTGCATGCTCTGTGTAGTTGTGTAGAGGTGTTTCTGAATTCTGTGTTCGGTTGGTTAAGTTGAGCGCTGCCTCCCCTGTCTGATTTCCTCACATCTTTTTGGGAGTCTTTTCGGTTGCTTCACAAGGAGCGATGTGGCATAACTGTGTTTGCGGTTTACTATGTAGCATGTATAGATTGGAAAATTTGACATGATCAGCATTATTTAACAAAATATCATATTTTGTCTAGGTTTTTAACTCCGAATGTATGTTTTCATAAGCGTGGAGTATTACAAAGGTATTCGAGGCCCAATTATTGAAAACATAAACCTAAAATACTGATATTACATGATTTGCTTGCGGAAACACATTCAATATTCAATATATTGATATATTCAAAACAAGAACCTTGTAATATATCCATGCTTAAAGTTCATGATCAAGTTTTCCAAGCTACGTGTCTGTAAAATATTGAATATATTCGGGGATGAAGAATGTCAAAACTGATCGAACTCATTTTGCATACAACGAGACAAACTCATTGACACGCAAGCCGCATGAGATTTGTGTGCTTAACGAACTGTCAGAAATATCGTCTGATACGCTGGTAAAGTCTGGTAAAGTATACAACCTGCTTTTTTCCGATTGTCTACTTCGGTCAACATATTCTAGGCAACCATTTGCACTAGTGACACTCCGTTCAAAGTTAAAGGATAACTGTTGTAAGAATAAGCTCGTCATTCAAGTAAACTATGTTTATCTTGGTTTAACTGTGTGTAAATGTTTAACTATAATCATCGCTATTCTTTCAAATGGGATAGTTCCCTTACTTTAATAGTATTACTTATTGAATCGACAGTAACACTTACAAGTAAATGTTAACTGTTTTCTACATGGTGGGCATGGCACGTGACTTTTGTCTAAGTCTACTGTACAAGTAAGTAAAATATGTAATAAAAAACAACCATACCTATCTTATTTTTTGACCGATTTTGTTCGGCGTTTAAGCAATACACGCATAATAGAATTTGTTTCAACAGCAGGACACAGTTCTTACCCGAAACCGGTTCAACTGTTTAACATACTTATGGTTGTTTTTAACTATTCGTTTTTCTCTTCATATTTTAGTTTCAGACTTAGCCAAAAAGTCAGGTGGTATGTCCACCCTGTCTATTAGAGCATGGGCTTATTTCTAGAAAGTGTAAGCATTATAGGGATATTTCAACCATCGACTGTTTTCTAGGGACATTATAAATGTTGACTATGTGGGTTGCTGCTCTGGTCAACCATTATTGTTCTTAATACCAGACTGGTAACAAGGGTCGTCACAAATGTAGTTTGCTGTTAAATCATACATAGAGTAGAACACTAATAGAATGTGGCATTAATTGTGCGTTGCATAGTTATCTAGCTACGACCGTTTATGGTAATATACGAACATGCGTGATGGCGGTGTATACATAAATCCTCCAGGGAGGACGTTTCGTGACAATGTCTGTTTGTTTGCTTAAGCTAAGTGCTGTGTCGGTTTGACGTTGTGTGGAATTCACCGAGGGATGTCAAGTTATGGTTATTAAAAGAATGTATGGGTATAGATTGCTTCGTGAAATGGAATAATGAACTTTTCAACGTTGATCAGAATTGAAGACTCGAAGCCTTAAAGATATATTTAGCAAACGGAACACCATGGAACCCGTCTCCCCTGGGATATATTGCACGACCTGTGGCCATCGTTCACATCAGTCACAATTACACAAGAAGGAATCAAAGTCACATACACTTGCCACCATCATATATAACAAGGAAGAGGCATAGACATATTCCCCGCCGAAGAGAAGATTATTGTACTATATGTAAAAAAACAACACAGTGCTATAACTAAGGAAAAAGGATCGGATCACAAAATCCTGAAAATTTGCTCTGTAGCGCTCCATAGTAGTTATTCTGTGAAATTTTTATCAAACTCCATTCATAATTGTAGGAGGATTTGCACATAGAAAGTCAGACGGGACTGGCGGAATGAAACATATCATAACCATATCCACTTCATCTTCGAGGAAGGATAAAGCACTAACCAGATAGCTACCACCGGTTCACCACGGATCACATTGTGCAGGGTGTTAGAAAAGAAGTTCGTTCTAAGTGTTTAAATTTCAATAGTTTATTTTTGTTGACGTCCGAAAAATGTAAATTTTTAATGCTAAATTCCAGAGTAGTATATCATTTTTCCCTGGTATATTAAATAACTTATTTTTAATGCTAAATTCCAGAGTAGTATATCATTTTTCCCTGGTATATTAAATAACTTATGCTAAAATATTAGAGTGATACATTAGAATTGTACACGATTTCATTGGATGTTGTTCACATCGCCATGACCCCATACGGAGTGTCACAAGATCTTATAAAATGAGATTGACATTTTGAGAGCAAACATTTTTAACACCCTGTATACAATGTATCTGCAAGTAAAGTTAAGCGGGACAGACATGCGGCTTCCAGGCGATGCAATCAAGAACTTGATACATGGCGGCACTTACGTCATAAACATCCCAGCAATGACAGTTTTCATGAAATATGATCGCATATTTTCTGGATCGCTCCAAGATTCAAGTTGCTATTTTTCCGGGTTTGGCGATTTGCGAGCATTGAAAGTATTTGTTCGTTGTCGTCGAAACCTGCCTTAAATAGCACGTAATGACGTCATAACTTGATTGTAAGGATTAGGAGGAGGAAAAACATCAATATTTGAAATGCAACAATTCCGGATGTGTGATAACTTAAAAGCGGCAATTATGTCATGGTCTTATCGGAATAACAGATGGGGCTTTTCAGATGATATCAATCTTGGAATGATAAACACATTATACGATGGAGTGAAATGGATTGGGACATGTGGAAGGATGCATGGAGCCGATTTGTACATAATTTGGATCATTTGTCGTAGGAAAATACACATGAAAAATATCGTAGAAACGTTTTACTATGAACATGTTCACGTCAATAATGTAGAAAAGGTTTGTATTATGAGATTGCGCATGTATAAATTGTCTAACGAAATTTTGCATGCGTGAATTGTAGAATCATTTGAATTACGAAAATATGCATGTATCAATTGTAGAATAGTTTTTATTACGAAAATGTGCATGTATACATTGAATAATAGTTTTTTGTATGAACATGTCCACGTTCATAATATAGAATGATTGGTGTCATGATATTGCCCATCGTGGTTACACGCTTGGAAATTCTTGTTTAATTGAACCTCTGAGATTGACAAACGTTGAAGAAGTTGTTATTTACTTTGGAAGGGTGTTAGATAGTGAACATTGATTGCAATGTATTGCAAAAGAAAACTCTACAGACGTTGTACTGTATTTGAAACTACATGTACATGTATGTTCTTAATACGTGTATAATATTGTAATATGCCTTTCTCTTGGAAATGCGATAGGGTTCTTGGCGTTATGTGATGTGTCTATTAAATGATGAGTTTCCTGTCCGTTGTATTATAAGTATGTAGGTGACCCAGAACAATCAGTCCATTACATTAGTGTAATAAGGTCATACTAGTTTTACATAATACTAGTAATCTCCAAATTCGTCATTATTCTAGTATTTATACTGTCAATGTCTGTGGCAATTAGGCAAATATTTATCATCCGATAGTTTGCGTACTGCGGCTTTCTTGAAAATCCTGCATTTATACAGTAAAACTTCGTTAAGACGAGCATCGGTATAACGAGCACCCTTCTTATTTCGAACGAATGTCCCGGCGAAAATGCTCTATATATACTAATTAAGAGCTCATGGTTTATTTCGAGCATTTGGGTTGTCCAGATTAGTCATCGAGATAACGATATTTTACTGTATTTGTTTCAATGTGTTCTACTGAATCTGTCATGGGAAGTTGGTCTTCCATTTTATAACTGCAAGGTTGGCCGTGATCACAACTTAAAGGGAGTCGTAAATCATACCGGTGATTATTGGCGCAATTTGAATTTGCTTCTTTACGAACATTGCCCCGATCTCTCTAAACGTCTCAATCTGAGCAATATCTGTATTCCATACATGTGAGGCTAAACACAAAACTAGCATCGGTAAATAGAAATGATATTCTGGGTTTATAACATTAATATTTCAGTAACTGGAACTTCCGATTTTTCTCTAATTCTGATTCTTATTTGAGCAAAATCTCAAATTCTACTTGAGATGCTTCGAGAGATCGGGGCCAGATCGATCTCGTGACAGAATATGTGTGTTTTCATTCAGTTAAAATCAACTTGATACCTCGTAACAGAAAGATAACCTCAAAGTGAAGACTTCAAGTCCAATTTTGGACGTATTCATTCTCAATGTTAAGACCACTCCAACAAGGAAACCGGTTTGCAAGTGTTCAATACGGGTCTCATTATTGATGTTCTACTGAAACGATATAATTGATTATTTTCAAAGAGTCCTGAAATGAAACATTGAATTTAATAGAAATGAGGGAATGTATTGTCATGTCCGCTTTGAATTCATTAAATTAGGCTTTAAAGTCATTGTGCACATGTATGCGATGTAATGAACCTGTTTAATCTTAAATACTGTGACATTTAAAGGTCACAAACCACTAAATAAATTTGTTCTTTAACTCATTGTAAAGTTACAATAGTCTGTTCCATGTTGATTAAAGTATATGGCCAGGTGGCAGACATATATCAATGAAAAGAAGGGGCTACCAGTTTTAAGAAAATACAAAAAACAGGGGGTCACGTATCATATAAGAAAAATTTTGTCCGTCCAACGCGGTGAACATATTTTCACAGTCGCGCGGACCGACCAAATCCGGGTTTTACCCTACCCTTCTTTCGCTTTGGTATTTTGGCTAAAATCTCAAAATATGTAAAATTAAACAGTTTCAATACACCACATACATGTATACAAAGCCTGTAAACCCAATAAGATGATTCCAGTTCCACCTTGTCAAAGCATACTACCATTTAAACACAATCACACGTTTATTCAGGGACTGTTTTGGTTCGCGGAGGCATTTAGTGGTTTGTAACCTGAAAATGAAAAAGAATTTGGGTAAACTGATATGGATGAATCCGCACGATAGCTAAATATGTTTTTATCATTTAATATGCAAAATATATCTTAGAAGAGCCATGACCCGCCCAACTTTTTATCATATTATTTTGAAGCTCGGATATAATTATTTCAGATGACTTGTATATTCCAGGTGGCCGAATACTTAGACTTGTTCAGCGTTGGGACCGACCATTGGCACTTTACCATAAACTAGACAACAAATATATGTGATGGTTTCTTAATTTCATGTGATTGTTCCATCATACAAAAATGTTAAAAAGTCAATCTGCATGTGCATAAAGAGTAATTAATATTCCCAAATCTACGTTAAACCAATTGATTATAAATGACAGCTTTTTGTATACAAGTACTTTATTCTGGTATTTGATATATTATACGTGCCAGTGGCTAGACTTGCTTATGTTTGACCGGTACTTGAGAAGAAGTAATGATATGTAAATCAAAGCTGTATTTTATACACCAAATTGACGCCGGTTCCCTAGAGGTTTCCTAATTCAAGCATCGCGTGACATTTTCCATTCCAGACTTCGTTGGATAACGACCAATATTGTATAAATTCAATATGGCAATAAACATTATGAGCGATGTTGTTTATCATTAGACACATCCGTCTTAGGTGTATAGCTAGATAAGTGGTGTAGTTCTTGCGAATAATGCTACACAATATAAGGTCAATGTGGTATTCAGTCAGGCTTTAAGTTCTGGTTAGTACCTATCCAAATGCATGTGCCCGAAAATACTATTCAAAGTAATGGCGTCTGTATGTTTGATACATCTACGGATTCTTCTATACTTTCGACAACTATTCTATCAAGTATTCGTGCAATTGAATCAATGAGTAAAACAGTAATGTTGGGGGAAAGTTTTTATTAATTGAAGAACTCTTATTTATACTAGTATGTTGGCACGAAACAATTTCCAACAAGAAAGAGAACTAATATTCTGGTATGGAATAATTCAGATCTACGAATCGGCGAACACAACATGCGTACATAAATACATGTATTAATCGAACATTCTGCCATTTGATATATCAAACGTGTCAGTGGCTAGACTAGCTTGTATTTAAACAGTACTTGAGAAGAACTAATTATATGTAAATCAAAGCAGTATTTTATGCACGAAATGGACGCCGGTTCCCTGGAGTACTGCATTAGAGGTTTCCTGATTCAAGCATCGCGTGACATGTTCAATTTCAGACTTCGTTGGATAACGACCAATATTGCAAAAACTCAATATGGCAATAAACATTATGAGCGATGTTGTTTATCACTAGATACATCCGTCTTAGTTTTATAGTTTATACTGATACAGGACACGTATTGCTGTATAAAATACGTTGCTTATAGAATCCTTACGTCTGGACCAAGGTATTGGATCAATACTAAAGATGCGTCCGTACTTATATTATATAGATTTTATTTCTTAGTTTTGAGTATTTTTTTTCTCTTCTATTTCATGCTAGCATACTTTTTGTAGGTCCTACCTTCGTGAATAGCAAAAACCAGATCGAGTTTCACAACTATACACTTCATAGTGAACAAGAAATAGTGAGTATACACCAGATCGTAACTGTGTCACTGTTGAATAGTACATGTTGTATCATTTTGCTTGTAAATTAGAATTGAAATCTCCAAAATCAAGATCACTGTTTTTAAAATGGGCGATGGAATAATGTTGTCGTTTGAACAATTGCAACAGAAACTATATTACTGATAATGCATAAGAAAAACAATTAATATGGAACAACTTTCCGGCATGACTTAAGGGCAATTTACTCTTTATTGGTAATAGCGATATCCGAAAGGTACAATGGTTTCCTACTTTGAATTGTTAGGACATATCCTCCTATTATGTGGACTCGAATTTATTTACTAGAGCCTTGTTTGGTTCCGGCGCAAAGGCACTTCAACTGTCAACAATGGTGTATGACACTATATATATTTGTTTCCTGGATACTTTACAACAATTGTCCTCAGAAAGTTCCAGTAACAGACGCTAACGTAATACCATTAAATGTCTATGAAGGGGGGGATAACTGCACTTTACAAACTGCCGACGGAATAACAAATGAACACTGGAGTAGTTCCGGTGTCTGACAAAACGTCGTTAACACAAAGTGTTTAACATAGCAACAAAACCTCCTGTCGTATGACATAACTGTCTCGTACAACATACTATTAATATATACACATGACTTTCCTTGTATCCAGGTTACTATGGCCAGTATGTATAAAGCTATACGTACCACGTGTAGTATAAAGAATTGAGTTTTCCAATAAATCAACGCGCATTTTGCGTTTTTAGTGTCATATGATATAAATAATCTATCACTCGTTCAGGAAATATTATTAAGCTCACCAGAGCCTCGCTTAATAATTTTTTCCAAAACTCGTTTAATATAAATTTATATCAATTGAGAACTCGTAATAGATCCTCTATGTCTCAAGCATAACGCTTTTATGAATAGCTTTGTTCTGAAAAATTATACGCATGACCACCAAGGCAACTTCTAACGCTCACTTTGTTTAAGCTGAGGCCACTAACATATCTTCAACAATGAAATCTGCGTGACGAACACGATTTGCTTTGTCAAGCAGTTAGGAGTATGCAACAATCCTTTGTGTCTTGCAAACGCGAGTTATCGATTATTGTTAAGATTATTTTCTCAAAACTAACACATTTTAAATGTTCTTAGATGTGTCATTAACTGTAAACAATTGTTTTCTGATAAGCACTGCCAACAATGTACATTCCTACTACATATATACGTATGTAGCTATGTCAGTATCATATTTTTAAATGATTATGTATGGCATGTCATAGAAATCAACCCGCATTGTCTTGTTGAACCGTTCTTAAGCGGTCACTACCATTTACTACAAAAGTCGACGAGTCGCGCATACAAATGTACGTTTACGTCTACTGGAACTACTTACACTAGGCTAAAGTCACTTTTGTACTATGCAATTGCATTAAATGTAAAAGGCATCTTAACCTCGTGATTCTGTGTATATCGCGGAACACGAATTAGAATTAAATAATTAATATGAATTTATAAGTGTTCTACAATGATGCAATCTTTATCAACGATGATTTCCCAAAGGGTATACGCTATGTCCATGGTTGTATACATAACCACGATACGTAGAGGATTTCATGTAGAACATGCTTATATTATGCAAGTTTGATTTTCTGCAACCCGTCGGGGACATGAAAACATTTACTTAAAATGTTGTCTGAGATTACTCTTACTTCCTGCATGATAAGTATATACTATAGCTAGATTAGTAGTGCGGTTCTTGCGAATACTGATACACAAGACATGGTCTAAACGGTCTTCAGTGCAGATTATAAATTCTGGTTAGTACGTATCCAAATGTATGTGCCCGAAAATAATATTCAAAGAAATGGCGTCTGTATGTTTGGTACATATACGGATTCTTCTACGTTTTCGACAACTATTTCATCAAGTTTTCGTGCAATTGAATCAATCAACAAAACAGTAATGTTGGACAAAAGCTCTTACTGTTTGTAAGCATCTTCCAACTACTTAGTACTAGTATGTAGGCATGATTCAATTTCCTACAAGAATGGCAACACAAATCCAGGCATGAACTGATTAAGATCACCGAATCTTCGAACACAAAATATGTATACATTAATCCTATATTCTACAATTTCATATATTATGCGTGTCAGTGGCTAGACTAACTTGTACTTGACCGGTATAGATCTACAACGACCTTCGAAATATGACCCCTGGACCAGTCCATAAACCAAGGTTGAAACGATATTTACCGTTATTTTATGAAAAAATACGGATAGGTTTGAGAAAATCTCCCTTTACTTCTAGTTGGCAACGTGGCTTAGTGGATAAACTGTTCTCTTGTCAGGAACATACTTTTATATAGACTGTGGGTTCGAGTCCTCTGCTATACTCATTTTCAATAATTAAATTTCTAATTGATTTTTTTATCGTCGTTTTACGTTAATATTTTAATTCTTAATATTAGATTAATTTACATTTTATAACTAATAAAAAAATGCTTTGTTTCCTTTACATTAATTTAGTCTGGATATTGTATTTTTTGCGTCATTGGCTTCGCCATTTTAAGAATTTTCAGTAGAAGCGTCAGAATTAGCTAATGGTGTATGTTGTCAGTTGTCTGTGTGATGCAGCGGTCATAGTACATCGCTATCAATCGTCTATTTTGTTCTTTTCTGGGTGAGTTAAGACCCACTAACGAACCGTTTTTTTTATTTAATAAACTTTTGCTTACATTGTATTACCTGATTATGATCACATATCATTATATGTTTTCTATTCATAGTTTGCGTTATTCTTTTTTCAAATATTCATTGTATCAATTATACAATGTGTCGGAATCAGTGTAAGTATCAATTGAATTACAAGTTACGACGCTGAGACAACCTTTTTTGCAGTCTGTATATTAGCTCTTGTCAGTCTGACAACCCCCTCTCACACACTGAGAAGCGAAAACTTCACTCCTATTTCCTTCTCATCCATACAAAACTTTTCTCGATGAGATCTTTCGCGTCGTCGCTTTATCCATATACCAGCTATGACATATTTCTTATGTGCTTTTTACGCACTGGAAGTTTTATAATTAAGCATCTCTTTGTAAATAGACAAGCACGAAAAATGTTGGCCGAGCAAAAATTAAAAAAAAAATATAGTGGAATGGGATTCGAACTCTTTCGTTCAGTTTTGAAGTTTACGTATTCACAGTAGCTTAGCCGACTGCGCTATGCACTCTACCTGATTTGTCAATTCTTAATGCACCCTTTATTACTAAATACACCCCTATAACCTGGATTACTCGAAAGTTAAAAGTACATTTACGCCCGAGTGCTTGTTGTAGATCTATACTTGAGACGAAGTAATAATATGTAAATCAAAGCAGTATTTTATGCACGGAATGGACGCCGGGTCCTTGGAGTACTGCATTAGAGGTTTTCTGATTCAAGCATCGCGTGACATTTCCCATTCCAATATTGGATAAACACAATATGACAATTAACATTATGAGCGATGTTGTTTATCATTAGACACATCCGTCGTAGTTCCATTGTTTACACTGATACATAAAAGTATTGCTGTATAAAATACATGTACGTTGATTATAGCACCCTGACGCGCGGACCATGGTTTTGGATCAATATTAACGATGCATCGATTCTTTATATGTATGGATTTTATATCTTAGTTAAGAGTAATTATTATCTTCTATTTTCATGCTAGAATCGCTCCTACCTTCCATAATATCAATATTAAACGGATCGAGTTTCAAACTTTTTACTTCATTATTTGTCGTACAAGTAGCCATTGTTTGCAGTATTATCATAATGTTTGTGGAGTTAATACTTAAACCATTTGACAAGGTGAACATAATTATCATATTTGATCTTTGTTACTATCAAATATGATATTTCGTATTCTTTTACGTAGGTTAAAGAAAAGCCCAGCATGAGTAATGTCGTAATTTGGACTACTTTAAGAGATATTTCTTAGAAGTATGTGTCAAAGTGCTGCCACCCCTACCTATTGTTTATTAGGGTTGTCAGAATGGTTAGTGCATCAACAGAGTCTTCTACGTTTTCAACAACTATTCCATCAAGTATACATGCAATTAAATAAATTGACAAAACAGTACTGTTTGACAAAATATTTATTCTTTGTTTGCATCTTACAACTACTTGTTTGTTGAAAAGAAACAATTTCCAACAAGAAAGAGAACAACTTTGCAGGCATAGAATAATTAAGTTCAACGAATCAAGAAACTCAACTTGCGTACACTTATTAATCGTTTATTCTGCAATTTGATATATAACACATGGCAGTGGCTAGACTAGCTTGTTTTTGACCGGTACTTGAGAAGAACTAATGATATGTAAATCAAAGCAGTATTTTATGCACGAAATGGACGCTGGTTCCCTGGAGTACTGCATTAGAGGTTTCCTGATTCAAGCATCGCGTGACATTTACCATTTCAGACTTTGTTGAATAAAGACCAATATTGTATAAACTCAATATGACCATAAACATTTTGAGCGATGTTGTTTATCATAAGACACATCCATCTTAGTTATATAGTTTAAACTGATACAGGACAAGTATTGATGTATAAAATACGTGGATTATAGAATCCTAACGTATAGACCAAGGTATTGGATCAATGTTAACGATGCATCGGTTATTTATATTTATGGATTTTATATCTTAGTTTAGAGTGACTGTCATTAGTAGTATCTATTTTCATGCTAGTGTCGATCCTATCTTCTTTAATCGCAATCATAAACTGGTCTAGTTTCAAAACTATATACTTCATCATTTGTCGTACAAGTAGCTATTGTTTGCAGTACTTACATAATGTTTATGGAGTTAATACTTAAACAATAATTGACAAAGTGAACATACATGTAATTATGTATGGATTTTTTATATCTTAGTTTTGAGTGACTGTCATTAGTATCATCTATTTTCCTGCTTGGGTCGCTCCTACCTTCGTTAATAGCAATAATAAACTGATCAAGTTTCAAATCTATATTCTTCATCATTTGTCGTACAAGTAGCCATTATTTACAATACTAACATAATGTTTCATGAAGTGAATACTTAAACTATAATTGACATACTGAACATAATTATCATATTTGAACTTTGTTACTATCAAATATGATATTTCGTATTCTTTTAAGTATGTTATAGAAAAGCACAGCATAATGACGATGAGTAATGTCGTAATTTGAACAACTGTAAGAGATATTTCATTGAAATATGTGTCAAAGTGCTGCCGTCACGACCTAGACCTATTGTTTATTCGGGTTGTCTGTATGGTTAGTGCATCGCCATAGTCTTCTACGTTTTCAACAACTATTCCATCAAGTATACATGCATTTGAATAAATTAACAAAACAGTACTGTTTGACGAAAGATTTATTCTTTGTTCGCATCTTACAACTACTTGTTTGTTGAAAAGAAACAAATTCCAACAAGAAAGAGAACAACTATGCAGGCATAGAATAATTAAGTTCAACAAATCAGCAAACTCAACACGCGTATACTTATTAATCGTATATTCTGCAATTTGATATATTGCACATGACATTGGCTAGACAAGCTTGTTTTTGACCGGTACTTGAGAAGAACTAATGATATGTAAATCAAAGTAGTGTTTTTTATGCACGAAATGGACGCCGACTTCATAGAGTACTGCATTAGAGGTTACCTGATTCAAGCATCGCGTGACATTTTCTATTCCAGACTTCGTTGGATAAAGACCAATATTGTAAAACTCAATATGGCAATAAACATTATGAGCGATGTTGTTTATCATTAGACACATCCGTCTTAGTTCTATAGTTTGCACTGATACAGGACACGTATTGCTGTATGAAATATGTTGATTATAGAATCCTTACGTACGGGCCAATGTATTCGATCAATATTAACGATGCGTCGGTTCTTTATTTGTATGGATTTTATATGGTAGTTTAGTTTTTCTCTGCTTAAAATCAGAATGGCCCAATTTTAAAAAGAAATTACAAAAGACGGTGATCCGAAGCAACCGAATGAAAAGCATCCATGACCCGACCCAGTTCCCCACGTCCCCGCTGCAGGTTGACCTAGTTTCACGAAATGTGAAAGAACTACAGCGTGATCTAGTTTAAAACCTCATTGACAGTGACGTAACGTTAATAATTTCACCCAAAGTATACTGAAAAAGGGAGAGAGAGAGATGGGTTCTAACGATTGCAAAAGCGAGTTATCGATGGTTTTATTTTATTCTCAAAACTAACAAATTTTCTTAGATGTTTTATGATCTCAGGTATACATTGCATCAATATTACATTTGTACTAGATATGTAGTAGCTATGCCAGTGCAACATTGGTACCGTAAGGGTATAATGATTTATGATATTCATGAGGTAAAATTGAACCGCAATCTCTTGTTGAACGGTTCTGAGGCGGACACTACCATATACTACAAGAGTCTACGAGACGTTCATACATTAAAACCTACTTGAACTACTTAAAGTTTGCAAAAGTCAATATGATAATACACAAATAAATGAAATGTAAACGTTTTTGTTTAACATCGCTATTTTTCCTACATCGGGGAACAAGAGTTTATAATTCAATAATTAATATGCGGCTAAATAGTAAGTTTATTGCACTAGAATATTTCTATATTTATCAACTATGATTTCCCAAAAGAGTTTACGCTTTTTCCACGATTGTATTCATAACAACGTTATGCAAGTTCGATATTCTGGATCACGTCAGGATATGAAAATACATTTACATAAAATATTGTCGGAATTGATTTGTACTTCCTGGTTCCAGATAACAGATATGGTATCTAGATAGGTCGTGAAGTTCTTTCGAATAATTCTAAATTAGACAATTTCAATGTGGTTATCAATCGGGTTTTGAAAGGGACTCAACTCAAGTTGGTAAGTTGCAAACTTTATAAAAAAACCCGCATTGTTTGGCATGAACGACTTAATACATTTATGTAAGAATCTGGACTTATTCGTCTAAAAGAATAATAATCGTTTTATTACATTTTCACCCCCTAAAATTTATTGCGTAACTTACGCAGTAAAATATATAGTCCAAAATTTTCAGCGTAGTAGTGTATAATGACCGAAAAAAGCCGTGACCTAAATAAACAGACGGTAAAATATTTCAACACATTGCAACAATAGACCCATTTCGTTATTATCTAAGTTGTAAGAATACTTTATGTATTCGTAAAACATAGTTTTGTGATTAAAAAGTCTACAAAACGTGTTTTATCATCGAAATTGAGTAAAGTCGCTTTAAATTTAGGTAAGTAATATCCAATTGCCTAAACCCGAAAAAAGTTCAAAGAAATGGTGTTTGTATAGATACGTGCATACATCATTCTTATATTCTGCCATGTGATATATTATACGGGCTAGTGGCTAGAATAACGTGTATTTGACCAATACTTCTGACGATGTAATATGTTAATCAAAGTGGGATTTTCTACGCGGAACGGAAGCCGGTCCCCAGGAGTACTGCATTAGAGGTTACCTGATTCAAACATCGCGAGACATTTTCCATTCCATACTTTGTTGGGTAAAGACCAATATTGTATAAACTCAATATGGCAATAAACATTATAAGCGATGTTGTATATCATTAGACACATCCGTCTTAGTTCCATAGTTTACACTGATACAGGACAAGTATTGCTGTATAAAATATGGTGATTATAGGATCCTAACGTATGGACCAAGGTATTGGATCACTGTTAACGATGCATCGGTTATTTATATGTATGGATTTTTCATATCATAATTTAGGATAATTGTTCTATTTTTCTCGTCTATTGTCATGCTATAGTGACGCTCCTACCTTCGTTAATATCAATAATAAAGTAATCGAGTTTCAAACCTCAACACTTTGTCATCAGTAGTGGACATACCCCATGAAATATAGACTCATATCAAAACATTTCAACAAGATGTTGAAGCGGCATTGGTTATTAGAAGCATGTGTATTTTAGTATTTTACTGTGGCACTATTTAATAGGACATTTCTCTGGCTGAGAATGAGAGTATCGTTGTTGCCATTTACGACCTTATCAGACTAATGCATATTTGAAATCTACAATATAATCCATTGGCACGAAACAATTTCTAACAAGAAAGAGAACAAATATGCAGATATGGAATAATGCATATCTACGAATCTGCGAACACAACATGCATATATGTATTAATCGTATATCATGCAATTTGATATATCAAACGTGTCAGTGGCCAGACTAGCATGTATTTGACCGGTACTTGAGCAGAAGTAATGATATGTAAATCAAAGCAGTATTTTATGCACGAAATGGACGTCAGTTCCCAAATGTATCGCATTGGAAGTTTCCTGATTCAAGCATCGCGTGTCATTTTCCATTCCAGACTTCGTTGGATAACGACCAATATTGTATAAACTCAATATGGCAATAAACATTTTGAGCGATGTTGTTTATCATTAGACACATCCGTCTTAGTTCTATTGTTTACACTGATAGAGGACGCGTATTGCTGTATGAAATGCGTTGATTATAGAATACTAACGTATGGACCAAGGTATTTGATCAATATTAACGATGAATCAGTTCTTTATATGTGAGGATTTTATATCTTAGTTAAGGGTAATTGTTCTTCTTTTGCTCGTATATTTCCATGCTATAGTGTCACTCCTACCTTCGTTAATATCAATAATAGACTGATCGAGTTTCAAATCTAAACACTTTTTCATCAGTAGTGGACATATACTATGGAATATACACTTGATCAAAACTTGACTACTAGACGTTGAAGCGGCCTGGGTTATTTGAAGCATGTGCACCTTTACTGTATAACTATTAAATAGGCTGAGAATGAGAAGAGAAGGTCCATAACTGCCAGTTATGACCTTATAAGACTAATGCATATTAAAAATCTACAACATAAGAACTTTCTTTTATATCATCTCATTCTAATCAAGGGATTTGTGTCATTTTCGTAGAAATTTCAAATGAAAAGCACAAACATATGACGATGAAACAATGCTATCGTTTGAACAACTTCAACAAAACTACAAATGCATATAATACATTGGGATCATTATGATACAACTTTCCGTATTGTTGCTGCCTGGATTTGGGTTTTGATAATTTCTTGGGTTTTGTGTGGGCATTGCTCCGTGTAGTTGTGTTGTGATGTTACGGTTTTCTGTGATTATGTTGAGTGCTCCCTTCCATGCGGGATTTCATCATTTCATTTTACGGGTAATTTTCGCAAACTTAATTGGTTGAAGCGATTTTCGGAATGTAAACTGGTTTCCTACTTCGACGTTTTAGACAAAAGCTTAGTATTGTATTGCTTCGAATGTATTCATGAGAACACAGTTAATAGTTCTGTCACAAAGAAATTGTCTACTCTCAACAATGGTGTATGGCAAAATATACATTTGTTTCCTGGATATTTTACAACAAGTGTTACAGACAATAACCTTAGACCATTCAGTGTTTTCTATCAACGAGGAGGTAACTGTACTTTCCTAACTACAGACGGAATAACCAATGTAGAACAAGGTGGTTCCGGTGTCTGACAAAACGTCGTTAACAAAAAGTTCATTAGCTAGCAAAAATAATTCCTAAGGTATTACAGCACCGCCTCGTATAAATATATTTCAAACCTAATTATCTAATGTATAGCTCTGTTCTAAGTATCAGCATGACCACCGAGGTAACTTTTAACGCTCACCTTATTTTGCTGAGGCCACGCACATATCCTCAAGAATGAAAACTGCGTGATTTATAAGGTAAAGCGAACTTGTTTTGCCTGGGCGAGCAGTTAGGACCATGAAAAGTTCATCTATGTCTCGCAAACGCGAGTTATCGATTAAGGTTTCGATTATTTTTCAAAGCTAACACATTTCAAATTTTCTTAGATATGTTATGAACTGTCAAAATCTGTAACTGCTACAAATTGACAATAATATACATTTCTGCTAGACAAATAGGATCCGTCATTCGTTGTCTTAGAAGATCAAAACTTCTTAAATGAATATGGAAAACAAAAGTTATTTAGCGAGCATTTGACGAGTGTAAGAAATGTTGATCTCCATAACAACGAAGGACGGGTTTTTTCACACATTACCATACTTACCGAGTCAAAACAACGCCAAAAATAACAAATTTAAACCGGCGACGTTACGTTTTCACGCAAAAATGATGATCGCGTCACGTTGTGTTATCAGACGTGTTGGAGAACATTATTCCTTCATTTGTTATCACATGAAATATCACGTTATTTATGTGATAAAGGTAGGTAGGTATGTTTTACTAGTGCCGCAGTGGTACTGTAATGTTTGAAATGATGTATCATTTTATTGCCTTGAATTAAAAAAAAAGTTGTAAGTAACTTGGACAGGGAAGGCAGAACTCAATTTAACTAGCCGAGCACAGAAATCAGTAACACCAAAACACAACAACACTGAGCAATACCCACACATAAGCCAGACACATGATTAAAATTCCCCGCCACAAAAAACGCATGATGACCCAATGTTAAAACGAAATTACAAAATAGCAATGTCGGACAAAAGCTCAAGGCTACTGTTTGTAAGCATCTTCCAAGTACTAGCATGTTGGCAAGAAACAATTTCCAACATAAAAAGACAACCCATATGTAGTAATTCAATGATATAGATAAACGAAATTACGAACGCAAACTATGTATACATTAATCTTATATTCTGCCATTTGATATATTATACGTGTCATTGGCTAGACTAGCTTGTGTTTTACCGGTACTTGAGAGGAAGTAATGATATGTAAATCAAAGTAGTATTTTATGCACGAAATGGACGCCGGTTCCCTAGAGTACTGCATTAGAGGTTTCCTGATTCAAGCATCGCGCGACATTTTCCATTCCAGACTTCGTTGAAAAAATACCAGTATTGGTTAAACTCAATATGACAATAAACATTATGAGCGATGTTGTTTATCATTAGACACATCCGTCTTAGTTCCATTGTTTACACTGATACAGGACCCGTATTGTTGTATAAAATACGTTAAATATAGAATCCTAACGTATGGATCAAGGTATTGATACAATATTAACGATGCATCGGTTATTTATATGTGTGACTTTTATATCTTAGTTTACAGTGACTGTCATTAGTATCATCTATTTTCATGCTAGTGTCGCTCCAACCTTCCTTAATATTTCATTGGCATATGTGTCAAAGTGCAGCCGTCCCGACCTATTGTTTATTATGGTTGTCTGTATGGTTAGTGCATAGCCAGAGTATTCTGCGTTTTCAACAACTATTCCGTCAAGTATACATGCACTTAAATAAATTAACAAAACAGTACTGTTTGACGAAATATTTATTCTTTGTTTGCATCCGACAACTACTTGTTTGTTGACAAGAAACGATCTTAGAAAGAGAACAACTATGCAGGCATAGAATAATTAGGTACAACGAATCAACAAACTCAACATGCGTACACTTATTAATTTTATGTTCTGCCATATGATATATTACACATGGCAGTGGCTAGACTAGCTTGTTTTTGACCGATACTTGAGAAGAACTATTGATATGTAAATCAAAGCAGTATTTTATGCACGAAATGGACGCCGGTTCCCTGGAGTACTGCATTAGTGGTTTCCTGATTCAAGCATCGCGCGACATTTTCCATTCCAGACTTCGTTGGATAACGACCAATATTGCAAAAACTAGGTATAATTTAAGCTGGACCCTCATAAACCTTAAATATCTTTAGAAAGAATCATGCAATTAAATTGACATTTCGGCATAGTTCACTTTACTTTTACCAACTCTGTGTTTAAGAACATTCGTTCCTTTTCAGTTAAGCGGAAGTAAAAATCGCAGTCCCATAGACGTATCTCAAGCATCTAACTACCATGATCAAAACGTATACAAAGGTGTAAAATTGATGTGACTATACATTTCCATGTCTTAAAGTCGAGATTATTCTGAAAATTAAATATTAATTTACATTATTGATAAAAAATATCGGATAAACTACTGATGAGGTCTTACGAATGATGTGTCCCAAATGGTTTAAACACCAAATCTCATGAATTGGTTATAACTTTTGTTAAACGTAGTACTATGCAATCGATCATAACACAACTAGTTAAGTTATTAAAACCGCATCCCGAACTATCTAAAACAATGTTCTTTTGTGTTTATTTCTTAAGGGTATTGACTGGCAAATGCAGGAGAAACAACGCTTAAACTGTTAACATACTTGATTATAAACATTTATTAAACAGTCACGTATTATCGCGAAAACTATAGACAACGAATGCAAAATATTGATTCGTTTTGTAACCTCCCCTGAATTCAGCATGTCTGAAATTTATAAGTTTAATAAAAAAAACTAGCCGAGCAATCGTCATGAAATTTGATATGAAAATTCTTTATTTGTTTCTGTACTTGTTGCATATAAGAAAACCGTATGTTTTTTGACGATTTTTCACGTCAAAAATATATTTTTAAACTTATTTCAAAATATTATTTAATAATACAAATAACTTACAAAGTATATTATAAGCTTTACTGTTTGATTCCGTATGAGCGTTATTCATTTATGTCAAGTATTATGCTTTTTTAACCAAAACTCTTTCGGTAAAATCCATTTTTTTAGTTTTAAGTGAGTTGTCACTTCAATCTAACAAGATCTTAAAAACAAGACGAGGAAATGTGTTGAACATTTTCTAAATGGTTGGCATTAAATCTGATCTTCATAAAAATAACAGGTTTTATATACCATGTACAGAAACATTCAAACGGAACGAATGTCCGTAAATTTCAGACTTTTGTGCTGACTCTTAAAGTTTTACAGTAACAAAAAGGGTCTAATGCATTATTTTGGTATTGGATGAATATAGATGGCTTTGACCAAAACTGTGTAACTAGCTGAGACCCATCTACAAACAAAATACAATGTTTTACATGGACAGTATATATCAAATACCCATCGTATCGTGCATAGGTTGTTATCCAGTTCGTATGTTATCTCGTAAAATACTATGGAGGAAGTCATGTTTACAAAGCTTTTAAACAATGACAGAACATGACAGAGATAAATACCTTGGCAACAAATATAATCTCGGATGGCAGACCAATTATTGACCGAATTGTTGAGAAAAACTATCGAAATACTAATTACAACACCCTTAAATAAAGTACAGAAATATGTGTACGGGGGAAATTCAATATATTATAACGAGAACATTATTTGTGAGTAGATATCGACATGTCGTTTTTGAAAGATTTGCAGAACACTCTCATTTAACCTTATGTTAAAGTTACAGGCATATGGCTTTTCCGATGAAATAATTCAGTGGATCAAAAACTTTTTAAGTGATCGACGTCAGAGAGTTGTGATAAATGGGACACATTCTGAATGGAAACCTGTGACATCAGGCATTCCACAGGGCTCTGTACTGGGGCCTGTGTTGTTTATAATATACATGAACGACCTCCCGGATGGACTACAATCTATGTGTAAACTCTTTGCAGATGACAGTAAAATCTACCGCCCAATCAGTTCTCGCACTGATCAAGAGATAATTCAGAAATACTTGCTTAGTTTGTGTGACTGGAGTGACAAATGGCTGATGCAATTCTCAATCCCAAAGTGTAAATTCGTACAATATGGAAATGTTCAATTTGACAGCGCATATCATATGCGAGATAACCAGCGTCATAACATTGACCTCCCAAAGTGCACTGAAGAGAAAGATTTGGGCATAACTTTCGAGAAATCTTTGAAATTCAATAAACTGGTAGCAAATGTCGTGAACCACTGTAACAGACTTACTGGACTAATCAAGAGGACATTTCAGTACATGGATAAACGACTATTCTTGACTCTATACAAGAGTTTAATCAGATCCATCGTGGACTATGGATGTATTGTGTGGTACCCTAGTACTAAAAAGAACTGCCAGTTGATAGAAAATATACAAAGACGAGCGACACGAATTGTACCTGAATTGAAAGGTCTTTCGTACTCGGAAAGATTAACCGCTTTGAACCTTCCAACATTACTTTACCGTAGACAGCGGTATGACATGATAGAAATGTCTAAGTTGATAAATGGGTATGAAAACTTTGACTGTGAAAAGCTAGTGAATTTCAATGTAAACAACACTCGCGGGCATGTATATCGCCTGGACAAAGCGCATGTCAAGAAATCTCTCCGCCTGAACGCCTTTCCTACAAGAGCTATAAATAATTGGAACAATCTAGATGAAAAGATCGTTTGTAGCTCCAGTGTGAATTCTTTTAAAACCAGCCTAGATACTGCGTGGAGAATGAGTCGATTTGATTTACAAGAGATATACAGCGTGTAAATTGCACGGTTTTCGCATTCGATTGGAAGCGAAAACTCCCTATGTATAGATGACTGAACGAGGGAGTCAACAAGCGTGAATACGCTTACACTACTCCAACAGAACAGTAAGAACAGTAAGAACATTCATATCTTGTTGCCAAGTCGTTACCGAGCTGCAAAGTCATACCTGGACAGACATAAAGAAAGGAGCATTACCGTAAACAGATATGAGAAAACCAGGTAAGAACAGCAGCATGCAACTGAACCAGACCAGCACATCAAATATTAGAAACATTACATAAAGCAAATACACGCCCAAAGATGCACGCCTGCCGGACCGAAGAATTGAAATGCCGAAGTTCAAAGTTGCCAAAAGGCTGCATAACTTAATGTTTCATGACGATATGCCACAACGGTGACCTCAAATGACCAAACAATGGTTTAACTATGATTTGACATAGTGATCCTGTTTTCGACCTAGGATGACCCTAAAGACCTTGCCAAAAACTGTGTTAGTTATGTAGACCTACAACCGTACATCAGATACGCATGTCTATGTAAGGAAGATAACAATGTTCGTCCTATCTATATTATGTTGGTTTGAAGAAGACGTTTTGAATACATCTCTGGCTTAGAATAATAAGGTCGATATTTTGAGAAAGGGAGAAAAACTGTATACAGACGTATCACAATCGTGAGAAGAAATGAAAAAAAATACAATTGAATATAAGAAAAACTGTTAGAAATTTACTCTTTACTTAAGCTTTTACAATATCAGGTTGGTCAACTTGACAACTTCCGATTTTTATGAAAATTCTATTACTCTATTTGTTTTGAGGCATTGTTGACGTTTAAAATGTTTACATAAATTGTATAATGGTGTTTAAAACCAACGTTTTAGGAAATCGATGAACCTGAATACCATTTTTACTGCGTACTGCTCGGGCGACGCTTTGGTGTCCCGAGTACGGTCTTAATTACACATGAATCCCGCTTACCAAAAGCGGGAGTGTCACCCTGATATTAACTTAAAGTTATGTGCAGTATTTTATACGACTGAAATTACATTCTGATACATTTCTCATGGCGACACCAAACCTTCAATTGGAGCTAAAACATGAGTCTCCTTTATAATAAAGTAGACATATAAAACTATGAATTGAAAGTAATTTTCTGAGGAACACGAATGAATTACCTAAAGACGCCGTCTGCTTAATAAAGAAACTGATATAGTTACAACGAATGCTAACAAATATCTAATCAGTTTTTATAACGTTGATTCAATCATAATTGGTTCTCACTTTCCTATGTCTGAGATTGGTGAGCTTAATTATTTTGGATGCATGTTAGACTTCGTACTGGAGTCAGTTTTAGACGAAACATTATAATACAAAATTGAATATAGAAGGCTGGTCCCAATGCCACGAAAACTTAAGTAACCTAAGTAATTGCTCAACTGAGTCTGCTTATTTGAATTAAGAAATAATGAATATGTAGCTCTGCTTTATTGCGTAATAAAACACAGTAAGTTTAATATACGCGAAGACGGCTAATTTCATGTGCTATGTTAGAATCTATTATATGACTACAATAACAGTCTGGTTCAGATTGATACCCGAAAAGATGTAATGTAATACTAAATAAAACATTAACTATAGTATGCGTTTTTATATGAAATGCTTTTAGAATTCAACAATAACGAATGATTATGAACTAAACACTTAATCTTGTCATAACGGATGTACGATTTTGCTCTAGATGTTTTAACTTAAAATAATATAAAGTCATTTATTAAGAAACAACCTAATGATTCCATAATTCATGGTATGTAATGGGTGTTCGGAAAGAAGTTGTTGGAGCAATAATTTGATTTAAACGGCTGAAATATTCATTCTGATACATTTTTCATGGCGACACCGAACCTTCGATTGGAGCTAAAACATGATTCTCCTTTCTAATATAGGAGACACATAAAACTATAAATTCAATGTAAATTTTCTGAGGAACACGAATGAATTACCAAAAGACGCCGCCTGCTTAATAAAGAAACTGATATAGTTACAACGAAAGCTAACAAATGTTTAATCAGTTTTTATAACGCTGATTCAATCATAATTGGTTCTCACTTTCCTATGCCTGAGATTGGTGAGCTTAATTATTTTGGATGCCTGTTAGACTTCGTACTGGAGTCAACTTTAGACGAAACATTATGATACCAAATTGAATATGGAAGGCAGGTCCCAATTCCACGAAAACACTTAAGTTATTGCTTAACTGAGTCTGCTAATTTGAATTAAGAAATAATGAATATGTAGATCTGCTTTATTGCGTAATAAAAAACAGTAAGTTTAATATACGCGAAGACGGCTAATTTCATGTGCTATGTTAGAATCTATTATATGACTACAATTATAATCTTGTGGTGCAGATTGATACCCGAAAAGATGTAATGTAATACTAAATAGTACATTAATTATAGTATGCGTTTTTATATGAAATGCTTTTAGAATTCAACAATAACGAATGATTATGAACTAAACACTTTATCTTGTCATAATGGACTTACGATTTTGCTCTAGATGTTTTTAACTTAAAGTAAGATGTAGTCATTTGTTAAGAAACATCCTAATAATTCCATAATTCATGGTATGTAATGGGTGTTCGGAAGGAAGTTGTAGGAGCAATAATTTGATTTAAACGACTGAAATATTCGTTCTGATACATTTCTCATGGCGACACCAAACCTTCAATTGGACCTAAAGCATGGTTCTCCTTTCTAATAAAGTAGACACATAAAACTATAAATTGAATGTAAATATTCTGAGGAACACGAATGCATTACCAAAAGACGCCGCCTGCTTAATAAAGAAACTGATATAGTTACAACGAATGCTTACAAATGTTTAATCAGTTTTTATAACGTTGATTCAATCATAATTGGTTCTCACTTTCCTATGTCTGAGATTCGTGAGCTTAATTATTTTGGATGCATGCTAGGCTTCATACTGGAGTCAGTTTTAGACGAAACATTATGATACCAAATTGAATATGGAAGGCTGGTCCCAATTCCAGTACTTCAAAGAAAGAGAAGTCTCGTACATAAAAGGTGCACAATGAATAGTCTAGTAATGTTCAAATTGCTATTATATATATTTATGTCTGCATATGTGTGCAAAAGCAAAAGACACATTCTGGCTTAGAATGAGAAGGTGGTAAGTACAAAGTCAATATTTTGAGAACACACGGAAAAACCGTCCGAAAATTAGTCTTTACTTATGGTAAAACAATGTTTCCAACTTCAGTTTGATCAAAATGACAAGTTCAGACTTTCACGACAATAGGCTCTTAAGAAGCGCTACGTGATGCTGATTAATCTCTAGTCTGGCCATCCGACTAGATAATATATTTTATCTATCAAATAGCATAACTGTTTTAAATTTCAGCTAGAGTTTATTCTGGGCTTGATTATCCATGTTTGAGGGTGCAATAGGTAATAATTTTATGAGAAAATAGTAGATTGAGGACTAATTATTGACACGCATGTCCCCATGACTGTTTAGTTGATTAGTTGGATTTGAAGGCAATTCTTATGAGCCTATTTTCATGAAAATCGGAACTTGCTATGTTGACTAAAATGAAGTTGTGAAAGCTTGTTTTTCCATTAGTTAAGAGTAAACTTTAGTCAGTATTTTCTTGTTCTCTCATAATATCGATTGTGTTCTTACGACCTTCTCATTCTAAGCCAGCGAGGTATCGATTAGATCAACTAGCTAATCATAAGAAATGGAAAAGACGTGTATTCGCAAGAATAAACAATGAATTAATTTCAACAGTAATGAAAACGGATACGTTCAAGTAACATTGTAATAAAATTAACTTGAAATCATCAATGTACCAACAACCCTGGGAAATGATTAACAGTTGATACAAAATTTAAAATTCACATTTGCCGTCAAGAAAGACACATGTAGACGACTGTATCATAGAAACTAAATACAATTTAATTTTCAGAAAATTGTTCATACATTTGTATTTTGAAAAGGTCGGTTTCGGTAAGAAAAAAAGTGGTTGAGCATTCGTTTCGAGTGCGGGAGATCCAGGGTTCGATCTCAAGCGACGTTATATCAAAGACATAAAAATGTTACCAGAAATTCTCTTGCTAGACACTCAACTGACAAGTGAAACAGTTACTGGCTTCGCTTTCTCATTCCCCTTGGCGATGGATAACATCTGAAATGAGATGTCGAGAGTGATTAATAAGTTGGAAAAACTTGCTTCATAATCGACCTTAAATAAACAAGTACGAACCAAATTGTCCTAATAAACATATTGACTAAATATTTAACATACCCATTGCAAAATTAAATTAATAAGTTGTCCAAAATCCCTTTTTTATTGGACAAAGAAGTAGGGTAAACCACAGGCACCCGTCATGTTATGCCCCCCCCCCTGTAGACCCCAATACTACCCAGGTACCACCACCAACCCAAAATATACAACCCTAGCACATAGTTTATACATATCACACCAAATAAAATTGTTTTCAACAAAATATATTACACAACATGTGGTATAGTATGAGATGATATAAAGGTCGCTAAGTAGCGGCATCAGACGAGACACTAGTCTAGTTTCAGAAGGCCGTGAGCGCATAATTTTCAGACCAGCTCATCAAGCTTAGTCTCATTTGTCAACCAAATGAGAGTTCTTTGTTATAGTATACTTTTTAATGCACACAATTGAGCGTACTATGAGCGGCGAGTCGTCGAAGGGGCGAAAGAGCTTGCTATCCAGAATATGACCGAGGCTTGTTTACAAATTACCCCAAATTTATCAGGGCTGTTAAACTTTATCCGCTCGTGATTCCCGGCGCACATTGTCATGGACGTTATAACCAATAGAACTAAATAACTACTCACCGTCAGCTGACTCCATAATAATTTCCTACATAATTCACTATGACACATTTCCCGACTGAATAGAATTTTTCAATGAAAGTCCAGCCATTTTAGCGGATGTACTTGGATAAAAGCTCAAGTGTGTGCATTAAAAAGTATACTATGACAAAGAACAATCATTTGGTTGACAAATTAGACTGGGTTTGATGTGCTGGTCCGAAAATTATGCGCTCACGGCCTTCTGAAACTAGACTAATGTCTCGTCTGATGCCGCTTCTTAGCGACCTTTATATCATCTCATACTATACCACATGTTGTGTAATATATTTTGTTGAAAGCAATTTTATTTGGTGTGATATGTATAAACTATGTGCTAGGGTTGTATATTTTGGGTTGGTGGTGGTACCTGGGTAGTATTGGAGTCTACAAGGGGGGGGGGCATAACATGACGGTGCCTGTGGGGTAAACTATAAGGTTAATGACATTGTAAAGTTGGCACGGCAATGTACGAGCTGTACTCGGGCTATTGAAGATTGATCTCAACTCTAAAATACGTGTTAAATGTTTCATAGTTCAATATTCGGAAAGTCATTGTCTCATTGTTATCTCCATTTCATCAAATTAGGCCATACCAAATAGTTTCTTCGTTTAGCGTACGAGTACGGATAGGTTTGGGCATCTTTGAAAAGAAAAACGACGCGTTTGGTAACTATTATATCTTCAAAATCCATTGAGATTTTGCTTTCATTCTTTAGATACGTGTTCACCATCATAACCGTCATATATACAGGAATAGTAGGTACCACGTTAGTTTTCGGTCCGTTCAGAGCTATATTTGGTAGCCGAATAATGATAAAGACAGCAGTCATCATATTCCTTTCAAGGGCTTCGTCCTCGTCTCAGGAAAGCTAGATTGATTTTCGAACTTAGGGTGGACGCTAAACGAAAATATAAATTGGTATGGCCTAATGTATGATTGACAAAATGATTGAAAATAATATCTTACTAAGACATGTGAATTAAATATTGCGGTACACCATGTCGTACATAACATCATATAATAAACAACTTATATGCACTTAAAACGCTTATCACCGCGTATTTGTTCTGAGATAACCTATTCGGGCTGCTGTAAATCAAATACCATAGTTGCGACACAGTTATATTGTATCAGGTCTCTGTATGACCCACAAACGTAGCTATCGGTTCAACTTGTTATTGTAAACGATGACAGCTCGACCGCACAAATATACGTTAACTTAAAAAGTGAACATAGTTTCTGCCATTTGGATATTACAAAGACATATCACGCTGGTACCCGCCAGGTATACCAAATACCAAACACTGGGACCTTACAAATGTTGTAAGACGAAACTTAGACTGAGACTTAAAATTGGTAACCACTGCCATTTCTTTGCAATTAGATTTAGTCATGAGCAATTTAATCTGATTATTTGATATTACCAACTGAACATGTATACCCAATTGTATCAAAATCAGTACATGTATAATAACATGAGATGAAATAGAAGATTTTACAATGTTAAAGTCTATGTTTTAGACTGACAACGTTGGTGAATATGGTCCTGAGTCATGTCAGTTCCATGTTCAAAAACATGTTTGGATCAACTCGCCATTTCACGTTTCTCATTTCAGGGGTTTTCATTATGTTACAAAACTAATATCTGGAAATATTTTTACAAAATCCGATTAGAGCAATCTAAACATGTAGGAATATCGTTCACCGAAATGGTATGAGAATAAATTTTGCAATATTAATGATAACTAGCGAATAAGGTTTGTACATTATGGAAGTCAAATCCACAACAATTCATTTTCGTCGTTTTGCTTCCTGTTATCTCTGCCGAAATATAAGCCTTGATATCATAGTTATACGTTTTGACACAGTTTCCCGGAAAATGCTGCATGGTCTCAACCAAGAAATTAAATCTTCCCGAATATGTAAAATTTCTAGTAAATTATGACTTTTTGGATAAAAAAATCCTTAAAATTACGTCCCCACGAAATGGTCTTTTTCAACAAAACAACGAAAATTTGTCCAATTGAAATTAAATGATTTTACAGTATATATTTTGTACTTAAATACAGAGTTAGCGGTTTGTAAAATGTGTGAAGCATTTCGTGCTCTGTCTTTGATGAATGTTATCTCCCATGTCAATATTATGTCTAGGTTCCACTGAGCATGTTTGCCTCGGCGAGGTATATACTCCCGATTTAATAAATGAGCTTCGGAATGCATCGCAAAAAGGGTCCTCATGGTCTATGGGAAGCTTTGAGGAAGTCATTAGAAAATTTGTGAAATCTCTGTTCCAGAAGCCTCAAAAAGCTAATGTTTTCAAATCGGGAGAAAATCGTAGATGCAAAAAATGCTCAGTGGGACATAGGCTTTTTCACTATAGTTTTACCAGTCGAGCGAACGCGTCCGTCCTACATCTTGCTGTAATATCTGTATGTGACAGTTTTTACTTTTCAATGTCACGCTAACACACAGTGATGGATACTACAATACAACGGTGAGCGTTTCATTTTTTAGTGCAATTTGGAGACTAAATTAATAAATAATATACTTAATTTACGATCCCTACATTTAAAAAAATTCTAACTAAAGTAAACCGCTGCATCTTTGTGGTAGAGTCCGGGGTACTGTTTCATCAACGGACTTAACGAAAATCCTAAACTTACGTTCAAATTTAAATTGTGTATATTTCTTTAACAACTGTAAATTGGGGACATATATTGTTTGTAGACGTTCATTAACAGAATCTTTATTAGTATTGCAGCTCCATTTATCAGTATTTTAAAGCATTAACATTTGATCGTAAGTTTAAGATTTGCGTAAATGCTTTGATAAAACAGTACCCTGATGTTGGTTTTGCGCTCACGCAGTACCACTCTCGCGAAAATGACGGAATAAAGACGGAAGCAATATTTTACTTAACTTCGAGATAGGCGTGATGGGAGAAACCCTTCTCGTCTCTCGTACTGTTGTGGCGATGATTAACATAAGTTTTCGACATGAATGCAAGTGATACAACGTAATTATGTAACTGTATCAACTAAATGAAAACTAACGTTACTATCAAATGTGGCGATATATTGAATCTAGTTGAATCTACTTTCTACAACAGTTCTGAATGTGTACAGTGCTGGCGTAGAGCAGTTTAGTCGCTTTGTCATATTTCCTAAATTTGTTTTTTCTGTGCCCGAAAATGCAGTCTCTTTGAATTCATATTTGTGTCCTGAGTCATGATAACAATTAATCAAAACGAAATAATTAGCGTTTTATTGTAATTTCTGTTTTTAAACTCATGACGCAAACATAATCCCATTACGAGGGTGCGTGACATTGTGCATTCCATTACTCCAAAAAAATCCCCGACTTCTCGATTCACAAAGTCTAAAAATTTCACCAAAAAGCAATGCATATTTTGATGCAAGAATTCCATGCATATGGAAGAGTAAATTGGCCTGTGTCATAAATATGCATGCAAAAATAATTTGATAGAAATAGCAGTATGAAGTTTGCAGTGTGACAGTACGGTGCAACTTTTATCAAGCGACCATCCTAGGGAAGGTCTAAATTTTGTCGCTTAACAGAATAATTGTCGTTTAACACAAATGTTTGAAACATAGAATTAAGTTTTACAAATGTCTGTATTTTGGGCTGTCAGAACTATTTAACTTCAGTCGACAAACATGTACATGTATCCACGTCTCAGCTGTAACCATTGTTTTCTTTGTTGTGACTTTCATTTCCTGCTTTTTCTGCTAATTGTTGTTAAAAGTTTGCAAATTCAGCATAATTGTTTTACTAGCAAACGGTACTACATCTGATTGTTACCTCAAAAAGTCACCAACAAAATAGTAACAAACTGCTCGATATAATCATTCAAAATTAATAGTCATTTTCTGAATGATCATTTCCATGAAGAGCTGTCACTATCCTTTTTGTCGCGACATTTTGTAACCTGCTATTTATGTTAAATGCTACTTTCCATGTCCGTTTTGTTATTATTGTTTTGCAATGGTTGTCTGCAAAATGTACTAGTATTATTGTTCAAATAATTCCGCCACTTTTTTCGTATTGTAAAAGTTCATATAGAGGATATTTCTTGATGTTGGTGTAAGATCGAATTCTATTTTATACTCCTGCATGAGACAGGAACCAGTTTCTGGAACTGTAAAAATATCAAATGTTTTGAAAGCAAATAAAAATGTGTTATATTTCTTTTATAGGGTATAACCATAGTATCATAGTTGGACAAAACAAGTAACACGAATGCTGCAACTGACAGTGAAATCAATGGTGACCTAAACGAAGAACGATCCAATGTTATATATCATCGATAATGAGGAACATCCTCTGAAAGAAGTGATGTCACACAAAGAGCACATACATTCTGACACACTTGCAACAACACCAGACTACACATCCAAAATGCATAATGACATCATAGAAGAAAGGCATTTTGGAAAGTTGACTAAAACGGAACGAAATTATAGAATATGTGACAAGAGCAGGGCTACGACTGGCGAGTCTGATCAGATTCTGTATGAAATTAGAACTGATTGGATTGTGAAAGTAGAACCAGACATTATGGTCAAAGCACATGGTGATAAGTTTCCAAGTGATATAACAGGATCATGTTTCGTACCGTACGATAATTTGGTAGTGACGGACTACTCCAATAAGTCAGTGAAACTCCTAAATACCAAACAGTGTAATCTGAAATCGATTCTTAAATTAAAGAGTGAACCCTGGGCGGTTGCATACAATTCTGACGACGGTCGCATAGCTGTTAGTGTTCCTAAAGAAGGGCAAATTTACATACTATGCATACGATTATCTGGTGAACTAGCCATTGTCAGAACAATTGGAGTAGAAAAACAATGCCGTGGAATAATATGCCAAAATGGATGCCTAATGATATCCTACGGTCACTATAAGTTAGATGTGGTCGGTAAGATACAAGTAGTCGATTCCAATGGAGTGGTTTTAAGGACGATTGACAGAGACACGGCTGGTAAGCCAATGTTCGAGTACCCGTCGCACCTAGCACTGAATCAGAACCAAAGTAAACTATATGTTACAGATTTCAAAACAGCCAAAGTCATTGCCTTTAACATTGACCCTACTGTGTCCAACAACCTTACAGAACAGAACGCCGTCCAAAATGACTTAAACCGCCTCCAAGATCCGCGTGGTATAGTAGTTGACACTAGTGGTAATATATTTGTTTGTGACTATACCACCGGTAGTGTTTATATCTTCAATGACAAGATAGAACAGGTCAAGGTTTTGGTTGGACGAGATCACGGTATAGTGAACCCTAGAAGTATTACCTACGATACGAAACATGACAAACTATATGTGGGGATGTTTTATAACAGATTTGTACGCGTGTTTGAAATTCAACACTCAAAATGGAACTATGAAAACGACGCATTCATTGCGTAATGGATGCCCAGGTTAGGTCAACTTTTAAAAAGTTGTGTGTACGTGTGTTTCATTGGTCCATTTTGGTGAAACTGACGTGACGTGTGACGTCGTCATGTTTCCTAGCGAATGTGAAAGCATCACAGAATAGGGTGAAAAATGAAAAACTGGAATGTGTGGCGAGTTGATAGTGTGGACTACATTTAAAGGTGAATTCCTTAATGTATCATCTTTAATTGTTGAGATCTTGAGAAAACATTATGACGTCTTTATTTACAAAATACCGACGTCATACTAATAAACAAATCATTTTTACAGATGCAAATATAATAAAAAAGATATCTAAAATAAAATCTGATTGTTTTATAATGGAATCAAAATTTGAAATGCCCTCACTAATCTGTATGATTTGTTGTTTCAGTATTATATTAAATAAGAATTTTATTACCCACCAAATTGTAAAATAAATTTTGAAACACCCTGTACAACCTATTCAAATGTGGACATTTCAAACTTTGTGATTGTTGAGTGGTTATTGTTAATACGTTAAAACTTACAAATGTATATGACCCTATAAATCTACAAGATTCTTCAAGTATCACAAATTGTAAACTTTACAGGTATATATACAGATCTACATGCATGTTGAAGATTCGTGAATGCAACTGAGGGACCTTATTCACCAACATTACATTAAGTTGTCAAATTTCTATTCACTCTCATGTTGTTATAAATGTACTGATGTTGATAGAAAAGGGTATACATGCTCAATTGGTAACAACTAATAATCTGATAAAATTTCACATGATTAAAATCTAATTGAAACGAAGTGGCAGTGATTATAAATGTTGTCAATTATAAGCCTACAATGTCTTTTTAGTCTTATAATGTTGGTAAATACGGCTCCTGAAGAAGAAGATCACCAGACCATCAAACAGTGACCGGAAGTTACATTGGTTTTTAATAACAATAAGTCATAAAAGTTGACCGTATGTCAATGATCAAATTACGTACTGTGTTAAACAATGCTGCACAATGTTATTGATATTTTGCCACTTGTTTCCACAGGTAACTGTATGGTTGATGAAGACCAAAACGGAATAAAAAAAAGTTTCAATACATCGCATAACCTAGTTTTTGTAAACCCATAGCCTTATTTATAGAAAGTTGATACGCATAAAGCGGTTTTTATGAAAAGGAAAATACACCACAGTGACTGGCTAGTCAATTTCTGTTACGAATGGCCTTAAAATAAAAAAAATATATATACTAGTATATTACAATTTTGTTCTCGTTTTGTTTTCGTTATCAATGATACTGCAACCTGTACTTGTTTAAGGGTATGAACGAAAGTAGGTTTTAGTGCAATAGATAGGTTATGTTTTATCTTTGCGGTGACATGTCGATATCTAGTAGAACACGGTAGTTATACAATAATAATTATTGCTGGTAATAATACGGGTAGACAATTCATATCTGTCACTGTATATGCCTGTACGAGTTAATGTTCTTGTTTTGTGATATAATTTCTATCAATTATTACTTGAGGGGAAACGAGTTCTAATGAAAAGTGTATGTTTGTTGAGCAGCATTTGATTTTCAGTCATCTACTGGTCTTCGGAGCAGATAGTCCATTTCACTATATCAGATTTTCTTCCCCATTTTAGGATCAAATGAATGTTAACTTAAATGACAAAAGAGTTGAGTGATAACGAAACTAACACATCTAGTGAGCTAGCCCCATGTATGATCGTCTAAGGTAGCAGTTGTGTGCGTGGATTCTTTGTAACGACCAGCGTATGTAGAGTTTTGTTAAAAAGTAATCTGGGCGCCTCTGATCTGTAAAAATTCTCGGTAAACCGTTCACAATGACCACTGTTTGATTATTCAAAATGTACTTTGAATTAAGGCGCTGCCTGTTTTGTGAATTTATCTGAAACATCTATGAAAATGCTCAGCTGTATCAACTATTACAATTCTTATTTTGTACGCTTAGTCATGCACGCTAACACCAAATCCATGAATAAATGTAAATTAATAACACTTGTAAACAACTGCAACCACCCACGTATGCATACGAACAAAAGGAACAACACACTATTACAATAATTGTCAAAAACACTGATATTTAATTGTTAAAAATTTAGCCGCAGGTACCCCGGTCAACGTATAATGTGGCCGAACTTGTCCGGGTTTTACACATGTCAAGATGACAACGATACTCATTGTGGTCGTAATTATTAAAACTCTGTATCACACTTTTTTTAACCAGATAGTTAATTAAACTCAAAGGCAAATTTACTCACGCATTTGACCTTCAAGCGTTTTTATTTCGCGTGAATACTAGATATAAACTCGCTATTATCAGCGTTATAAGTGAGTGGTGTCTGTTCCTTTTCTTTCGTTGCTTGTATATTGCCTGGTGTTACATTTTCTGCTTTTTAAGTTTACATTTTCCCCATACCATTATTACTGAACTGCCCGGATAACAATCTAAACGTTTGACCACCGTTTAGGGATAATAAAGACATAGTTATATTATAGTTCATCAGTAAGAAAAGCAACTGAGGTTACTACGATAATTAGAACACTACCTACTTACGGTCTGATGATAAAAACCTACAAGGCCATATTCCCGAGGGGTGTCCGGACTTAACATCACAAGGCTAACACATGGTGTATTATCCTCGCCACACAATGACTAATTATTTGTAATTATATACATACATTACGTTTGTTTTGTTTAAACTACTTTAACACCTTTGCTAATTTTTTATTTTTTTGCTTTTTGATGTTTATGCGCAAGGTATCTTTGCACCGTCCCTTCTAGGCATTGTCCGCGCTGTTACGTAGGCGAAACATGTAGCCGCTTGACAATCCTCATTATTTCTTAGAAGTTTACGAACAGAAAATCTAGGGTGGGCGTTAGGTGTATGAAAAGGTCAATGTCGCAGTTACAGTATATAAAAGAAAATTTACACTTTAATACGTAAACATTAACGATTGTGTTATCGTGAGTCCGAAGTGGAAATTTATTATTTGATTATTTGATTCTCCATCCGAATAATTTGAAAGGATTGTCTGCCGCCTATCACGGTAAATTACCCATTGTGTTTTATATTATGTGATCGGCAGTGTTTTTACTTTTGATTATTGCTAAATAATTAGTAAATGAACTTTCGTTATTCCGTTCATTTTGTCTATTATATCTCTGGCCTAGAATGAGAAGATCGTAAGTACCGCTGACAAACAACCTTATAAGACTCATACATATTTGTAATTTGCATTTTAAGGCGCTTCTTATGAGCCTATTTTTACGAATATCGGAACTTGACATGTTGACCAAATTGAAGTCCAAAAAAGGTTTTTTCCGTTAGTACATTACACAGAACTATTTCTTCATTTATGACTAGCTGTATGTTTTGTGCAAATACTGACTGAGTCTTTCGGCCTTTGAACAGTTGATGCATGCGCTTTCAGTTGTTAAGTTTACTTTCTCGTATATTTGGGGGTTAGCAATTATGCCGTATAAATGTGGTATGTGCATTTTCGTGTTCCGTGTTCGGCTGTTTAAGTTGAAGCCTGCCTCCCTGTCTGATTTTCTTCTATTCTTTCAAGCCATAACAATGCACAGACATATAAACCATTGGGTAATAACAAAATCAGCTATATTACTATACGTCCTTTCTATTATGAGTGATATACACCTGATATTTGAAACACTATCGGTGTCTCTGGAACGAACACACCTCCAGAGTCTGCATTATCTGCATCACTGAATTATACTTTGGGATGGGCTCTTATTTTACTTACTTTTTAGTCCCTTCGCTCCGCTTGAGGAGCATAGAATATTGACAAATGACATATATATGACTCTTTTGCCTGAAGTTCGTTCCATATAGTTTCAGGAATTAACACTTTCTTTGATTTCTGCCACGACATTTCTTGGTGTAACATGGTTGTCCTCTTTTCCGTCTACTTTAATGGTTCCATTTTAGAGCCTTGATAGGTTCTTGGTTGTTGATGTTCAAAAGGTCTTTGTTGCAAATTTTGTATGACCAATTTATATTTAGTATTATTCTTAGACAGTAGTTGGTGAAACTTTAAAGTGTAGTTAACAAATTGGTTGATCTCCATGTTTCTGATCCGTATAAGAGCGCTGATTAATTTGGAGCAGAATAACTTATTTTTTTGTTTTTCTTGATAGGTTGTTGGAAGTCCATATGTTTCTCAAAATATTGAATATTACTCTAGCTTTGTTGATTCTAGCTTTTACGTCGGCATTAATTCCACCTTGATTGTCCTAGATAGGTAACTTCGTCTAAGGTTTTATTTTCAATTTTAATTAGCTGGATGTTGCTGCATTTAACTTTCATAACTTTAATGGTTATGTTTGGTTTAAGTCCAACTTTGATTGAATATGTTGTCAGTAGTGATGTTTTGCTGCATGTGTTGTTATATGCTGGACAGAAGGGATATGTCATCAGCAAAGTCTAAGTCATCTAGCTGTTCCCATAAAATACACTGTATTTCATTCATTTTGTCTTGTGTACATTGTCTCATGATCCAGTCTATGGTAAGTAAAAAGAGGAAAAAATTAATATGAAAATAGACAGCATTGCTTCACTCTTGTGGTAACCTGAAAGGTGTCTGACAATCTTCCTTCATGTAGTACTCTACATGTCATGTTGTTATAGGACTTGCGGATGATGATCTTTCCTAGAAGTCAATGGTGCTCCATTAGCTGCCATAATGACTCTCTGTCTAAACTATCAAATGCCGTCTCAAATTCAATAAAATTCAGATATACATTCGTTCTTCATTCTATTTATTGGTCAATAATGATTCTTAGAGTTGCAATTTGGTCAGTGCATCTTCTATCTTTTCTGAAACATGCTTGTTGGTCTCTCAGTTTTGAGTCTACAGATTGTTGCAGTCGCTTAAGAATAATACTGTTTAGACATTTTCCTACCACTGAAACTAGTGTTATGCTTCTGTACTTTTTTCTTTGGGATCTTGCTGATATGTCCCTCGATCCATTCTTGAGACATGGTTGCATTTTCCCAGATGTCGCCTCACATATGGAATATCCGGTCGCGAGGATGAATAAATTAATACAAACAAATACTCAGCTGTTTTATGTGACCATATGTGCTATGGGGACAGGGTGGCAATTTTGTAATAGTGATTCAGGTACATTTGCCAGGTCAACAGTTCACGAGTCTGTCTTTATACCCGAGGACAAGCATTTATACTGCTCTAATTACTGTATACAGGTTATATGATCGACATGTTTACCGTACAGAGATGAATCATGTCCTAAGTGATATTGTATCGCGTCGGATGGTGCATCATTTAAAATTGTTACTTGTATAGACACAAGCGTACCCATGAGTCGCAAACTTGAATACTTCACTGTATCGCTGGCTTCGAATGGGAAGGTCGTAAATACTACTTACAACATTATAAGACTTCTTATGAGCCTATGTTGAACTTCGTGAAATTCGGAACTTGCATGTTTACCAAACTGAAGTTATAAATGCTTGTTTTACCACATGTAAAGTATAATTTTCGGACAGTTTTCTCAAAGTGTCGATTACCTTCTCATTCTAAGCCAGTGATATGTATACATGTAAAGACTACTGCTAGATTTATTTCGAGAGTCATGTCAAATCAACAATAAATGTCAAGGGTACCACAAAAACGGTTCGAAAGAAGCCTTGATCAATATCGGTTTGTTGCTTTTATTTATGCTCCCCACCGGATATTCCTTTTGGGCGTGACCCCCTGTAGAGTTTAGTCATTTTAGGTATAGGGCATGTTCTTGTTCCAGAGACAACACAGGTTCTTTTACATGCTTGGTAAATAGCAACCATACATCGGACTTGCGTCTTACCCTGAAGACTTTTAGTAATTTAGGTGATCAGCCCGGGATTCGAACACACGACCCCGATATCAGAAGTGTCGGGCTCTACCAACTGAGCTAAGCGGGCTGACAACGGCTAAATGCAAATAGGTAAAGTAATGCGAGAGGTGTTCAACTTATTTATGAACAGAAAATGAACATCGATATTTTGTTACTCTAACTATGAAATTGAATAAAAACTTTTATATTGTGTAAAGTAGTGTATCAAGAAGTATATATAACAATTGTAAATTGACAATACGTTACGGTTAAATCATAATAGACATTAGTGTAGAGAGTGTTGTTATTTGCGTTTTGAAGGTCCAAAACACGTAATTATTACGTTTACATTTTCCTTCTTTAATCGTTGTTTTCGTATCAACCTGATGGAAAATTATATTGTTAAAGCATGAGAAGACTTCGGCATCCACTGTTTGGTTATAATATATATCAAAGTTATATTCTTAAGTTTTTTTATTTGGCGTTGTTTATGGTGATTTGAAGCTGAATCCGGACGAAACACTATGTTCTTGGAACAGTCAATAGGAACGATACGTAACACTTTTTTGTTGAAAACATGATTTGAAACGGTTCGTACATAGACCACAGCTTTCAATTTCGTCAATTTGATATTGATTTTGGTGTGCGTATTTCCATAACAACAAACCCAATGCCTTTCCATGAAAACGGCCGCGAACACACAATGCTGGACAAACATGAACTTCTCCCTATCCCTGTGACCTTTTTCTAAAATAGCATACCATAATCTATCATAACATTTTTTTAAGATTAAGCATTGCTTCCCTATAATAAAACAATTTTTCCACATATTGTTGTTTATTTCTCATTTCTAGTGTCCAAGACTTTTGGCTGCGAGACATGTTTTTCTTGATTTTCAGCGTAGGAACTTCGCATTTTCCCAGAATTATGCATTAAACTGTTTCGAAATAATGTCACTGATAGTTTCTATGGACACTCCCATCTGTGGTACTAATCCACGTTTTGCTAATGGATTCATCATAGATATCATAAAATCAAGTTAACTTTATAGTGTAGGTTTTGCCAATGTTGGGCAATTTTCAATTTTTGGTGCCATTTCACAATTTCTGGAAACAGAACTTTAATAACGCATCTTACCACAAATATTACTGATGTTCTCATAAAAATGCAAAATAAAAAATTACCAACACTTTCTTGATGCTTATAAAAGTGCCATTTTGCCTTAAAAACAGGAAAAACAGCATCATCTACTAAATTGTTGTTTTAAGCTTTAACCAAATGAAATATACAATGTATGATGATTATATGTTCAACTTAAAACATTTTCTCGCATGGTTTAAAAAAGATATTTCAATTATTTTCATTCTATTTTGCACAATCGGTGTTCATGTTTTGTTCATAAATAAGTTGAACACCTCTCGTATGTGTACAATAATAGCAGCAATGTCGATCTATAGTAAATTCATTTCAGATGCGACTGTGGTACATCAGTGTGGTGTTGATGTGGCTCCATGTAGCAGATTGCCAGTAAGTAACTTTAATAATAATCAGTGTGGGGAATCACGTGACTAAAATGGTACGCAGCACTATGAAATAGATCGCGAAAATCTGAATATTTGGATAGTTTTTCGATTCTTGGTAAGTACTCCTTGATTATGTTTACTAGTTATATAGTGCAGGCTATGCGAAATTCAACGCGCTTTCTAATGGTACACGTGTCATTCCTGTACTCTCTCTGGTTTCTGAGATACCTTCGAGGTTTTAAGGCGAACCAGGGACATATTTTGCCAATATGTTTAGATAAATTACACAAAAACCGTGTTTAATGGGAATATATTAGACCATGTTCAGGTGTCAGTACTTTATTGTATTCGGAAAAGAGTTTTTGTTGCAAACCAGTTACTCTTTCATACTTTATTTGTATTTTAATGCGTTATTTTGCTAAAAATGACAATTTATTGAAATGGTACACTCCACGGAACAACAATGTTGCGATACAAACCACGGATCATTTTAAACTTGTATTTTAGAGCAAGTAACTTTTTTTCTCCATCATCGTTTTTTGTTTAGTATATTTTATTATGCTTATTTTTAGTTGCCTAATAATAGTATTCATCTATTCTTTTACAGAAATAACAGGATCAAAGAAACATGGTGCAGAGAGAATTGGAATCGAAACTGATCTGAATCAATTGAAGAAATTAGAATGAGTCGTGTTTTAGTACAAAATATAAAAAATGTTACGATTTTGTATTCTGTATTGACCATTACATCAAATTAAAGGATTTTTCCAAAAATGTAAACGCTGTCATTTCGATCAGAACAGATAAACCTAATTTGAGCTTTTTAATCTTTTTTTAAATGCGACACTGATATAAGTTGTCCTTTACCAGGATAATATTTCATTTGTATACAATGTATATGGTCTTGAATATCAACCTAATGTCGACATTTTGGGTAAAAATGTCTAAGATCGGGCAAGTATTAATGAACTTGTATCGATACCAAGTCATTAATTCTTTAAATGAATGCCACAGGGTGTAACGGTTAATTAAAACATATAATGGACTTTCAATTCTAAATTATGTAAAATAGGTAGCATATCAAGGGTCTGCAACACCACTGCAACAAAACAAGGCGATGCGACTTCTTCGAATTTCTAATTAATGTGTGACTTTCATTTTCTGGAGTTATGTCTTTGTTGCGCAGTATTTTTTTAAACACATATTTGTCGACTTTTATTACTTACCCTCTCCAGTAGCTCAGTGGATGCGTTGCCCGGTGACACTGGCTCAAATCCGAGTGGAGGCAATCGCATGCATGTCATATTTTAGCAGAAAGGTAACGGACAAATGCTCGACATTTTTGCTACCAAAACAATTAATTCATTTTTATCTGTGTCATATGAATTTAAAAACTAATTTTGGCTTCCTTTTAAAAAATAAACTCCACTCCCACTAACGAGTTTTTAAATCGTTAGGCCAGAGACCCGTGAGTTGTACATTGATTCTGACACCATTTGCTCTGTCATACATTGAAGAGTTGTTCATAATGTTCTACTTCAGTATTAAATTTGTCTTCGACTAGATTTATTTGTGATGTTACATTATCAACTGTTTTACATGTATACTAATATAATAAATGCTATCGAAGAATCATTTTGATTTTGTCAATATAAATGTTTGTTTTCTGGTTAAAATCTTTGTGAGTATTTCGACATTGAACTATATTTTCGGCTGGCATTTTAATGCGATTACACAGCAGATACATTAACTATTAGTTCGTTGATACTTGTTCAGATGGGCATTGTATACCTTTATGTACGCTCATAATCACAAATGAAGAGAAAAAAATACATTACATCGCCATTTTTTCTTTTTTCTTATCGAATTAGATAGTGCATCAAATCAACTATCTAATAAGGAAGAGCGATGGTCGATTATATAAGTACAACATGTCAATGAAGTAAATGGACAACAAACTATTATAGATGGGTGTTGCATTTAATAATAAAAATAAAAAAGCACAGTGATTGTGGAAAAAAAATAATTAAAATACACAATTGCAATGAAATAACACTAAAATCACATGTAAATTACCGTCCTGCATGGATTAATGTAACATTATATTGGATTCCATTCCCGTCCAACTATGCAATCTTCAAACTACACGAATAAAAGCTATGTCTCTGCTTGATTAGATAGTACATTGCACTGTTTTAAGATTCATTCCACATTCGTTCTGGTGATAGTGTGTCTAAATTTTCTTTTATTTTATTTGACCCGTGACGTGTTCCCTTCATTCGTCTGAGCCTAGCTTCTCGACAACGTCTTGCTGTAACTTCTGTATAAGAATAAAGGAAACCTAATTAAACAACTGAAAACAATTGTAATCAATCAATATTCTGAACCAATGTTCCAAAATGCGGACCAAATTTTGTTCTAAAATGTACAGGACTGGTTTAAAACTGATCCGTGGTTAGTATCACAAATATGTTATTCCGTGGAGAGTATCATTTCAATAATTTGACATTTTTACAAGAAATCCCTTAAAATCACCAATAAAGGACGTTATCAGGCACTGTATTTCAACGAGAAGCCTTTTCCGAATACAATAAAGCACATGCACCTGACCGTGGCATAATAAATTGCCTTTAAATACAGTTTTTTGTGTAGTTTATACACAGTAATGTAGACTTGTTGACAAAATATGTCCCTGGTTCGCCTTAAAACCTCGAATGTATCTCAGAAACCAGAGAGAGTACAGGAATGACACGTGTACCATTAGAAAGCGCGTTAAATTTCGCATAGCCTGCACTATATAACTAGTAAACATAATCAAGGAGTACTTACCAAGAATCGAAAAACTATCCAAATATCGAGATTTTCGCCTTCTATTTCATAGTGCTGCGTACCATTTTAGTCACGTGATTCCCCACACTGATAATAATAATAGAAATAATAATAATAATGACTTTATTTACAGTGGACAACACATTTGGTTCTAGACTTATTTTCGATATGGTCAACACCAACATGGAATATATTTTATTCAGACATTTACAAGAATACATAATATGCACATAAAGTTACGATGACAATATTCACATCAATACAGAATAATAAAATAAATATTGAATTTTCTACCATTCGTTTTCATATTGGCACCTAAATCCTATGTTTAGGTGTTTATCAGGTCCTGGTGTTTTGTAGAGTAAACTCTAAAACAGTATTATGTTGATAATATTTTTTGCAATTATTCTTAAATTAATAATATTATGAACAAAACTTAATAACTTAACCTATTAATTTTTGTTCTCAAAATGACTTAGTCTAGTTCCTCTATGTTATTACGTCTTTTATTTTATTTTGTTGCATACTTAAATAGGATATCTAAGCCGGGCAGTTATGTTGTATTGTGTCCACAAGAAGTAGTCTTGGGAAGTAAATATACAATATATTTCAAACTTCTTCGACCAGTAGCGTATGAGACAGTGACTGCCACTATAGTATACCTGAACTATACTACAGATGGAAAAGGCGTCAACAATACGATAGCTACTGGAAGTTTGTCCTTACCATCGGGTGAGTAGAAATCTTGATATAATTGATTCTGTTGGATCTTCACTTGCAATATAATTATCTTATGTTTTGTAGTAGCGGATTGCATAGTTTAGTAATCATATCGTATGTTTTGTAAAAGGAAAATAAGATATAACTTTTCTGTGCCTGACAAGACCAATATTTTCTGACATGACCATCGTTAGATTTAATGGTAACTGTTGCCATGGTGATGCTTGGGTGCGTTAGCAGATCAGTCAAAGAATTCGATGGCTTAGAATTAGAAGGTCGTAAGTGCCACTTACGACCTTTTAAGATTCATACATATTGAGAATAAGAATCACAAGGCGCTTCTTATGAGCCCATTTTCATAAAAATCTGAACTTGTCATGTTGACCAAAATGAAATTGTAAAAGTTTGTTTTACCAAAAGTAAAGAGAAAATGTCAGACAGTTTTTCCGTGTTTTCTCAAAATATCGATTTGGTAGTTACGACCTTCTAATTCTAAGCCATCGAATTAGGTATATCATAAGTCAAACGTTTTAGTCCTGTAAATTGGGCAACATCATAATACATGAAAGGATTTATATAATTTAGAACCTGCTCCGGCAATGATGTGTACACTAACCCTATGAATGCTCATCTCCCCCGTTATCCGAAGAATAATCTCTAGTGTCCATTAAACAAATAGGTATAATTATCCACAAAAAAACATGATTCAATCACGGATTCTATCAAGGCATTTCACCAATGATCAGTCTTGTCTGTTTGATATGCTTGCTGTTTTGTGATGTTATTTCCTTAAATGTTGTTTGCGTATCACTAAGGCCGAAGAGACAGTTAACTATGTGTTATTCAAATTACAGTTGATCAACGTTAGCTTGTGTAAGAACTAAGAACGAAGCAATTTAGTTTAATTTTCCATTGTTGTAGGTACGCTTGATGGAGTTATTGAACTTGATGTAAGTACTCATATTCATATTATACAAAAATTGTACATTTCATAAAATACAAAAAAATATTAGCCATAAATATTAGTTTCAATTGCACTATTATAGTAAAGTTATCGGAAAAGATAATGAGGACATTAGACAGGGAAGACAGAACTCAACCAACCAAATACAGAAAACAGTAACAACACATTTCACGGAGCAACGTCCACACACAACCAAAATAAATTATTAAAAGTCCTCGTCGAAACAATGCATGGTGACACAATTTCACAAAAAGAACATGATCTCAAATGAATGAATGAAACGCAGCTAAGACCCGACCTAGTTCCCCAAGTGTCCGCTGCAGGATGACCTAGTTTAACAAAGATATGCCAAAAACGGTGACCCTAGGCTGGCATTGATGTATTAGAACAAAGCTGCGTCTAGTTTTGATACTAAACTTCGTATTACAAATATTGTTCTTCAAACGGCCATATCATCACCGAATATTTCATTTACGCCACCAAAACCATTGGTCATGTTTCCGTAAGGCCTTATGTTCCATCACATGAAGACCTTAAATTGCCGAATATATTGAGGACTTTTGTGTTTTATTGGTGTAGCGATGCAAAAGTCGTTCCATGTTCCGTGTCGCCATGTAAAAGAACTATCTTTAAGACCCCATGTGTGTTATGTTTTGTCACTTTATTTTTGTATTAACTGACTTTTAAATTTTGTCACAATGCCTTCCCCTCTGTCATGCACTGGTTGGTTGTGGCTGGGATAAGTCCTTGTTTGTTTGCTTTTTCTCCAGCTTTGTTAGACATTTCTCATTCTCAAACTCGAAACTCTCAGCTCAAACTTGAAACACAGCTTTTGTAGAATTATTCATCAAATTCATCACATCACCAACTTGTAGCAAAATATCTAATTAAGTCAATAAACAACCAATTCATATGTTTCCATTCATTAATAAAGAAGTTACAGAAGTTTGTGTAAACAAGAAATGCTCCAAATGTAGTATGAAGTATGAGTTGGAGCATGGAGTACGTCTCCAATGTTTATAATCACTTGACCAGAAACGTCAATTTAAATTACTTACTGTATTATCATCGACAGGTGCCGAAGATACTCAACAATCCGTATTACATGGTGTTCGATGTTAACATCAAAGGAACTGGTGTATTGAACTTTGAGAACTCTACCACAGTGAGAGCCGGTAGATCTGGGAGTGAGAAGGATGAATATCTCTTTATACAGACCGACAAAGCTTTGTACAAGCCAGGACAAGAAGGTATGTACCTGGTCCTAATCTCCTGAAGCATCTCAAGTAGAATTGTCATCTCAAATTGAGATTTTTCTCAAATCAAATGTCTGAATTTGAGATTCTAGTACAACAACGGGTCCAAGCTCTCTAACTTTTCTGTTAGAAAACTAAGAATAGTGCCAAAATATGTGTTGTGATGCAAATTTTGAGTTCAGTCTCCCCATCAAATTAAATGACACATGACAAAACATGCGATGAGATGTTAAGGAGGATCGGGCCCTGGACACCAACTGAGTTTATTTGCTTATTGGTTTATTCGGATTTAGTGTAGCTTTATTGATCAATTTTCATTTATTTATACGGCGTCGGATTCAGCTAACCATGAACAGAAATATTTATGCCGAGCATAGCCTTTTTTGCCAGTTAGTTTTAGCTGAAATATGGTATGCGTATGAGTCCCTCCAATTGGATTTGAACTCGGGTAGCTGAATTAGGCGACAAGCGCTATAATCACTGAGCTACGATATGTAATGATTAACACAATAACATATCAATCCAAAGATTGATGTCTTCAGCTAATCGGCTCATTAAATGCACAGGTTACAGTATCATTGAAAAAGAAATTTAAAAAATGAAATTGATAAAAATTGGGGGAAATTAGTTTTTCTCGAAATTTAGGTTCTCATAAGATATTGACAAATATAAATTTTACAAATTATTGTCGTTTTACTCTTTTTCAATGATACAGTTAAATGCGCATATTGTGTTGACTTGTACCAACACGCAGTTACATGCATGTCCCCTAATGAATTTTTTGTTTGACTTTCAGTGAAATATCGCGTGTTTCTCATGGACAAAGATATGAAACCGAAAGCAGACATTTTTGACGTCACAATCTATGTAAGTATGTCAAGTCTAAACATATATCTTTCCATTATGTACATCATATTTACTATAAACAATAACATGTAACGTTACACGTACATGCATTACAATTACAACACATGAAAGGATAAGAATGGAAGAATAAGTCTCATTAAGTATTTCATACCTCATGAACGTATATGTCTGCATTTGTATCAGAAGTAACTCTTAGTAAGACTAACAGCTGGAAGAAGAATGTATTTTAGAGACTTAATTTCCATCTTTACACCCTCCTCCGTAATAAAAGAGTTGAAACGTTTCCGTGGTAAATTCACTACGCTCAACACGATATCTAGCATACAGATGGTACTTAGCATACAGCTGTCTATATACACGTACGAAATTCGAGCGGAAGTCAGAAATTCTTGTATTTACATATCTTTTACAGAGTTTGAACAAAACAAATTGTACACTCTTTCACAATAACGTAAAGGAACATTGTCAGTATTATGACCAATAACTAAATATGACTTCAGTTAAAACTGATATACATGTATATTGTATTTTGTTAACTCGAAGGATGCAAATGGAAACACGATACAACTTGACCATGGAGTGAACAGTTTGTTTGGTACTTCTGGTGAGCTTCAGTTGTCAGATCAACCAGTATTGGGGATGTGGAGAATTGAGGCTAAATGCAGGGTATGTGGATAAAGTATTAACTTTATACAATGAGAGTAATAAAATAACTCAACTACGAGTGCTAAGCATTATGTCTGCGCGTCTACTTAACTGAGCAAGAATGCCACAGACGGCTCCACTAAATACATGGACATTATTGGCATGTGTGTGCGTGATTAAGTACCGGCGAAAGTCAAGTCAATGTATTGGGCGACCATCAGATTGATGGTAACATTATACTTTTGTGCAATAATCGTTATGGGTATAAGTATACATGCCTGTGTGTACGCTTGTCCGAACTTTGAAAGTTGAAATGATGTTACTTTTGTTTATGCACGATTTGTAAAGACATTTCGTGTTGTCCATCCTTATTTGCCATTCATTCTCAAGTTTATATTGACATAAGTGTTATTCACTTATTTCATTACACGAAACTTGTCTCCTTTCTTGTTTTAGGAAAAAGATGAGACACAGAATTTAAACTTTGAAGTGAAAAACTATGGTAATATAAAATGATTTTGTATTTGTCCACTTTATATGTGTCAAAGGAACTGCAATTTAGCACGATAATATTGTTTGGAGACATAATGTATGTATACGCATATGCCATTTTTTTAAGAAATGGACGTATTTCCATCAGATTCCATCAGAAATTAGACTACTTATTCGAACGCGTATCGCTTGCTTAGAATGAGACAGTCGTAAGTACTATTTACTACCTTTTAAGACTGTAGAATCAGCATATCGAAATGCTTCTTATGAGCCTATTATCATGACAATCGTGCATTGTTATATTGACCAAACTGAAGTTGAAACAGCCTTTTTTTACCCAGTAAAGAGTTTTTTTTCTTTTTTCCCAAAATATCGATATTGTACTTACGACCTTCCCTTTCTAAGCCAGCGATGTATATACTATTTACAATATTTATACCAGACACTCATATAACGACTTCATATGTTCTGTATTCGATGTCCTGAATGTTGAACTATAATCAGCAATGCTACCACAATTTGGGACTTGCTTGCTGTATGACTGTGTAGGCCTAATCCACTCGCGTTGTTCTTTTACATTTTTTTAGTTCTGCCATTGTTTGAAGTCGATGTAGAGCTGCCACCGTTTGGTACCGTGGCCAATCCACAATTGAAAGGAAAAGTCACTGCAAAGTAGGTTTCCTAGCTTATTCTGTTAATGTCAATGAAACAGGTCTCGGCATCAATCACCAATACAGTATAATTTAATTGGCATATTCGGCAAACAATTTGCATTTGGTCAATTACAACCCCCCCCCCCCACCAAAAAAAACTATAACAAAGACATAATAAATTTAAATACACATTTTAATGAATATCAAATATTCACATCCAACATACACCAATACAGCAGCAAAAAAATTAATTTAATTTCAACTTACGATGAAGGAACAGCCAAACGTTTCTGGGTACCATTTTATCCCATTAGCATGAATTCTTTAATATATTTAGCTGCTTTTACTTCCAAATATTTATATTTCGTAGACATAAGATAGAACAATACCTTCAGTTTATCATTATACCCCCACTACCATAGGTAGAGGGGGCTATATAGGAGTCACTTTGTCCGTCGGTCTGTCGGTCTGTCTGTCGGTCTGTCGGTCTGTCTTAAAAGCTTGTCCAGGCTGTAACTTACCCATACATAGAAGGATTTTAAAATAACTTGCCACAATTGTTCACCATCATGAGGTGGTGTGTCATGCGCAACAATCACATCAATATCTCTAAGGTCAAGGTCACACTTTGAGTTGAAAGGTAAAAAATGGCCATAATTTAGCTTGTCCGGACAATAACTTTGTCATCTATTGTGGGGTTTTAATATAACTTGGCACAATTGTTCACCATCATGAGGCGGTGCGTCATGCGCAAAAATCACATCAATATGTCAAAGGTCAAGGTCACACTTGGAGTTGTAAGGTCAGAAATGGCCATAATTTAGCTTGTCCGGACAATAAATTTGTCATCTATTGTGGGATTTTAAAATAACTTGCCACAATTGTTCACTATCATTAGGCGGTGTGTCATGCGCAACAATCACATCAATATCTCAAAGGTCAAGGTCACACTTGGAGTTGTAAGGTCAAAAATGGCCATAATTTAGCTTGTCCGGACAATAACTTTGTCATCTATTGTGGGATTTTAATATAACTTGGCACAATTGTTCACCATCATGAGGTGGTGTGTCGTGCGCAAAAATCACATCAATATGTCAAAGGTCAAGGTCACACTTGGAGTTGTAAGGTCAGAAATGGCCATAATTTAGCTTGTTTAGCTAGCCTGGAGTGTAACTATGTCTTTTATTGTGGGATTTGAAAAAAAATAGGCACAAATGCTCAGTACTTCATAAGCAACCCCAGTTTCCTTTCTCAAAGGTCAAGTTCACAGTTGAAGATCAAAAGTCATATTGAAGTTTGTATGGATCATTCTTCTTTATGCATGATTGGATTTGATGTAACTTGACAGACATCGCGAATCATCGTCGGACCAAACGGTCCTGTTGGACATTTAGACAATGGTCTGATGGTTGCAATCGTTTCTCTCTGACCAATATCCGACAGTTGTTGTGGCGCTGACGATCGAAATTTACCCTGTATCGCGCAGTTGCGGCGCCCATGTTGTTTTCGGTACATTTGAAATACTCGTTCGTTAACAGGGTGTTTTATTCTGTACCATACTGGATTTTTACCGGGAATAAAGTTACACTCGAGATTGAAACTTCATGTTCATATGTTGAAGGAACATTGTTAACTTTAATGGTTTGGTCCTTTAACATACATTAAAATACACCCAGGGGATTAAACCATTCATAAACTCTCCATTATTTTTCAGGAATGGAAAGTTGTCTTAACAATAACTCTCCATTATTTCGTATACACATTAAATTAAATGTGTATACGAAATAATGGAGAGTTATTGTTAAGACAACTCTCTATGCCTGAAAAACATAACACACAGTCCTATGTAGTGTTAACAAAAATGGAGAGTTATTTTTATTAAATGTGTTAACAGGCAATGGAGAATTGTTGTAAATAATGTATAATTCGATGGCTTAGAACCAGAAGGTCGTAACTCCTACTTACGACCTTAAAAGACTCATACATATTTGAAATCTGCTTCACAAGGCGCTTCTTATGAGCCTATTTTCATGCAAATCTGAAATTGTCATGTTGACCAAAACGAAGTTTTAAAAATGTGTTTTCCTATAGGTAATGAATAAATTACCGACAAATTTCTCTTGTTTTCTCAATATATCGATTTTGTAGATACGACCTTCTGGTTCTAAGCCAGCAAATTATACATCAGTGAGTTGCATTCATTGCCCGCCATCCCAAATAGATGGGTCGGGAAATTTACTTTTGGGTTACATTGTTACAAAGGTATTGGTTCGGTGAAAAAATCCCAACATTTCCCGGCCGTGCGGGGGAAGCTGGAGGGTAAAACACCGCAGTCATACGCGGGGGTTGGGGCCGTGGATGCAACTGGCTGGTGCATTGCAAAATGTATGTGTTCACAAAAAGGGCATTACAATTTGCAGGAAAAACGGCACTCAACAGAAAAACGAAAACAAAAGACAGATAAAAATGCTCAAACCACAAGAAACTAGAAAATGAAATCAACCTGCTCTTACTAAATAGCTTTTAACATTAATATAATTTCAGCTATTAAGGTGGAATGCGCGCAAGAAATAAAGAAATCAAGATGATGCTAGTGTGATATGATATTAAATACCGTTAATAATTTGCAATTGCACTTTCGCGCGATCATACAATTACAGCTTTTATACATTCATAAGGGCCAACATTATCACTAAATCATGACACTCGTCTTCAGCATGATACTGAAAATGAAATAATCGACCTTGGCCTACATTAAAATGTCCATAAACATTGCAACTTAGGCTTTGGGATGATCAGATGAAAACTGCTTGAATATAATAGTACTTACAAAGCTAATTTATGATTGTTTTTGGTCATACAAGGCTTATAATCCAGGTAGACATGTGTCGATTGGACTCCTAAGTTTGAATTAAAGAACAGGCAAAGTTTGTATTAATTTTGGAGTGTAAAAAAAGAGTTAAGTTCCCAATTTAAGAGGACTGTTTTCAGCTGTTCAGCCGCTAAATCATTCTTTGACGTTAACTTCCCCTGATCATTGGACTACCCAATGAAACGTTCGAGTCTCACGAGGAGACTTTTTCTATTTTGCGGCGTGGTAGCCAACATCGACGTGCGGCGCCTAGGAATAGACACTGCCCTTTGAGTACATTAATTAATATTGTCCAAATACAGAGCTAGGCTTAAAAACAACATGTTAAAAACATTGTAGTTATGTCCATCAAGTTGCATATCAATTATAAATATCCATGTATAGTTTATGCACGGAAATATATCCTCTGACTGAAACAAAGTCTTAATAATGTCCACCGTGTTATAACACCAAGTGACACTGGGTAAATGACCATTGATTGATCGTGTAACACATAACTCACAACATGTGTTTGCATGGACTACACAGCATTATAAAGTAATGGAGAGTTATTGTATTCGTTCACTGGTTTCATGAAAAAAGCATGATCTTCTCGCTCAGTCATGTAAATATTTTTAATCTTCTATTTATAAGAGGTACATCAGGGGAGACTTTTTTGGAAAAATGCATTTTCTTTCAATTTTGACATTTACAGCATCTTTTCAGAAAATCAAATTTACATTTGACAGTATTGGTGTATTTTAAGTCAGAGAAAATCCGCGTATCTATCCATTCCTGAGAAACAATGAATACTCGGCCCCTTCGGGACCTCGTCTCCATTATTTCTCAGGAATGGACAGTAACTTGGACTTTCTCCTTAACGAAAAAAGTTAAATTAAATTGATAATTGAGAAAATTTAAGATTGGAAAACTTTGTATTCCTGTATACATGTATTATCACACCAGAATAGTATTACCTTGATATTATCTTAGACAGACAATTACAATTATCTAGAACCCCCCCCCTCCCACACACACACAATGGGCTTATATATACAAATAAATTTGATTATCATTTCTTGAAATTTGAGTCTGTGTAAAATTGTTACCCATCGTGTGACATTAATTTCATATAGACATGGTTTGCCCTAAGTCTGTGACAAAGCGGTATGTGGGGGTATTCTTAGTCACTCTGTGGCAGTTCTAGTTCATGACTAAACCTGTTGAAAAAATACATAAACATTTTGTTTACAAACAACATATCCGTATTATAGTTAACGCCCACCTTAATGTTGCATTACTATGCACAACAAGTGATGAGTCACACTGTATGCCATAATTAAGTATGAGACATATATCATGTGCAATGTCTTTATGCTCTAACATTATTTCGCTTTTGGCGCTTTGCATTAAGCTGTGTTTATTGTTTTATGTAATTTTATTCGATATCTATTCTTGATGTCTGTCCCTTTTGTATACATGCATATGATAAACAAGTTGTTGGTTTACAATGATTTAATTATTTGTAATATGTAAAACTTTAAAATGAAGAAAAATAGCACAATACAAATGTATCGTCTTCCGTTTCTTAAGTGGTAAATGATTGTATTTGACACCACTAACTACGACCTATGTAAACGATGAAAGTTGTTTAATCATGACATGACTTGCTAAAGGCACTTGTATTAAACAAAGAAAAATTTGACAAAAAAAGCGAAAATGGACGACTGGTGTCTTAATTAACAAACAGCATCAAGTTGTTTGTTTACCCTGTACACACACCTGGGGATGAGACTGAAATAAATAGATAGATATACACATACGAAAGCATGGCCATGTAGTTGACATTTTTATTTGTGATTAAAAAATACCATTTCGTTTTTGACAACATTTCGGTAATACATGTATATTATATCTGGACCACATAATACGTATTCATGTGATTCTAACTGATTTAACTACGCATCTTCATAGGACAACAATGTGTATTATTTGCTACACATGCCCATATTGCGGTCCTGAACTTATTGCATTATACAAAATTACTAACCGTTTGGTATTTGCTTTTTGCCATATACTTTTTAACAAAATCAAAGGGATGGGTCTTGTAATATTAATAAGCAATGTACTTTAAAAGTGTATCGGTATGTTTAATGAATATTTATCAAATAAATCATGGTGTGGGAGTGTAATAAAGCCCATTACATAAAAACGATATTACACTGCTCAGCAATAGAATAAGTATGCAAATGAGGGGGGGGGGGCTAATCACTATTTTTATGTATTCATACGCGCTGTCAAAAAAATAAACAAACATGGCCGTCCGCGATTTTTTTCGTCAGCGGAAGAGGCAAGGCGAATCTCAACGAGAATTAACAAAGGCATTCCAATTCAAATATAATAAATAAACACAAACCTTCATTTATTTATTAACAAAGCATAGCCTAACACTTCCTGCACAATTTTAATGCATTTTGAGTTTCAAAATAGCATCTCTTTAAAATTCATCCATCTCATTCCGGATATTCGAAGTAGTGATGACGTCAAAACATAAATATGACGTCACAATGTACGTGACGTTTTCCCGTTTTTAGTACGAGTATGTTCCCCTTACCTAACTAATTTCTAGACTGGATATGGCCTACTAAAAAGGTCCGTGACGTTATTACCGTTCAAATATACCCGTCTCGGCTCACTTTCGTTTTCAATATTGAATTAAATGTAATTGAAATACAGTCACTGTGTTGCACTATGTTTAGATGCTCATTTATTTTTAACCGCATTATTCACCTCAATATTCTTCTCTCGTAAGAAGAAGCGGGTCTACTATGTTTAGTTTTCTGCATTTAGATGGCTTATTTTGTTTATGTGATAAAAAAAATCTTACATTCGTGTCTTTCCATATTAAATTTATAAAACTCGTTGGATAAAAGTAATAAAATACTCGACAGAGCCTCGTATTTTATCACTTTTATCCAACTCGTTTAATAAATTCAATATGAAAAGACACTCATGTAAGATCCTCTATATGCCATAGCATTAATGTATTGCGTGTCGTAATATAATTGTATTTTGTAGATACACATATGGAAAACCCGTTACGGGGCACGTAACTCTTACAGTGTCCAAGAGCACACGATATTGGTGGTTTTACGAACCGAAGGCAATACAAACCGAGTTTAAGGCAAGTTCGTTTCAAAATTATTTTGTTTTGTCCATGCACGATCCATTACCTATTTGTTCATTTTATGGAGTTTCGAATAATTTCTTCCTTGTTACATGACATCCGCTCTGATGGTGAAATTGATTACGACGCCATGTTTGTCTTACTAAGTACCATTCTATCTTACACTTACTGTAGATTTTGCTATTGATTGGTATTGCATATTAATAAATTCTTTAATATTAAATATGAACTGCATATTTAAGTATATGTTTAGTGTCAAATATATACGCGTGTTTTACAGTCGGTAGTACAAACTTTTCTAAGCTAATGTTGATAATTATATAAATCTACTCAAAAACATTCTCAAAATAGAAAATCTAATTTACATTAACCTATCTGTTAGATTGACGGTGAAAGTGACTTCAGCATAGCTACAAATACGTTGTTAAAGTTTGATCCGACATTGAAGTACGATACTCTAGTTGTGGTAGCGGAGGTGAAGGAAGAGGAATCCGGGGAGATAAGAACGGGAGAAAACAAGATTGAGTTTCACGAAAAACCACTTAGACTTGAATTCCAGACTCATGACGATATCTTTAAACCTGGATTCAAATATTCAACTTACGTAAGTGAATTGCAGATATCTTAAACGAAATATAATAATCACTATTTTAAGGCCATATCGCTGACTTAGAAGGTCGTAAGTACAAAATCAAAATTTTGAAGAAAAAAAGCAAGAAAACAACTGTCTGAAAATTACTTTTACTTACGGTAAAGCAAGCTGTTTTCCCTTCAGTTTGGTCAACATTACAATTTTCGATTTCTATTAAACTTTTCCCGTTAGAAGCGGCTTGTTGTGGTACCGATTTAAAATATATGAGTCGTACCTGCGACCTTCTCATTCTAAGCCAGCGCAATATCATGTAGTGGTCAAATTCATAGTAGATGTTCAATTACACATGTTTCATACATACCAGTAGTACATGTTTAATCAGTTTTCTTATGACGAGAATGTTGACAAGCATTGTACGAACTTTCAATGGATCGGATACATTGTTTGCTTCATTTATTCATTTCGAATTAAAGATGCAGCGACATGTTACATGCTCTCGTTATACTTTAACTATCAGTTAAATAGACTTGTTGTGCGTAATAAATTTTCGTATGCGACATTTCTATGTTTTCTGTGTTCCACTGTTTCAGTTGAGTGCTGCCGACCCAGTCCGATTGTCTAGTACTGTATCTTTCAAAATTTGGTAATGATAAAACCACCGTTTGTCAAACTATCGCCGCAGTAAACTGTTTTGTCTTGTCTCATGTATTGTTTAAGTATCTATAGTTTACTGCTACAACAGATAAAGGTAACCCAGCCAGATGGTCGCCCACTATCGTCTATTGGAGATCGGTTGGAGATCGATGTGACTTATCTCACTGACAAGAAATCGTCTGCTGCTACCACATTCAGGGTCCCTCAACATCCTTCGTCAAACTTGATGAAATTCCTGTCACCATTTAGTGGTGGAGATGTTATATTAATGCCGAAGATGTTTCTACCAATACCACGGAGCGGTATGATCAAACTAGATTTGGAAATTCCTGAAAATGTTGCCACCGGACACATTGATGTAAGTCAGCTTGGTTAACACGATCCAAAACGATCAACTCGTTCAATTAACTACTATAAAACATATAAGTTACACATATATGCTTTTCTAGCTTGTCCCATGTTTGATGAACAGAGCAAATATGATATTAATTGTAAAATTGCATTACCAAGATACCGAATGTAATCGTGGACAAGTTAACAATGATTTAATCTGAAATACCTTCAGATTTCGTTGTGTTGTTTTAAGTGAAATACATATATACGAATGGGTTTCATTATGACTCCATGGAACAATTCTTTGCCTTTACAAATCAGAACTTGACAGGCAGTAAGTCTAGTACAACGCAATGTCATATTTTTATGAAGGTGTATGTACTATTAAAACACATGGACAGTATTATTACACAAAATATTTACTTTATTCTCAGGTCAAACTAAAGGATGTAAAAATTGACAAGAATATTCAAAGATTCCGTACTGTCAGTAAGGCATATCTTCAATTGGAAATGAAATCAGCATTCGTTCAGGTACAAAGCTATGTTATAAAATAAGTATTAAGATCCTCTGGGTGATTGTGTGGTACCATACAATCACACAGCGTTACTTTACACTAGAATAATGACAATTATAAATATTTAATACACATGTCGTAATAAGACGTCTGTGATTATGTTTATCGCTCCTGGTAAGTGTAAAAAGGTTTTCAAAGTTTAAATGAACAGATGTTTTGCAAACATATTGACGCTTGATCAGACTTGACGATATGTAAACATGATAATGGTTTGTGTTTGTTATTCGTTACCAGGTTGGGAAACAAGCAGAGTTTTCCATTCGCAGCAACGTCAGACCTAACGGGAAAATAACATATCATGTAAGTTTGAATTCATAACAATATGAAATGATTTGAGTAAATCCAATTGAAGATTGACGAACATAGATTGGGCCATTCTAATGATGGTCCTATATACACATGTTTACATCAACTTTACGTGATAGAGCAATGGAAATTTTCTAACATTTACCATTTTCAAGTGTACTGTCTTTAGTTTTGCCTTTGGCATTAATCGTTTAAATAGTTCAAAAATATCATAACGCGACATTTTACTCCAAGGGGATGCAGTTATTTATGCATACATATAACAAATCTTTGAGTTGGCGATCCAAACATTTTTACATAGATAAGGTCTCGGTAAACTTAGACAATTTTTTTATTGACGATGTGAGCATAATATGCTGCTTTCTATCATAAATAACACAGTTAATACTGTAGCTGTATATTATTTTTATACTTTTTCAGATTATCAAAGATTGCAGGATTTTGGAGACACACTACACATACATAAGTTCGCCTTATCAGAACAACGTTTTCTACGTCACTATGACTTCAGACATGATTCCTGAAAGCAAAATATTAGCTTATTACTTCAATGACGAACATGGAGAAATAATAGCAGATGCAATTTCATTCTCGGTTCAAACAATATTCAAAAACGACGTAAGTGAACGTATCCGTTATTATTATTTGTATTATGTTTGTGAGCCGTACCGTGACTTCGAATCAAGGCCATAAGTCAAAATGCAAAAACTGTTAAACTAAAAATATTAATGGCCCACTGACACTGTATAGCTGTACATCTTGTCACAATATATTAGGAATTCAGCTTCCGACAGCATGTATACGAGTATATTCAGAAAACATTAATACGGGTAAATAAAACGCTAATATAATTTTACATCATTCACTGGCTTAGAATAAGAAGGTCGTAAGTACATATTTTCATAAAAATCGGAACTTGTCATGTTGACCAAACTGAAGTCTAAATAGTTAGGGTTTTCCATTTATTTATTTATTAAGTAAAGAGAGGTTTTTCGACGGTTTTGTTCTTGCTATTTTAAAATATCGATTTTTTACTTACGACTTACTTACTTATTCTATGCCAGCGAATTATGTAACTGTGTTATTTTATCACTTTGTAGGTAAATCTAAGGTTTGACAGAGGTCAGGTATCGCCTGGAAGTAATGTGACACTTAATATAAGAGCAGATCCTGAATCACAAGTTTATGTACTAGCTGTTGACAAGAGTGTTATTCTACAGAAATCGGGAAACGATATCACCAAAGATAAAGTGAGTTCAGGGTAGTTGTGTCGTGCTATCTTAAAATATTACATATAATTAACAGAAGTTGTGTCGTGGTGTTTCTGATTTCTGTGCTCGACTGGTTGGGTTGAGTGCTACCTTCCCTGTCGCACATGAAATGGTATTACATAATTTCCAGACCCTCGTCTGTCAGAATATATAAGTCGTGGGCTTGAAAACAAGATTTACGATTACATGTTAAACCATCACAGACCAATACCTTTCAATCAAATCGTGTTTTTTGTCTTTTTATACTGTCAGGTATATCGACGACTTGGTGTGACTGACAAGCCCGAGTGGAAATTCAGAGATTCGTTTCTGTACAAAAGGATCTCTGCCAACGATCCAATGGGACTATTTCAGGTATGATCACATAATCATTAACACTTAAAACAAAGCTACTACGAATATATACAGTATATATGCAATGTCGATAACATTTCTCCGTAAATCGTCTAAAAAGTATATTACATCGTATTTTTACGGAAAGGAATAAGTTCGTGAAGATACATCAATATGATCTTTAATGAGTTGATTCTATTCAAAGTTCTATATATCTATATTGCTTAATATAAACGCAATTTGTTGATATTTATAAATGCTGTACATTTTAGCAAACTTGTTTAGTGACGATGTCAGATGCTTTGCTGTACGACTTCGACCTTTGGTCTCGTAAGTTTGTTTTTTGGTTATTTGAGTATACATGTACACATGCATTTAACTATAAATTTGTATAAGTTGCAGCCACATATACATTGTCGTGGTCATGATTTTGCAAAAGCAATATAAAAGTTTTTTGAATAATTATGATGAACTTATTTGCTTCTACCAACAGCCGCAATGCTGAAAGCGCACATTCCTCAAACAAAGTGCACAGTCTATGTAACTGTAAATTATATTATTGTGTTTCTTTGCGCTTGTATAGTGTTGACTTCGAATGAAAAGGTACTTCTTACGACTTTATGCGAGTGATACATATTTGAAATATGTATCATAAGCCGCTTCTTATGAGCCCATTTGGATGAAAATTGGAATTGTTATGTTGACCAAAATGAAGTTTTCAAAAATTGTTTGTCCATAATTTAAGAATACATTCAGACATTTTTCTTGATTTCTTAAACTTGTACGCACGTCCTTCTCATTCTGAGCCAGTGATATATACACTTATACGACTGTCTGATTACATTTTATTTTTAGTGAGGCCCATATCACCTAGAATGTATGAGGTAGAGGTCGACTCTGGAGGGAGCTGGGCGTATGGAACATCAAACACGGGCCCGTCCATTCATACTATGATGAATATACGTCAAGACTTCCCAGAAACATGGATATGGTCTAATGCATCGGTCGGGTATGATACTGATATATCTGATACTACTTATCATCAGGCTAACCCACTTTCAATTATAGCAGATATATTAGAGCATATCAGTCTTGATAAATAATGGTTCAGACAAACTTGCTCCTCATTTGTTAATCTGTATCGAAGATAATAAATAATCATTCGATGCCGCCAGGAGGCGGCATCGAGTATGAAAGGGTGCAAGCAGATGTCCCAGGAGGATACAAGATTTGATTGGTTATAACGCTGTTGGACTCGCCCGTCAGGGGTAAAATAGGATGATAAATGTTCGGTAGGTACTAAAGTCCAAGTCCCAGGAGGATACAAGATTTGATTGGTTATAACGCTGTTGGACTCGCCCGTCAGGGGTAAAATAGGATGATAAATGTTCGGTAGGTACTAAAGTCCAAATCAGTTCGGAACGGGTGTTTATATAACGGCTACATATGTTGCAATTTGCGGGTCTTAGCAGGGGCTATTAAAAAGTAAAAAAAACTATTTGCGCGGAGCGGCGATTTTCCTTTCGAACTTTTATGGAACATGTTAAATACTTTCATGTCTGTCAGATATTTTTTAGTTATGATTTTCGATTTTTTCCAGTTCTTAGGTTTTGTCTTAATCTAAATTTGATAAATGCAAGTGTTTTTTTAATCTCTATGTTTCTTTATTTATGTATGTCAGAATAGTTTGTTTTGCCAAAATTTAAACGGGTAAATATAGCTTGCCAACATTGAACTGACACTTATTATTTACAAAATATTCATATGCGCTCCTATACTCCTGCCAAATGGAACTAGTTCTATGCATATTTTAAACTATGTTGAACGTATTAATTCGCAATAAATTTACTTATCAAGCTCACAAACCACGAAATAACAATGTCCTTTAGTGTCAGTTTCACGTTGTCAGGCTATACCACGTTATTGGAATACACTTTGTTATTTTATGAAACATGCTAAATGCCATCTGTGAAGCATTAATCAATATTATAATGGTGCTCATATTTCTAAAACATGTTATGTTCATTTGAATAAATATTTCAATAGAAAATAGAATGTTTTCATGTTTTCTATTCTTTCCTGGTGTTTCACTGCCTTCAAGTTTTTAACCAGGTTTTCCAAAGGAAAACTCTGGTTATTAGATTGCTGAATGTCGGTGGGCCTTAACAATTTCTTCTGTGCACAACTCCTCCTACATTTCTTCATAGATTTCAACCAAACTTTCAGAGAATGATTGTCATCATGTGACCTGGTGCATATTATCAGGGTTTTATGATTCAACCAATTTTGACGGAGTTATGGCCCTTGAAACAGAAAAAATTGGCCGCTTTCCTTATGTCGCACGGTACTCAAAGTACACGACATAGAGTCATGAAACCTTCACAGAAATGGTCAGGATGTTTTCTCTACACCTGGGGTTTCACTCCCCTTTCAGTTTAGTACATCCAGAGTTATTAGCCATTGAAATGGTGTAAAATAGCCATTTTTGACTTGTTTCACATGCTACTCAAAAAGTATTTGACCTAGGATCATGAAACCTTTATAGAAATGTTTGACAGCATGTACTCTAGTGCACCTGGGGTTTCACTCCCCTTTCAATTTAGTACAACCAGAGTTATTGCCCTTGAATTAGTGAAAAATACCCATTTTCAGCAATCTTAAGTTTTTGCAGCGTACACTCAACACATGAGAATAACTTCCCTTGTGCATCACACATCACGCCGGAATTTTAGTTTGTTTACAAGTTTCTACCAATACCTTTTACTAAATAAAAAGATTTACTTAAAAAGAACTAGCGGCATCTTTGATGCCCAGCATCAACATTTCACTTGTCTGTATTGGCTTATAAGAAAAGTAAGACAATGTTCAATGTGTACTGGTTTCAGGTACATGATTGAGTGATATGGTTGCTGTCATAGATGATTTTAAAGATTTTTGGCCTGTTACGATGCCAAGTTGTCAAAATAGTTTATCATACTCATTATTTTGTGTATAATTATTTTACACAAATTCTTACAACAAAACTGTTCTTCTCATTAGTCATAAGAAACAACAGTAATATAAAATATCCAAACACACCTTTCAAATTCAATACTTCTGACCAAATATTGTAGAATATTTTCTTACTAGGTCATATATAGGCTTGCTATTTCGTCATTTGTTATGTACATGTTTGTACATGTGTTTTGTCAATGTTTTCAGTTCTACAGGACACGTGGCGTTACCTGTCACTGTACCAGATACCATAACTGACTGGATAGCTACGGGATATGCATTGAACAAAAAGACGGGACTTGGTATTGCGTCAGAATCTGCAAACGTAAGCCACCACTCTTTACTCAATTCCATTTACCACATTCTTATACGAGTACATGTAAAATCGTGTTTAGTATTTTATACCAAGTTAGAGTTGGTAGTTGTTAAAAAGATGAAGAATGACACACAGCAACCCTAATTCCGTTTTCAATATTTTACCAAAATATTTTACATAATGTAATCGTTGATTGTTTAATCTAACACCAATCACATATACTTTGTATTAGGTTCCACACATGTATGGAACTTTACGTTATATGAGGTGCATTAACCAAAGCAGTATTTATTTCCAGTTGACGGCTTACCTTCCTTTCTTTGTGAATCTTCATTTCCCCGCGTCCATTGTGAAGAACGAAGTTGCTGTCATACAGGCGCTTGTTTTCAACTACTATTCCCACGATCTATATGTACGTATAATATCGCCATGTAATTTGTTTTTATTTCATATGAGAGAAACCTGATTCCCTGCGCATGCATTCCTTGTACCATATTCAAATAAAACTACTCTTCTGTTCACATGACCTGAAAGTGAATGTTATGATACCAAGCATTAACTCAAACACCTCTGGCATATGGCGTTGCTATTCTGCATTCTAACAAATAACATACGTGTACATTACCTCATCCGTTTAGTCTTTAATTATCTATCTCACACAGTCGGTTCGTTAGGTGCTATGGTCAGTCCTGTAACTTATGCAACCTGTCAAATATTTACACGGCGTGTTAAGTTCCATCTGTTTTATCTGTATTTACCATTATTTTTAGGTTACTGTTACATTGAAAAATTCATCAAAAGAATTCATATCTTTGGAAACTGACAGACATAGCAATGAAAGAGAAAATGGTGATATCCTTCAGAAATGTATCCTCGTAAGTAACTTCCAGGAAGCTTTGTATTTGATATTATTTGTATATACGCACACAGATAAAGTTAATAATTTTATGGTACTTCCTTTTCTGTATCTAATACTATCTACGTATCACATATATAGAAATTTGGCTATTGGTAATCTATAATTTGCTTTTTACCATATAAACCTCTTTATAATCGTATGCAGTGATTTCCATTTTCCAAAAACTAAACGAAAATAAAGCTAAAGTTTATAACTCTTCTATATAAGATACGTATAAACTTATACTCCCTATGAAGTGTTATTAGATAGTATAAAATAAGTTCCAATACTTAATTCGCTGTATCTAACTCACCTCTAAATCTGTATCCATGTAATTTCCTGTTATTGGTCATCGGAGTTCTTGGTGAACAACTTATAGCTTCATCATATAATTACACCAACCATCGGGCGCAGACATTACTATATCCTCTTGACTGATAAAATAAATATTGTAAATGCCACTAAAAGTGATATATGTTTCATTCTAAATACACATTGAACGTTCTTTGTCGTAAATATTAGTCACTTATTCACCCAAAAGTGTTTTTCTATATCAATATATTGCCTAGGTTAAAGCTAACGATGTAGAGTCGGCGTATCTTCCTGTCATGCCACTGAAGACCGGAACGATTGATATACAAGTCGAAGCATCGTCAACTAGAGGAAAGGACACAATCAAACGACAATTGATTGTCAAGGTGAGTGTAGATATCATTGTAAATGGAACAGGGTGGTTTTCACAAAGCATGTATCCGTTTAACAGGAAGATCAAGATTATCAACTTTTACATTTAGTCCAATTGTTTTGAAGCGTTATCTAAAGGGCTACAATTCCCCATGAAAATATAGGCTATTTTAGTGTCCTTCAAAATATGTGCTGTTAAATATTTTACTTAATTATCTAAGTTTTCCATTAAGATGCTTTGTGAATACCAACCCTGGATCATATTCAACGAGTATTGAATTATATACTGTAAGGATAAATCAGCTAACTTTTATGCAAACTGTTAATGTAGACACTTATTATTGTTAAACGCTCCCCGTGTCTTTTAAACAGATTAAAGTTTTGCTAACTTGCGATGTACTATTCTGTTTTCATGATAGATACAGAATATCGATCCGGTATTTGGGGTGTTTACTAACAAGAACACGTGATTTTTGTTATACAGTTCAAATTTGACTATTTGTATGACAGCCACCAGGTATAGAAGAGGAAGGAAACCATCCAGTGATGTTAGCAGCCAGTAATCAGGAAGGTGCTGAAGTCATCATGCCAATATTCTACCCTGTCCGTGTGGTTCCTGATTCTCAGCGCATACAAGTTACAGTAACAGGTATGTCATACCAGCTAAATACTCCAGGACCTATTAAAGTGAAGTTACTTTAATTTTCGTTGATAAATGTGTGGGTTTCAAGTATGCCTACCTTTGCACAGAGGTACATTTGACTCATCACTCATTTTAAGATCACCTATCCCATATTTATAACAACTAGAATTAATTCAGTCCATGTTTATGCATAAAATCCCTTTTAAATCAGTTTAAGTGCATCTTATGACGTGCATCATGTGACCACTCCTATTTTGGAATTAATTATCTTGGCAGGTATGGGTTTGTAGGGATAACAAATATGATAGGGTGGTCTGCAGATGTTTGAGGCACATATGGGAAATTGCATTATCGGACATATGTTAGCTATTTTCTTACTTACTATATTTTAAGTATGTTGCTTTGAATCAATAAAGATCGAATACGTAAACCATGAATTCATTTAGCCAGGCAGTAGTATAGAACATTTAAACAAAACGACGAGACATACATGTATATACAGGCCAAAAAAGATAGACTTAAATATAGAAATGGTCTTTCAAAATGTGTATACGACTGGTTGAAAATATGTTCGAACTTAATAAACACATTTATTTCGGTACAGGTGACATATTTGGACCATCGATGAATAATTTGGATAAGCTGATCAAAATGCCATATGGATGTGGTGAACAGAACATGGTGCGGTTTGCTCCGGCTGTATATGCTGCCCAATATCTAACCAATGTCAACAGGAAACTTGATGGAGAGCTACAAGAGAAGATAAAACTATATCTGCAAACAGGTAAATTTTTTATTGTGCTGTTGATGCACACTCTAAATGCAGTAGCTTGTCTTAGACACATACCGGGATTTGTCTGCATGAGTGCAATGAGTGCTGCTTGGTGATAAGCAGGCCCCAATCTCCCTAAACATCCCAATTTGCGCTAAATCTCATCTTAAATTGTGTTATGTGACATTTAGATAACTTTTTGGGAGGATGAATTGAATTTGTATGGCAAAGCAGAAATCACTATTCTCAAGTACGCTATATGCAGAGATTGACCTTCTGATTTCATGTTTTCTTTACGTGATATGCTGTGTCTGTTCAAGGATGCCTTACCTTGACAGTTTGTTGTTATCGTTTTGTTTAAACATTATTTGGTAATGTTTCCCGAGCTGAACGTTTTTACCAGCATAATGGTTTTATTATCGTTTTGTTTAAACATTTTTGGTAATGTTTCTCGAGCTGAACGTATTTACCAGCTTAATGTTTTTATTATCGTTTTGCTTAAACATTTTTCGTATATTTTTCAGCGCTAAACGTATTTTACAGGCGAATGTTTTATTCATTTACCTCATTACTGATGAGCATAGCCTTTATTTGCCAGCTGCAGGCATATATATTATATATGTGCCTACACCCGGATTTGAACCTGGGTCGTTGGATTAGGCAGCAAACGCGCTTAATACTTAATTACTTATGTGTATATGTAATACTGTAGGGTATCAGCGACAGTTAACATATATGCGATACGATGGATCATTCAGTGCGTTTGGACAAAGTGATAAGGAAGGTAGTGTCTGGTAAGTAGAAGATTTAAGTTAAAACATACATTGTATTTTACCGGGTATGAAATTCCAAAATAAATTATGAACTAGTCTAGACCAGTCCAGATGTGCATCTCCCAGGACTTGATTCAACATAGTATATATTACATTCAGTGCTTAAAGTTTGGTTACTTGATGCAATACAATACAATACAATACAAAACAATTTGGATCAAATAAGTACACACAAAGGGTTGCCTGCAAGACTTCGTTACTGCTTAACATTACAGAAGGACATACGACAGTCTTACAGGCATTGATAATAAGATACAAAGTCTTACGAAATTTGTCATTGAGTTGTAACTTTGATTCTTTGGGAGTTTTTCCCTTAATTTAAACGAATTGAAATACTACTTCGAAACCATAAAAAAACTATTTTTGACGACTCCCCAATTATTTATGGATCGTGACAAGTTACAATAGTATCTATTAGAAAAAAGATATGAGGAAATCGGACATGGCAGGCAACACTAATTCAAATCAACCAAACTCAGAAAACAGTAACACAATTACACGGAGCCATGTCCACACATAACCTAACGAACAAAATCTTAATGGTTGTATTTTCTTTTCCAGGCTGACTGCATTTGTACTGAAAACATTTGCACAGGCCAGCAAGTTCACATTCATTGAAACATCAATTGTTGAAAGAGGTATGACGTTCATACTTCAACAACAAAACAAAGACGGAAGTTTCAACCAGACTGGGTTTGTCCACAATAAAGCCATGCAGGTGCGTTGCTCGAAATATTAATATCTTAAATAAACTCTATAACAACATGGATAATAATTGTTTTAATTTAATTTTTTATCAATGTAATTTACTCGAAAGCAGCACGTAATTTTATTTTTTATTAACGTACTATACTCGGTGAAAACACGTAGTTTTATTTTTTGTATCAATGTAATTAACTCTATACCAACACGTATTTTTATTTTTATCAATGTAATTACATTTTGTAACTCTATACCAACAAGTATTTTTATTTTTTATCAATGTAATTAACTCTATACAAACACGCATTTTTAATTTTTATAAATGTTATTTACTGTATAGCAACACATATTTTTTATTTTTTTGTAAATGTAATTAACTCGATACCAACACGTATTTTTATAAATGCATTATTAAGTGAGCCTCAAATCGAGCATGATGTGAACAGATCCAATGGCTTCTGTGCCATAGGCAGTCCACCGGCCTCTTATATTTCAGCTGGAATGGCATCTGAGTCTGGTGCCATTTCACAGGATAGTTGTTTAGTGGCTTTCACCACTTCCTGGATTGTTGGTGGTCTGCCAATGGTGAAGTTCATTTACATTTGTGGTTGGTGGACAGTGGCCTCATTGTTACTGGAGGAGAGTCAGTTCAGTATGGCATTTAAGTGTTCAGCCCATCTATCGAGGATCTTTGACAGATCAGTGATAAATGTTGATGAGTCCGAGCTCAGGAGGGGTAAGATGCCTGAGGATGTGGGTCCATAGACTGTTTTTAGGGAGTCAAAGAATCTTATTGCGTCATTGGTGTCAGCAAACATCAGTATTTATGAGGACTTGTCACTAACTAAGCCATTGGTCTTGCATGTCTCTTAGCTTTGATTGGCATGGTTGTTTGGTTGGTTCTCGGCCTTCTGTGGCTGTTATATCATCACAGGTACTTGGAGCAGTTTTTTAACTCTGAATTATGGTCCTGCTGATAGGCCAAATAGCTGCGATGCTTTTCTTGCAGTAACTAGATATTTCAGTCTCGTCTTTCTTGATTGTGCGGTCAAGGATCTCCACTCAAGATAAGTGGACTTATCGCTTTGGCTGAAGTGAACGTCAGAATATCTACTGCCGAGAGCTGTACGCTAAGGATTCGTTTTACCCTGTGGCCTTCGCTTGGATTTGAGATGAATGTATAGCTCAGAGATGACAAGCATAATCATGGTATGTCCAGCACTCAGCACTCGTGAGGTTAACATGTGCCTCCGTAGCTCAGTGGTTAGTGCGCTTGCCATCTAATCTGGCGACCCGGGTTCAAATCCGGGTGGAGGTACATATATATGCCTGTCATGTTTCAGTAGAAATAAAGCAAATAAAGACTTTGCTCGGCATAATAATTTTAACAAACATATTGCCTATCTACCTACCTGGTGAAGATATAGTCAATCAGGTGCCAATGTTTGGCTTTCAGTGTTTAATTTATGAAAACATGGGCATATTGCCTTATTTTCGAAATAAATTACCTGTCATTTTTCCAATTTATTGGTCGTTTTGTCAGCCATATTGATTATTTTTGTTTTTGTATAAGTTATTTTTGTTCAAAATACATTTAAAATACTTGTCCAGAACTTATACCAATAAAATACTACATATATTTAGGCACTATTTGGCTAATAAACAATATAGAAGCGATATGTACATTTATTTTTATTTATGGCGGCCATCTTGGCAGCCATTTTGATTTTTTTATATGCTCAGTAATGCCGAAGTTGCCCATTGCCCTGGTAGGAACATGATTTAGAACCAATATATTCATATTTTTGAACATAATGTGGTTTATATCTTGATAAAAAACAATATATCACATTTCCCCTTTTCGGTAGCCATTTTGTCGGCCATTTTGAATACTTTCAACCCTCTTTTTTATTTTGAATACTTGTCTAGAATGTCTTACAATAATGTTCTATGTATATGTTCAAAAATTTCCATTTTACTTTCAAAATAGAAGATAATATACAATTTTTTTTTTGGCGGCCATCTTGGCGGCCATCTTGAATATTTCAAAATGCTCAATGATGACAAAGTTGCATCATTCAGTTTCTATGTAAGTACATGTCAAAGGACCATATTATGCAAAAACATTTTGTGCGTACTATTTTTTTGGGGTTTTGCCACTGGCATACCGACTATTAAGGATATCCGGGTGTAATAAGAAATTTCCTCTTGAAAAATTCTCAAGTTCAGTAATTTTATTGCAAATAGACTGATTTCCTGTAGGTCATGGGTTCTAACCCCACTACAGCCAAAATATGTTATATTTTTTCTTTTTGGCTTCAAAACATGACTTTATAGTGTAATTTGGAGAAAAATATTTTTTCTTTAATTTTATGGGAATTAATATGTGGTAAATAGATGAAAATCGGGTTACTATGGATTTCTGAAATATATATTTTCAAGACCGCTTCGTAAAACCTTTCAAATTTTGTTATAACATTACACGCACATTGAATGTCTTTTTTTTTTAAATGCAATGGTGCCAATTGTTTAGTTAATTTTTTATGGGCATTTATCAATAGGGTACTTATTGGCAATATCCATAAAATGCCATTATTTTAAAGGAGGGTAGGGTTACATTTTTATTTATGTCTACTTCATAATTAGACCAAACATCATTTTTACACTTTTGATTGAACAAGTAATCGTTATAATTAGATTTAAACACATTCTTGTATTTATTGTGTCATCTGTTGGAGGGTTATTTTATTTTTCATGCAGTTGCCTCCATCTGTTTTTTGCAGTACGTTTTTACGCTGGCGTAGGGAAATAAAAAAGCAATTACTCTATTAACTGACTGTAAAGGCGTTTTAAAAATCACATTCATTTGTCTTTATGGGTATACAATAGAATAAAAATGTTTAAAATGCAATCCTCAACATTTAAAAAAGGTTTTTAGACCCGGACATCGTGATTTTTTATTGATGTAATTTATTCCATAACAACATGTACTATTACTTTTTTGTAAATGTAATTATAACTCGATAACCACATGTATTTTCGTTTTTTGGCCTGGGGCGAAGCCCCAAGGCCATAGTTATGATACAAATTTCTCAGCCTACTAGAATTGACCTTCAAAAATCCCAAAACACCCAATTACCACTTTCATGCGTGATATAAATTTTAAAGTAGTTCTTCGCGCATCTCACTAACCCGCCTTTAAAAATGCAGAACATCACTATTTAACATTACAGTTTCAAAAAAAGTGTAAAAGAAATATTATTAAAGCAAAATTGCTAAGCATTGACTAGGACATAGTTTCTATTGTTTATATATTCATGCAAGAATAAGTAAGAAGAAACTTTTTTTCTGAGACATTTTTTGAAGACATTATATTTGGTATTTATATAAACATATTTTAAATATTGTTATTTCATTTTGCGTTAACAAGACATTCCAGAAATTTTTTTTTTTTAAATTTGGATACCGTAATGCCCCATACATAAGTCGCACTTCTTATGTTTTTTTATCGAAATGTAAATGTGATACTCGTGAGAAGATTCAATGGGCTTAACAGATACATGAACAAATAAAAAACTAACAATCAAGTTTGATAACCAATTTCTTTAAAATTCAATTAAGTTTAAACTTGCTACACTAGTACTATCTTCATAAATGTTATTTATGTTTCAGGGTGCAACCACAGGGTCCAGTGTGTCGTTAACAGCGTATATAGTCACAGCTCTAAGTGAGGTCCAGTCAATAAACGTTATAGTAAGTAGTATTATTTAAGTATCCCCCATCTTTGATGAGGGGGCATATTGCTTTGTACATGTCGGTCGGTCTGCATTTTTCTGTGGCTCGGTAGAACAAATTGTTTCCATTTAATAACTCCAGAACGCTTTGCCCTATGATCTTCAAACTTTACATGGAGGTTAGCCAGCAAGAGAAGATGACCACTATTCATTTGTAGGACAAATACCTTTACCGACAATTTTGGCTGCCTTATGGGCATATATGTGTTGGACAAACATCTCTTGCTTTATATTTGTGTTCTCATACGGTACTATGCATTTTGGAAGCAGTCTTTGTTTGTTAAAACATAGCTTTCCCTTTAAAACCCGTTATAGAGTGTTATGATCAGAATTTGCTCCATTTGGCCTCCGTTCACATGCCGTAGAAACGTCATGTTTGTGACGCCAGATCGCAGCTTAATTATTCGAATACAAACTCTGGATATCCGAACAGACTTATAAGTTATGTAAAACAAGTCAAACCAAGTATGTTAGTTTCAAAGAGTGATGGTCTGGATATAAAAGATTTCTGTAGATAAATGTGTAGAACATGTTTGATGTATAGGAGCCGTTCTCCAGGAAAACCGGGTTTATTGACAAAATTGTGAAAAGGTTGATAATTATATGGTTAGAAAGAAGAGACTCTTGTGAACATTGTCTGAAAATTTGAACAAATTATTCCATAAACTTACAAAGTTAAAGACTTTTTAAACCAACCACTATCGCCTACTTTATGAGTGACGTCGCGAACGTCATTATCTACGTTTTTTGACGTAACGTATCGTGGCATATTTCAATGATCCAGTATCTGATACATTTTTTACGTAAACTCTTAAAATTGTGACAAATTTTATAAACATATTCTTATTTTAATAAAACGTGTTCAGTTTGTGAGTATTTACTTCCAGAGAAAAATAGCAAGTGTTTTTAGCCACTCAACCCTTGTTTTCCTTGATATAAGTTCTTTTCAGAAATCGATCACCATAGCAACAACAGACTTTATTTTAACACAATTTTTAAAAAAAACTTGAAGCTAATGGATAGTACTATTATATTCAATTACTAAACTATGATACAAAATACACGATTTTTTCTCATTTTAGACATTTTTCTAAGTCTTATTGCATAATTTCTATGCAATGTCATTAAGCCGGGTTTTCCTAGAGACGGCTCATATATATTTTCTATATTATTTTGGCAACATTTCAGAAGAACATCACATTATCGGAGGAAGTAAAGTCTAGCGTCCTTAAGGCTATGACGTTTCTGGAAAACAGCAAATCTAAAATTACTTCCGATTATGATCTGGTCATTACAGCGTATGCCGCTACCATGTTAAAGATCAACAATTTTACTGACGACTTGCTTAAGCGACTTGAAAGTAGTGTCCGCTTCGTAACAGGTAATACGCACTTCTACGTCTAACAAATTGTTTGAATTAGAGTAAACAGTATTTTTGTTTTCCGTGTCAGAGATAGGTATTTGGTCATTTTCATCACCGGAGACAAATTGATTTAAACTTTTTAAGGGCATTGAATGACAGCTGGTGTCATCTACAAATAGTGACGAAGGCATACTTTTTTGTGCTGGACTTTTGTGTGATTAGATGGATGGATGCCACAAAATGTGTCCAAGGTAATATTATAAGACTGCTTAATCGATACAAAGCCTTATTCTGTACGTTGTAAGAAATTTGTATTCATTGGTATTGCACTACAATCAAAACTTGAGATCATGTATGTGACCATTCTGATACCAGAAACATTTTGCAGGTTCTCATTATCCATAAAATGTATATCAACATGTGTTAGATCAACAAAATGTTGTATAAAAGCTGTTGTCATGAATAAATACGACGTTCGTGTAATCGTAATGTTACAGGTTATGATTGTTTGAAATATGCGAACTTGAGTTTGAAATGATTATTTGTAGGTAATGGTAATATGCAACATTGGCAGCACGAGTCAAAAAGTGTGGAAATTGAAATAGCATCATATGCTTTATTGGTGTATGTTAACAAGGCAGATGATGTCCGAGGGTATCCGATTCTAGAATGGTTAATTGATAGACGCACAACTCACGGTGGATTCGTATCAACACAGGTAATTTGTTACACTTGTAATCTGTGTTGTCTTTTGTCCTTTTGGAATATTAAAGATCAAATCGCTGGCTGAGAATGAGAAGGTTTTACATGTAGGTACAAAACTTATATTTTGAGAAAACAAAAAAACTGTCCAAACATTACTCTATTTATAGTAAAACAAGCTGATTAAACTTAACTTTGGTCAAAATGAAAATTTTTGATTCATGCATATAGGCTCATAAGATGCGCCAGGGATTGCTGATTTTAAATATTATCAGTTTTAAAAGGCCGTTAGTACTTCTCATTCTAAGCCAGCGACCATTTTCCACAGTACTCAGCGATGTCGGCAAATAGTATAGTTTCCACTCCCAATATACATGTAAGTGCCAACTATGTTCCGTATACTAGTATACATCTGATTGCGGATGACCCAACCACTTGACTGTGATAAATTTGAAAATCCCGCACTAAATTTTTAGCCAACCATAGTTTCATAGTGTCTTGGGAACTGCTTACCATATTATGTATTGTAGCCTCATCATGGGCCTTATGGCCTACGGTTAACTTGTAAATAAACGTGTAATCTTGAATGTACTTTACAGGATACGGTCGTTGCGTTACAAGCATTGTCTGCAGTCGCTACACAAACATACGATGCTGACATAAACATGACGGTTAAAATTGACTATGGAGGGGAAAATGTCAGTACAGTTCATATCACTCCGGACAATACGGATATCTTGCAGTTTGTTGATGTAAGTACTGCAAATGAAGCTAGTTTCTATAGTATTTCAATTCCATTATAATCAGTAGAAATTATTTGAATGTACTTTGTCTCTGCCTCGAGGGTAATATTTTGTGTGAATTGAAACCCATCCTTACAATGTGCACGTTATCTTATGGTGCGTTTTAAAACACGATTCATTTTACCAATGGTGAAGGAAATAAGTTTTTTTTTCACCTAATAAGTGATACACAAGACCTTTCAGCAATAGGATTAACGTCATTATAATTTATTTTGTTTCAAAGGTTCCAGCAGAAACCACATCACTGACTCTAACTGCGACAGGAAAGGGAACAGGCTTAGTGGAGGTACATGTTTTACATTAAAACTTTTCTGTACTTATCAGTATTGCGCTTGCAAATGTTCAAAGACAGTTCAATTACTCAATATATCAAATCCAATGTAAGTAAGAAACATTGTATAAGGTCAGCCCATATGTTTACATGAAGTATGTAATTACAAAATATGATTGTTTTTTTGTTTGGTTTTTTTTGTTTGGTTTTTTAAAAAAAAAATAAGATTGTTACTTTATTGTTCACAAAATTTCTCCGAACAGCAATCATTCGTGAATGGAAATCAAATATTAATATTTTCTTTGCTTTACCTGGCATTATTACCTAGACCAATTGATAAGACGGATTGACACATGGTCATTTAGCATTCTGAATCATACACACGTCTTTCGTTTGATTATGTTACAGATGAGCACATTCTACAATGTTCTTACTGACGAAAATCATCCAAGTTTAGAACTTGAAGTCACAACCAATGCAACAAATGTTGAACGGTTTAACCTGACAACATGTACAAGGTAATTAAGTTATCCTTTTTGTAAGATATTGTACTCTGGAATCATATACACAGTTCGGTGATATTTCGAAGATCTTCTTTGGAAGGTAATAACAAATATGTCAAGGGACGTTTACTTACTACGAGTATAAGAGCTCGAAATACACACTTACTGTATAATTTGGTTTTGTATGGTTTTCAACGAAGGCCGCATTAAAATTAAGTGGCGTTAGCTTAATACTACAATGTCATGTATATTTTACCTTTATCTAAATAATATATTAACTATTATTGATACTTAGTCTATTATAATGATGATGTTCAAATGTATTTAACATAATTTTGTGCTCGCACTGTAAGATAAGTTTGGTGTATTATACAGATGGCTGGGTTCGGACGACAATGGAATGGTGTTAGTGGAGATCGGGTTACCATCTGGGTATAAACTAGCACCGAAACATTCTCAAACTGGTAAACGACCTTCACGGACTGAAACTGTGGACGGGAAGTTCGTGTTGTACTACGACAAGGTAATATTATATCAATGGGTGTTACAAATAGCTAATGGAAATTGGACAGGGGATCCAGCACAGAAACAAAACGATAGAAATAGAAAGATACAGAATACATGCGAAAAACGAACAAGAATAGGTTGCATGTACAGTAATTATGATATGTTCGTTCGACATCGGATTAAAGGCTTGAAGAGATGAACGAATCACAGACACAATCATCGACCACACTGGTAGCCTACCAAATAAAATAATCAGCATATAGTCCATTTCAAAATGAATAAAGTAACTGACAGCATAAACTTTGTGCTGGACTTGACAATTGGAAAGGGTACACGAAACTTCCTAATTAAAGAGGCATTCCCTATCATTAGCATATTTTTCTTAAATGAGCTAAATGTACAAAGCACTATCAATTATTGCAATGTGTCAGAAGAAAGTGTATGCAAATATATCTCTATAATGTCAAAAATGTATTCAAATCACAAACAATAATTTATCGCTTCCAGCGATTTATTATTATGTGGTCAAAGGGAAACAACTCGTGACTATTTTGCCTCATTACGGAAACATGTTTTCACCTTTTCCTCGGTGCTTGGTGGGAGCTTTGTGTTGAAGATTTGAGGAGTTTAAATTAAGAACTCAACACATTCATTCTTGTATTTCCAGCTTGGTAGAGAGTCGACCTGTTACATTGTTGGTGTTATAAGGGACTCCATTGTTGGACGAATACAATCGGCGTCAGTTCGCGTGTATTCTTACTACAACCCAGGTATGTTCATCTATAAAAACTCTTTCTACTCTAATATCTTATTTAAAATATTCTGTAAACTAAGCTTCGTTCAGATGTTGTAAAACTAATCTCAAAATAGCCTTAATTTCAACACTGGTATTTTGTACACTACATCAAATAACTATTATCAATATTAAACAGGACTGTATATAAACGGTTTGCCACATATGCAAAACACAAGTGCCGGTGATTGTTACACATATCTGTCGATATAAGATAATACAATTTTACATACTACCATGATGAATGTAGTTACAGAATTTGTAGAAGTGATTTTACTTTTATTGTTCTAACAGAAATTAGTGCACAGAAATTCTACACATTAGACGTTCCAAACAAGAGTCTGTGTGACTTTTGTGGTGTTAAATGTGGATGTGGATACAATCCTGACGCCGTACCTGAGGTGAGTGATGTGTGTTTTGGCATTCCTGCCAAGTACTCCTATTAAAGTTGAGTTACTCCTAATTGTCATTGTAAATTTCTTGTTTTCCAAGTTCCACTAACTTTGAACAAAGGTACATTTGATTCATTTATGATTTTCTGTCCCATATTTATAACCAGTAGAATCGATATATTCCCTGTTTATTCATCTAAATCCTTTTTTAATCACGCTTAAGTGTATCTTGTGACATGTTTTTGCATAATCACTCTTATTTTGGATTTAACTACATTTTTGTAGCTTGGTAATGTATGTATAGTTTTTCATTCTGATAGTTTACATGTGTATTTGCCTAACGTATTTGTACATGGCTGTTGTTGGAGTGAGGGTGCTTTATAGTTTCTTTTGGGAATTTTGTAGATACTGAAAATATCCACGTTTCTGTGTAAGTCACGTAAATGGTATTATTTTATTGACAGGCAAGATGTAACGGTATTGTGAGGAATTACCACAACACATTCAAAACCATACACAACGTTGTCCACAATACTCTTCCGCCCATAAACCCTAACGGACCATTTAAACGTGTCGTTCAAACAATTGAAGGACCTGAGGCTGATATAATATACAGGCAACAGCTACAGCCTAACAGATGGCATCGCGGTCAACCACTTCCGGTTTCAATGAGCAGTCGCAGAACTGTCAAACAGACGTTTCCCACAATGCCTGGTAATGTACCGGTTTCGATGAGCAGTCGCAGAACTGTCAAGCAGACCTTTCCCGCAATGCCTGGTAATGTACCGGTTTCAATGACCAGAAGCAGAACTGTGAAGGGGTCGCGTCCAACAATCCCTAACAATGTACCAGTTACATTTAGCAGACGAAGAACTGTGGAGCAGACGTATCCAGCAATATCTAATACAGTTCCGATTATGCACCGACGTTGGCGTGTAAATCAAGGATAGGTATGCATACTATAGCTTTCATGTATTTTTCCATCAGAGTTGTTTTGTTCATGTATCGCTCAATTAGATTTATTTTATTCAAGTATCTTTCAAATAGAGTTATTTTGGTTCATGTATCTTTCAATCAGAGTTATTTTTCTTCATGCAACTTTTATTCTGAGTTTTTTTGTGCATGTTGTGTCTTGCTGTTTCTGTTTTCTGTGCTCGACTGGTTATTTTGGGTGCTGCCTTCCCTGTCCGATTTCCTCATAACTTTTCACAACCAGAATGATTGTAATTATTGTATGTTAATATCAGAGTTATTTTATGCATCTTTCTTTCAATCACGGTTTTCGATTGCTAATGTGTAGGCATTGCTCAGTGTAGTTGTGTTATGATGTTTCTGATTTCTTTGATCGGCTAGTTATGTTGAGCGCTACATTCCCTGTCTGATATCCGCATACCTTGTTTGTGTGCATACATCTTTTAATCAGATGTATGTTTGTTCCCGAACCTTTCAATTAAAATTATATCTGTTCATGTATCTTTCAATCGGAGTAATGTTTGTTCATGCATATTACATTTAGAGTTATTTTTGTTCATGTATCTTTCATTCAGAGTTATTTCTGTTCATGCATTTTCCATTCATAGTTATGCTTGTCCATGTGTCCTTCATTAAAAGTTATTTCAGTTCATGTATCGTTCATTCAGAGTTATGCGTGTTCATGTATCTTTCAATCGGAGTTATTTTGGTATATGTATCTTTCAATCAGAGTTATTTTGGTCTATGTATCTTTCAATCAGAGTTTTTTAGGTCTATGTATCTTTCTATCAGAGTTAATATCGCACATGTGTCCTTCATTCAGAGTTATTCTAGTTCATGTACCTTTCACTCAGAATCATACTTGTTCATGTATTTTTCAATCAGAGTTAATTTTGTTCAAGTATCTTTCAATCAGAGTTAATTTGGTTCAAGTATCTTTCAATCAGAGTTTATTTTGTTCATGCATCTTTCAATCAGAGTTAATTTTGTTCATGCATCTTTCAATCAGAGTTAATTTTGTTCAAGTATCTTTCAATCAGAGTTAATTTTGTTCATGCATCTTTTAATCAGAGTTGATTTTGTTCATGCATCTTGCAATATCAGAGTGATTATTCTTATTGTATCTTACGTGGTGTTTGTTAACTAGGTCGGGTCACAATTACGCCTCATTTTGGTCTGTTTATGTCGCCGTTTTTGCCTATCGTATTTGTGACACTAGGTCAATATCATCCTGCAAGGGGAATTAAGGAACTAGGTTCTGCTTTTCATTCGATCATTTGGGATCACCTTTTTATGCTATTTTTTTTTAGATGGGATCATCTTAAATCTTAGCGAGAAATAGGGATTTTAATCATTTCGTTGGGTTGTGTGTCATTTATGCGTGATGTTGTGTCTTGCTGTTTCTGTTTTCTGTGCTCGACTGGTTATTTTGGGTGCTGCCTTCCCTGTCCGATTTCCTCATAACTTTTCACAACCAGAATGATTGTCATTATTGTATGTTAATATCAGAGTTATTATTGTTATAGTGTCGTAGTGTGTTGTTGAATCATAAATATTGTTCTTGTTGTATCTTTTAAAGTAGCGTTTGTTTTCTTTTCAGAGTTTGAATGTTTGGCAGTTACAAGAGACGACCTTTACACTATGTATTGTGATTTGTAAATAAAAGATAATTACCCATAATTCAAGTGAGTATGCGTGTATTGTATATGAATCATTTGAATATTATGTAATGTTCTTATGTAATATTACGATATGTATCAATACGTCCATAACTTAGATGACTTGTTTAATTATATAGCTTTTTGCAATTTCAATGTAATTACCTGGGATAAACATCAGTCCGTATTATTAGAAAACAAAAGGCTTAACGGGCACTAAATATTGTTTAGCCTCGATACTCCTCCGAAGTTGCAACTTAATATTTGTGGATATTCAGATAAAGGTTTAATGGTGTGTGATTGTTTGATATGTAGCCTTGTCTCATAACGTGTTTGTATTCCGTATCATCATTATAATATAACCAATTACATAAAATATATTCTTTGTGGAATTTAGCTCCCTTACAAGTTGACTGGACACTTTATGGATAATATCAATGTGTGCAGTACTGATATCTGTATAAATCAAAGTAAAATCATATTTATTGGTCTGTAGCCTTTTCACATTATAATAGTTTATATCAATGTATGTCCAATTTCATAAAACAAATATGTGAATTGTGTAAAAACAAACGTGTTATTAAAGTAAAAGGTATCGTGTATGATTGCTTGGAAACGTGTACATATTCTTAATTTTGACTGTCACAGTATATAACAGAGCAAGGAAATATTACAGGGTAAAACAGTATACATGTATGTTTATTATGTTCAGTCTCACATATACTTGGACAGCTCATGTCCGGTGATTATAAACGTAGTATCATATTCAAACTCCATGCTTAGTTACAAAACCTGCTGTAACGTCTTTATTACTGAACGGAGACATCAAATAGGGGGTTGATTTCTTAATTAGATCATTTTGCTACAAGTTGCTGTTGGTGTTGATGCAAAATGCTAGAAAATGTGGGGGGTTCAAGTTGGAACCTGGAGTATGGAGTATGAGATTGAAACAAAAAATAATAATCACCCGGTGATTATAAACATATCATACTCAAACTCCATTAGCAAATTTAGAACACAGCTTTTTTAAGATGTTTGCACCAAAACCAACACCAACCTGTAGGAAATGATCTAATTAACATAATGAACCTCCATATTATATGTTTCCATTCAGAAATAAAGCACACGCTCCCATTGGAGTATGCAGTTTGAGCATGATGTACGATCTATAATGTTTATAATCACCGACGTTTTTTCAGATCAGATAAATTAACTAACTCACACTATATATCATTATTCCGACCCTATTTGTTCCTTTTCAATTCATGATAGAAGTACTGTTAACTGATATAAAGGAAAGTTAGTAATTCGTTTTGGAAAAGACCAAATATGTAGTAACGCCCCATTTGGTCGCTTTGGGTCACAGTTTTGGCATACGATGTATTTGTGAAACTAACTAGGTCGGGTCTAAGCTGCGTTTCATTCGGTCACTTGGGATCAACTTATTTTTTGTTATTCATTTGTGAAATTAGTCATCCTGTTCTTTTACAACGGATACTTGGTGTTTTAATTATTTCGTTGTGTTATGTGTGGGCATTGTTCCGTGTAGTTGTGTTGTTACTGTATTATGTGCTCGGCTGGTTGATTGCTGTCTGATATCTTTTTAGTAACATATATTATTTTGGGATATTTCATAACAAAATAAGTTGATTTCAAATAATTATGTTTACATACAAGTAATATTTATCAACAAACACAAAAAGTAAATACCAAATTGTATCAAACTGAATTTATTCTCAAAATAAAAATTCATTGAATATATATAATACAACAACTATAAGAAGCACATTAAAGTGTCTATATATACGTAACATACTACGTCATCGAAATTTGTGTATTCGTCATCGAACTTTGTGTAAAGAAGGATTCAGCATGATATCTAGGTATATGACATAGTGGTGTCTTTATCATAAGTAATATAACATTAAAGTCTAAATCTCACTGAAATATTGCTGCATATACAAATATCATGGAGAGATGGGATGTTTGTGAAACATGTATGCCCTCAAATGTAGCCCAATAGTTAATTATGTTAAAGGTCATTGCGACCTTCATAACTATTTACATATTTGACCTACTGTTCTCAAGGTCAATTAGGACGATCTACAGATGCTGGTCGACCAATCACAATCAAACCAGACCAATACTACGCTCCACTACTTTACACTGATAAACGATCTGATGACACCCTAAATGGGATCATGTGAATGTTAACTTTAAATCTTCCAAGCAAATTGCTTCTTTCAAAAATCTGAAAGTATAGAGAATCTCTGCCGAACTACCTAGTTTACATTGATAGAGATATTTATACATAGAGAGCTAAGCGTGGCTTGCCTTCAGTACGCTCTCTATACATATTGCTGAATAGCCACAATGGTACAGATGTCATTTCAACGTGACCTTTTAGGGATTGTTGTCAGATCTATAACATTGTAAATGATTGGAGAAAAAGTAAAAATTCATTTTAATGAGATTGCTGATCAACCTTGTGCTTTCGATCAAATGGACAAACGTCGATGTGTTATTGTTCAGAAACCGTTTTATCCACTGCCTGGTTGACATACCGACCCTACATGTACAAAGCAACATACCTCCTTATCAAAGATAGGTTGCATAAATAAAATGACATAATATAATTTCATTCTATGTTGGACAAAATAAATCCTAACCGAATATTGCATGTACTATTACCGAATAAAACAAGAGTACAAAATAAGTTTGCTTGGAAAGCATGGACATACCACGTGACATTTTGGCTAAGTCTATAAGCAAAAATATGTAAATAATTTTTTTTAAAACAACCATAAGTATCTTATTATTTGACCTATTTTTACCAGATATCTTCGACGCTAAAACCAAGAATGAGCACTCACTACCCTCGCAACTTAATAGTTTTGTGAAAAAGGTTAATGCCCTAACCCGACTCAAATGAATGTCCAGCAAATATAGTGACCTTATTTTGCAACAAATTATTTTTGCTTGTAGACTTAGCCAAAAGAAGTCGCGTGGTATTTCCACCCTGTTGAAGTAAAACATGATAAATGAAGGTAAATGATTGTAGAAAGGTGTAATACTATAACAAATGTAGGTTGGTTCCCATCGTTTAGCTTACAGTAGATATGGTAAGTTTAGTGACGGGAACCAGACTATTACATAATTGATGATGAAATGCGATTTTGAGCACATCAAATAAACTTGAGATTGTATAATCCTAAAACATTGGAATGGTAGGCATGAATATATATGTGAAAGAAATGTTTTCAAACAAAGATATAATGGATTTAATTTATAATGTAAGTAGCTTGGAAAATGATAGGATGACAATCTCAGGAACAATAAGTTGAAGGTATGTCATATACCAAAATGTTGATTAATATAGATCAAGAAAAAGTTTTATCATCAACAAACACAACAGTTAGTGTAGCACAATTCATCGTTTCTGAAAACCTTCATGCTGTATAATGTTGGTATCCATGCGGCCGCAAACTTATAGTAATATACATAAACAAAAATATAGTTTATCGAGCTATAACGATGTACAAACCTTTGAAAATAAACTAAGATATTAAGTTAATCATCTGTAATCGATGGAGATTGTCTCCCTTATTGTGTCATAGAGTTCGTAACTAAAACAAATCAAATACTGATTTTGTAATATTTGTATAAATTCGTATTTATGGTATTGCAGAGAATATCAGATATAGTCGGAGCAGTCTACTGAATTTTGGTAAAATGTTCACCCGTTCATTGACAGCGATTAAATTGACGTGAAAATAAAATATTTAACTATTTTGTTAAAATGAACATCTTTTTAAATACCGTGTAACGGTTTCATCTGTGTAAGAATTCCAATGACAATAATGAAATATGGTCAAATATTATGCCACACATGCATTCAATATGAATAATTCATTAAACTGTGAATCCTTGTCAACCGAAGGCATTATTTATGTCTCAGTGAAATGACAATTATGCCTTCCCTGTCCGGATTTTTCATACCTTTTATGACATAATAAAACATATCACATGCAAATTACTTCTTTCAGGTTTTCAATTTTTGTGGAATTTCTAAGATATAAAAATGTTGATGACGAACATTGAAGCATGACTTTTTGTAAATGAAAAAAATGAAATTAATATACAAAATGTCGATATGTTGAAAAATGGGGATTTTATGCACAATATCACAAAAGTCTTGTAAGAACATTTATAACAAGTATATATACCGTGTCAAACAACGTTTGTGTCAATTACGTTTTTAACATAGACTAACAATGCTTAAAACAATACACCATTCTAACATGAGTCTTTTTAAACTAAAACAAGTTTTCTTCGTAATTCGTGACGAAATTCCAGACAAACTATAATCAGGAATTGAAAAATACACATACTCGGTCGTAGGCCATTTTATTACCGTTCAGTTCACTCTGAAGCCAATGCAGTATTTCTTGACTAAGTTAATTAATATTTTATATCAAATTACACACTGTTTGTATGTATTACAATCTTCATATTTCGAAGGCTTTGAGAGAATCTACATATATTTCGTGAGGTCAAAACGCTATGATCGATAAGTAATGTAACAGTAAAACCTAAAAACCGTTCTTGATAGTTATAAAGTGCAAAGCAAAGAAAATGCCAATTCTTGACCAGGATACTACTAGTGGACGGACCACGACATACATGTATGTACACACTTGTGATCAGACTAATCTAAATAATACAATGCAACCTAACAACAACAACAATAAATTTAAGTATGCTCACTTACCTCGTCTTAATGAGACAAACTTATATATGGCTGACTTAGAATGAGAAGGTTTCGTCATTTACAACCTTAAAAGATTAATGTATATTTAAAATCAGCACCAGGAAGCGCTTCTTACGGGCCAATTTTCATTAAAATCGGAACTTGTCATGTTGATTAAACTGAAATTGGAAAAACTTATTTTACCAGTAAAGAGTGATTGTCAGACTGTTTTCTTTTTTTCTCAAAATATTGATTTTGTAGTTATGACCTCCTCATTCTAAGCCAGCAATATACACAATATGTTCCGAAGAGCCAACAGATACTACTACTTATTTTACAATAAACAATACTTGTCAAAATCAGCAAAACACGAGCTTTCAGAGAACAACGTACTTATCTTTTTTTAAGAATTGGTCGCAGAAACAAAATTTGCTACTAAAATCACTTTCTGTGAAGTATTATTACGATGATGATGCGCTATTGATTATTCATACTATCGTAGTAAGTTCACGGTACTCAACTTAAAAAATATAGTTTATCATCATTTGAAGAAACAATTCAATCCATGCATTAAGTCCTGGGGTTAATAAATGTACGCGGGACGTTAACGAAATGTCTATTTTTTGTGCAATATTTGTTCCTCATTAACAATGGTATTGAGGACTGGTCTTCATCATCGGATGAATAATTCCTGAGGTAGGTAGTGATGTCACAAAATTTGTCCAAACTATAATTATTGAACACAACAATATAACTGAAGTCAAAGAACTGCCCAAACAGTGTTCGAACCTATGCAAAAGTGATCGCATTGAGTCAGTGTATTATTCCAGCTAACCGGATATTGGCACCATACTGCGACAACATTGCAATGGTACGATTGACAAATGCTCTTTTTTGAAAACTCTAGAGCTAAAATCCATCTCATGATTTGAGATCGTATCAAAATGTCACTCTGACCGCACACATTCAGTTTCTTTAGCTTTATACCCGTGATAATAAAAACCTGCACTGACAACGGTCGGGAGATAAGGGAGTATACTCTATAGTGTTCGCGTTCAAGTGAATCCTATGTAGCTACGCCCCTTTAGCTTGTGATTTTATCAAGTAATTGTTCGGTAAAACCTATTTTCTTACTTGACTCTCGGGTGAAAAAATCAGATTCTAACAATTGCTTCATTCCTTTACGCTGTTATAGCCTGTATTATTTGGTCTGATTTAAATGAGATTGATACACACTGCAAAAAGAGGGGCGTCGTACTACTCGGAATATAACCACGCATTCAATGTCATGTCGTATTAACAACATTGTCTATATGTTGGCACATTACATAACAATCCTTCGTATCATTATTCAAAAAACGTAAATGTAAAGACATATATTCTAGTATGAAATTTCTACTTTGATAGCGCTACTAAAAGTAAAGTATTCATTTAGAATAAGCAATTTCAATATGATATATAGAGAATTCCAAAGTATTAAAATGGACATATTTATCTTTTAGAATAAGCAATGTCAATATAAGTAAGATATAGAGAATTCCAAAGTATAAAAAATGAACATATTTATCTTTGAGAATAAGCAAGTTCAATATAAGATATAGAGAATTCCAAAGTATTAAAATGAACATATTTATCTTTTAGAATAAGCAATGTCGATATGATATTTAGAGAATTCCAAAGTATTAAAATTGACATATTTATCTTTTAGAATAAGCAATGTCAATATAAGATATAAAGAATTCCAAAGTATTAAATTGAACATACTACTGCTTATCTTTGAGAATAAGCAATGTCAATATGATATTTAGAGAATATCAAAGTATTAAAATAAACATACCTATCTTTTAGAATAAGCATTTTCAATATGATATATAGAGAAATCTACAAGCCTCAAAATGGACATACTTATCATTTAGAATAAGCAATTTCAATATAATATATAGAGCTTTCGAAATATCTTTAAATGGATGTACTTAAGAAATGTCTTAAAATTGATGTACTTTCAATATAATATGATTAAATATTAAAATACAAAACATCAATGTTTTGCTAAAATGTTTCAATTATGTATACATTCCTGCAATTACGTATAGTTAAATATCTGAAATCGAGGCTACAGTTGCACACATAGACCCTAACAGCATTTGATCAAACGAGTAGACGCAATGACACATACATAATACAAGCTAGGGTCATAGTTAATATCAATACAGATATAAATAATTTTAAACATGCTTTAAACACTAAATAAAATTGTCAACAAAGTAAAATGAAGATAAAATGTACAGCTACTAGAATAAGCGAGACATATATTTTCTTAAAAATACGATATGACACATACAAATAAAATATTCTAACATAAAAAACTCTTAATAAAAGAAGTTTCACATCAAAATACATGCATAGAAATTGCATGTGATTAAAACCACGTGGTGTACCAAGGGGATGTTTGCATCTAAAGGAGCTGTTGAAATTCTACCAGTTTTTGGAGCGTTTTGGACAAACTAAAATGTGAGTAAAGCCAAGGTCCCACTCAGTGGACAATGAAATTTCGTTAGTGTTAACTTAAGAAGTGCTTAATTAAGAGGGTTAACATCTTAAGTTTAGAAACAGCGCAACAATTAAACACATGAATGATGCACATCTGATCTGCGATTGAGGTTCAATGAAGACATAGAGGGACAACAGGCACATACACGGACATAGTGAAATACTAGTATAATATGTATCCGATCTAGGGTAGAAACACTTGTAGAATGTTCAAAACACAATAAAACATATTGTTATAACATAAAAATGATATGTAAAGGCCTACAATGGTTTTCAGTTAGATATCTCTCCATACGAACGCATACGCATATAAAAACACTTTCACAGTAGATCTACACAAACTTGACGTCATTTTAGTCTACAACGAGGCTAGAGTTTAAATTACTATTCGATATGTTGCAATTTGAGTCTGTAGTAATCTTATTATCACTGCCGTATAGTTTAGGTTCACCATCTTCAAACGAATGTGTATCGTCTGCAAACACGATTGCATTGTCATCCAGCGGATTTTCTTCATCATGGCTATGATTTTCATGTTCCTCCAGAAGGTGATGGTCATCATGTGCAACAGAAGTGATGACGTCACCATTTTGAGAGCTGTGAGATGGTGTTCTCTTGTGAGCTTTTGGTAGGTTCCTCAAAGACACATTCATGTTTTTGAAAGCATTTAGTAAGAATATTCCGCAGCATATTACTAAGAAACCTATAATGGCGCCAATAATGTCTTTCAATTCCATGGCGCCAAATTCTTTAAACATCACTAATGAAAACATCACCGCACATGACGTAAACAATACGTAATAGGTGGGCGTGACTATCGCCGTATTGAAAGTGTCTAGCGATTTGTTTAGATAAACAAGTTCAATAAGACTGCAGCCAATCACAATGGCTGCCATGACGTAGGTGAGCCAATTAGTGAACTCATTTCGACCATTTGCGGTCTCTTTGATAGCTACACCGAAACCTTTGGCGCCCATGACGGTGAATGAACCGAGTGTTGAGCACACTGTAACGTAGACAAGCACGTTCTTCTGTCCGTATTTAGGAGCCAGGAAAATGATTGAGACCAGCGCTATAGCGATCAATACTGCAGAGAGGATAATAATTCCTGAAAAAGATGAAACAATATAAACATCAGTGTTAGAAATATAAAGCAATATAATCTACATTGATTTTTTAAGTCGTTTATTATTATTATTATTATTATCATTATTATCATTGTTATTATTATTATTTTCATCTGGTGAAACTGCCGTCACCACCAAATTGGTGACACCAATAGAACCAACCTGTAACCATCACAGCTGGTAAAATGTTTTGCATAAAAAGACAACTACAACCTGTTCGAAAATAATTGACAAACATGTGCAAAGCAAAATACCCCCTCATCGAAGTCTGCAACATATGTTGTTGATATTGTCATCTGACATACAGTACTAAAATAATCAAATCATCTTGTTGCAGGTCAGTTAGGATAAGCATAGAGTGACGCAGTGGAACAATCTACTATTATGATGTAAACACAAGTACAGTACTTTTAAAGTCAATCGCGAACGGGTATCAATATACTGTCGTCCGGTTGGTAAGCTTTGTTTATCTAGCTTTGACTGGGTATACTAGTAAGCTACATGAGTTAATGGTATGCACCGCTATTCTTTCGATTGGGATAGTTCCCTCATTAGTATTACTTATTGAATCGACTATATAACCAATACCAACAGTTCAATACTAAAGTAACCCCTACCTGTTTATGCAAGCATTATGGTTTTAATCTTTTGGGTACTCATAAACAATACCATCACTCTCAAAATATACTAACTGGACTACACGTCAAAACAGTACTAACCTGGTTCAAGAAGACGATCTAGGAGTACTTCCATGGCTTGGATTTCCTGTTCTACAGGAGCGTGTACCACAATCAGGGTAGAACCCAACATACACAGAAGGCAGCCAAGTTTTCCTAGTAGATTCAGTTTCTCTTTTAAGAAATACGATGCCATCACAGCGCTAAAACAGACAAATAAGACCAAGTATTAAAACTACTGTATCCATGTTAATACTTACTGGCTATCTATCTACATGCAAACTAGACAGAATATCTCCTGATTGAGTTTAATATAAACATGTCAATGAACAACATTAAGGGTTAGATTCTTAATATCATATGACACTATTAAGACATAATAATTAAACAGACGTTTTTCTATTGAAATAACATAAACGTTATACTACGCATGTGCAGTATAAGAATATACATACTCGCTATACTATCCAAAAACAAAGAAAACTATGTAATATAACGATAACGACAGTGATCTGCCCCATACTACTCTCTGGGACTACATTGGTCCTGTCATTATTTAGATGCCCCTCTTTTCATATTCCCTTCTTATTTTAATGGCAGTTGGTCCACAAATCGCCTATTGCCCAAGGGCAGAGCACTCTCCAGGCTTAATACAGTAGGATAGGATTGTGCAACAAGAACAAAAGTGTTAATAAACCGACCTGCTCAACAATCATGGCTAAATTAAATATTTTCTAAATACTCAAATTCGGTATAAATAATATTATATAACAAATATTGAACTTACCTTGTAATAACACTAAGTGCTCCAAGGGGTGTGACCAACGTGGCAGGGGCAAATAAATACGCCAGAAAATTCATTATCTCACCCGTTATCACTGAAAAGAAATACAGTACAGTATTTAGATCAATGTACGTTTGATTATAAGCAAAGCAGTTTCGGACATTTATGCAGGTCTTACTTAATACCAGCTTACTTTATATCGGGTTCGAACAGCTATTTTTACTGAAGCCTGGAAGCATCGGATAATGATTCGATGGGAAGCTTCGGTGAAGTCATTTGAAATTTTGTGAAATCCTTGTTCCCCATACATCTCGAAGCTCATTTATTTTAATCGGGAGTACATCGCCGAGGCAAAAAAATGTCCAGGGGGACCTGGGCTATACACAGTTGTGCTGATCAAACCATTCTGACAAATCAGTATAAATTCATAAGATAACAACACTTTGCTAAATTCCATGGGGATGGGCACCAGGAGTACCACACTCATACCCGTTTACCAGTCATAACCACTATGCATATTCACTGATATGCTACGTAGTAATAAACCGAGCGGAAAGTTCACCCAATTTATATTTCGAACATAAATTTAGTAAAGTACAAATCGATAACTATCAGAAAACTGAATGTGTTTATTCAAGTTGTTCCATACACTTAGCAAAAACATCAACTTATGATCACTGAACGTGCATGATATTACATTGTACATGTATATGCATAATAGAGTAGAAAAAATGTCATAATTTAAACGTTTTCTTTTCATTCAACGTGTTACATTGGCATCACATTCCGTTCCGATTTAAATGTAAAGTAGCAAAAATGTTATAAATTTAACTTTTTTTTTAATTCGAAGCGTTACATATGTAACAAATCTCTTGTGATGAAATGTTATGATCAATTTGTCTCATGAGTTTGCAATTTTCGACTACGACATGATAACATCTTATCACACACCGTATACTCATATAATTATTTTAAAACCATAAAACTTTACACCCTGTTGCACTCTATACGTTACACGTATCAGCGCTTTTCATTCATCAGATCTGGATTTTTTGTAGCATTATCAAAAAGATATGTAAAACAGATTATCTAACTAACTTTCGTTTGAATTGAGTATTTCAAAAGTTTTAAAAGAGATGTTTAAAGTAAAATTAAACGTACTTGTTTAAACCTAATGACGTTTGTACATATACATACATGTATAAAATGAAACTTATATAGCACATTGCGAATGTATCAGTAAGTTAGAACTAATGTTTGCATTCACGTACATACGAGCTATTATAGAATAAAAGATTACAGTACTAGAATACATACATCCCTCGAAAACCGAGTTTTAGAGGGATTCTGCAACAAACATTAAATAACTGTTCTCGGTTTAACTTATTCATACACATTCAATGTTTTGTTTGGGTTAATGCCAAACATAGCCTTTATTTGCCAGCCAGCTTTCAGTTGATATATGGTATCGTACAGCGAATACGGGTACAGTGTTCGAGCTTAGCGTTTTTTTCAAAACAGATATCTGTGTGTTTGAGTGTGATCTTCACACAAACATTGTACGGATGTGTTAGTCAGATAGGTTTATATGCATGGTTATTAGATATATACGTATAGCAACTTACTTATAATCATGCCAGCCCACCAGAGCCATTCCTTCAAGTACATAAACCCTCCGTCACCTGGAAATGAAATAAATATACATTACATTTTGTATTAATAACAAACATATCCTGTGATTCTCTAGATAACAGGTTATCAGTTTTGTAGATTTAAATTGTTTGTACCGACCCAATAAAATACTGCTTGTCTATGACATAAAACGCCGTACACGTACATGGCAATATCTAGTAGCCTCTAAACATTGCCAGGCGCACCATTTGTCCCTAATTGGCTTAAAGCCCTGCTTATTTGGTTCCTTTAAAAAATAAATACAAATAAATATACACACGGTATGAATCGTGTTACACCCATTCTCTGTTCCGTCAGTGAATTGTTCTGTTTTAATATGGCTCTGACGGAACTGAAAACCGACGTAACGCCCTGTCGGAACTCAGGATACATGGCATTTGAGTTCCGTCCGTGCGTTACATCAGTTTTGAGTTCCGTCCGTGTGTTACATCAGTTTTGAGTTCCGTCAGAGCCATATGACAACGGAACAATTTTCTGACGGAATTGAGAAGTAGTGTAACCCGATTCATACTGTGATACAGTACAGTTTGAACATTTGGTCGGCTTATTCCTTCTGTTCTGGGGTAATAACACCCTATGAAAAATTGCATAAAGCATTTCGTAGCCTTCGTTTTCGGTATGAAATCCATCTGATTTGGAAACACCTCAATCACATTATTCCGATTCCTGGAATTGCTCATAAGTAGGACGTCAAAATTATTAATGAATAGATTTTCTAATTCAAAACCATTTTAACGAAATAATCAAACACAATCACTGAACATGCAAACAGCATAAAATTTTTGAATTTTCCATTCCGTGAATTATTCTAACCTAACGTTATCAATACGAATTTAAATATACATCTAAAATGAAGTACCTATAAAGGCAAACATATGAATAATTATTGAATTTTACCTGCTCGTACGCCTTGCCGTTTGGAGACATTTAGCAGACCTTTCTTTTTGAGTATAAAACTACTTCCGGTGAAACAAGCTGATGTAACAGCCAAGATAAAACCAATCCAAAACTCTTTGAGAGCCTCTGCTCTAGGAACGTGTGTCCATGGTGTAGTCGTTGTAAAGTTCTCCGTTGTGTTAAGTGGTATCGGCATCGTTGTTACACCCGAGTCGTTCGTGCTGACGTCACCCATTGTTGTCTGACGTCAACTGGATTGCGTGATATGTTTGGTTGAAGTGCGAAACAATCTGAAAATAAAGAATGATGATGTATAGTTATAAATCATTATCGCAGTCATCGGAAACGAAAGGTAACGTTCAAGCGTTTTTATTTGAATGCATAAATTTAATTATTAGTACATGTACATCCTCTGAAATGCAACATCGTTTAGGTGCTATACGTATTTATGACTTTTAGAGATGGTTACTCTACAACGGTTTAATTTGTATTTCTACAAATACCGGTTTAGAGAAATGTCGATAATGGTACTATATATATGTTGTTGCTCTACATAGGACCTCTCTGGGTATGTTGCGCCGTACAATCTCATAAAGCACGTATAATACAAGTCATATCTAATGACATTTTCGATTGTGAAACAACCTTGTACTGCAACGTTAGTAATTGGCATATATTTGGGTACCTAAATACAAATATGGTATGTATAGTGTCCATCGATTGCTTGGTCATTCAGGCGTTCGTTGCCTAATTCTAAGCAAAGCACGGGAAGTAATCCATGCCCTCTATATTTAATTGAACGGGGGTAACTGAATAAAGGCGCTCGGTAGCGGTTTGCTTAGACAACGGGCACCAGATCATGTAATATTGTTACACAATCGTCATGTATTTTTTATGGTTATCACTGTGGTAACAGATTATTCATTGTCTACATAGTTTACAGCTTCACGTGGGGGAACCAACAGCTGTACAGTTCTTTCAAAGTCAAATGAGAACGGTTTGTAAACATTAGGTCGTCCGACAGGTAAAGTATGTTTATCTAAGTGTGTTTTATATCATAACAGTAATAATTCGACTGTATACACACAAAGAGATGTAACCATCCAAGTGTGTGGGCATTTCTTCACTTTTATGACTACAACGTCTAGTAATTTAAGTATACTGTGACAATGACATAACATAAACATTCACTATCATAAAGTTGTTTAAATACAACACGCCTTACAAGCAAAGTTAAACAATCAACATAAAAATACAAAAACAAGCATACAACACTTTGTGGTGAAATGGAATGTGAGTGCATATAAACGACGAGAAATAAGAATAAATGAACTAAGGCACTGCCTTTTTGGGGATTCATCATTAGTTTCTGATCCTTGGTGCTCCACAGTCAGATATTACTGTGTACAAACGAGTCGATTTCCGGCAATTGCAATCATGAGTACACGTTAAATTATATAGTACAGCAATAGTGAGTACAGTGATCAGATTTAACAAGTGCTTTCAATAGCAATAAATGATACAAGAAGAATTTTATAGTAATCAGATAAGTCATACAGGGATTTGATTTATCCACGTGCAGTGGATATGAATTTCACACACTAAGTCTTGAACTTCCCCGTTTCGTGTCGTACGTTCAAACCTCTAAACCCAAAGTAGGCCGAAATATGGTCACGTACCCACATAATATTTGGTCTAGTTATATACAAGGTGCCTCTGTACTTTATGTAGGCCTACATACAACTTCAAATTTCAAGTCTGTCTACACGCATTGATTGTGTCTGCATAAAACCTATTAAGAGGATTTTGGTTAATGGAACAACCTGTGTAACATAAATGGATTAGTGTATCGATAGGTACCATTACCAGCCATACTGCTCTTAAGATCCCCATTGTTATTCCCTATACGGTCTATTGGTGTTATATAACCATTGATATTTTATAATGGCATGTCTTATGGCCAACAACACAATGTTTATTGGTTTGACATTGTCCAATATCAAGAGGATTTATTTTATGCATACTTTTAGGTACATAAAATTAGACCATTATTCTTGGTCATGCTGGTGTGAAACTAGGAGTTTTATTGGACATAGATTTTGACCACTGGTATTTGGAATATACACACATCCACATACATTTATTTTGATCTTCTTGAATTAAGTATGTTGATATTAAGCTATTATTGTTGACGGTCTAGGAGCTTTAATCCGAAATAACACAATTGTCTAGAGTAAGCAAGGTTGCAATACAAAACTAGGGCCGTATAATTTATAAAGACAAGCAGCTCACAACAAATATAGCAAGACGCGAAAAGACGATTAGTATTCAAAATTACACATTTCAATGTACATTTTACAAACCGCATATGTACGGTATTCAAGACACGACCAGTAAATACATTAGCTTAATCCACGAAATTGAACTTAAGCTTACTCAGTCTGATGACTTTGACTAAATCTGCGTATGTTGTGGTTTGAATACCGTGGCTTTGTTTGTGGACAAACACAAGTACACGGACAAATATTAGTCCATGTATTGAATGACAGAAATGTCCTTGAACATTCAAATATTTCTTGACCCCCGTTTGTAAATCTCCGTTCAATACTTAACCCGATGTTATTTTGCATTTCACTGAAATGAACCTACTCTTAAGGGTTCTCGTTCTATCGGCAAACAATGGCTAGCATCTTGAACTAGGAATATTTTACCGAAGACCAAACCAGTCGTATGGCCAAGTGAGTAGAGTGAATACATCATTTTGGTTTCAATACATGTATAAATCATAATGTCAGTAATGTACATACTGGTTTTTGCTTATTTTTCCTTTGAAATGCACCAAGTGTAAAGGATGTATGTAGCAACGTTAAATGTCGCATCGACGCTAAATGTCGCACTTGACGTTAAATGTCGCAAGGCTGACGCTAAATGTCGCAACCGACGCTAATATGTAGCAACGTTAAATGTCGCATCGACGCTAAATGTCGCACTTGACGTTAAATGTCGCAAGGCTGACGCTAAATGTCGCATCTGTGACGTTAAATGTCGCAACAAACTGGCCTGACGTTAAATGTCGCAACACTAACGCTAAATGTCGCAATCCTTTATATACACTATTTTGTAGTATTACTGTTCTAGTTTTGGTCCAGACGTATCCACAGTTATTGGGGGTTTACTCAAAGGGGTTCGACACTTAAGCCTGCAGTGATTAAAAACTTTAAAAAAAAAATTTTTTTTTACTTCTACTGTGTATATTGTATGAAATATAGACATTAGAAATTAATAAAAAAAATTGAAAACAGTTTTTAATCACTGCAGGTTTATGTGTCGAACCCCTTTAGGTTTACCGGATGAACCATACTTTACTCGTTATACCCGGTTCAGTGAACTCTCGTACAACCGTAACAACACTGGATCGGCAAGACGAACCGTGGTGAACCGTGATACTGTAATCAAACTGGCAAAAGAGGCCTGTTTTAAGCCTTGTGGAGTCATCAGGAGATACCGGGAGGAATGGTCAATATTTCAACAGAATCGAAATAACGGAGTCAAAACTGGGTTACAACCTTAGCTGTACCGCGATGTTGCATTCCGGTACATGTATCAGTACGGATTATCTCGGTGTATCCCGGTTATGAGCTGACAGCAGAGACCTATTATCACTGTGCCGGTTTGGCATTCCCGGTTTGTCCCGTTGTATGGACCTTTGAGACATCGTGAACTTCTTAGTCGTTTTAGGCTAACCTTGACGAACTGTGTTGATCCGACCGTATGACAGCGTACAGTATGGGTTCGATATCCACTTCAGGTGCAAACCAAGTCTGGTATTTTTTATTTTATGTATTTATTACCTCCGAGCCTTGAGCGAGCAGGTATATTGCATTGCCTTAAGTAAAAAGGCAGGGAAGAAATTAGTATATACCCGAATTATGGTTATATACGGTAATGCTCGGTAGAACCCCGTTTCGTTACGGATGATACATAATTATACTCGTTTCATCACGACCAAGGTGTGTGAAGTTGCAGTTACCGAGTATTTGTCGAACAATGCCAAATACAGTAAATAATTATGTAAATCGTAGTTGAAATTCTGTTCAAATCAGTTTATTTGTATTTACAAAAATTAGTAATCAAACCCACACGAAGAGTTACTTAGAGGATAATGCACGGCTGATTAGGGCGGGGTCTAGATACTCAGCCCGCAGGAAGCATAATGGCCCGAGTGGCTTTAGCCCGAGGGTCGTTATCAATCGGAACGGTCCGTACGGCATTTTTACGGGATGATTCATAAGATTGTCCGAAGTTTTTTATCAGGACCCGCCCTCTACACCGTGTATTTAGAGGTTAATCATGACACTAAACAGCCGATCAGGGAGGCGATACTCCGACCGGAAAATCAGTAATCACCTCGTGTGCTTCAGCCCGAGGGCGATTATTCATTCCAGGCGGACTATCAACTCCTGGCCAGGCTCTGAAGTGTATTCAAGACTTTAACAAGTGAAATGTTGATGCTGGGCATCAAAGATGCCGCTAGTTCTTTTTAAGTAAATCTTTTTATTTAGTAAAAGGTATTGGTAGAAACTTGTAAACAAACTAAAATTCCGGCGTGATGTGTGATGCACAAGGGAAGTTATTCTCATGTGTTGAGTGTACGCTGCAAAAACTTAAGATTGCTGAAAATGGGTATTTTTCACTAATTCAAGGGCAATAACTCTGGTTGTACTAAATTGAAAGGGGAGTGAAACCCCAGGTGCACTAGAGTACATGCTGTCAAACATTTCTATAAAGGTTTCATGATCCTAGGTCAAATACTTTTTGAGTAGCATGTGAAACAAGTCAAAAATGGCTATTTTACACCATTTTAATGGCTAATAACTCTGGATGTACTAAACTGAAAGGGGAGTGAAACCCCAGGTGTAGAGAAAACATCCTGACCATTTCTGTGAAGGTTTCATGACTCTATGTCGTGTACTTTGAGTACCGTGCGACATAAGGAAAGCGGCCAATTTTTTCTGTTTCAAGGGCCATAACTCCGTCAAAATTGGTTGAATCATAAAACCCTGATAATATGCACCAGGTCACATGATGACAATCATTCTCTGAAAGTTTGGTTGAAATCTATGAAGAAATGTAGGAGGAGTTGTGCACAGAAGAAATTGTTAAGGCCCGCCGACATTCAGCAATCTAATAACCAGAGTTTTCCTTTGGAAAACCTGGTTAAAAACTTGAAGGCAGTGAAACACCAGGAAAGAATAGAAAACATGAAAACATTCTATTTTCTATTGAAATATTTATTCAAATGAACATAACATGTTTTAGAAATATGAGCACCATTATAATATTGATTAATGCTTCACAGATGGCATTTAGCATGTTTCATAAAATAACAAAGTGTATTCCAATAACGTGGTATAGCCTGACAACGTGAAACTGACACTAAAGGACATTGTTATTTCGTGGTTTGTGAGCTTGATAAGTAAATTTATTGCGAATTAATACGTTCAACATAGTTTAAAATATGCATAGAACTAGTTCCATTTGGCAGGAGTATAGGAGCGCATATGAATATTTTGTAAATAAGAAGTGTCAGTTCAATGTTGGCAAGCTATATTTACCCGTTTAAATTTTGGCAAAACAAACTATTCTGACATACATAAATAAAGAAACATAGAGATTAAAAAAACACTTGCATTTATCAAATTTAGATTAAGACAAAACCTAAGAACTGGAAAAAATCGAAAATCATAACTAAAAAATATCTGACAGACATGAAAGTATTTAACATGTTCCATAAAAGTTCGAAAGGAAAATCGCCGCTCCGCGCAAATAGTTTTTTTTTACTTTTTAATAGCCCCTGCTAAGACCCGCAAATTGCAACATATGTAGCCGTTATATAAACACCCGTTCCGAACTGATTTGGACTTTAGTACCTACCGAACAACATTGCCCTGGTAGTCATTCAATTTTAAGGTATGAGATAAACTGTTTTTATAAAAGTCGAATAAAAAAAATTATAAGCCGGAAATAAATGAGTGTATAATCATTTTACATACATCTTGTGATAATAATATTAAAAATATTTTTATATAAAATTTTGCTATAATATTTATCATCCTATTTTACCCCTGACGGGCGAGTCCAACAGCGTTATAACCAATCAAATCTTGTATCCTCCTGGGACATCTGGTTGCACCCTTTCATACTCGATGCCGCCTCCTGGCGGCATCGAATTAAATTGTTCGATTTCATAATATCTATGGATAACAACTAACGTAAATATTACTGATTGAGATAAACAATAAGGTTGTAACCAAGCCTTTTTTGAAAATGCGCTAAGAGTAAATAAAATTGGCAAAGAAATCTTGCAAATAAGCATCGTATTGTCATTTTTTGTTCCAACGTGACGTCAATGATAACATGGATAACGTAACGTGCACCCGTTCAACCGGTCCGATTATGATTATGAGATTGCGGACCGGACGGATATCCGATAATCAATCACGTGATGGTCATAATCAGCCACAGATAGGCTCATTTTTGTTACTATATATAGTAACAAGTGTATTAATTAGAGGTTAATACACGACACAGCCGGGCAGGGAGGCGATAATCCGCCCGGAAAATGAATAATCACATCGAGGGCTTCAGCCCGAGGGTGATTATTCATACCGGGCGGATTATCAACTTCCGGCCAGGCTCTGAAGTGTATTAAAGTATTTAATACAATTGTTCGATTTCAGAATATCTATGAAGAACAAATAACGTAGATATTACTGATGTAGATATATAATAATCTTGTAACCAATAAAATGCACTTAGTGTGAATAAAATTGGCAAAGAAATCGGGTATATACTAGGTTCTTCCCTGCCTTTTTACTTAAGGCAATCCAATATACCTGCTCGCTCAAGGCTCGGAGGTAATAGATACATAAAATAAAAAATACCAGACTTGGTTTGCACCTGAAGTGGATATCGAACCCATACTGTACGCTGTCATACGGTCGGATCAACACAGTTCGTCAAGGTTAGCCTAAAACGACTAAGAAGTTCACGATGTCTCAAAGGTCCATACAACGGGACAAACCGGGAATGCCAAACCGGCACAGTGATAATAGGTCTCTGCTGTCAGCTCATAACCGGGATACACCGAGATAATCCGTACTGATACATGTACCGGAATGCAACATCGCGGTACAGCTAAGGTGTAACCCCGGTTGTAACTCAGTTTTGACTCCATATTTCGATTCTGTTGATATATTGACCATTCCTCCCGGTATCTCCTGATGACTCCACAAGGCTTAAAACAGGCCTCTTTTGCCAGTTTGATTACAGTATCACGGTTCACCACGGTTCGTATTGCCGATCCAGTGTTGTTACGGTTGTACGAGAGTTCACTGAACCGGGTATAACGAGTAAAATATGGTTCATCCGGTAAACCTAAAGGGGTTCGACACATAAACCTGCAGTAATTAAAAACTGTTTTCATTTTTTTTTTATTAATTTCTAATGTCTATATTTCATACAATATACACAGAAGAAGTAAAAAAAATATTTTTTTTAAGTTTTTAATCACTGCAGGCTTAAGTGTCGAACCCCTTTGAGTAAACCCCTAATAACTGTGGATACGTCTGAACCAAAACTAGAACAGTAATACTACAATATAGTGTATATAAAGGATTGCGACATTTAGCGTTAGTGTTGCGACATTTAACGTCAGGCCAGTTTGTTGCGACATTTAACGTCACAGATGCGACATTTAGCGTCAGGCGGAATTGCGACATTTAGCGTCGGTTGCGACATTTAGCGTCAGCCTTGCGACATTTAACGTCAAGTGCGACATTTAGCGTCGATGCGACATTTAACGTTGCTACAATGTAACGTCAAGTGTTAATACGTAATGCTGTTCTTCTTTTGTGTAATTATATTTAGAGGATGTCCTTACTTGGTATCAGTGTAGGTTAGTGTGTCACTGTGGTGAAAAAACATACCCAAACATACAATACAACATTTGTTTACCGGGTGTGACCGAACAGGGCTCATATTTCGCACAAACACACATCCTATCCCTCGTCGTAATTGAATATCTCTTACAACTGTTTACAAAAATCATTATTTACATACAGCATGTAGTAAACGGGACAATGTATAGTAGTTCGTCCAAATATAGATTGACAGACCGTCAAACAAATTTTTTTACTACATAAAACGAATGATGGTGCGTTGTCTGTATAATATAACTCGAGGAAAACTGTTCCTAGTTTAGTTTCTTAAGTTTGGTGACAAATTTGCTTGGAAAAAACATTACATACACAACCACAAACCCCAAACACTAATTACTTCCCTTGTCATAGCAGTACGAACGGTCATCACAACAAACTATGTGGCGATTGCGAAGTCACATGGCATATCAAAACGGTGAAGAGGCCGTTAAAAGACACATTGCCTGAAGCCTTCACATACATTTTGAGAATCGTATTAGTACCAGATGCGGCCCAAAAGAAACAAAATGTCGGGTGGGCTGATAACGATTGAGGTAATAACAAACAATTCTTTAACTGTCTAGGGGAGCCGTTATTTTATATTATAACATCAAGAAGATAAACGTACTAACGTATCAATGGGATTAATTCTGATTCTGAAGTTGTTGAAATGTCAAAAAGCACACACGGATGCTTCTGAGTTAAGTATTCAAATACGAGCAACTAAATATAGACATACAGCTGCATTAATAATGTGTTTATCGCAATCTGAGAAGCTGCTCACAGTGTCACTAATGTCGTTACAAATAGAGTGATGGATACGAGTAACTTCAGTCGGGTATTGACCTAATGAATAAATTATTAAGGTATACATAACAGAGCATAGCTACAATCGATGGTGCATCTTTGGTGAACTTGTTCTTGGATATCACATATAACACTGCGTATAAACGAGTCGATTTCCGGCAATTGTAATAAGGCATACATTTTGAATTATATAGTATGGCAACAAGTCGTACATTTTTTAGATTTTACATGACTCTTCTTTCAAAAGCAATAAGTGATGCAAGTTGAATTTTATAGTAATCAAATCAGTAAAACAGTGGTTTGGTTTATACGCTGTGCATAAGAACGCCGCTGAACGTTCAACGGGTTGGGTTGATGGATTTGATCGGGAATTTCCAGGAATCGGTTTGTATAAATAACCATGTGCAAATGCTTGTAATCTGGATGCTAATGTACATCGAACAAACTCCAAAATGCGTAGTTACATGTGTTTCTTATATTGAAACATGTTTCAAAATAGAACCACATATGAGCATAAAAGTTCGAAACTAAAAATCGCGAAATAAAGCTCACACGAGTATATACAGATGTGGGCTGAGGACATACGATATACTACAGTAAAAATTGTTGTCTTGTTCTAATTTTTAACAGACATATTTCCAATATTTACTCAACAATTTACTTTATGCATAATAAGAAAGTTATATCATTGGAACATAAAGAATAACGTTCTTGAAAATGTGTGCCTCTGCAAGTCGCAATTGGTCATTAAACATACTTTTAGGTAATTGATATATAACTTGTTGTATTAGTTTTAAGCCTATATATCTATTTTGAAAAGAAAATACGTCAAAGGTAGAAATTAATTCAATAGGAAATATCACGTTACCTTCTATTTATAAATCCCAGGTAAAAATATGCAACACAGTAGGTATATCCTGTATTTGTAGTTTATTTATGCAAAACACAAAAAGAACATTTCCGGTTTTCAAGTCAGTGTAGACATTAGTAATACATAAATATTCCAACTGTGGCCTAGTTATTCCTCTAAATATAAGGCTTCAAACCTTATGTTGGAATAAAGTATCTAAGTATCTTTATCCTTTATAACGTTACTGTGTCATTGACTTATATGGCGAATTACATGTGAATTACACGTTATTCTTTCAGACATATTACATCTACAATTCTGCGTATGACCTTTGTAAGTTCTAAGAAGACATTTGCAGACGACAGTGCTAGATGAGCCTGTCATGTGTGACAATTACAGTTGCAGACGACACCTAGAATTCGTAACGCTAAATTCGGAATGCTTCGGTCGCCAGAAATCCGATATCCCGTTTTCCTTTCAATAGCGTGATGGACGGATTTTGCTCCATTTCTGTTCTACAGAATTGATTCAAAGAATCAAAGTAAACAAGCGTCTGGAACTTATTAGATTTACAGGAAGTCACGAACACCGGAAGTCACGAACATCGGAAACGTCTGACTGAGATCGATCGGTTATTACTATCCTACTGCTTGTAAATAATGCGTTAGGACATGTGGCGTCATGGTGGTAATTTCTTCCAATAAATGTCCAAGTTGTTATTTCAGCACGACTGTACTATAATACTCACAGTGGGGCATTCAGGCTAGATGCCAGGAGGTCAAATCGGGAATTGCTAATTTTCCTTTATGTCAAAATTAATATTCTTATTCAAGTTAGCCTGGTTCATAACAGTTGGCATCAAGACGCCATGTTGACAGCATAAGAACGTCATAGGAAGCGCGTGGTTGTTGGTTCCCAGCCTTTGCGACACAGTGCACGTTGTGAGAAAAAAGGAGCATATATGTGAGGAGCATATATGCAGTGACAAATTGTTATGAGAAGTTAAATTACCAAATTTTTCTATGGTTGTTTTCAGCAGTTCAGCAGTTCTAACCATACCTTTGACATTTTAACTTCCCCTGGTTATTAGGCGGAACTTTGTTCAGAAATCGATGGTGATATCAATACAGTTATATAGAAACTGAATCAGGATATACCTTGGGTTGTCATTTATACCCGCTGATACTAACAGTGCCATTATGACTGTGACACGTGTTAATGACAAACGCAAATTGTTCTAATTGCCTCGAGGCACGCGGCATTATTATCTATAATACGGGATGTCACTACAGTAAAATCACAAATACTGAAAAATCTTAAAATTTCGCGAAATTAAAATTTCGAGAACTTCTTATTTTTGAAGTTGAACGATCGCGATGGTAAATACTCGCGATTTCGCGGAAACAAATCATAAAGAACTACTTTCTGCAGTTTTATGGCCACTGTTCACGTTCGTGATTATACATTTTCGGGAACTTATTGAGTAAAGTAAAAAGTAATCCCTCGCGAAAATGTATGATTTTTCAAATTACGCAAGCTTTGTTCAACAGTGAGTATCGTATCTGTTACTATATCAATACGATGCTGACGCGGTGTCACCATATGTGTGTGTATGAATTGTTGTATCGTCATATGGGACTTCTAAGCCACTATATGAATAAATGTATTGACTGGCTGTTGTTTGGTTCAATACACCTTGCTATACACGTAATAAGCAGGTGAACAATTGAAGCCAGGGTAATGATGATGTACGGATAGATATGAACTTTATTGCAAGCTGTTCAAACCTGTACACACAACATTTGGCGCCAGCTACGGGCGTGCATGCTCGTATATTATGCTGCATGCTCACTCTTTGTGAAATATTAAAATGATTTCCATTTGAACAGATAATGCCATGTCGGATAGGGAATGCATCATTCAACAGAATCAACTGAGTGCACACGAAGGACAAACATAAAACTGAACAAGAGATTGTCAACCTTGGAAAACAGAACTATGTATTGCTTGACTGATCTCTTAAAGTAAGACCGGTATGGCCCGGTGAGTATAAGGGTGATCTCATTCTCATAGGCCAACTTAAACTCCATACTCCATATTCAAACAGCTTTTCTAGAATTTTGCATCAAAATCAACTCTAACTTGTAGCAAACAATCTAGTTAAGAAAATGAACCCCCATATAGTATGTTTCCATTTGGTAATAAAGAATACAGCAGTTTTTGTAACTTAGGACATGCTCAAATTGGAGTTCGGAGTATGAGTTTAAGCAATGTCGAAATGTCGTAAAATTTATGCTACAAATGGCTCTAAATATATCAACTATTCGTAGTCATCCTGCCGATAGTATTGACTTTTTAATCGATGTTAAATCTAGGGACGTTAAAAGGTCGATAGGACACTCTTCATCCGTATGGACTAATAAACTGTAATCGAAGAAATTATTTCGTGCGATTTAATTTCGCGAAGTTCGCCAGTGGTAAAAAATTGCGAAATTAAGTAGCGGCGAATGTGGTCAAAATATTAATATCGACATTGCGACAGACTTGAAAACACGAAAAATCGTTGTAACGAATATGCCGGTGATCGATAAAACGCGAAATAAAGTATTCGCGAAAGGTAATTGGTTACAGTAAATGAAACATACACAATGGAAACATGTGGCTATAAAATTGATTGAAATACGGTCCATACAATTACAGTACAAAAGGAATAATTATACTGGTAGGTCATTGGAGTTTGATCCCTGATCTTATGGAACAATTTCATAGCAATTTCATAGACTGTACTTTTATTATATTTCCATAGTGTAGCCGAATCCATATTGTTGTATAAAAGTATTTAGAGCTTTCAAATGTTTTGTAAATGGAGGCCTGTAGACTATAACAGTTACTGTCGATTCAAAAAGTAATTCTAATAATGAGGAAACTGTCCCATTCGAAAGAATAGCGGGAACTACCGTAAACTCAGGCATGTCCAGTTAAAGCTATACAAACATAGTTTACCTAATGGACGAGCTAATGTTTATACGGTGACCGTTACTTTAACTAACTTTAAACCAGCTGTACTACATGTACAAAATTTAATGCACATGTATTAATAATTGCAGAGACAAAGAAGTCAAAGTGATCTAACTTAAGCATATAAAGGCAGTCTGCTCTCTACTTTGGGGGTTTGCCTTCAAATTGGTCCTAATACATACATGCGTATTACAAGACATGTCCGTTGTTCATTGATATTACCAATACATCGAAATTTAGTCGAAATGCAACTTATGTTACCTATCCCAAATCTTACAAAAGTTTGGGTCAGGTAGAAACTGAATAATCGATAACTCCAGTTGTTCAATCAAAATGGCACCGCACCTATGCTGTAATGTTATAATGTAAGATTTAGATACCGGGAACCAGACTAAATCGAAAGGTCTTTTTTTCAAAATGTGTTAATTAGCTAAATCCTTTGTCCTGATTCCACCTTATGTGCTGTAGGTACGCGCATTGGATTCACATACTAGTACATTTCAATAACATATCGACTATCTCTATTGACAAAGCCAAAGACTAGTTCAGTATTTCCCAAATATAGATTGGTAAAGGAACAAGCAAACACAATGTACCACAAGGAATCGATTGGCAGTCAACATTGTTCTTTCGGGGTATCGGGTAAAAGGCTGCTGAAAATCGATTGTAATAAAATGCTGAACGTCAAGCTCTTAAGTTTTCTCGAGCAAAGTAGTCTAAGCACACCATGGATTTTAAGCATAACATTGATCTGTTTGTGATTCACCGACAGGTAATGGTCTGTGTCACGTGTCTGTAACGGAAATGATTCGTGTTTCATCATTGTAAACCGAACGCTTTTTCCTGCAATTCAAGCGTCTTTCAGATATTATGTTTCAAAGGGTTTGGTGTGACTGTATTTAATGTTAAATACTCTATAAAAACACGAATTCGATCTTCTTGCATTACATTGTTCAGTTCACATAGAAACATTGATTGTTCACATCGTTTAATGTAGTTGTTTTACTACAATATTGCACGTGGTATATGTCTGTGTTATGCGGATCGAACGTTGAAGGATTGGAACTTAAAATGCATTTGAAGTACAACAATTAGCACTCGAGATTATATGATATAGCATGGCCTATATTGACCTAGATAGTTTGCTAGATGCAGGAATGGACATATAGAGACTAGCACGCTTGCAGTGTAAAGATTTCCAAGAATTATTGTTACAGCTTGCAGTCCATTGACTTTAGCTGCTGATTTCCATCGAGCAACTCTTGAACTCCAAAGGTCTCCAATGTCTAACAGCCTTAAAATGCAGGATCCACTTGCCATCATTCATACTATTTTCCTTATAAGATTGATAACATTTTCGCGTACACTTATTATTAGCACAGCGTATAAACGAGTCTACCTCTGGTTTATAGCGATAAGGTATACACGTTGAACTGTATAGTATCTCTGTCATGCAGTGGTCTAAAGTTGCATGTGCGTTTAATCGCAACAAGTCATATAAGTTGAATTATATAGTATCCCAGACAGTCATAAAGATACTTGGTTTATACGATGTGATTATAGTGGTCACTTCTAAATAAATATTAATCTTAATAACCGGTGACAGACGAATACAATGTACGTATACAGTAGTAGTCGTATTTCAATTTGGTTGACAATGCATAGTTTTACGGTGATGCCGTCAAGACTGTCATATGTGACCTTATGTTTGACCTCGATTGTAAGGTCAAACAACTCGTTCGGTAAAAGCAGGATCTTCTCTATATGTTAGTTATATAGAATCCCTGGTAAAAGTGGTGTTTTATAAGTATACCAATTTAAGAAACATTGCTGTCGACAACACACTTATTTCCTTAGGGTCTACTCATTGTGAAAGTTGATGATGACTTTTGCACTGTAAGGGGTATAACGTTACATTGTTTTAGTATATAAATAAAATAAAGAAAATTCCAAATATCCATCGGTTCGTAATAATAGGCTTAAACCAGGATTGGGCCAGATAGTATTATCGGGTTCTTGCGTAATACAGACACCACCTGAGGGAGGGGGTGTATACATACATTTTGGGATAAGAGTCATTATATACTCAATGGATAAGTGGCTACGGGAGCTTCCGAAGTACTAAACACGTGTGCAAATATCACTTGCTTAGAATGAGAAGGTCGTAACAAAAATGTACTACTTACGATCTTTTAAGACTCACATATAGACTAACATATTTGAAATCTGCATTACAAGGGGATTCTTATGAGTCTATTTTCATGAATATCAGAACTTGTCATGTTGACCAAGCAGAAGTTGAAAGAGTATGTTTGTCTATAAGTAAATAGTAAATTTCAGACAGTTTTGTCTTGTTTTCTCAAAATTATAGATGTTGTACCTATGACCAGCGATGTACAAAAAATGTACCGAAATGTTGTTGTTACTCACTCGTCCATACAATAAACATTCTTCTTAACCCAACAAAGGACAAGGACACACCTCAATAAGCATATGGTGGATTTTTGAGTCAGCAACACGGTTTAAAGGACGTGTCGTTTGCTAAGAATGAGAAGGTCGTATGTGCCCATCTTTATGACAAGCGGAACTTGTCATGTTGACCAAAATGATGTTGAAACAGCTTGTTTTACCATTAGTAAAGAGTAATTTTCGGACAGTTTTTCTTGTTTTCTTAAAATATTTATTTTGAACTTACGACCTTATCATTGTAATCCAGCTATGTATAATGGTGTCAAACGACAAATTGCTGTTTAAACACGTGAGTCATAAATATACAATACGCTTTTGAAGTAATGGTAGGTAAATGTAAATACGTTGAATTATTATATTGATTGCAAAATATAGGTCTAAATAAAGAACCACGTTGTTACACGGTCATAACAGTACGACTATGATATTTATGAAACAAGATCTGCTGTTTTGTCAGGCTGTTAGGATATGTGCTCATTAATTTGTTAACTGTGTCTTTTTAATCGACTAAAATAGTTGTAATTATTATACTTACTGACCTTAGTTTCATCTTATGTTCTCTCCTTAGCACTGTATTTTTCTGTATTGGGTTCAGGACCAATACGAATTAACCTTTGATTTCATTTTCGTCTTTTGTAATACATTTAAGGCTCTGTTTTCCCTATGTTCTATAAACTGTTACTGGTTTATGCTTTGATTATACATATCATGTTGATATGACATTTGGTTAGTAAATAAAATTATTCTGTGCTATTCTTGCAATCAAATCGATTGCCCGATTTCTGGTTTTATTTATAGAAATATTTTTATATGATACCTATTGAACACAAACTTAAAGATGAATAGAGCATATTTAAGCGTACTCAAACAATTTTGAAATCAAGGATTGACATTAAGGATCGACATAATCGTAAAATTGGCTGTATTTATATGCAGTTTGGGTACATAGTAATGAGTACGCTGTGCTCTTCCCTGCAAATGAACGTTTGAACTCATACGGCGTTTAGTAATTTATTATAATTAACCGATCTATTTTTGTGGGATGGGGTATACCTGAGGTACAGTCCTTTCAAAGTCAAATGAGAACGGTTGTAAATAAACTATTGTCCTGCAGGTAAACTATGTTTATCTAGGTTTAACTGGGTATACATATTCTTTCGAATGGGAAAGTATCCTCTTTAGTATTACTTATTGAATCGACAAGACACGTTCCAGTGAATACAGTCGCCACGAGCAAAGTCTTTCTAAACGCCAAGAACAATGGACCAGTCACTCCTAAAACAAGCCTTTTAATAAACTTACTGTAGCCACGTCAGTGATATTTTAACACAATTGATATATCGCCATCTGTGATGGAATCCACAACCTTAGATAACCTGCTCTAACATCTAAGGTGCTCGAGCTGGGACCCGCCATTATCGCCGTTTTGACGATGTTTTTTTATATTCAAATGGCCATAACATACATGTTTGGCGATAAGCTGTAGCGGTATTCAATATTGATCTTATTGGAATTGAGAATAAGGGTAGCCAATCATATCGGATGTTACAGAACAAGAGTTTAATATTGCGTGATCGGGTTGGTTGTCTTTATCCTTAATTCAAGTAAGATCAATATTGACTACGGGTCACTAACACCCAAGAACCGACCCCGTGTGCCATGTAGATAATTAAATGCATACAGAAGAGGGTTTGATATAGCTATATTGTCTTAGACAATTAAAACCTTGTGTAATTAGTAATACACAGACAATTCCAAGTGATACAGAAGTGGTGGCAGTGCCTAACTAGCCATACAAGAGGAGAAAGATAAATGACTAAACTATTCGTACCCTCCTCCTCTCCCAATGGTTGTAAATAGAGATTGTACTACCAAGCCCCAAAGATACAAACATGTCACACGATTAACAGCGAGTGCTTTGGTTCCCAAGAAACTGAGCCACCTTTTTCGATTATCTGGATACAGAAGATTGCTTTGGCTATGTGTAAGTCGCAGTATAACAGCTCATATCTAATGCATAGGTCCCATGGAACATTTTAGCCTAGACGATGTACTCCAGATTTAATAATTTGGCATCAGAAGGACTCGGAACAATGGTCGTCGTGTTTGGGGAAGCTTCGAGGAAAACGGTCGAACATTGGTTAAACCCCTGTTCCCGATGCGTGCCTCCCGAAGCTGATTTATTTAAATCGGGAGTACATCGCCGAGGCAAGAAACGTTCAGTGGGACCTAGGCTTACGCAAGGATTACATCGTCCAAATATTGCACTGACTACCCAAGTGTCCAGTGGTTATAAATAGTACAAACTGGATGATAACAATCATGAATGAATCACCAGGAAGATGGCTAATCATATCCACATAACTCCCGCACTAACTTAAACCAGGAATGTTGTTCAAATGTTCAGTCAGTCATGCAGACATATGGTATGGCCAATACAAATGGAACTTATAATGTCTGATTGGGAATCGGTGACCTAAAGGTAGGGTGTGCGCCTCGGGATTGAGAGATCCCGCATTCAATCCCCGTATTGACCGATGGTTAGTTTCTCTGAGCAAGGATATCCCACATGATCCAGTCCACCAAGGTGTAAATTGCTACCTGGGAGGATATTGTCTACTCCTGGGCGCCCCAGCCACACACACTGGAGAGAAATATAATATAAGTATGTTGTACTTTGTGACAAATTATGAACTTTAACGACATATAAGTACTCCACGTGTACACAGATATTTTAGGCAAACAATCGTTCAAAACATGCCGTTGAACGGTTAGATCACAATCTCTCAGGACCGTATCGATTTTAGTGTCTATAAAAGACACGCCACATGTTAATCTACGTCCTATATCGCACCATGTAATATCGTAACCAATAAGACACTGGGGCAGATATATAGCGTTTGTTGATATCATGGACACATATTTGTATGGCCATTCTCGTACTTAGAAAATAGATCATATCGATGGCTTTGAATAAGAATTAAGGTCGTAAGTACTTACGACATTATAAGACTGGTACATAAAAATGCACCACAAGGTCTATCTTGTGAACCTATCTTCATGAAAATCTGAACTTGTCGTGTTGGCTAAAAATGCATGAATCAAGTTGAAACAGTTTCTTGTACCATACATAAGGAAAGAGTTATTTTCGAACACTTTACTTGTTTTCTCAAAATATCGATGTTGTACTTACGTACTTTTCATTCTAAACCAGTAATATCACAAGAACAATGTCTAGACGAACAACAGAATCGATACACAGACCAGAAGTAATAAAATCGTTGAATGTTCTATAAGTTATAAAAGCATGTTTGCTCAGGAATCGTCTAAATTATGAAAGGCACATAAAATAACCAGGTGAATAATTTGAATATGAATAATTGATTGGATTCTAGGCAGTAGTCACTGTATGACCATAATGAAACGTTTTGTTCTAAGGTTTGTTCCTTGATCTGAATTTAACAGCTATGCATTATTAAATGTAAGTAGTAAAAAGGTTATTCATATCTCAATAGCATTTAAAGTTCGTTATAAGCCACTATCCTTAAAATAACGGCAATGACCTTCTCATAGTTAAGTTACTATTTTAATTCCGAGGGCTGTTTGCAGCAGCTCAGCCGTTCAATCGCCCTTTTCTCTTGCCACTGGACTACCAATGGAAGCCTACGATCGAATATCCATGGGGAAACTATTTCTCGCCTGTGGGTCTGGAAGCCAACATCGAACTTGACGCCCAGGAACGTCGATCATGTTAAACAGACCTAACAGGTATCAATTGTTCAGAGAAATTCAGCAATGGTCCAAACGAGGGTTGAACCTCGGAGCTATCGGTCCTTAAGCACACGCTCTACCACTTGCCACCCACTCCCTACCATGTGTAGGCGAGTGCTCGTCCTAGAATAACCCTAATTATTTAGTCTGGGACTTTGAAGAATTAAGGACCTTCGACATCACGTTCAAAATATGGATACTTTAATTATAAGTTGCTTAATGATGGGAGACGGTATTACATATTATGCCAGTTTTGTTGTTAATACCGATTTACAGGGCTTATATTCTTCATAAGTACATGTACATGTATGTGCATGAATTAAATAAGCCGCTTTATAAATAGTTACATCTATATAACGTATTGAAGGGCTTTAAACTGAGTCTGTATATGTTGCTAAAATGGTGAAGATCTTATATACTGTAAAATCATTTAACTTCAATGGGACAAAATGTCATTGTTTTGGTGAAAAAGACCATTTCTTGGGGACATAATTTCAAGGGTATATTACCCACTTAAGTCATATGCTATAAAAGTAATTAATATTCGCAGGGATCTAATTTTATGGTTGATATGCACGAAATCAACGAAATTAACTCCACCTCAAATAGTAATGATTTTACAGTATGTATACACTATCGTTTACATTCCATCTTAACAAACTGATCAATCGGATCTTAGATAAAAGTATTGATAAAATTCTGATCGATCGATGAAATAAAAAAAAAACATGGCTACTTGTATCTATATTGAATAATCACTTCATAATATTATACTACATTCGTATGAAGTGTGTATGTTTAAATAAACTCGTAACTTGTGGTCTGCGGTCGTCAATTGCTGAAGATCTTTAAGAAAACAACATAAAAATCAGTGAAGGGAGATGCGGGAATGATCGATATCTTCATAAAATTCAACATCGAGTTCAGAATTTATAATACATTTGATATATGAAAGTCAGGGATCCGCTGCCTAAGCAAAGCGCTACGTAGCGCTTGTTGCTGTTTTCAGAAACCTCTAAATAATGTTACTGTGTGGCTGCATTAACAGTTCGCCGTGGGCAAGTTATATTGTTGATAATGGTAATCATTACATCGAAGGACGGCAGATGACTCAGGGCATGCGGTTAATTAACGCAAATAATTGAAATAATTACAATACGTCTGTGTCTAGATGATCGCTATCATTCGAGTAGTACAGTAATACACAGTCACGTATGTTGCTTTGTATTCGAGCCAGGGATGTAGACTACTGAGCATCAACCTCTGTACAACAATCAAATTTTTTTCTGTGGCTCAAGAGAGAGTGTCCTACACTAGTAATGTGCCTCTAATTCATCAATTATAAGCACTAATCATCCAGACTCACGTCACAGTAACAAGGGATATATGAAATATTTATGTCAATATACTACGTTTAATATTCGATTGTAAATCATCGGATACTTGAAATGGTGCAGTAGATGGTACCGTACGAGAGCAATCACATTAGCATAAAAAGTTTAAAATCGGGGCTTCGATCTATATTTTCCGATCCATAAATTAAATGTGCAATGTCACGAGCAGGCATCTTGTCAACGAACCAACAGTATACAGACACTCGAGCCCTTAAGCTTGACTAATACCAAACGTACTTAAAATTTGAAAAACAATTATGACCATCTCAACTAAATATTAGCGTGTGCGTTCACCCGATTGTATTTATTTATATTGCTGACATTGCCCCGACTATGTACAATATGCATATTGAAGCAGTCATTATGATCAGTCTTGTGAAATGTCTCTTGCTTAAATCATTTCCTACCAACATAATTATGAATTATTAAGTAAGTTATTTGCTGACTTCCATTCCCAAGAACACATCAGACAAATCAAATGTATATAAGATAACATAAAAGGTAAGCTATAACGTACTTTATGAACTAAACGCTTGGACAAATAATGGGTGACTTATAAGTAACGACATTGAGTCATACACACGTTGTGGAAGATCGTTTTTGTCTTAAAGTTAAATTTAGGGCATTGTGATACACCTACCTAATTTGCTAAACCCATTGTTATATTATGACAATAAATACCGGTGTAAGGATTTCCAAATTCAGTGGCGAATGTTAAAAAAATGTTTATTTTGTAAACATAAATGATGTAACACATTTTATCTTTAAATAGCACTCAAGAAATGTAAATAAAGTCAAGCCCTATTTTGGTCCATAAATTTCTACTATGCAACAACCATAATAAAAGTCATTGTGTGTAAAGTTTAACTTTAAGGGTGGGTGACTGTATGGTGTACTGTACATGTAATGATAGAAGCGACAGTATTGATTCTGAATATTTCTTAAAATAAATATCGATTTGAATATAGTTTTATTATGGTACGTGTTCTAAGTATAAAACTCAATAATAAGACCACCCGTGTGATATCATTTAGAGAATTGGTCTTGGTATTAATTGGTTTCTATATAAAGAAGATTTTTGTTATATCAGAACAGAACAGAACAGAACAGAACAGAACAGAACAGAACAGAACAGAACAGAACAGAACAGAACAGAACAGAATATCGAGTGGGATGTTCACAAGGCTCTGGAACATGTGTCATAATAAAAAATGTGGCTATTATTTGATATATTTCGTACTTAATGGGTGGTTGAAGACACCAGTAATCTGGGAGTTCAGTTTTCGTAACGTTATACTTTAATCATGATGTAATAATTTATGCAGTGTGCCATTGAAATCTAATGTCAGCGGTTGGATGGCTGACATAAATAGTTAGATAAATATAGTATACTATGACGTTGTATACAATAGTCAATGTTCAACTACAGTACCGAACCAGTCTAATACGAAAAAGACCACCTTTATACTAAGAACACATTTTCTATTGCTAAGTGTTCCCTTTATTCTCATACGGTAGTCAAGCTTTCAGATTCAATCAGAAACCGGATGCCTTTGCGAACAATATACTGTGGTCATGCATACCACACGATAACTCAAAACCTGCTGTTAGTGCTTTAACGGAATAGTAGCGATTCTTGTTTGTAGGTTCGAGTCTCACATCGGGTCACGGTGTGCATTTTCCGCCAGCGTTACATTAATGGTGGCAGTGGTAAGTCCAAGACTGATTTTGGACAAGCCTCGTGCTTATATAGCTGGTCTGGTGATTGAACAGTTGAACTGTAGCTATAATGCTTAAAACGATTATTCTGGATTCAAAAGCTACCTAAGTCAATTATATTATGCCAATGAACCTAATGCCAATATACATAGAGGATTACGTTCAACGGTATATTTATGACAGGCCAGAACACGAGAGCCTTAGATTACCGGATTATTATGACAAAACGACAGCTAACAAACCACATTTAAGTATATATCCGAGGATTATCTTTCCACCTTTTCATTTCATTGTTAAGTGTGTACTTTTATCAGTTTATAACCCGGCCATAAACTGCAAGGACGAGTTAAACTATACACGTGGAATATGTTGAGCAATTTCAAAACAATACTTGATGAAGATATTGTCAGAAAATGGTTGCTACCTAATACCTATATGGCAAATAGTAAGGGGTAGGGGGTAGGGATTAATAACCCACTGTGTCGTCGAGAATACGTATAATACTGACTTATATCCATATTCCTTTTAGGTCCGGGGGTGATTAATATTAATTTGAAAAAAAACTTGTTTCACAATAGACTTAAAATAAATAAGTATAAACTAAACTTATACAATAGTTTTAAAACAACATATACATCACTGTAAATATACATCGAATAAAATAGTGTTATAACATATAGACTAAGACTTACATATTATAATATATAACAGACACGACGTTTCTTTCAATGGCTTTGTACATAGACCAATATTATAATTGAAGTTTTAACTTGACCTAGTCTAACGTTTAAGTAAAGAAAAACACAATAGACTTCAACTTACCTTAAAGCGAAATGTTTTATCGTTATAAATCCATAAACATTTTTAAAATTTTGAATATCAGCGAAAACTATATATGAACCCCGTTAAAACGTATAATTTTTATATATATATCCTTCTTTTTCAATGTATTAATGAATGGAGGAATTCATTCAACTGCGCGATTTATTGTAATCCTTCTATCTGTTTTAAAATTATAGAACCAATCTACGATATTTACTTAAGCAGTCTTAAACAAATGGTAACCACCTTACACCGATCATTAACTAGGACATGTGTACATGTGAATTTCCAAACTTTTACCACTCCGAGTTTTTCTGAGTCACTATCACCTACACAAACCACCTATTTCTCACCCCTATACCCGAATCACAGTTAAAATGTATATAAAATCCACACATTGGGTATAATACAACTCCGAACGCGAATGGAATGTTCTGAAATATTTTTTAAATCGATAATGTGATATCTTATAAAGCTAGCTTAACTGCTAGATTCGTATTTGGTCCGCGCACCTGGTTAAACCTTTTATGTGTGTCTATTTTTACCTGCGTGTACAGGTAAGGGCAGGTAATCGTTACCGTACGTACATCGCTACCATAGCGACGCGTCATCGACCGAACGCCGAGTGTAAACAATAAGAAAACACCATTTTAAGACTGTTGTTTGTTGCTGTAGCAGTAGCTGTTTGAATAATGTTGTTTTCTAGCAGTTTATTTTTTATTACACTGTCTTTCAGTCAGGTGTCAGCAGTGTGTACGTTTAAGTAAGAAACAGTCCTTTGTGTTTCAATTATAAAGCCATTGTGTGGCTAGAGTATCGAATATCAAATAATCGGCTTATATAAAATACGAAATGTATGAATGACTAACTTCGGGTGTTATACATAGACTTTTCTTAAACGGTGCTAAATGTACAAAAATATATCAAACATAATGTGTGTTTGGGTAAATATACTACATAAATCCTTTAACATAATAACTTTTAATATGGCATATTTAAAATGCTTAAACGTGCCGCTGTGTAATATCGTGTTTGTTTCTTCTTATTGTTTAGGGTATAAGTACTCGTACAATCAATAGTGACATAGTGCATGTCCGCATCTCCTGTATCATGCACTATCCCCCAAACGCTAAAATGACTCTTGGCCAGGATAGATGAAAGCACACAAACAAATAGTAGGCCTTGTTTGACCCTTATAGCTAATTGGTTATATATAATATATATAGTAGTTCCAAGTATTAACTGCTCATTCAACTGATGCCAGACTACTAATATTGGATCTTATTTTTATGACATGAAATACTGCTGACACGTCAGACTTAAAGCCGTAGTAAAACTAAGTATACGTCTGTGCTAAAACATATATTTAATCGTATTTTAGTATTACCATACAGGATAAATTATGTTGACATATACTTACATGTATGCGAAAACGTCATATGATACCCTTTAGTAAACAGGTGCTATTTATTTAATTTAAATTATTCGATCTCTCCACCATTTATTAAATTTAATTCAAGCTTGAATGAAAAAAATCAATATTTTACAGATGGAAAGATAATCCATACAGTTTTTATGTAGTTCGTTACATAGTTCTCTCCCTTGTGCTACTGTCATCTGATCTGCAGTCGAAGTATATTGTCAGTCCGCTTAGCTCAGTCGTTAGATCACGAGTCATCTGATCTTCGGGTAGAATGGTTCGAGTCACAGGACTGACCAACTAAATTTACTAATAGTAATTTAGATGAGGCTTTAATTAAACTAAAGTCTCATGTATTTGGTGTTATACACCTGATATGTACAAGAACCAGTTGTATCTCTGGAACGACTACACCTCCTGTATGAGCACTATCCTATGTAACCTTAATTATCTTATCTCTTCTGGGGCCCCGCCCATATGGAATAGCCGATGGCGGAAGTGTACTATAAATGTCGGAATGATACGCCAAACATCACATTTAGCCTTGAATGTATTTGTGCAAAAATAATTATTTTGGAAGAGTTGCGTCCCTTAGACTTTGTATTATGCTTATATTATTTCCAAATCCTATTTAGTTTATAACCAATCGACTGGATGCGCCAAGGTGTTTTCTTTCATCTGATTGTTTTTATCCACATTTGGCAGTCAACTAATGCCTTGGTCCCACTGAACATTTTTCGGTCTTGTCGATGTAGGCCCGATTTAAATAAATCAGCTTCGAGAGGCATCGAGAACAGGGGTATCACACATTTTATCCCAAAGCTTCCACTTTTCAATCGGGAGTACATCGCACATGCAAAAATCATCTCGGTGAAACCAAGTGCTCAAAATGCTTCATTCTTCAGATACTAGCAGGATACCAAGTTCTTGCTCTTTTTTAATTAGACATTTAATAAGGCTTAATGTGAATTTCAGGTAACATGGTGGTGTTTAACGGTTGAGGAGGGAAGATAATATAGAACACAAAACACTGACATTATATGAAAACATTTTATTTAATTAATGACGATGATGTCACATTATAATTATAAAAGTGTGTCATTTTCGCGCAATGATATGCGTCAACCAAGTTGTCGATATACCATGTAAATATAGAAAGTATACTACATATATATACCCTGTTATTCTAACAACATTTTGAACAATATCTTAATATAACTCTGATAACGAAGTTTCATAAAATTTGTTTCCTGGATCAGGGTACCACCCGGTAACCACTGTACTGTTTTATCAAAGCACTAAACTAATCTTTTTACGTTCGAATTAAAATTCCTTTTAAGACGTTGACTTTTACAATTACAAATTGAGAATGGATATGGTTGGTATGATTTCATTAACGGACATCAGTTATAACTAATATTGCAGATCCATTTCCACACTTTGCAGTTTAAAAAAAACAACTAAAAACATTTGAACTTAAAATTAAGATTTTGTTAAATGCATTGATTAAACAGTACTCTGGGTACTGTTTTATCGAAACATTTACGGAAAACTTAAACTTACGATCAAATTTATATGCTTTATAATTTTTTGCAACTATGACAGAAATGTGGTAAGTGGAGCTGGTATACTAACCAAGATTCAGATAATGAACTCTTACAGACAATTTATGTCCAAAAGTTGCAATTGTTAAAGAATTATGCGAAATTTATGTCGGTTGATAAAACAGTATCCTGGGGACCACCTAATCAACAACGAATCTGCGTTACAAGACAAAGATATAGTAACCCAGATTGAAATCAACAAATTTTCTCCACATAACAATCTGATACCAAGACTAGTAAACATTGCATGTTTAAATAAAGAATTAAATTAAATCGTCGTTTTAGGGCCCTGTCACACACAACGAATATCAGCCGACGGATACTGGCGAACATAATGGATTTCTGCCAAATCCTACCCATGTAAAAAAGTTAAGTTAAGTTACCGATTTTTTAGGGCTCTTTTCAGCTGTTAGGCCGCTCAAGCATTCTTTGACTTTTCAACTTTCCCTTGTCATTGGGCTACATATGGAAACCTACACTCGTGTCTCCCAGGGGAGACTATTTCTCTCCTGTGGTGTGGCAGCCAACATTGATCTGCGGCGCCCAGGAATAGACACTGTCCTCACAGGTACCACTTTACACCATGGTGGAGTGGAGCTGTGGGTCTTGTTCAGAGAAATTAACCAGTGGTCCAGAGGAGTATCGAACCCGGGACCTCTCGATCCCGAAGCGCGCGGACTACCTCTAGGCCACCGCTCCCCATGTGAACACTGTGTTAGTACATACATGCCATACCGAATTGTTTCTTTGTTTAGCGTCCCAGCAAGGATATGTTTTAGCATCTTGGCAATGAAAACAAAATGCAACCTCTTATAGATATTGCGTTCATACTTTCCATTCATGTTTAACATCAAGTCCCCAACCCATATACAGCAGTAGTTTTCACATAAATATGTTTTCGGCTATTATAGGATCAGGATAGCGAGATAGGTTTGCAAACTGGGGTACGTGGGCGCAAAACGAAAATATAATTTGGTATGGCCTGACATTATGTCGCTGTGTAATTAAGGATGCGTCTGTGAGTGTTTGTATCCGTTGTGATTAGTTGTGTTTGTTAAAACATGTTTATAGGCATCCACATTTACTCGATTGTTCTACCTTGTTGAATATATTTGCTATGTGTGACAGATCCTTTAAAACTAGAACTCATCAATATAATGAATAAATTATTGAATGTCCAATGATCTCATTTAAATCAGACCCATATTAGCTCAACTTCTTTACATTGGGGTCATGTCGAAGTGAACTTCATCTAATCAAATCGCTACTTTCAGAAATATGAACGTGCAAAGAATCTCTGCTATAGTTTACAGTGAGAGAAATGTAAATGTTATAGATAGAGAGTTAAACGCTCTATACACAAAGGTGAATAGCCATACTACAACATGCAATCGAGAGGTAATTTGAACGTGACCTCTTGTGTAGTAGGGTCAGATCTAACAGCGTAAAGCAATGGAGCAAACATCATGATCTGGTTTTAATGAGATTGTTGAATGTTTAAACCATATTTCTGAAATATGGAATTTTACGACATATTATTACGTATATATTTACAAAATGTGCGATCTATAGCTTACAATATTTATAAAAATAGATAAAAAAATTTACTTTCGTGGGTATTACTTGTTTGATTGATTTTAGAAATATAACAATTCAATGCAGTAATACATTACACACGTAACATTCGAGGATCTAATAAACTTTAATGGAGGGAATCTACTATAAAATCACATACACTGCACAATAGCACAAACCTGACACGTAGCCTATCAGTCATGCTTTAACAAAATGACCAGCGAAAATAAATTATTTTATAACATTGGGCGGCGAGATTTCTATACAATGAGTATTACGAACAATATAAATATAAATTAAATTGTAATTGTTTTTCTCAAAATAAATCTAATTATCAGAGTGTAGTATTCTGGCCTAAATGATCACAGACCATAATAAAATAACAAAACCAAATAACTAATAAATAGAAAAAAGAAGATTTAACTATCACAGAGTCTACAAAAATATAAAACAACAATAAAACAAACTAACTGACTATCAAGTAACGTTACATGTCGCTGACTAAGAATAAGAATGCCGCAAGTGCGAAATCGATATTTTGAGAAAACAAGACAACACTGTCAGAAAATTACTCCTAACAAGCTGTTCCAACTACAGTTTGGTCAACATGATAAGTTCCGACTTTCATGAAAATATGCTCATAATAAGCGTGTGGTGTTGATTTTAAATACAAATTGTATGTATGGTATAAGGTCGTACTTAGGACCCTCTCATTCTAAGCCAGCTAATTGGGCATTCGTACATGATTAAGCAATCTAAAAATCATGTCATATTTTAGGAATACAATTATTACGTCACATCTGACGTCAAGGATACACTAGAGTTTATCCTCGGCTAATGTTAATGATAATTATTCCCTTCGTCCCACTGGACTGTTTTGCCACGGCGATTTACTCCAGGTGGAAATAAATTACTTTCGGAAGGAATCGGGAACATCGATTTCCCAAAATTTGCTTAATGACTTTCCCAAGGCTTCCCCTAGGCATCAATGACGTTTCCCCCGATACCTTCCGAATGTTTTTTTTTAACCTGGAGTAAATCGCCGAGGCAAAATATACTCAGTGTGACCAAGGCATTACTCGGCTTAATTTGGATACGTGTAAAAATATACGTACTTGTATACATACATGTACCGCCCGAGGCGGTTGGTGATATCAATTCATAAGAATGTGGAGGATGGTAATGCGAAATAAAAAATATGATTCAACAGTAGCCTTTCTATATCAATTAAATAGCGTTCAAATACTTTGTTTGATTTTGTTTCCAAAACAAAAGTACACGACGGAACAAGATATACATTTATTTCAAGACATAATTATGTTATGTCTTTTTTAAAATTTCTCGAACTGTCGAGTTTTTACCAACTGGATGGAAAACAGACTATAATAGCATGTGTTAATAAATTCACCTAACGTTACTTTTAGTAATATTTAACCGAATTAAAAAAATACGAAACCTGTAAATTCGCGCTATATAATAGAGAAATCGGGCCTGTAACTTCAAGAAACATAGTCGCTTACACATCTACAGATCATTTAGCGGAATGTTTATCTTTAGTCCGTATACTCTTTATCGACGATACAAGTACCTACTGTGATGTTTACAGTATCTTTTGCAATTCGAACCTAACACAGCAATACTAAATAATACGGACGGAATCATACTAGTAATACAAAATCATGAAATCATTGCCTGTCACTCAGTACGGATTATGGTTATGCCATCGTGGTTATAACGATGGCCATAACGAAATTCCATACTTAAGAAGTAAGCATAATAACTTCTCATTCGGAACACCAACGTGCAATGATGAGGAGTTCCGAATGATCACTTCTATGTCATTACCCTGTTTGTCTAAAACAAAACCGCTTCTTGATCAAACATGTTCTATGCACAGGTTACGGTAACATTGATAACGAAACGAAGCAAAACAAAGTTTGTAAAATTTCCATAGACGCTAGATAAAGATTAATGTAAACATTTTTGTTTCGTTTTACTTTTTAGCAATGATACAGTAACCTGTGGTTAATTATATCCACGACTTGCTTGCACATAAAATAAAAAATATTTTCTATACAATTGACATTTAAAAATGAGTTATTTCAGGGGTGTCGCTTTGTGCATCCGAAAAATCTGAACGATGTCTTATATGTCCATTTGTAACCACTTTCTGTTCTTCAACGTGTACGTCACTGACATCTATACTACTTTCAGCATAGCATGGATTTGCATGGCCTCGTTCTGAATACGCAGCTACTTCCGGTATAGTGTCTTTATCAGCCTCGCTTTCGACTTCATCTTCACACGTAACAATAGCGACGTCACCATCTACGTCATCGAATGGTGCTTCGACAGTTATTTCCATTTCCTTTTTCTTGGGTGAAGGTAAATTGCGATAATCTATGTCCATATCTTTGAAAGCATTGAGCATAAATATACCACAAACGATTGTTAAAAATCCACAGACGTCACCAATAATATTTTTTATGGTCATTTGACCGAATTCATTGTATAGCACCAATGAAAGAATGGTCACACATGACGTAAACATGACATAATAAGTTGGCGTCACAACTGCTGTGTTAAATGTATCCAATGCCTTGTTTAAGAAATTTAACTGAAATAATATATTTATAACGGCTATCCCCAGCATAACGTACGTTAACCAGTTAACGAATTCATTCTTTCCCTCTATAGTTTCCTTGACTGCGACACCTACGCCCTTGCAGCCCATTACAGTTAAGGCTCCAAGTGTCGAACAAATAAATACATAGACAACCACGTTTGTATTTCCCCATCTCGGTGCTAACACTATAATACCAATGGCTGCAGACACAATGAACACAGCTGCTAATGTCAATACAGCTGAAAATATAAAACAAACTGTGTTATATTACATAATAATTATATCACTCATTAGCTAAGTTCAACAATCGATATGTCCACTCCAGCCTCTATTATACATTTTTACTTTTTTATGTCTATGGTCCTGCTGAGCATTTTTTGCCTCGACGATTTACTCCCGATGGATATAAATGAGCTTCGATAAGCTTCGGGAAGAGGACTCTGGGCCCAATCTCCAGAAGCATCTCAAGCAGACATCTCATCTCAAATTAAGATTTTGCCCAAATCAGAGTCTGGATTTCTAATAAATCTGAAGTCAGAACTCATAAAAAATCACTAGATTATACTAACAACAGCATTTACAGTTTTTGATGATACTTTTGAGTCAACCCGCCCTAGGAAATTATCCAAATGACACGCGGCTGTATTTGAGATGAGATTTATCTCAAAATTGAGATGTTTCGGGAGATCGGGGCCTGGTCTATTGGAAACTTCATAAAATGCATGGGAGATTTATTGACATTGTGAGTATATTGGGAAATTTCAATACATGTATTGAATTGTAATTCCACGTCGCCAATGAGGATTTCTTCAGTAAGTTTTCTACAGGAATGTCATGATAGGTAAACTAGGAAAGGATGTACAATGTATTTACCTGGTTGTTGTACTTTTTGTAGCAAGTCCTCCATATTTTGTACCTCGGAAGATTTGGGTGAATGTATGACAACGACTGTTGATCCAAGCACGCACAGCAAACACCCCAGCTTACCCAGTAAATTCAGGCCTTCTTTGAGAAAGTGCGATGCCAGAACAGCACTGAAAATATCAAAACTTAGCAGTTGAGTTACTGATAGTCGTACAATACAAAATTATGGTGACCACTTCTGTCGACACATTGGGAAATACCATTTGTGCACCTAGACGCTTATACATTTATTTCTTTATCTGTGCTTGCTTATACATGTACTATATGTTATGTTAATAATTGTATATATGTTGTCTTGACCATCTAGTTTTTATTGTGTAAATGGTCAAAGGCAGTTAACATGCCGATTATTCCAATAAAACTGCTGCTGCATTACATAAACACAATATATGTGTTTATTGTTCGCTTCGGTCTATGTGTTTTCGTCCTTACAAAACTGTAATAGAAGCCTTGAAATAAGACACTTCTGGTCAAAATCTAGTAATGTATATAGCATTTATCTTGTTCGATGTGTAGAATTTCAATAAACTATAGTTTGTAAATGAATCTGATATAATTATACTAGTATTAGCCTAATATGCCTAAAATGCTTATTCGATTTAATATAATGAGTTCTTAACATATCGTAGTGTTAAACTGGAAATAGTGAGATTATTTTATGAATTGTTTCAATATTTCTGCATACTAGTTATATCATTGTTAGCTGTGGTTATATGCGTATACATACTGCTGTCAGGCTTAAAATGTGAAGGTCGTAACTACTACTTACGACCTTATATTACTCGTAAATTCTTCATCGTAGGGGACTTCTTATGAGCCTATTTTCATGAAAATCGGAACATGTCATATTGCCCAAAATGAAGTTGTAAAAGCTTGTTTTCCATAAGTAAAGAGTAAACAGGCAGTTATTTTTATTCTTTTTTCTCAATATATTGATTTTGTAGTTACGACCTTCTCATTCTAAGCCAGCGATATAGAGTATAATTACAGCACTGAATGTGTATGTATATCGAATACATGCCAAACACAGACTTAGATACAACCACACAGTTCCTCCCTCACCAACATAATTGTATTGATACATGCACTGTATAACTCAATCACATAATTACTAGTATACATTAAATATTTATCGAACATATAGCATACCTGAATATTACACTCAGCGCTCCCAGTGGAGTCACAAGAGTAGCGGGTGCTAATGCGAAAGCCACCAAGTTGCACGATTCCCCAACAAACACTGCAAACAAGTTATTGATAAAATTGATAAATTAATAACATCACATTTTTTCATGAAATCAAATCTTTTTCACAAGTGTTCTTCTGCGTATATTATCACAAGTTGACATATATATTTAAAAACACGTGTTTTTCATGAAATAAAAAATGTGTTTTTCAAAACGCTTGTGTTATTCCATGTATGTTAAATTCTGTACTAATTGTGTATGGTTTTGCTTGCCAGAAGAATGACCGAGTACTCTCGAGTACCGATTTTAGTCCCTAAATATAACAGGCAAACGTTACGACCGAACTTGTTAAAAACGAGGTCCGTATTTACATGTACATCTTCTGAAATTGTTTAGATCTACTTTACTTTTATCTACAACTGTAGATGCAAGAGATAACTTCTAATTTGTATACTTACTTAAAAATAAGCCTATCCACCATTTCCATTGTAGAAGATATTTGTGCCCTCCGTCACCTGAAATTAGTTAAAATACCGTACTTACTAGTATTACTAGTAATTACCTGGCCCCAATCTCCCTAAACAACTCAATCTGAAATAAATCTCATCTTAAAATTGACATGAATCATTGATATAATAACCTTGGGAGGCAGGACTTAAAATTTGCATCACAAAACAAAAAGTACTATTTTTAGCTTAACTTTAGAGAGCTTGAACTTCAAATTTATCCCAAATGCATACTCTGATTTGAGCGAAATCTCAATTTGAGATGAGATTTCTACTTGAGGTGTTTCGGGAGATTGGAGCCAGGTCCCAGGATTATGCCTAATACTTACACTCAAGACTCAAATATTGAACGTGTCATATAATTATATGTTTTAGATTGCTAATACAGATTGGGAAATGTATAGAATTGCTATATTTTAATATTGAAAATAACATTTCATATTTTGCCTTTGTCATTTTGTACTACATGAATTTTGTAGGTAAAAACTAAAAACGTAATTATTGAATCTGAGTGCCACACTCAGTACTCAGACTGCGGAATTAGACATTAGCTCACAAATACACTAAAATACACTAATATTTAGTACCAGTTTAATTTTATTTACAACTTCTTAATCTCACAATAGGGACTATATGAATCTCAAATTGATGAAATTCTATATTTGAGTGCTGAATGTAAGTATTGGCTATAACACTTGCCCAGGTAACACTGTTCAAGTCAACAGGATTGTTCTGCTGCATTTATTTGACCGTATCATGTTTCTCTAATCGACGACATTCAATAACCCTGTTGCTAAATCGATGGCTTAGAATTAGAAGGTCGTAAGTGCCACTTGTGACCTTTTAAGATTCATACATATTTAGAATAAGCATCACAAGGCACTTCTTATGAGCCTATTTTCATGAAAATCAGAAAGTGTCAAGTTGACCAAAATGACGTTTTAAAAACGTGTTTTCTCATAGGTAAAGACTAAATTACAGACAGTTTTCTCTTGTTTTCCCAATATATCGATTTGGTAGTTACGACCTTCTTGTTCTAAGAAAATCACCAAAGCCAATAATGTAATGGTCCAACTACATACTTGTACTAATAAATTAAACGCAAACAAGACATAACGTATGTCACTGACTGGAAAGCATTACTCAGGCTAATTATATGAATCCGATATATGTCGTATGGGTGCTCTTGAACACATTTCGCCGGCTTAGAATGAGAAGGTCGTAAATTCAAAATCGAAAACCCAAAAATCATATCCTTATTGAGCTATTGCTTTTTTGTAGGTTTTATTGGTGGTTTGCTTACTTATTGCTAAACTTACATGTATTCCTGCAACGCTACCACACAGATAGTGTCTACTTTTTAAATATCCGAGCATGTCGAGTATAGCCTTTATGACAGGCATATATATGTGCCTCCACCCGGATTGGAACCCGGATCGCCAGATTAGACGCCAAGCGCACTAACCATTGAGCTACGGAGACACTTACTTTAGGAACGAAAGGACTCAGTCACGTGAAAAGGTTGACAAACTTACTTGCTCTTACACCGCCCTCCTGTTTTGCCACATTCAGCAACCCAAGTTTCTGTAATATAAAACTGGTTCCAATGAAAAAGCTTGAGCCCACAGCAAAGGCAAGACCAAACCAGAAGTCACGTTGTTGATTAGCCTCGGACTCCGTGAACGGTGTGGTCGATGAGGGATCAGTTGTGTTCGGGGAGTCGGTAATGTTCGGTATAGATGAATTCGTCGAGGAGATTGCACTCGTCATGATGATGTTTGGTCACGTGATTCCAATTGGACGTGTCACGGGTTACATGGGCGTGTCTTTTGATTGGTCACGTGTTACCCGGACATGAGTGTATCTGCAAGTAGTGCAAGTAGAAATACATGTTATTGTCATTTATTTATTCAGCATTCTTTTTAACTGCAAGCTTAACGCCACAAGTGCAAGATTTATAAGCAACTTTGGCGCATTACATTCCTTTAAACAATTGCTTTTAAACATTTCTTCCTATTAATACGGATTGTCTCCCCTTCCGGGTAAATCACGTGTATTCGTGGAACACTTCGATAATTTCTCAGTTCCGAGAGAATATCAACTCTAAACAACGACCAGTACTAAGTATTTGCAGCTGCAAGTGGGTGTTGCACCCCTTAGACTTTAAATTATGCATTTATTCTTTACAAATTGTCATTTTTTCAACAAACCACATGTATGCTTTATTTCATCTTTTCCATCTCATAGTGTTTCCCACTTTTGGGACCCCACTAAAGTGCTAAAGAATGCAACATTCTACAAATAAGTTATCAAGTTATTGCTCTTTGAAAATAGCTGTTTAAGGCTCAATGAGGCTTTAACGACAGGTATATACATAGACAGTCGGAATATTTTAAAGGGTAATTTGAATGATGTATTGCGATGTATTGATCAAAAAGATTATCATTTTCGGATTTGGCAAATCATCATAATTATACATGTACATGCATATGATGCTTTTGGCAAAACATCATCACGAAACACATATATATGTTTAGCATACAAATAGTACATTTAAATATTAATCCTTCGCTTCAGGTTAAATCTAACCACATAGAACAGCGGATGTATATGGTTACAGCGTGTTGTATCAATAATATAATGTTTATTCGGTGTTTGGACGGTTATGACCGTTGCTCATAGTCTGGTTCTTGTCATAATGCGCGTCTCAACATTGCGATGACGTAGGAATTAAGGACAGGGAACTCCAGGCTATTGTTGCTCATCACAAGCTTTCTGTATTATAGCGTACCATTCGGGTCAAAAGTCTAGCAATACCTACGGTAAACCTTGATATATACATGCACAGTTGCATGGCATGTGAATATGACCCACACGGCCGCCTTTACACCCCCAATTTCTGTTTCAGTTTTCTATTCTATATAGAGAATATATATATCTCAAAATAGTCATGTTTATTGTTGAGTTGCAGAGGTGGCCTATGTGTGTCATATACACATGCCAAGCGTCTTTGCATACGTGGACGTACAAATTGAACGTGATTATTATTACGTGCACTTTCACTTTATAAAAATATATATGTAGACGTAACGTACGTTGTTGGCGTACATCGCGATTTTACAACATTTTTATACATCAAAGTTACTTAAAATAAGTTATAGAAATACGGTTGTTAATATTTTTATATCACAAGAAAGAACAACGTTACGTACAATAATAATTATGCGTGCATGTATATATTTGTGAATGTACGTACTCTTATAATACATACTACAGTTTATCGGGGGCATGTGCAGACTATTTACCCAAATGGAACTCTATAATATGCTGTGACAGTCAATGAACTTAGATAGCATGCACCAAGAACATGTCAAATGTACTATAAATAGGACATCAGACAGCAAAGGTCATACACTAAATTTGTACCGCGGTTACCGGTACACAGAATGACGAATTTAACATTAACATTAATTTTCGTGGGGGGATTAAATTCATGGATTTCGTAGTTCGCCTTTAACCTCGAAATTAAATCATATCGAACAATGAATTTGACTCTTGTATTTACTACATGAAACGCAAACTCCAAGAAATAAGGTCCCATCGAAATATGGCCTTTTTTCACACAAAAACCCGAACTTTTGTCCCATGGAAATTAAATGATTTTACAATATCCTAGAACATTGTATTGATCAATCAACGTCTATACAACCATTCAATCATAGGACATAACATTTCAGCAGTAATTTAATACGATCAGTAAATATGGATAGACATTATATTTAATCTGCATTCATGCCTTGAAGAGATATTGTTACGTTTGTACAATATGAAACGCATGTGACAAAGCAGACCACAATTTGCCGTATTGTAATATTATTCAATTTGGTTCTAATTTTATCTAAAGCAGATATTTTGGAGGCTCCGAAACGAACGTGTGCGGCGACTTGTACGTGTTACTTACCAGATTCAATTTGCTTGTGAAACGCAACGACGTCGTGTGTGTACGTAAAATAATGACAAGTCAGGACTTGGACCTAGGCGCTAACATTTTGGGATTCCCGTCTTTACCCATATCTGTGTGGTGTTGTTTTTTTTGGAAATCTTGAAAAAAAATCTTGGTATAGTCTGTATATTGATTCATTAATTTTAAGTCTGACCCAAGCTTTTTAGAATTGTAATAGAGGGATTGCACTCCGATAAATGTTTGCAAAGGCAAACACTTTTTATAAAAACAACCAACACCGTGCAGCTGTTTGACCACGATAAAGCATGTTTTCCTCAAGTGATTGTTTTTGAATGTAACATCGAAAAAGTGCTCTATTCGCACAATGGTTTATTGTGTTAGTTTAATTTAGCACATTTAATACGTACGTCATACAAAAAGACAATATCATACGCTAGTCTAAGAAGTGCAAATTCACAGAGGATATTTCACTTGATAAGAATTAGAAGGTTATAAGTACAAAATTGATATTTTGAGAAAACAAGAAAAACTGTCCGAAAAGCACTCTTTACTTTTTGTAAAACAACCTGTTTCAACTTCAATTTGTCAGCATGAAAATTTCCGATTTTCATGACAATATGTTCATAAGATACGCCTTGTGATGTAGATTTAAAATGTGTATCCGTCATATAAGGTCGTATGTAGTACCTTCTCATTCTTAGCCAGCGATTTGTTGATTTGATGCAAGCTCGAATTTGATTTCACCGAGTGATCGCAGAAATCAATTGATATGTTCAGGTGTAACGAAGCCACGAGTGAAAAGATAATTCTCGATGACCACGAGTGAAATAGAATGAGATCTTTCACCATTGGGTTAATTCCATTGACACTGAATTTTGAACTGAGGATAGGCATAACAAGCAGTTACATTAGCCAGAGCGTGTTTCACTAACAATCCAAGATCTCAAACGTTTCTTTTACGCAAACTCTGATTTTGAACAAAATCTCAATTTGAGATGAGATTTCTACTTGAGATGCATATTGAGAGTATGACCTGTCCTGATCTCCAGAAATATCTCAATTTGAGCTCCTTCTCGTCAACAATGTTTTCATTTGTTGTTATGTTAAATTGAATTGAGGCTTTGCTCATAACTTGCATCACAAACAGGAACATTATTATGAGTTTATATGAATAAAATGTTACGAGCTAGAACTAAGGATTTGTTTCAAATTCAGATTCTCATTTTAGCAAAATCTCAATTTGAGCGATGATTGTTACATAGGATGCTTCGGAAAATTGGAGCCTGGGTAAAATATTCCTTAGGTTGATAATTTTCCTAAGGTTTTATAGGAACTTCCTTAGTTTTATATGATTTCACCTTAGATACCCGAAACCTTCTTAATGATGTAATTTCAGATGTCTAAGTTGAAATCATATAAAACTAAGGGAATTCCTATAAAACCTTAGGTAAATTTTCAGCCTAAGGAATATTTTCCCCTTAGGAGCTTTATGAATATGGGCCCTGGTGACCCAATAATTTGACAGGGACGCTAATCAATACATACATCTATTCTTACTGTGAACGAAGCAGCACACAGCACGTACAGCATTCATGTGACATAAATAATAAATCCAGTTTACGATCAACCAAAGAACAGTTAAACCCGATACTTTAGTCATCGTTACCACTACATGTAGCATACCGAGTTGTAATTATGACTTGAAACATGATGCAACAAGTAATATTACCATTGTTTTACTAAATGACAGCAGCTACCATATAAGTGTATAATCGTGTTCAACAACTGAGGAATAAATACTGTAAAAATATTAATATTTGCGATGGATTAATGTTCATTGATCAATCCACGAGGACGAACCAGAGTGCAAAATGCAATCCATCTGTCATAAAATATGTGTAAAAAGTTGTTTTCCCTTCAATTGCCCGGACTTAGAAAAACACAAAATCTTAATTTTCAATACTATATGCGAAGTTTAATACTCGCGAAAATATATGATTTTTCAATATTTCCTGGAAAACGACAACGCAATTAACCTAGAAAGCGGGTACAGTAACATCAATAGGAAAACATCAAATAAGAAACTGATTTCAATCTCCGAATGATCATACAAATACAATTTTGCACTCAAATACATGCTCAACAAATTAACAGTAATACGATGCCACGTGTGATCCCTATCTAGACATTTTAGGATACGATTAAAAGAGAAGACAACATTTCGCTGGCTTATAATGAGAAGGCCGTGAGTACTTACGACCTTGTACGACTGACACATATTTAAAATCAGTATCTGAAGGCGTTTTTATGAGCCTATTTTCATGAAAATCGGAACTTGTCATGTTGAACAAATACAACTTGTTTAACCATAAGTAAAGAGTAATTTTCGGGCATTTTTTCTTGTTTTCTCAAAATATATGTTAAGTGCTTGCGACCTTCTAAGTCAGCGATTTGACCTTTCATATTCTTGGTTTATATTCTATATGTTTTTCTATCGTTGTTTGTGGTGCAATGCATGTTGGAACGTTACGAGGGCCTTGAAGGAAATGACATCGATTCACTGGCCAGTCCATATTTTGCTAACGCTATAAAATGAAATTACAAGTTAAATAGTTCCTGCGGCCAATTGTTTTACAGACCAGTATTGTGAGAGACATTTTTTTTATAATTTTAAAAACTAGAACTTTTTAAGATGTTCATAAGGCTTGATATAAAGGTATGAGGAACTCGGACAGGGGAGGCAGCACACTTTACCAGCTGAGCAAAGACTCGCATCAGTAACAACACGATACGTGTACAATGAGCAATGAACACACGTGAGCCAAAGAAACAATTAAAAGTTCAAGTCCCCGCCGAAAATCGCGGAATTTTACAAACCTCTCTGATTGAGTAGGCTTATGTGTGTTTGGGTATATTTACCTAGTATAATTTACCGAAAAATGGTGCTATTTTCATTATTAGTTATTCAAATGCGTAATATAGTTTATTTACGACAAATAGTTTATTAAATACAAAAAATTTGGGTAAAAAAAAATTGATATCGGCGCCCGTAGAGTCAGAAAGTAAAATAAAGCGATTCTCACGACGTGCAAATATTATGGACAAACGCTGGTTCGAAATGATTCTGGGCCGAGTCTTGCCGAAAAACTTGCTAGTTTACGTTTATTTAGTCATCACTGGTCATTAAAATGCGTAATATAGTTAATCAACCCCATATTGTAAGTTAAATACAAGTATTTGGGTAAAAACGTTACTATTTGGTTAAGATTTGGGTAAGATTTGGGTGTTTAATGTCGACGCGTCCTGACCTAGTTAACGGAGATCTAGGAGAGGTAATCCAGACTGCAGGTGCACGCCAAAACACATATCGAAACACATTTTTTCTTATTTTTAATTACTTAAAGGGGTAAAACAAATAATTATAGTTATTAATTACATTACTTTATTTTAAATAAAACATAAAATAATAGTGATCGATCTAGTCTGGTTTACGACATTCGCACAAAGTGCTTCATTTTTTCGGATTTAGTTTTGAACGCGTGAACCAGACTAACGAAAGGTCAAGTGCGCGTTAAAACACATTTCAAAACACATTTGTTTCTTATTAATTATTACTTAAAGGGGTAAATTATGGTTAATACTTTATTTTAAAATAAAATAAAATAGATCTATACGAATCTCAATAAATTTTAAAAAAAAAATGGTATTAGTCTGGTTCACGACATTCTTAAAAAATGCTGATTTTTTTTGGATTTTTTTTTGAAATGGTAAACCATCCAGAACATGTCACGTGCCCCTACATGGAAATTTTCTTGTTGCATACAAATATAACCTGCGGCTCAAGGCCGCAGGTTAATGATCTAAATCTAAACGAATATCAAATACGGTTTAAATAAACTATTCCCTCCACTAAGTGATTCAATATGCATAGTTGTATGACCCGAAAAAGCATAGTTCGTGTATTTGTATGTTTGTCCACATCAAGGAGATTTTGTTATGTTATTAAAATGAAATTTCTATAATCGGATTCAATGGAATTAGTGCAGGCTAAAACCCAATAATTCGTCCAAGACCGTACACTCTTTTTTCCGGTAAGGTAAACTTTAAAAAAAATCGACCAGTATTTTCATAGACACTATCGCAGCATGACTATTAATTTATACATGCCGGTTTTGAATACGGAAGTTATAGCAATCGATAACATTGACACTTTGATCATATTCATAACAAATCGATCATACGACACCACGTGATCGCCAGCAAATAATGATTTTACATTTGTATATACGAGAACATGTATACACATACGTAATAGATATATTTGTACATGAACCAATCACTTCATGTCTGGTTTTTTCAATCCTGGATATATAAACATTAGTGCCAAGTTTAGAACCTTAATCATCAATGAGAATATTAGATCAGTCGATCTGATGACTTCATATTCATCAAAAACTTCCGAAACTCATTAATTATATGCGTACACGAGTACATGTATATATAATTATAGCATTTCGTTATTTTATTAAGTAACGATTGAATGCTGATATACGGCGATGAACGAACGGATATTTGATACTAATTGGTTTAAAGTCGAGTGTGAAACAAGTTTTTCTAATTTATATTTATCACTCTCGACACCTCCTTCCTATCCGTCACCACGAGGGTATGAGAGAAGAGAAGCCAGTTTCCCTTATATGCTGAGCGTCTAGCAAGGGAATTTCTGATATTATTTTTATTTCGTCTTTGTTATGGCACTGCCTGGGATCGAATCCGGGACCTCCTGCACTCGAATAGAACGATCAACCATTAGGCTTTCGACGAGGCGGATATAGTCATGGTAAAACACGTTCAAGCTACCCAACATATTAAGCTTATCTTTTTCGTCTAGAATCGACGTTGTTTATAGCCATTGGGGCTAATCAAGGTACCAACGAACTAACGGAAACAAACGTTCAAATTTAAATTCTGTATATTTCTTTAACAACTGCAAATTGGGGACAGATATTGCTTGTAGAAGTTTGTTAACTGAACTTCAGCTTCAGTTACCACACTTTTTTGTTGTATAAGTGAATTATAAAGAATTTAAATTTGATCGATAAGATTTCCGTAAATGCTTTGATAAAACAGTACCCTAATGTCTAATGGACACCAAATGTTGCTATAATCTCCTAGCTACCTGTACCAAATAAACTTTTGTATCACAAAACTCCATATTCGTGATGTTGAGGCTTCAGTTAGATCGTTACTATTTATATTGATATTGGTGTCTTTTCTTTGTTGTTTGGTGTCAATAATTTATTACTTAACTTACACGTACAGGTCATTCTCTCTAGTCTAGGGCTACTATGCAGAGTGGTTGTAGTACAGGTACTGGGGTGTTGCTCTGGATAGGTTAAAGTTATAATACTATTATACTTGATCAAACAAGTTACGACCAAGAAAAGTCGTTTAAACAAGAAAAATGTTTAGAAAATTAACAATTACTCTTGTACAAATGTTTTCCTTAGGGCATACACGACAATAGCATACAAAATTATTGGAAATTTAACGTACAATAAATTTATGACCCGGCGGATCAAAAAAGATTTTTCTGTTTAGCAACTATGATCAATAGAATAGAACTGTTGTATACAATTTGTTTATTTAGTTATATTTAGAAGAATAATACTTTTTCAATGATTAGAAATCAAAACAATGATGGTCACTTTGAGCAGTAATATCACTTTAACTATATAGTAAATGATATGTTGTTCTATACCATAATAGTCATGCTTCCCAAGAGAGGTTGCTGTTGTAAAGAGGACCGTTCTTGAATTGTTGGCACTATCATATTTTATATCAAGTTAGAAAGTCAGACTTTAAGCATTAGGGACAGTTAGGTCCATTCTCCCACCCTACCCTGAGCAAGGTACATCCGTTTTGATTTACGAATATTCATAGTTATTTACACAATGTCATATGCATATGTTGAAAGAATTACGTTTCAAAATTATAAAATGAAATGTTAATGATAATTTATTTAAGGTCGATTGTGAAACAAGTTGTTCCAACTTATATTAATCACTCTTGACATCTCGTTCCTGATGTCATCCATCGTCACGAGAGATGATAGAAAAGCAGTCAGAGGGTATGACGCTGCCTGGGATCGAACGCGTGACTCAAAGTGTCGCTGCACTAGGTTATTTGAAATAAAAACTATTAACGTCTTAGCTGCATGCAAGTTGTTACATTTGTTCATTGTTTCAAAACGTTTTGGGCAGGTACTGGGGACTGGTGGTGGTCAAATTGGTCAGTGGACTTGTACTGGGGTCTGGTTTGTGGTCAGTGTGGTCAGTTGATTTGTGCTGTGGACTGGTGGGTGGTCAGGGTGGTCAGTGTACTGGAAGGTGGTCTGTGTGTTTGTACTGGAGACTGGTGGGTCAGTGGATTTGTACTGGGGACTGTGGTGGTCAGGGTGGTCAGTGGATTTGTACTTGGAACTAGTGGTGGTCAAGGTGGTCAGTGGATTCGTACTTGGGACTGTTGGTGGTCAAAGGGGGTCCGTGGATTTGTACTTGGGACTGGTGGTGGTCAATGTGGTCAGTGGATTTGTACTTGGGACTGTTGGTGGTCAAGGTGGACAGTGGATTTGTACTTGGGACTGCTGGTGGTCAAGGTGGTCAGTGGGTTTGAACTGGGGACTGGTAGGGTCAGGGGATTTGTACTGGGGACTGGTGGTGGTCATGGTAGTCAGTGGATTTGTACTTGGGACTGTAGGTGGTCATGGTGGTCAGTGGATTTGTACTTTGGACTGTAGGTGGTCATGGTGATCAGTGGATTTGTACTTAGGACTGGTGGTGGTCAGGGTGGTCAGTTGATTTGTGCTGGGGACTGGTGGGTTGTCATGGTGGCCAGTGTACTGGGGACTGGTGGTGGTCAGTGTGGTCAGTTGATTTGTGCTGTGGACTGGTGGGTGGTCAGGGTGGTCAGTGTACTGGAAGGTGGTCTGTGTGTTTGTACTGGAGACTGGTGGGTCAGTGGATTTGTACTGGGGACTGTGGTGGTCAGGGTGGTCAGTGGATTTGTACTTGGAACTAGTGGTGGTCAAGGTGGTCAGTGGATTCGTACTTGGGACTGTTGGTGGTCAAAGGGGGTCCGTGGATTTGTACTTGGGACTGGTGGTGGTCAATGTGGTCAGTGGATTTGTACTTGGGACTGTTGGTGGTCAAGGTGGACAGTGGATTTGTACTTGGGACTGCTGGTGGTCAAGGTGGTCAGTGGGTTTGAACTGGGGACTGGTAGGGTCAGGGGATTTGTACTGGGGACTGGTGGTGGTCATGGTAGTCAGTGGATTTGTACTTGGGACTGTAGGTGGTCATGGTGGTCAGTGGATTTGTACTTTGGACTGTAGGTGGTCATGGTGATCAGTGGATTTGTACTTAGGACTGGTGGTGGTCAGGGTGGTCAGTTGATTTGTGCTGGGGACTGGTGGGTTGTCATGGTGGCCAGTGTACTGGGGACTGGTGGTGGTCAGTGTGGTCAGTTGATTTGTGTTGGGGACTGGTGGGTGGTCAGGGTGGTCAGTGTACTGGGGACTGGTTGGTGGTCAGGGTGGTCAGTGTACAGGGGACTGGTAGGGCCAGTGGATTTGTACTGGGGACTGGTTGGTGGTCGGTTGATCGGTAGGTGAGTTGGGTTTGAGTTTGCCGGTGGATTGGTGATAAGGTGGGTCGGTGGCTTTGAGTTCGTCGATGGGTAGATGGTTAGGTGGTGGTATATTGGGTGGGGTGTAGGATATATGGTACAAGACTGGTGGAGTGGCGATGTGTATCTGGAAACTTTACATAGTACTATACATCATGGTTCTTAACAGCAGATAGTTTGACAGACCTGGTGTGATCTAAATATTAGTGTAGTCGAAACAACGCATGTGATAAGTCTTATAGAACTCTAGTATGTGTTCAAGGCTTACCATAACGGTGATAGTTAAACAACAACCTTTTCAGTTATTGTCTAAGTTTAATGTTGACCTGCTTCAAATCAATTATAAATGTTGAAGAATATTCAAACATTTTAAACGAATGACGTCAATAGAATAATTATTGAGTTATAATTACATGTACAAGTCCATACATAGTTTTAATGGTTAGGAAATATTACACAAAATGGACGTTTTTGGTCGACCCAACAGTCGTATGATCAGCTGGAAAATATGAGGTCACATTAATAAAGACATAGTATGGAATATATCAGAAGAAAAATGGATATATTAACGCAACAATACCATATTCATATTAATAAACAGTGAATAAACTAAAGAATACTTACTTGTTTCGCTCCTATATCCGTTTATTTTGTTTTATGAAAACAATGTATAATGATATTCATAAAAAGTTCAATTTAAACTCGCAGTATGAGCGAACCTTAGGTTTTTTACACTGACCGCTATTAGTTTACTTTAGAAAAATAGTTTGCACCGAAATATCCGTATATCGAATCCGTATAATCGCGTTGAAATAATATTATAATTTAAATAATCAACAAAACATGTTTAAACAGATTCCTGTAATTGCTTGTAGTATTTGCAGACGGCCATTAAGTTGGATTAAGCCACGAACTGTCATACATACGTTCAACTCTGTTGATCGCACCTAAACTATATCGACATGTACGTAACTGGTTATGCTTGGACTAGTACAGTTTGTGACTATTCAACGATCGCGCTTTGGGTTCAATAGAAAATCAATTGAATGCAGGTAGAAAATTGTATTGGTTTTTAGATTAAACGGTTTCTGCCCTTAAAATAACATTTATTTCCATGCACATTTTTATGATATTTCACCCTAAAATGGACGGTTTAAACTAGTATATTTCACTGCAAGGTATGTTAATTATTGGGTGTCGTATGTGCGTATTTGTTTGATTATTTATGCCGACTCCATGGTAACCGGCTACGCTACGTTGGCAATGTTTCAAGGGAGGTAATCCGTATCAACCCCAATATAATTAATGTAGTAGTAATTACCTCCCTTCCTGAGTGCCCAGGATAATGTGATGACTGGTTTAGCCTACTGTTGTAAAATCGGTCAATTATGTACTAAAATATCACTGACAAATTGTGCACACTTGAGTAATCGACCGTCCTGGCTCATGCGACATTTCCCCACCTTTTCACAATATCCTATGCGCAATATACACGGGAGCCCGTCGGCTATTTAGAATTTACACATAAATGGTAATAGTGAATAGGGAGGGACAGGGGAGGTGGATAGGGAGGGACAGAGGAGGTGGGCTTTGGGGGAGGGATCTACAGAGTAAGCGGGGTGTAGCAGCTCTTGACGCGGACAAATGTAAAACCAGTGAACATAGTGTCAGCTAATCCTCGGCAAGTCAATACATGGAGAAATGGGCACAAACAGTTAACTGATAACATTGATTTTCAATTTCCTAATTTTAATCCAAGAATTATGAGACATTTATGTGTTGCTTCATCAGACTTTAGACAATTGCGCAATGTGACGCGACATGCAATATCTGGCACACTATAAATTTGTTTTATATCTAAATAATCCGATAGAGTGATCTTTATTATTAATATTTGAACCGTGATTACCTAAAATTAAAACTGACCAGTTTTAATCAGACTATTTAGACCTATGTTTTAAATGTCAGCTTTATCTACCGTTGTAGAAATAGGGTTAATATGCCGGCCAGTCTCCATCCAACAGCCGGGCGTTACAAGTGCACACACTTCAAAAAGAGTTAAGAAAGCAAGATGTAATATCAAACACTCGTTATACTGTCGAACATCGCAACGGTTATGTATTCATATCACAATACAAGTTTTCACATCAACTAAAACGATTAAACACGTAAGCCTACTTTGTATATTGCATGAGGACAGTATGCATGGTAGTCAAATAATAGTTAATAATGATACTTTTAAGTCTAAGTCTAAGTTTTAGACTTACAACGTTGGTGAGTAAGACCCCTGGGGCCTTATTCACCAACGTTGTAAGTCTAAAACTTAGACTTAAGACTTAAAATTGTCATTATTCATATTCACTGCCATTTCTTTGAAATTAGATTAAACCATATGGAATTTTATATGATTATTTAATGTTACCCACTGAACATGTGTACACATTTATATCAAAATCAGTTAATCTGTAACAGCATAAGAGCGAATAGAACATTTGGAAATATAAAGCCTAAGTCTGAATTTTAGACTTACAATGTTGGTGAATAAGGCCCCTGGACTCGGGATTCGCGGGGGAAAATCACTGCATGTATAGTTACATGTATAATAATCACATGATCTTACTTTATGCAATGTGCCCGTTTTACAAGTCCGCACGTAACGTCCAAGCGTGAGAAGAAGATGATGTTGATGACAAGACGCACTCTTCTTTTTCTTAATGTAATAACATTACAAAATCAGATATCAATTTCTAGTCCAGGTTGAAGTAGGCCATGCACGTCCACTGAGTAAAGAAAACCTTCAAATGATTGTGTCACAAATTCCAAAGATTTAGTGAAAACGTTCCAGTAAAATTTAATAGTAAGTTACAAATGCGAAAAGCAGTCGTAACAAAACGTACTGAAACAATTAGTAACCTACTAGATTCTACTTGAAAATAAAATATGGTAAGGAAGTGTCTGATGTAATCTTATGACAATTTGGTCAGAATTTTGATATTTCGATGATAAATTAAAAGGTGTTGACATATCCTGCAGTCTATGAGGTTAATGTAGATAAGCGTAAGATCGCTTGGAGGCAATTTTTACTATCTTAAGTATGGCTGCTGTGATGATAATGGTCGTTTCAATCGTATTTACTCGGGCATTTCCGTAACTGAGAAATACTTTCGTTAGATAAACGCTGATGAGTTCCGAGTGTGAACGATTATAATACTAATGATAAACAGGAGCTGTATAATTATTTAAAATAAATCCTAACAGTTATTTTTCTATCATTTTAGTGGTATATATCTAAAAGCTCTATATTATGTATATGTATTTTATGTCTTGTCGTTTATTAGACATAATAACCATAGGTACTTATGTCTGTTTCATGCATGTATACTTGTTTGTTCTTCTTTCATCGCTTTTTTCTCACTAGTTTTGTATCTTGTTTGAAACAATGTTATCAAATGTAGTCCAGACATTGGGGACCCTGCCCCCCCCCGGCCCCACCGGCCCCTACGCCCATGTATACAGGAGCTGCTCCGAGTTTAATACTGTCACAAACTTATAATATTACATTACATAGTAATTACAAAAAATGTACCGAACGCGGAGACATAATTATGATGCGCATACATGTGTGAGTGAAAACATTAAAACTTTAACTTACCACTAGATCTACCAGATGAAAGATTTTCTGTATTGGATTTAAACAAATCAACCAACACTGTTTGTGACCACCCTCTTTTATACACAACAAAAAATATAATGATCAACTTGAAGGCACCTTCCTGTCCATCGTCGGATACCCACGGTACACATTACGTACAACTTCATTTGGTCGATGTATGATTATAACGTTATGCAATCGAACGTGGGTATCCGACGATGCTTCCTGTCATATCGATCTTGGATGGATAGGCTGCGTTCCGAATTTACTTCCCTTTGGTCATGTGACCTCTTATTACCAATCAGTCGACCACGTGTTCACATTTGAGAATCCGGTTGAAATACCGATCACAAGAATAAGCGCTTCCTTCCTTAATAAACTTGCTATGGTTAGAATTATTTTTCTCTAACTTACCTGTAATAGGCCTACCTGAGTCAACTGACTCAATGACATGTCATTGTCTTTGTGTATATTCATGACGTCACTGTTTGGAACGTGGTTTTTGGCACAAGTGACCACGTGTTATCGACAAAAAAATAAAACAGTGAGACAAACTGGCAATACCACGTGATTTGACATTCAGTAAAGGCTACAAATCCAAGACGAAATTTGTCAACATTGGAAACAAAAATAGCATTTTATCTCTAAGAAAAAGTTAAGTTACCAATTTTCTAGGGCTCTTTTCAGCTGTTAGGCCGCTCAAGCACCCTTTGACATTTTAACTCCCCTGGTCATTGGGCTACATATTGAAACCTACACTCGTGTCTCCCTGGGGAGACTATTTCTCTCCTGTGGTGTGGCAGCCAACATCGATCTGCGGCGCCAAGGAATAGACACTGCCCTCACAGGTACCATTTTACACCATGGTGGAGTGGAGCTGTGGGTCTTGCTCAAAGATTTTAACCAGTGGTCCAGAGGGGGATCGAACCCGGGACCTCTCGATCCCGAAGCGCGCGCCCTACCTCTAGGCCACCGCTCCCCACTCTATATACCGGGAAGACCATATCAGAAGCTATGTCATGTTTCCAGCACCCTGTGAGACCTTGGGACTTCCTGAAACTGTAGTCCGATCGCATGCGAACACTCCGATGATTTTACGGGGGATGGAAAAACGACCAAGTTGGGTTGCTGAAAAAAGATCCTATATTATAGATCTAGAGTGGACAATACCTAATTTTCCCATTGTACTTGAGTATGTATTATATTATACCACATGAATTTCCTTGTATCCGGGTTAGTATAACCAGTACGTATAACTCTATACGTAACGAGAGTAAATTATTTAACGTTTAAATGACGTCATTTTATCTCCTAAATGACGTCATTTTGTGCTGAAAATGACGTTGCGTTTGGCATCGTTTATATAGCGGAGTCGTTTTTTTTTCAGCTGCAAGGTGCGATTTTCCATGTTATTAGAGTCCTGTGATATATAAAGAATCTAATCCTCGTTGTCAATGGATATAAACTTATATTAAACTTGTTAAGGACACATTATTAAGCTCGCCAAGGGCTCGCTTAATAAAATTTCACAAACTCGTTTAATATAAGTCTATATAATTGACAACTCGTGATAGATCTAGATCCTCTATACAGTATGTATAGGCTACGTCGGCGAAGAAATAAAATACTTAAGAAGTCTATAATAATAACTAGTGTCACTGAGGCTTCAAACGGATCGGTGTATATACACTGAGCGGCAATGAAAACGCAACACTTACATAGTAGCCTACAGCATAACATATTTGATAAGTATGTGAGCATCGCGAAATTTTGTCATAAACTAGATATATGCAAGTGACACATAAATATCACTTCGAATCAGAAAAAGTTGTTTAGCAACATAGTTTTTTACTAGTTGTTTTGGGGTCAGTATAAAACAGAAAGTCGCAAATTTTAATCTTTTAAAACCACTGCCAGGAGCGATCCATCGTTTGCATATATGGCGTATTTATCGTATGAAACGTTCATTGAATGCTAGTGGGATGCTGTGCCGTTGTTGCAGAAGGGCTATGTAAACTTCAGGTACTTTTTAGGGGCCTTGACACTATTTTGCGCACAAGCACTAAAATAATAAAAACCTGGTCTATTATAACCATGGTGTATATTTTATGGTCAAAGGGAGATAATCTTGGAGTAATAAAATAATTGAATAATTAACTTGCCAGTTTCTTTATAACACTGCTTCGAATCTTGCGCCTCTAAACGCATATTCGAAACTGCTCGTTTTGAGATTAATAAATTGGTATTATATTTGTCCCAAGGATGGTGAAAGAATCACCATTTGTAACTGGAAATAAATTGCTTGAACGCTATAGGACTTCTTTTAAGACGGACAATTGGGCTCAATGGAGAAAATATGCGCTTTTGAATTGCGTGCTTAATTTTCAAAACACAATTTACGTCTAAATATTAATGAACATCAAAACTTGAGCATGTATACTAGTTCAGTTATCTCCAGTGATACAATTTAGTGCAAAAGTGTGGTGATTAATCTAAAAAAGTGAGGATAATTATCCAAGAGTTATCGCACTTGACTTAAACATTTTACTTACATCCTATAATTTCTAATGCATTTTTAGCCTTCTTAACAGGTGTATATGTATTCAAACTTGTGTTAAATAAATGAAATAGTGACTTCGGTAAAATAAATCAACGAAACTTTGACTTTTAGTACGGATACCCCGCAATTGAGCATAACGACCGATCTTTCGGACTCTCCCTTTGACGTATGCACCATGTTTTCTACTTGTGATTTTGTTTTTCCGACTAATCCATCCATATTCTTCAAAATGCTTGCACAATATGCGAGCAAATCTTTAGCCACCTATCGGCACGCGGGAAAATGCGGTTTAAGGCTATTCCGCTATGGACGAGTGATTCTTAAAGTATTTTTACGGAAAAAGCTGAATTCTGCAGATAAAATACATCGAAGTGAGCATACAAAAGTTCAAGTTTATAAGTTAACAGATTACGGAAATAGTCAAGTTTAAAAAGTGTTGCGTTTTCATTGCCGCTCAGTGTATATGCATCCAGCACTACCACCACCAAATTGTCACATGATGTATGTATCCATTGGTTTACTAGGTAATGATATAACAAGCTCAGCTATGAACAAATCACACAACCTTTATTCAACAATTATATGGCACTTTGGTACATAATTATTATATAAGAAATCTATTTTATAATAGTATAAAGCGAACAAAAATAATCCAAACATTGATAAATACGGGATACAGATAAAATCCCCCACCGGACATAATCGCCACTAAAATTCCCAATTTTGATATTGCGAGGTGGACAAAATCCCCATCTTTGGATGGACAAAATTCCCAATTTTCATTTTGCTTCAATCTTAATAGAACTTAATATTTATCCTTGTGTTTATTACTAAAATTGAGTCAATATAAATTTTTTTTGTAAAATAGGTATGCCTACTTAGCTTAACAACAATGACAGAACTGCATTGTGGGTTTTTTGCACACCTTGAAAAATCCATGGTGGGGATTTTATCCACTTTAAGCCGCTTGGCAATACATGTACATGTATATCGATGGCTTAGAACAAGAAGGTCGTAACTACCAAATCGATATTTTGAGAAAACACGGAAAAACAGTCTGACATTTACTCTTTACTTATGGTAAAACAAACTTTTACAACTTCATTTTGGTCAACATGACATGTTCAGATTTCTATGAAAATGGGCTCGTAAGAAGCGCATTGTGTTGCTTATTCAAACTATGTATGAATCTTAAAAGGTCGTAAGTGGCATTTACGACCTTCTAATTCTAAGCCATCGATATGACGATAAATAAATCTTAACATCGAATTCCCGAAAATAAAAAATGTATAGTTGGACAAACAAAACTTGACCGGGTTAAAGTATGCACAAGTAAATAACACAGTAATGACAATAACCTCTATTGAACATGAACATTTTATAGATATGATAATGTTGGAACGATTTCCAAAAATATGGCCAGTGACTCGGTGGTTATAATTTTCGTCCTATAAAAGATTTACCAGATGCTTCATGTTTGTACGCATGTACAGGTATTTCTATCATAACTGTTTTTATGACCTTTAAATAACCGATTTAGTTTGCTCAACAAAATAAACCCAAAGAACAATATATTAATAAACGGTAAATTTGATATGTTATATATTGCAACATAGGCACCTCCAACGAGTGCTGGAAGCTCGACCTGTTCGTACTTGATAGTACCATTGCTCAACTAAAAATGAAAATTTTAAGAGTAACAATGTACGATAACTGCATAAATATATATCAAAGGGTTATCATTCTTGTCCGTATGGACCCCCCTTGTGATGGTGGATAACTGTTTCAAGTGGATACCTTAGATATTGTAATTTTTGTATAAAAATCTTAAATCTGAAAAGGGGAATAACTCTTATAAAATGATGTATGAAAGTATTTGCTCTTGCCAGTAGATGTAGGTCATCACATTCCACAAGTGTGTTGACTTTCAAGCTGAAAGCTTTGCTAGTGTTTGATTGTGAAAATGTAGTTTATGTGTTAATGTGCCATTATTTCTATTTTTGGAGGGAGTATTTAGAGCATGCTGCAGAAGATATGCCCCATTTCCAGAAGTATTCCTGGTTCTTGTTCTTGTCTGATGTATAGCATCATACACAGGACCTGGGTTTTAAGTAGCATCCGAAAGACTCCTGCTCTACCGATTGAGCTAAGAGGGCTGACTAATAAGAATGTTTGGTTTTAATGCCTTTATTTATCCTCGCCACCGGATAATCCATATAGGCGAAACCCCCAGAAGAGTTTTAGTACTTTAGTACTAGTTTTTGGGGGGATAGTGCATGATAAAGAAGATGCCCCAATACCAGAAGCATCCCGGGTTCTTTTACATGCCGGGTGTAAAGCACCCATACATGGGAACTCGGTTTTAAGTCTCATCCGAAAGACTATAACTATTAGTAATTTAAGTTGAACCATCTACCCCGAGATCAGTAGTCATGATTACTTAAGTCTCGTGCTCTACCGATTAACTAAGCGAGCTGAAGAATAACACAGTTTAATTACGTCTTGGTACTATTTATAGACCCGTCAGTTTATCTTTGTCCAATTATAGTAAGAACATACATGCAGTTCGAACAATGAATAAAATATCAAACATAAAGACGAGATGTTTGTAACACATGTTTATGTACCTATGCCAGCCCTAAAGTCGGAAATGGTAAAGGTCAAATTGACCATGACCTTTGCCATACTGACCTCAACATCAATCTGGGTCACCTACAGTAAGTGATGATGGTCCTTGTAAAGTTGAAGGTCATTTTGTAGTTATTGAAAGGAAAACATTTTGTCTACCGATAGACCTACCGACAGACCGACATGTACAACGCAATACACCCCTTTATCAATGATGGAGGCATAAAATACATAGTAACTTTTTTATTAGTAAGTCAAGAAATAAAATTAACATTACAAAGCAATGGCAAAAATATACATTTTAGCATCCTAGTAGATTTTTATGCTAAAAATCGTAACATTTAGGATTTACAAACAGTCAGAATTGATAAGACTTTTAAGAGACAAACTGGCAACAGGAACAAACAATCATTTATATAACAGAGTTATATATGTCTAAAGCCCTAATTGATTTAGGAAATAGATCTTAGTTTTCCGTGATATACCGGCCAATATATCACGGTTTGGAGTTCATATGCGTAGGAATTAATCACGAAGGCCGTAGGCCTGAGTGATTAATAACTATGCATGTGAACGACAAACCGTGATATATTGGCCGGTATATCACGGAAAACTAAGATCTATTTGCATTCTAACACGCGTAATATGCGCAATTTCATATGGACTCATTTTTATTGCAGAGTGGTGCGTTGTTTGTCGTGTTGCTACAGACAACTTCCGCTGTTTAAAGTATAAAACCTCCACCCCTCGAATATCGTTTTTTGCTCATTTCCTTTAAACAGAGGCATAACTAGCACTAGGCTGGTGGTCTTTTGCGGGCAATACCATATTTGGAATATAAAATATTAAGTGCGCATGCGTGGCGGGTTTGTCTCCGGAGACCACCGGAGATTGACAAAATATACCAAAATGTCCGCCATATTGGATTTGAAGCGGTACAATTCTGATAGAATTTCTTCAATTTTCACATTGTTTTTGCACACAATTCTCTTAAATTAGACAGCAATATTGATGCTTATTGATGTTTACTGAACAGCAGTGAGTATAATATTCGAACAGTGTGCAATTTTCCCTAACCGGTAGCTTAAACCGAAGTCTGTTTTTGATTCAGATCGAACTTTCAGAAGCGGCATAATTTTAAATAGAAAACGCATTTGGATAAACTATCCAGATATGTGTATATGCCTATATGTGATTGTTTCTTAAATATTTGTACTACCCAGACTAATTACTTTGGTCTATATATTTATCATTTAGTATAAAGAAATAATCTTTGACTGATTCGTCCTCAAAACTGTTCGACCCATGTCACGCGATTACAAAAGTTAAAACCATCGCGTTTCTGGTGACAAACCAGCTGTCTTACCACAGTTACATGTGTTGCTACATTCAACTAGCTGTCTAACCACACTGCATTCTTTATTACCCCTCTCACTTTCTGTTATTTTTACGTTTGCAGCCCTGCATCATCAACAGGTCAAAGCCAATTTAATACTGCTACAGAAGGCCGAGAACCAACCAACCAGAAAGAAGAACAATATTTTGCCTCTGATGTCACGGTCTGCCAATGGTGTGGTAAGTGGAGCTTTTGTTTCACATGAAAATAGCAGGGACAGATAGCTGTGTCTGTTTTTTTATGCTTTTGGGCAATTTGTTGAGTTATAATGGCAAAACAATTTGTTTTCATAAAGTTAAGTAATTTCTCAGTCAGTAAAAATAAAATTGTTTACACAGAAAACTGTAGGAAGTGTGCATGCAAGGCTTTTAGCTTTTAGTGGCTCGACTCCACGAGAAAAAAGTATTAATGATAAAAGGGTGCTCGGGTGGTAAGACGCTTGACTCCTGATCGAGAGGTCTGGGTTTGATTCTCGGCCTGGACACTTGGTCATTTCAGAAACGCTATTTAGTGTTTCCCACCCAACTAGAGATGATCCTGGTTGGAAACCCAGGGGTAGTATCGCGTGTATTGGTGCTTTACACCGAGCATGATAAAGAACCAAGGAATCTATTCGAAACGAGCTAGCTAGGTTATGGCACCCGGATTCCATGTATCTCACCTCTGTCTCTATTATTTGCGATAATGCCCCAGAGTGGGCCCTGCAAATTACATGGAAGAAAGAGAAAGGAAGAAAGATATATACTAGCTATTCTAAAGTGATAGGAATCCGATGAAAAAATAATAATCGATTATCGGTTTGGCACATCCGATCCATTATCTATTATAATCTTTTGTTTTACAACGACATATTGTATTCCAAAATGTACGTTAAATGTGGCACTTTCTTGCCTATTTCCTACTTTAAACATTATTAATGATGTGCCCATTTAGAGATACATCTGCTTTTTGCAACATATATGATGAAGGATTCAAACATTCAAACCATTTCTACCATTAAGGTCTGCTCATTAAATTTAAGATATATGACTGCACAGTGATTAACAGCCTAAATTAAACTGTTTAATTAAATATTGCTTTTATCTAAATAGTTCATCAGAGCTCGTTTAGTCCCATCTCATCAATGCTAGCTGGATGCTTCATTATTGAATTAATAGAATTTTTTATTTCAAGAGTTATCTTCCATAAATGATTTTCGATTATAAAAATATAATCGATAATCGGAAAACACTATATATTATACACGCCACATTGAATTTGATTTGTTTTAAATTTATACTGGTGCTTCATATGTCGGAAGCACTAACTATGAACTTTTAAAAATAAAATGTTTAAAATTGCAATACTGGTTACAGCCTGCCACTGAATAATAATATGTACCTTGGTTTATGATTTATTCTAATTAAATGTTTTATCAGGCAAAACATAAAAAAAATTGAGTTTTCCATAACCTACTCCTTTCTACACTTGTACTTGTAGAAGTGATACCCGTGCTATTTCCAAGGTATCCGATGAAAACCGTTCTTTCTGTCTGGGGAAAACATAATTCAAGCTAAAAAATTGTTTAATAATTTTTTTTTACTTTTTGATGAATTTGTGAGACTTATTAAGTGATAGTGTACTTATTTACAGGAATCAGGCCTCGACAAATGTTTCAAAAGCCACTTGTCCTACCGGACGAGCGGTGCCAAAAAACCACTCGTCCAGCAGCAAAATCAACTCGCCCGTATTTTTCAGTCAAAGAAAAATCTGGAAATCTGTTTTTGAACGATGTGATTCTCGTCTCAAACTGTCAATAAAATTGTGAAAATAGAAATGTGTTCCGCATTTCTGCTCCTTTCTCCATTCTGAAGCAGACAACTTTATATCAGCTTGATTGGTAAATACACTAGCTGTGTCTATACGAACTTTATTCTTCACGTGATGACCACTATGTTGGCATCAAAGTTTGTCCTTAATTACGCAAACCGATGGAAGGAGTTTGTTTGTTAATCCATACATTCATACATAATATTCCTTTTGCGCACTGTGACTAACCGAAAACGTCACTTTAACGCTAAAAAATTATGTTTCGATCGATTAAACTAAGAACAGTGTCATTCATTAATCGAGCATAACCGGGGAATTCCCGTGACGTCACAGCGCACTCATGTTTTGATTCTTCCAACTTTCGTTTTTGACTGACAGATGATCTGGCGTTTGTATCGAATACGAGATGGTTTTTTTTTATCGAATTATGTTGTTTAATGCGCGATTAATTATTGAAACTTGATTGTTTTCTGCCAGGACGAGCGTTGCTGGATGTTGACTCGTCCGATGTGAATTTCTACTCGTAATTACGAGCAGACGAGTGGATTTGTCGAGCCCTGGGAATATTTCATGTATATGGCACACTCAACTGTTTATCCAATACTGCAGAAATAGAGGTACCGCTGAATTACGAGGCTAGGCTATATACTGGTGCCTCGTATTTCCGTGGCACTTAACTATAAACTTAAATATAATGTTTACAATAGCAATACTGGTTACAGCCTGTCACTGAATAATAAAATGTACCTTTGGTTTGTGATTTATTCTAATTAAATGTTTTGATCGGGCAAAACAAAAACAAAATTAAGTTTTTCCATAACCTACTCCTTTCTACACTTGGAGAGTGGATACCCCTATTTCCACGGTATCCAATAAAAACAGTTCTTAATGTCCGCCTTCAAGACATGCACCTGTCCGAAACCCAGTAAAAATGTTAAAACAGATGTTGCTAACTGTAGCAGACAAGTTAACATAAGCTGTTATGTATACGTTTGTTGCTAGAGGTTTAACAAGTGACCTACTCTTAAAACACTAGAAAATTTACTCTTTACTGGGAGGAAAAGTTAATTCAGCCCAAAAAGATTGTTTATTTACTTTTTTGTCTACTTTTTAATTAATTTGTGAGATTTAAGTGATAGTGCACTTATTTACAGGTATATTTCGTATGTATGACACACACGACTGTTTATATCCAATACCACGGAATTAGGGGTACCACGGAAATACGAGGCGAGGCTATACATTGTTCTTTTTATTATAATTTTAGTTTTGTGACTGGGGTGATTGAATGTGTCTGTAGAATCCTGAATGATAACTTCAATATGTGTTCCTAAAAGATGGTATGAAAGTCGACAATCATGCAAGATGCCTACTGTCACTTGAAGGTAAGAAATATGTTTAACAATAGCATTCAGTATCGATCAATGACTGGCTAGAATTGACGATAATGCTCAAGCTTGGAGTGACATACTACTGATACAGTAAGTAACATAGTGACATGGTGAGTGACCTACTGCTGACTCTAGGAGTGACATACTGCTTACATACTGCTGACATGGAAAGTGACATACTGTTGACACTGAGTGATTTACTGCTGACACAGTGTGTGACATACTTCTGACACTGTGTGTGACATAGCAGTGCTCGTACAGTGAGTCGCATACTGCTGACACTGTGAGTGACATACTCCTGACACAATGAGCGACATACTGCTCACTCTGTGAGCAACATACAGCTGAAACTATGAGGGACATATTGCTGACCTTGTGAATTACGTGCTGCTGACCCAATGGGTGACATACTGCTGACACTGTGAGTGTCATAACCTTGACACTAGGAATGACATAGGACTGACACTGTGAGCAACATGCAGCTAACACCATTACATATAGCTGACACAATGAGTGCCATACTGCTCACACAAGACATACTGCTGACTAGGCTTGTTGCATTTTGCTGACATTGTGAGTGCCATACTGCTGACAGTGTGAGTGACTTACTGCTGACACTTTGTGTGACATACAGCTAACATGGTGACATACTGCTGACATGTAGGCACTAGGAATGACATACTGTTGATACTGTTGACACTGTATGTGACATACTGCTGACACTGTGAGTGCCATACTGTGGATACTGTTGACACTGTGTGTGACATACTGCTGACACAAGGAATGACATACTGTTGATAATGTTGACACTGTTTGTGACATACTGCTGACACAAGGAATGACATACTGCTGACACTGTGAATGACATAGTGTTGACACTGTGAATGACATACTGCTGACACTGTGAATGACATACTGCTGACACTGTGAATGACATACTGCTGACACTGTGAATGACATACTGCTGACACTGTGAATGACATACTGCTGACACTGTGAATGACATACTGCTGACACTCTGAATGACATACTGCTGACACAAGGAATGACATACTTCTGACACTGTTAGTGACATACTGCTGACACTCTGAATCACATACTGCTGACACAAGGAATGACATACTTCTGACACTGTGAGTGACATACTTCTGACACTGTGAATGACATACTACTGACACTAGGAATGAAATACTGCAGACACTGTGAATGACATACTGCTGACTTTAAGAATGACATAGTGTTGACACTGTGAATGACATATTGCTGACACTGTGAATGACATACTGCTGACACTGTGAATGACATACTGCTGACACTAGGAATGACAAACTGATGACACTGTGTGTGACATACTGCAGACACAAGGGATGACAATGACATAGTGTTGACACTGTGAGTGACATACTTCTGACACTTTGAATGACATACTGCTGACATTCTGAATGACATACTTCTGACGCTCTGAATGACATACTGCTGACTTTAAGAATGACATAGTGTTGACACTGTGAACGACGTACTGCTGACACTCTGAATGACATACTGCTGACTTTGTGAGTGACATACCGCTGACACAATGAGTGCAATACTGCTTACACGCCAAGTGACATACTGCTGACTGTGTGAATGAAATACAGCTGACACTGTGAATGACATGCTGCTGACACTTGGAATGACATACTGCTGACAGTACGAGTGATGTACAGCTGCCTTTGTGTATTACATAATGCTGACACTGAGTGGCATACATCTGGTACTGTGGTTGACATACTGCTGACACTGTGTGTGACAAATTGTTGACATGGTGAGTGACAAATTGCTACCATTAGAGTTGACAAATTGTTGACATGGTCTGTGACAAATTACTACCATTAGAGTTGACAAACTGTTGACACGGTGAGTGACTTATGCTCTCACCAGAGTTGACTTACTGCTGACATAGAGAGATGAACTGGTTGTCATCCCAGGCTTGTATCTGTGCTGTACACCTGCCACGTTTAAGAACCAAGGAGTCTTGTTGGAACAGCCCACCTGGATTCTTTGTATCACACCACTGTCTCTTCTACTTACAGTCCCTTCAGTAAAACGCAGGTCCCAATTGGAAATTTATAAGTGCTTCACTTTTATGGGTTATCCTTGACCCAGAGGTTTAAATAATTACATACATACATACACAACACTAGACGCGCCATTCAGATTTTAGGAAAAATTGTTTTGATATCAACATGTGAACTTCAATGCATGTAGCTATTTCCCTACAGTTGGTCTTGACACAGCCACTTTGGAGAATTGATCGGGTGCTGTTTTGAAAGGTAAAGCTGTGAGGGTTCATGGAACTTATTTCCAGGAATATTTATGGCACACACAACTGTTTATCCAATACCGCGGAAATAGAGGTCCCGCTGAATTACGAGACTAGGCTAAACATTGTTCTTTTTATTATAATTTTAGTTTTGCGACTGGTGTAATTGAATGGGTATGTAGAATCGTGAATGATAACTTCAATATGTGTTCCTTAAAGATGGTGTGAAAGTCGACACTCATGCAAGATGCCTACTGTCACTTGAAGGTAAGAAATATGTTTAACAATAGCATTCAGTTACGATCAATGACATGGTGAGTGACATACTGCTGACACTAGGAGTAACATGCAGCTGTCACTGTGAATTACATACTTCTGACACTGTGAGTGACATACTGCTGACACTGAGTGACATACTGCTGACTCTAGGAGTGACATACTGCTGACACTAAGAATGGCATACTGTTGACATTAGAAATGACATACTGCTGACACTAAGAATGACATACTGCTGACACTAGGAGTGGCATACTGCTGACACTAGGAATGACATACTGCTGACACTAGGAATGACATACTGCTGACACTAGGAGTGGCATACTGCTGACACTAGGAGTGGCATACTGCTGACACTAGGAGTGACATACTGCTGACGCTAGGAATGACATACTGCTGACACTAGGAGTGACATACTGCTGACCATATTATTGACGTACTGCTGACACTAGGAATGACATACTGCTGACCATATGATTGACATACTGCTGACACTAGGAATGACATACTGCTGACCATATTATTGACATACTGCTGACACTAGGAATGACATACTGCTGACCATATGATTGACGTACTGCTGACACTAGGAATGACATACTGCTGACCATATGATTGACATACTGCTGACACTAGGAATGACATACTGCTGACACTAGGAGTGACATACTGCTGACCATATTATTGACATACTGCTGACACTAGGAGTGACATACTGCTGACACTAGGAATGACATACTGCTGACACTAGGAGTGACATACTGCTGACCATATTATTGACATACTGCTGACACTAGGAATGACATACTGCTGACACTAGGAATGACATACTGCTGACCATATTATTGACGTACTGCTGACACTAGGAATGACATACTGCTGACACTAGGAGTGACATACTGCTGACCATATTATTGACGTACTGCTGACACTAGGAATGACATACTGCTGACCATATGATTGACATACTGCTGACACTAGGAATGACATACTGCTGACCATATGATTGACATACTGCTGACACTAGGAATGACATACTGCTGACACTAGGAGTGACATACTGCTGACCATATTATTGACATACTGCTGACACTAGGAGTGACATACTGCTGACACTAGGAATGACATACTGCTGACACTAGGAGTGACATACTGCTGACCATATTATTGACATACTGCTGACACTAGGAATGACATACTGCTGACACTAGGAATGACATACTGCTGACCATATTATTGACGTACTGCTGACACTAGGAATGACATACTGCTGACACTAGGAGTGACATACTGCTGACCATATTATTGACGTACTGCTGACACTAGGAATGACATACTGCTGACCATATGATTGACATACTGCTGACACTAGGAATGACATACTGCTGACACTAGGAGTGACATACTGCTGACCATATTATTGACATACTGCTGACACTAGGAGTGACATACTGCTGACACTAGGAATGACATACTGCTGACACTAGGAGTGACATACTGCTGACCATATTATTGACATACTGCTGACACTAGGAGTGACATACTGCTGACACTAGGAATGACATACTGCTGACACTAGGAGTAACATACTGCTGACCATATTATTGACATACTGCTGACACTAGGAGTGACATACTGCTGACCATATGATTGACATACTGCTGACACTAGGAATGACATACTGCTGACACTAGGAATGACATACTGCTGACCATATGATTGACATACTGCTGACACTAGGAGTGACATACTGCTGACCATATTATTGACATACTGCTGACTCTAGGAATGACATACCGCTGACACTAGGAGTGACATACCGCTGTCTCTAGGAGTGACATACTGCTGACACTGTGAATTACATATTGCTGACACTGTGAATGACATATTGCTGACACTGTGAATGACATACTGCTGACACTGTGCGTGACATATTGCTGACACTGTGAATGACATATTGCTGACACTGTGAATGACATACTGCTGACACTAGGAATGACATACTGCTGACATTAGGAATCACATACTGCTGACACTGTGCGTGACATATTGCTGACACTGTGAATGACATATTGCTGACACTGTGGGTGACATATTGCTGATACTGTGAGTGACATATTGCTGACACTGTGAGTGACATATTGCTGACACTGTGAGTGACATATTGCTGATACTGTGAGTGACATATTGCTGACACTGTGAGTGACATATTGCTGATACTGTGAATGACATATTGCTGACACTGTGCGTGACATATTGGTGACACTGTGAGTGACATATTGCTGATACTGTGAGTGACATATTGCTGACACTGTGAGTGACATATTGCTGATACTGTGAGTGACATATTGCTGACACTGTGAGTGACATATTGCTTATCATTTTGATATCTAATGACACAGAGAAATACAAATTACATCACATTTAAGTACAGCCTTTCGGGCACAAATGCAGAAAATATTTTATTGAAGAAGGCATTTTTTTAAATAACTTGACATAACTGTTAAATATCATGAGGCGATGTGCAGTGCTAGATCCAGGTCTCTAAGGTCAAGCTCACACTCGGAGGTCAAACTTCAAAAATGACCATTACAGACCTTGTCTGTGCTGTATCTCACTCATGCAATGACCAATCTTTCTTATATTTGGCATGAATTTTCACCTTCATAAGGCGGAAGGTCGTGACAGACCCCAGGTTCCTATCTCAAAGGTCAAGGCCACAGTTGACGGTTAAAGACAAATTGAAGCTTGCCCAGACCTTAACTTTGTCATGCATTGACCAATCTTTCTTATAATACTTGTCAGTTGTCATGAATGTTTACATCCATGAGACGGAGTGTCATGTCAGACCCCAGGTTCTTATGTCAAAGGTCAAGGTCATAGTTGAAGGTCAAATTGACGCTTGTCCAGACCCTAACTTTGTCGTGCATTGACCTATCATTCTTATATTTGGCAAGAATGTTCACATCCGTAAGTTGGAGTGTCATGCTCCACTCTGTCATCCAATGACCAATCTTGCTTAAAATTGGCATGGATGTTTACCTCTTTAATCTGAGTGTCATGAGCAACCCCTGGTTCCCTTTCCAAAGGTCAAAGTTACAGTTAGAGGTCAAGGATCAAATTGAAGTTTGTGGGGATTATTTCATCTTTATGCATGCTGGCATTTGATGTGACTTGGCACATTTAAGTTAGTGCATTTGTTTCAATGTGCACCAAGGCTCAATGTTATTTGCCTGAGAGCACATATTTCTTGTTGTTTAAATCGAACATAGATAATGCCATGATTTTCTGCTAATTTGTGTTTCAGTTTGCTGAGAGGCTGTTAAATGGTGAAACACTGTTCTTCAATAGCAGAGCTTCAGATATAGCTGCTTACTGTAGGGAAATTTGTGATACGTTATTGTCCTCTGGTAAATATTTAACCTGCAATGGTTTAATACTACTTCTTTTAAAAACAGGAATCCTTCGTTTCCACTTGAACACTTCTTTCTGCTATTTATTTCGCTTGTGGTTCATACAGCAATTTATATTGTCTGTACGCTAAAAAAAATTGTAGCATCTTATTATAATCATTGCTGAAAGTGCCAATCTGTTTGTCAGTTTTAAATTGATATATATTTTCCATATTTGTTTGAAATACATGTAAATTGATTAATTGAGATCTGCTGTGTGATTTCCTACCTCTTAAAAAATACGTTTTTTTGGGAAAACCAAATTCAGAATCGATATTTTTTGGAGAAAAATCGCGAAAAAATAGTTTTTGCTTGGTGATGTCACCCTTTTTGTGTTGTGTAATATACTAAAAAATCTAGGTCTTTACATGTTTGTGAAAGTGTAATATTTTGGAATCATTAACCCACATCACCATTAACAGTGTTATGGGATAAAAGTAGAAGGTGATAAATCTGTGTGTTTTTTTCCTTTTCCTAATCTATAGGGTGCTTATACTGGGATCTGTACAAATTATATGACGTCAATAAATTTGTTTATTTTTTGTGATGTCAATGACGTCATTTTGAACATCAGATTTATTTTCATGTTTTTAGTTTTCATCATGTCATAGCATGTCACTAAGTTGGACCATTTTGAAAAGGTATACCTTTTTGGAATCCTAAAACATTACTTTACACAATCCTATCAAAATGTGAAGATGTGAAATTTTGGCATCAGGTTAGAAATCCCACAGCACAGCTCAATAAGAATAAATCTGAATTTTGCTTTTGTTTGATACTGAAACAATGGACTTGAAATGCGTAACCGTATATACGAGGGGTGATCAATATATTTGAGGACTTTTCATCGAGCAATTTCATATTGGCTGCAAGGCTTAAAGCCATTTAACATCATTCAGAGTAAGATGTCACTGACCGAATGCACTAATAAAAAACAGTAAAAACATGTATGTAACAATTGAATGTTGTTCATTTTCAGAGAAAAGTGTCTTCTGAAGAGAAAAGTGTCTTCTGATGGTGATGATGACGATTGAATCAAGCAGAAGATAATGGCTGTCTGAAGGCCACACATGAAATCTGAAACACTCATTGAGAATCTGACTGTCTGAACACACTCACTGACAGTCTGAACATAGTTACTGACAGTCTGAACATACTCTCACTCTATGAACACACTCATCTCACTGACAGTCTGAACATACTCACTGACAGTCTGAACACACTCACTGACAGTCTGAACACATTCACCTCATTGACAGTCTGAACATACTCACTGACAGTCTGAACACACTCACTGACAGTCTGAACACACTCATCTCACTGACAGTCTGAACACACTCACTGACTGTCTGAACACATTCACTGACAGTCTGAACACATTCACCTCACTGACAGTCTGAACATACTCACTGACAGTCTGAACACACTCACTGACAGTCTGAACACACTCATCTCACTGACAGTCTGAACACACTCACTGACTGTCTGAACACATTCACTGACAGTCTGAACACATTCACCTCACTGACAGTCTGAACATACTCACTGACAGTCTGAACACACTCACCTCATTGACAGTCTGAACACATTCACCTCATTGACAGTCTGAACACATTCACCTCATTGACAGTCTGAACATACTCACTGACTGTCTGAACACATTCACCTCACTGACAGTCTGAACACATTCACCTCATTGACAGTCTGAACACATTCACCTCATTGACAGTCTGAACATACTCATTGACAGTCTGAACATACTCACTGGCAGTCTGAACACATTCACTGACAGTCTGAACACATTCACCTCATTGACAGTCTGAACATACTCTTTGAAAGTCTGAACACACTCACTGACAGTCTGAACACATTCACCTCATTGACAGTCTGAACATACTCACTGACAGTCTGAACACACTCACTGACAGTCTGAACACATTCACCTCATTGACAGTCTGAACACATTCACTGACAGTCTGAACACATTCACTGACAGTCTGAACACATTCACCTCATTGACAGTTTGAACATACTCATTGACAGTCTGAACACGCTCACTGACAGTCTGAACATACTCACTGACAGTCTGAACACACTCACTGACAGTCTGAACACATTCACCTCATTGACAGTGTGAAAATACTCACTGACAGTCTGAACACACTCACTGACAGTCCGAACACATTCACCTCATTGACAGTCTGAACACACTCACTGACAGTCTGAACATACTCATTGACATTCTGAACATACTCACTGACAGTCTGAACACACTCACTGACAGTCTGAATACATTCACCTCATTGACAGTTTGAACATACTCACTGACAGTGTGAACACACACCCACAGTATCAAACACACACCCACAGTATCAAACACACAGTGACAGTATCAAACACACAGTGATAGTATCAAACACACAGTGACAGTATCAAACACACACTGATAGTATCAAACACTAACTGATAGTATCAAACACACACTGACAGTATCAAATACTAACTGATAGTATCAAACACTAACTGATAGTATCAAATACTAACTGATAGTATCAAACACACTCTGACAGTATCAAACACACACTGATAGTATCAAACACTAACTGACAGTATCAAACACTTACTGATAGTATCAAACACTAACTGACAGTATCAAACACACACCCACAGTATCAAACACACACCCACAGTATCAAACACACACCCACAGTATCAAACACACAGTGACAGTATCAAACACTAACTGATAGTATCAAACACACACTGGCAGTATCAAACACACACTGATAGTATCAAACACTAACTGATAGTATCAAACACTAACTGATAGTATTAAACACACACTGGCAGTATCAAACACACTCTGACAGTATCAAACACACACTGACAGTAGCAAACACTAACTGATAGTATCAAACACACACTGACAGTATCAAACACTAACTGATAGTATCAAACACACACTGACAGTATCAAACACACACTGGCAGTATCAAATAATAACTGATAGTATCAAACACACACTGACAGTATCAAATACTAACTGATAGTATCAAACACACACTGACAGTAGCAAACACTAACTGATAGTATCAAACACACACTGACAGTATCAAATACTAACAGATAGTATCAAACACACACTGACAGTATCAAATACTAACTGATAGTATCAAACACACACTGACAGTATCAAACACTAACTGATAGTATCAAACACTAACTGATAGTATCAAACACTAACTGATAGTATCAAACACTAACTGATAGTATCGAACTCTAACTGATAGTATCAAACACACACTGACAGTATCAAATACTAACTGATAATATCAAACACACACTGACAGTATCAAATACTAACTGATAGTATCAAACACACACTGGCAGTATCAAACACTAACTGATAGTATCAAACACTAACTGATAGTATCGAACTCTAACTGATAGTATCAAACACACACTGACAGTATCAAATACTAACTGATAATATCAAACACACACTGACAGTATCAAACTCTAACTGACAGTATCAAACACACACTGACAGTATCAAACACACAGTGACAGTATCAAACACTAACTGACAGTATCAAACACTAACTGATAGTATCAAACACTAACTGATAGTATCAAACACACACTGACAGTATCAAATACTAACTGATAGTATCAAACACACACTGGCAGTATCAAACACTAACTGATAGTATCAAACACACACTGACAGTATCAAACACTAACTGACAGTATCAAACACACTCTGACAGTATCAAACTCTAACTGACAGTATCAAACACTAACTGATAGTATCAAACATACACTGACAGTATCAAATACTAACTGATAGTATCAAACACACTCTGACAGTATCAAACACTAACTGATAGTATCAAACACACACTGGCAGTATCAAACACTAACTGATAGTATCAAACACTAACTGATAGTATCAAACACTAACTGATAGTATCAAACACTAACTGACAGTATCAAACACTAACTGATAGTATCAAACACTAACTGACAGTATCAAACAGTAACTGTCAGTATCTAACACACTCTGACAGTATCAAACACTAACTGATAGTATTAAACATACACTGACAGTATCAAATACTAACTGATAGTATCAAACACACACTGACAGTATCAAATACTAACTGATAGTATCAAACACACACTGACAGTATCAAACACTAACTGATAGTATCAAACATACACTGACAGTATCAAACACTAACTGACAGTATTAAACACACTCTGACAGTATCAAACACTAACTGATAGTATCAAACACACACTGGCAGTATCAAACACTAACTGATAGTATCAAACACACACTGACAGTATCAAACACTAACTGACAGTATCAAACACACTCTGACAGTATCAAACTCTAACTGACAGTATCAAACACTAACTGATAGTATCAAACATACACTGACAGTATCAAATACTAACTGATAGTATCAAACACACTCTGACAGTATCAAACACTAACTGATAGTATCAAACACACACTGGCAGTATCAAACACTAACTGATAGTATCAAACACTAACTGATAGTATCAAACACTAACTGATAGTATCAAACACTAACTGACAGTATCAAACACTAACTGATAGTATCAAACACTAACTGACAGTATCAAACAGTAACTGTCAGTATCTAACACACTCTGACAGTATCAAACACTAACTGATAGTATTAAACATACACTGACAGTATCAAATACTAACTGATAGTATCAAACACTAACTGATAGTATCAAACACTAACTGACAGTATCAAACACACACTGACAGTATCAAATACTAACTTATAGTATCAAACACACACTGGCAGTATCAAACACTAACTGACAATATAAAACACACACTGATAGTATCAAACACTAACTGATAGTATCAAACACACACTGACAGTATCAAATACTGACTGATAGTATCAAACACACTCTGACAGTATCAAACACTAACTGATAGTATCAAACACTAACTGATAGTATCAAACACACACTGACAGTATCAAACACACACTGGCAGTATCAAACACTAACTGACAGTATCAAACACACACTGATAGTATTAAACACTAACTGATAGTATCAAACACTAACTGATAGTATCAAACACTAACTGATAGTATCAAACCCTAACTGACAGTATCAAACACTAACTAACATTATCAAACACACACTGATAGTATCAAACACACACTGATAGTATCAAACACTAACTGACAGTATCAAACACACACTGATAGTATCAAACACTAACTGATAGTATCAAACACTAACTGATAGTATCAAACACACAGTGATAGTATCAAACACTAACTGATAGTATCAAACACTAACTGACAGTATCAAACACACAGTGACAGTATCAAACTCTAACTGATAGTATCAAACACTAACTGAAAGTATCAAACACTAACTGATAGTATCAAACACTAACTGATAGTATCAAACACACAGTGATAGTATCAAACACTAACTGATAGTATCAAACACTAACTGACAGTATCAAACACACACTGATAGTATCAAACACTAACTGATAGTATCAAACACTAACTGATAGTATCAAACACTAACTGACAGTATCAAACACTAACTGACAGTATCAAACACTAACTGATAGTATCAAACACTAACTGACAGTATCGAACTCTAACTGATAGTATCAAACACACACTGACAGTATCAAACACTAACTGATAGTATTAAACACACACTGACAGTAGCAAACACTAACTGATAGTATGGAACCCTCTATGGAAGTCTTAGTCTTAATTTTTTGTTGTTTTCCCTTTTACCATCGTTTGCTGTATGTAGTGGTATAAGTTGTGAATGACTGTTACATTTTCATTGAAATGTTGTAATTATTGACTGTAACTGAATAAATATATATAAAAAATAAACTTTGTTCAGTTTTTTTGGAGTGACAAAGCATGCATTGTTATGTGGGCGCTAACACAATCAAACTTTACTTTTAATGATGCACAGAGTTGCTTGTTAGGCCCAAGAATTAACTGATACCGGAGGCATATATTGATGCACGCAGCCCATGTCCGTCCATTCGTTACAAAATGTTGAAACTCAAATATTCATCAAGGGTTTGCTTTCAAACTTGGCATACGTATTTACCATCATCAACACAATGCATTTTCAAAACCAGGCTACATTTTTTTCCAACAAAAAGTATGGCCCCTTTGTTGAATGCAGTCTTGTTTAGATTTGAACTACATCTTTGTAACAAAGTATCTTATAAACAATGTCTGTGTGTCTTTTAAGACATGCTGTGACCCCTGTATACATCTTCAAGGAACTCGAAATGCACTTGTCCATTCCATAGATATATTTTGATAGCAAATTAACAACGGTTGTCATATTTTATGATGTTTAAAGATGTAACACTGCTGATACAATTAAGCAAGGCGATCAGAACAATTAAAACTTATTACGAAAATGCACGTGTTATTTAGTATGCTGGGTACTGTTTTATCAAAGCATTTACGGAAATCTTAAAGTTACGATTAGATTTAAATTCTTAATAATACTTTTACAACTATATAACATGGTAAATGGAGCTGTAATAACAATCGAGATTCAGTTAATGAACCCCTATAAACAACATCGGTACCCTTTTTGCCGTCGTTAAAGAATTATATAGAATTTAAATTTGAACGTAAGTTTACGATTTCCGTAAGTAAGTTGATAAAACAGTACCCTGTTAACTAACGACGGAAAAGTCGAATCTAGGCTAAGATATGTCATGAAACACCGGGTTCAGTATCAAGAGTAGGTGGGTTGTCCCAGAATGCCGTATAACCAGGATATATAATGAAAACTACATGTATCAAGTACTGTATGCCTAAATTATAATCAACTTTTAGAGAAATTACTTCTTTACATATACATGTAGCTTGACCCGATTTAGTAGGCACTCATTAAACTTCGGAAGCGTGTATTATTTTCCGTAAACGTTGTCGCTACTTATCGGAAATATTTGTTTATTTTTGCACCGACTTTGTCCGAAATATGCACGGAATATGTCCGGAGTGCCTACTAAATCTGGTCAAGCTATACTAGCCAAGTTTCATGATAAACAAACTGTGTACATTTGACGAGCACCAGGAAACACTACGGTCCACAGAACGGCAACATTCGCCAACGACGTCACGCTACCTCAGTTTTTCAAATAACTGCCATTCGTGGGCTTCATACTTTAAAATTATATGCCAAAATTGTTATCAACTATTTGGAAATATATTTATTTACATACTGTCAAAAAAGTCATTAAATGTTATTTAAAACGGACACTTTGAGCTGACATTCTTTGCGGACAGTAGGAAGCGATCTGACGTAAGTTTTTGTTCTGATCGGTCCGGGGTAATTAAAAACAATTGCCGAATTACCCTGATGTATTGTGCTGTGGATTTAACATCATGTATCGTTACTCCAGATAATATTCGGTATAACCCAATGCTAAGGATATGGCAGTCGCTCCGTAACGTCGTCTGACGTCGTGAATTTTGTTAAATTCTAACGCTAACAACGTTGAGCAATATATTAATTCATAATCCCGCTAAATATGCCATCAACACTATGATTTAAAAAACGATTAAATGCACACTGTTGAAAAGTTTTGCACATAGCTTGGATAATTTGACACGATCCTGACCTTTATTGAAGAATATATCACAAGGTTCATGCTTTGAATATATCTGCAAACAAATCGTGCTATATCTGTATTTAGGTTTGTGTTTATATTACATATGAATCGGGTGTCCTCTTCATATCATAAATCGTTTGTATAGCTTTCAGAATTTGACACGCTCCTGGCTCTTCAATTAGCGTATTTCACCAGCAGATATATTGACCATATATATAACATCGATTTATGTTTGCATTTATCAAGCGGACATTATCATGTAACGATTTATGATACAGTTATCCGCTATATTATACTGGTATGATGACAATGATTTCCATTTAATCACCCCGCCTAAAATGATCGTGATGGAACCGTGAGCATCGTGAACATCGTAAAGTTGTTCCTGTTCTGTGGACACCTATATGGCTATATTTTATAATGTGATATTGGGGACACATACCAAACCTTAATAAAACACTACTTTTTGGGACATACACAAAGATCTCTTTTTTTAAGGCATCATTAATTTTGGTTCTTTTAAGAATGATAGAGAATGCCTCGTACGAGGTCCGTATGGACACCGTAATCTTCCTACGGATATCGTACGGAGATTGTACGTGGCAGTACGGTACGGCTGTGTCGGTCGCCGCAGCTCGCAAGTCACTCGTACGATGTCCATACAGTGCCCGTAACGTGCCCGCACGTTAACTGTACGAGTTTGGTACGCCAAGAATAAAATTCTTCGGCATATTTCAACTTTCCATTGTCACATTAATCGTAAAAGCTCCGTGCGAGTCCAAATTTAGCAAGCCCACACGGAGTCCGTACGGAAATGTACACTCGTGCGAGCATCGTACGGATATTTGTATCTCGTAGAGGACTCGGGAGCTCGTTGAAAATGTTTCACAGAGGCCCCGAGTTTTCTACGAGCTCGTATGTATTATTGATGTAATAATATATAATTGAATTAGGAGACCTAGGTTTTTCAAGAATATTGCGTACGTCGATAATTTGCGACATTTACGCTGTGTTAGTAAAACAGTGCCCAGATCCCTGGAATCATGGTAAAATATGGCCATTTTATATTAAGAGGTGGGTAGGCCTTGGGTAATGTACCGAACAAAATATCCAATTGGACACATCCCTAATACAATGATCGGTCGGCCTACATTTTGGCTAATTTGACTGTTCAAAGTCGAACGTTGTCAGGCTGGGTGATCGGGGGTCGATCGGGGGGTCAACATTTAAAAATTAATATCTTCAGTTCTAATCATAGTACATATATATGTTTGATAACCGTTGCATTGTGTACAATATGAGGGCTTTATAAAATAAAAATCGGAATGTCCCAGCGACGGCAGCAGCGAGAATCGAACCCGGTGGTGGACGAGCTAAAACATACTTTATTATTATATTTTATATTATAACTTTTGAACCAGACAAGATATTCCAATTTCGACTTCAAATTCATGGTCAGCATACTCGATTTACTTTTACAAATGAGTTTGAGCCCATTCGGGGGACAAAAAATATTATGCCCAAATATGGGGTTTTCCCGCCTAGAGCTTACAAATATGGAGATATGACCATACTCGTATAGATTTCTGTGTTCGTCTCTTTCAGACGAAAAAAATGATGTATGACATGACCCATTTCTGAATAAAAAAAAATTCCACCCAAAAAACACCAAAGGGTATGCATCATGATTTTTTTTGGAAGAAAATTTTTTTTTTTCAGAAAGGGGTTCTGTCATGCATCATTTTGTTCGTCTTATTGAGACGAACTGCGAAAATTAATGTAAAGGTCATATTTCCATATTTGGCAGCTCTAGGCCCAGAAAACCCATATTTGGGCATACATTTTTTTGGGCTCAAACTGCTTTTTTATGATATTTTGGAAATGCTGACCTTGAATCAGAAGTTGAAATTTAAATATTTTGTCCCGATCAAGTTATAAAAAATATTTTTAATAATTTTTTATTAGCCAGTCTACCCCCCCCCCCCCCTGGATGACCTATGAGGCTCAAACTTCTGTATGTTGTACCAAAGACCCCAACCTACAGGTCCAGGGTCCAAACCGACACATTGGAAGTTGTTACGAGGGCCCATGCCCTTAAGATCTTTTCAATAGCAATAAAATAGCCTTTATGAGAGGGACTACCTCAAGGTTCGAGTCTCCTTGCCACCCCTGGATGACCTATGAGGTTCATACTTCAGAATGTTGTACCTGAGACCCTATCCTACACGTCCAATCCAACACACTGCATGCTGTAACTCGGGCACAGGCCCCTTAGATCTATCAAAGTAGCTCGAAAATAGCCTGTAAGAGGGTCTACCTCCATGTTTGGGTAAACTTTGACATCACATCATTTTATAATAACGACTACCCACAATATCGTGTTTGCTGGGTCGCAGATGCCATACACACATAATAGTACAGTAAAAAATAAACAAAACAAATCCTTGGATATAATGGAAACTTTAATTTATTATCAGTTTTTTATGCATAAACAACTTATTTACAATGCGGAACAGTGCAACCCCCAATATTGTTATTAATAATATCTTTGCTGAAATATCTCTGTTAAATATACACATATATTCACCTGTACACATTTATCTGCAGTGATCCAAGATTTACAACCCAGTGTATAATATTAATGCCTGAAGAAACAAATTAAGAAAGTGATAAGCAAATCATCTTTCTGCTCGTACACCTATATTACAGATACTGTTCATGTATGGTAAAACATGGCTTTCCTTGCTTAACAAGTACTTTCATTGTGTAATCAGTAATTTAACTGATTATTAAGTAGAAAACATAAGGCCCTCCTGCTTTTTCACTCGAGACTCTGGACCCGACGTTGGTGAGTTACCTTTTGTTTTTAACAGCTGCTCTTAAATAGACAATTTGGATTTGCTAAAATTAATTATTAGGCCCTCCTGCTTTTTCACTCGGGACTTGGGACCCGACGTTGGCGCAGTTACCTAATGTTTTTTTGTAATGATTATTGACCTTTGACCAACAAGAAGGGACTGTGATTTGGCTAAGTGAAGTAACCTACATTAGGTGACCTAATTCCAGCTAGGTACTTTCTAAGACAAATATTCTGGACTGGTATCAAATATATGACTTGTGGAGTAAACTGGTATTTCTATAATTTAGTGTCATAACCTAGATTTTGACATGGTCTTGTACAAAGACAAAAACAGGGACTAAGCTTCAATACCAGTATGTTAAACAATCACAGGTTCAGTTTTAGGATTGTGGACACATGGGAATTGACCACATATTATGGAGATAAAGTTTAGGACTTTCAATAAAGTACAAGGGCACAATAAATGACCTACTGAGCATTAGGATCGGGTCTTAAATGACCTTGCTTTGGATCCAGGAAAACCAAGAAACAAATTTGACCAGGTTGTGACTGATTTTATTAATAAAGACATGCCTTGAATAAGTGTTACAAGACGAGGGAGGAATAATAACCTAGCTTCCCCCTGATAATGACCAACAGTTAAAAGTGAATATCATCCAAACTAAGTTATATTTATAACAAAACAGGTTTGGAAGTAAATTAAACATCATCCCGTCTAAGTGAGAAATATATGACAAAACATGTCGGAAGTGAATTACACAACATCCCGACTAAGTAATATACATGACAAAACATGTCGGAAGTGAATAACACATCATCCCGACTAAGTAATGTGTATGACAAAACATGTCGGAAGTGAATAACACATCATCCCGACTAAGTAATGCGTATGACAAAACATGTCGGAAGTGAATAACACATCATCCTGACTAAGTAATGCGTATGACAAAACATGTCGGAAGTGAATAACACATCATACCGACTAAGTAATGCGTATGACAAAACATGTCTGAAGTGAATAACACATCATCCCGACTAAGTAATGCGTATGACAAAACATGTCGGAAGTGAATAACACATCATCCCGACTAAGTAATGCGTATGACAAAACATGTCGGAAGTGAATAACACATCATACCGACTAAGTAATGCGTATGACAAAACATGTCTGAAGTGAATAACACATCATCCTGACTAAGTTATATGTATGACAAAACATGTCGGAAGTGAATAACACATCATCCCGACTAAGTAATGTGTATGACAAAACATGTCGGAAGTGAATAAACATCATCCCGACTAAGTAATGTGTATGACAAAACATGTCGGAAGTGAATAACACATCATCCCGACTTAGTAATGCGTATGACAAAACATGTCGGAAGTGAATAACACAACACCCCGACTTAGTAATGCGTATGACAAAACATGTCGGAAGTGAATAACACATCATCCCGACTAAGTAATATGTATGACAAAACATGTCGGAAGTGAATAACCCATCATCCCGACTAAGTAATGTGTATGACAAAACATGTCGGAAGTGAATAACACATCATCCCGACTAAGTAATGTGTATGACAAAACATGTCGGAAGTGAATAACACATCATCCCGACTAAGTAATGCGTATGACAAAACATGTCGGAAGTGAATAACACAACACCCCAACTAAGTGATTTGTATGACAAAACATGTCGGAAGTGAATAACACATCATCCCGACTAAGTAATATGTATGACAAAACATGTCGGAAGTGAATATTAACATGTATAGATTAAGTAATTGGCTAATAAATGATAAAGCCTTGACTAATTCAATCCTGCTAATGCCACCTTAATCTTCTTTTGATAAACATTTCTTTTCCTGCTGTTCCACTGATACAAAAAGAACTGAAGGTAAAAACAGAAATGTTCTTGTGTCATTTGCCTGGCAGACTTTTTTATGTTTTGTAAATAGCTGTTGAACTGTTCGCATATTTCTGAGTTGACCGATTCGAATCCTTGCAAACGGGATGACCTAAATGCACATGAGCATTTGTGAGAGTAACTATGAAAGATGTCATGAAAAAATCTTACGTTCTTATAATACCCACTCTCACGATTCAAGCTATACTCTTGAAGTCCACATGCATAGTCATAAAATACTTCTGTCGGTGGAGTTTCAAGGTATGAATAAAGTGAGGCAGATGGGTCTTTTCTACCCTCAGCAAATGTCATGTGAAAACCGTAGCAATGACCATGATCTGCACAGAACCATAGAAATAAACTTGTTGTTCCCCTAGCAGAAATGTGTGCTTTAGAAAATAGTTTCTGGCATTTCTCGAAGTCTTGAGCTGCATCATCGTGATCATCATTAATTTTTGACTTGTTTTTATCCATAGTGAATTTTCGTACATTTCTTAATTTTAGACCTAATTCATTAAAATAATAGGCTCTGCCATATTTAGCAGGATTATATGACCCAGGCTGAGGTATTGGTGGATCTGCTTCATAAACAGGCAACTGTGAGGACTCATTTATTAAAAACATCAAAAAGGAGCTCATATAATCTTCTAGGTTACCATCATTTTCTGACAAAGATTCCGAAATTAAATCTCTAAGTTCAGGAGCATAATATCTCATATTTTTCATAGTACGGTTCAATGTGGGGCCATCAATGGTAGGTTCGAGCAGGTTTTGTAACTCTTGACAATATTTCGGCGGTAAAAAGCTGGTTACCGAGGCAGTTGTTGCTAACATTTTAATAACTACAGCATAAGCAATTTGTTGATCTTCATGCATTTCAGATGGTGTATCATTAGGTAAAAATTTGTCAAATGAAGGAGAAAATTGATCGGGCAAACACTGCTTTAATAACATTATTGCATTTCTCCGTTCTTCAGGCATTAAAATTTCTTGTGGTTTAAGCTCGTCTAACTTTTCTCTTGCCAAATAATCTAACATCTGTCTATTCTTAACCATCTGAGAAACAGTAATATTACGGTCACTATTATTTAAAAAACATCTATTCATTCTACGGTGTAATGTGGGATGCTCTGGAGCTTCAGAATGGACATTCTCAATTTCTACAAAGTTAGCGTGCCTAAAGCCTACCCCTACTTTTGTCCCATCACAGCACAACCTTTTAGGCTCAAACCCACACACATCACATGGCTGCCTGAAGTCAATTTTCATATTGGCTGCCCAACTAAACCACCAATTGAGGAAAACGGTTGCATCCATAAACTTTGCTCTGGTGTCTCTAATTTGGTAGGACTCATTTTTCAATTTACAGTAGGAAGAAAATGTACAACCAGAATTCATTACCAAGGAAACAAACTCCCACCCAATTTCATCCCCAGCTGCAGTTTCTCTGCTTAACACATGCAAAGATTCTAAACTTCCCTCATCCCAAGTAATTTTACATGGATTATCATTACTATAACAAATTCTACTATGGATCTGGCATTTCACAGGGGCAACAAAGGTGTAAATAGTTAAAACCCTGCTACTTTCCTGAATGGTCCTTCCATTCTCATGATAATTATCATCATCTTCCCGCTTCAACCAACCAGCGCCACAGTCACAAGTGTTGTCGGGCATATCTGGAAACAGACTAGGACCAATTAAGCAGCCATCTACATCTCTTTTAAAACTGTTATCATTCCAAAGGTCTCTTTTTAGCAAATTGAATTTAAGGGCATCACTACATTTAGTTGTTGGTTGATGAGAGCTTCTGCATTTAAAATTCCAAAGGCCTGTTTGTTCATCAAAATTACTTATAGGCTCACAGGTATTTGATTCTGAAATAACATTGTTGTCAATTTCATTTAAATTATTATCTTCTGATATGTCAGTACTTAAAGTTTCATTAGTTTTCAAATCTTGCCAATGATCCAAACTATTTCTAAGAACAGATAGATGTTTGCAGACTGATACACGGTCCCATGTTTCAATATTTCTTTTATGACCCGTTTTAGATAGACATTGGCCATTCATGCATGCAACAATATATTTTCCAATTCTTGAATTAAATGTCACATGGACAAAAGTTGGTTTGTCTTCCTCTGCAATGAAAACTGAAAATTTTCGAGTGTTATTTGTCCTAACAAGTTCGACTAGCTCCTTTCCTTGGTCTTGAACAGCCTTGTGAATAAAATTGTTGATAGGAGATTCACCATCTGTAATTTCAGAACGTATATTAGGAAGTACATACTGACTTAAAAACTTACAGTGCATACAAGTCACAAAGTTTTCTCCTGCAGAACCTAAAACAACAAATTCATTATTACTCCGGGAGTCATTTATATTCAATAAAGTAGAGAATGTACGGCAGCTACAAAAAAAGTAATTTCCATCTTCCTGTGACATGTTATAAGTAAAAACAAATTCTGTGTCTTTAAATGAACCATCAGTCTCGCTGTAATCATTCATGGTGCACATAACATCTCCAGATTTTATACATTGAATGGACAATTTCCCATGCTGTAAAAGTTGAAAGCAGAAACTATCAAATAATGGTATTGGGTCAGTTTCTGAGGTGGATGCTATGTTGGTTGGATCTGGTTTCAGCTTTCTCTCTAGAACTGACTTGTTAATAGAAACACTTGCAACACCATTAGATATCTTCTTCTTCTTTGCACAAGGCCCCTCCTCACTTACTGATGTTTCTGGAATTTCTGTTACTTGGTCATTAAGTGCTGGAAAATAACTTTTAAGAAAAGAGTATAGATTAGTATAATCCTTTGCAATATACAAAACCAGGATATGGTTTCTTAGAGAGGATGTATGTAAAGGATTCTTGATGAAATTGGCTGCATATCTTCCTGGGCGTTTGAATAAATTTTTACTCTGCTCCCTTTTAATGTTACTAGACAAACAATTAAGGAATATTGACTGCTGAAGTAAAGAAGGGTTGTTATTGGGAAGTTCTTTTTCAAAAATATCCCTGGACGCCACTCTCTTCAAAGGAAGGTTATTTATCCTAAAATCAATCAAACTGTTTTTAACATGATCGAGGCATAATGATTGGCTGACTTCTAGATAAGGGGTCTCTGGATTTTCGACGGATGTTGCTGGTTTGTGAGGCCAAATATTCACTATATATGATTCCAACTTGACATTTGAAGTTCCCTCAGTTTCTGAAATTAAGTTCTGCAATTTGTTAACATTTAATGGCAAAGTATTTGAAATAGCACATTTACGAATTTTATCAGGTCTAGTCCTTTTCACAGTTTTGCTGTCACCTACATGTTTCATCTCTTCTAAATCCTCTGAAGTATATACACAATGAACAAAACAGTTGTTGTCATTGAAATCATATTTTTGGCCAAGAATATGCATATGCTTTTGATGCATATAACCAGAGAAGCACCCAGATTCTAAATACCTAATGTAAAAAAAATCTTGTTCATTAATAATACATTTCAATACAAAACAAATAAAAGTTCCAGCAGTACAGTTTGCGATTGTTGATAATTTAGCAGCTTCCTGTTCAATAGTAAAAAAAAGTGGATTATTCGGGTCAACCATGCCACTGTCATATATTTTGTCCAAAATCTCCTGCTGAAAAGAAATAGCCCTACTACAATTAGATAGATTTGATATTAAATTTTCAAACCATGGACTATTGTTTTGATCACAATTCAGTGAGGTAATAGATTCATGTTTTCTTTTTAAATTTTTTTGAGGTTTTAACTGTGAACCTGAATAGTATCTACTAGATAGTTCTGGACGAGTGGTTTGCACAAAATCATACTTGGTTTTGATGGGCACAGAAAAGAAACGTCTTTGAGATTGGAGGTTCGAATCCAAAGATTGTGGGTCTGAAGTAGATGCAGTCGGTTCTATGGAAATAACATTAGGTCTGTGGTTAGAATCTGAAGACTGGTGGTCTGAGGTAGATACAGTAGGTTCACCAAAAGTAGTAGGAGCTTGTTCGTTCGAATCCAAAGACCGTGGGTCTGAGGTAGACACAGTAGGTTCACCTGAAATATCTTGACCTATGTATGATGACCAATCTTCTCCAAGTAACCTACGCTTTGCAATAAACATTTTCTCATCTTGTAAAAACCTAGTGGGGTAATGAAAAAATTGAAATGATAAATACTCCCCGTGATTGATGGTGTTGTAGTAATGGGCTGGTATATCAAAATCTTCGTCAAAAAATAAGATCTGCAGCTTTGACCTCTGTAAATACAAATGAAAGTGATTACCAAGTTTGAACAGTATTAAACATGTCATCTTACTTATTCAACAGCAATCATACTATAATAAATTGACGTTTTATTCTTTCTTATACTTTCGAGTGTATCAATAACACTGACACAATACGATTTGCAGTGACATTGTTTCATGAGAAAGCCATATTGTTTTGCAAATTATGTAACTTAAAGCCATGTCATAATACTTACAATATGTTTTGGACAACACTGCAAATTCCTTGTCTGGTCAAACTTTCCACCTGGTTGAGTTGCTATCCACTCTTCAAATGATGGGAATAATTCTTCATTCTACAACACATTGGTCAATTTTAATTGTTGAAATAATAACAAAGCTCAAATAACTTGTATTCCTTGGACTAATTTCAAACCAGTTTTATTGTAGATTGGTTATTTATACTATGGCTGGCTGATCTGTGACTAACCAACACAGGGTCTCAAACTTGATACACCATAAGATAATTAGTCAACATATTTCATCTGATTAATTTAATACAGCAGTGAAAAACAAGACTGCATTCAATAAACGCTAATCCTCATGGAAGCCATTTTTATAAGTTCAAGTCCAAAATTAGGTGAGGGTGAAAATGGAGTCAGGCGATACAGGCATGTGGAGAGTGGTCATATACAATATCCATGCAAGTATGAAAGCTTTGTAGCCAGCCATATTAATGCTAGAAGAAACAGTCAATTTGGGTTAACCAGGCTAGACAGACGAACGAACGAACAGACAGGTAGATCACTATATGCCTTCCGATCTATCGATACGGGGGTATAAAAATGACTACATTTGGATATAGAAAAAATAGGAAAGTACAAATGAATACCTACATCATAAACATGACGTATGACATGGGTTTCAAGTTTATGTAATGGGCTGTCAATGTTGTATTGAGGACATCCCTTCCATCGACAGCATTTATCCCTTGTAGCATGGGAAACAACATGCGCATCACATTCGCCCACAGTATAAAAGCCCTCTGAACAATTCTCCCACTGGCAGTTAACGGTCTATAAATTGAAGGTATATTACATATTGTATGAAAATGATGCACAGTGCAGCAAGTGAATGTACAGAACAATTATAGACAACTTCTCCTATAAAGTTTGAAGACCATATGCCAAAGAATTCTTGAGTTATTGATCCTGATAATTGTTTTGAAATTCTTTATGTTAAAGGTCACAGCAACCTTGAACTGTTGATCTCTAAATGTAAACATGAGTGATTGAAAACCATTCTGAAAGACCAACATGTGCGAAGCAATATATCTTATATCTATGATAGGGGCATGTATAGAGAATAAACACATTTTTATCTTTATAACTTAAACCAAACAGATTATTTAAAATGTCAACCCTGAAGTTGAAGCATTAAAATAATTTTAGTAATATCTTCTGTATTTCACTTACAAAAACAGTTAAGAATTAAATAGAAAGCAAAGGGATATGTCTCATTGTATTAACAGGCCCAATATAAGATGAGAATCATTTTTTCCTTGTATTGGACATTGTTTCCCAAATTATCATTATTTTTTTTTTAATTTCTCAGTCAATGCAGAATGAATGCTCAGTTAGGCAACAGCCAACTATGTCAATTCATATAATTACCGGGCCTGGATGTTGTTCCACATCATTTGATAATAGAAGTCTTAATCCAGACATGTTCACATCATCAGCAACTAAAATTCAAGCATAAATAGTTAGCTAAGATATCAATTTAAAGCTTAATGTTTCAAGCACAAAAAGCTGTCAAAATTTGAAAGCATAATATACATATATATTGATTGACCTTTTATCACATTTTGAGTTAGGTGCAGTAGATATATATATTTTAACAAAGACCAGTGGGTGTAAAGTCATACCTGGACTACTAGAAGGACAGACCATATTTTGTGCATTGAAGTTTCTGGTGAAGACTCTGGTGTTTGTTGTAGAAGTATCATCAGTCCTTGAAGAATCTGACTGTGGGTAACAAAATTATGAATGACTGCAAAATTTAATCAAGAAAAGTAATAATTTATGACTGATATTAAAAGCTATTAAATAGAGTTGTTGCATGTGTCTAAAAGATTCAATGGAGTATAATAAAATGCAGTCTCAATAAACTAGCATGTAAAACTTTAACAGAGAAAATTCTAATCTTATTGCCCGTGACCAGTACATTTGCTCTGCCTTAGTGAATGAACATAATCAAGTTCAGTTGTATAAGTTTCAGTGTCATAGCATAACTACTATGTGAGATATGGCCTTAATAGTAATACATAGTGGTACTTTCCACAATGTGCTGAAGTAGTTTTTATTGGACACATATTGAAATAAGTTCCCCAGGTTGTAAGTAAAAAATATTGAAACATACTATTGATTCTGGAAGTTTACATGCACTTCTCTGTGACTTCGGCACACTAAATGTACATTTGGGTGAACCATGACGCCTGATCACATGATCTATTAAGAAGTCCTCTCTGGAACATCGAACATCACACTCTGGACATGGTAGCCATCTCTGTCAAACAAACAAGATAAGTGTTGACAGAATGCAGTACAAATCACAAGACTCATTTCTATAAATGCTTATGCGCCACTGGAAGCACAGGCCATTTTTTAAAAATATTGTTCACATGGATTTGTAAATGTAAGGTGTTTATGATGGTTAACAATTATGCCAGCTCTGAAAGTAATGATATAATCAGTTTTTGTTTAGCTGATACTTGATACATTCTACAGGGTCCATCACACTTGCATTTCCTATTTCAAATACCTCTTTTCAATTACAAAACTTTTTTACACCTAATTATTCTGTACAGACAACTTTGCATCAAGCCATTATGTATTGGAAGAAAGTCAAGAAAAAAGGGAGGAAACATAATTTCCTAAATGCTTTAAGCTGAGTAAAACCAGTTCTTTTCTGACTGACTATTATTATTCTAGATATGCAAATGCACAACTACTTACCTGGTTTCTGGTTAATCTTGTCCTTACAAAAGATCTCTTATTTGGCTGAGTTGGAGAAGGCTTTACAGATTCCTTTCTTTTCTACAAAGAAATAATTTCAATCATGCAGTTGTAAAAATGTTTATTATTCAACAATTTAATAACACATATGTTTAAATATATCATATATATAGACTAAGTTAAGCAATCTCTGTCAAATAAACTCTCTAGCCAGTCTATATTTTATGTAGAAATTTATTTATTTCAATGTTTAGAAACATCATTTATATAAAGTTTGACACTACTTACCGAACATGCTCCTGATGTTATAGCTGCAGGAATTTCAACAGCAACATGATCGGTCAGACTAATCACAACATAATCCACAGGATTCCTTACACTCCTATAACATTGAAAACATTGAAAATTGACTGTGGTTATTATGTACGTAATGCATGTTTATCAGTAGGGTTCATAATCTTAATCCCCATTGGATCAGCTTGAGGTAAATGTTCTTTTATAGAAGAAGTGGTTTCAGATTATGGACAAACTATAATGCCACTACAATACAATGCATACCCGGATCAGTTGCAATAAAATTAATTAAAAAAATGCTTGAAGGAATGATGTATGATCATAGTATTCTGGTGTCAAACACTGGCAGCTGGACATAAACTAAATGCATGATCAATTGCAGAATCAATACAAAAATAATTCACAGTACTTTTTTGTATTATAACAATTAACTTATGAATGGACTAAGTCTAGAGTTTAATTTTGACACAAACATTAAGATCCTTACTAAACTGAGAAAGCCAGATTTTCTGTATTTTTATGCAGAACATCAAGGTTAGAAATGATTGGTCAGTGGCATTTTTCATCATGTTTAGGAGACACAAACAGGAATAATAAGACAATACCTTATATTGCTAGGGTTAACATTTTAAACATACATAATAATTTTACCATCATAAGCAGCAAAAACAAATATAATAACAAGAAACTGTCACAGACAACCATATCCCCCACCTAAGAGAAGATAATCCACAAAGGGCCATAACTCAGACATAGTTGAATCACAAAATCTTGACAATATGCGCAGTAGGTGCTCAATGTTAAGTCATCATGTGAAAGTTTTGTCAAAATTCTAAGGTAAAGTAGGAGAAGTCGCACACAAAAGCTCAGACAGACAGACTGATACCTACCATTACCATATCCCCTTCGCGGAGGATAACAAACAAACAATTTAATAAACAAAACAGTCAGAGTTGCTCACCTAAATCATATTGGAATATGGCTGTTTCATAAAAAACAAAGAATTGCAAACAATACAGAAGTCTCCTACATGCTTAATTTTAATGTTTGTGTTGAAAATTCCAAGTTAAAGTGATTAATTCCTACACATATGAATTCCAAACCGCGAAGTATTTGCTGGTATATCAAGCAAAGCTTAGATTTATTTCCTAATTGATGCAATATTACTATCAAGCAGACAAAATGATGTTTTACTGATATGGAGGACAGATGATGCAAACAACTACCAATATTACTATATGACAGGTGAGCTAAAAATTAAAACTTCAATCAACAATAATTTCTTGTCATTATACCTCAGGTCAGACTTCCTGGCAAACTGAAAATTTGTTTATGAATATATGATACAAATATGTAAATATAATAAACATAAAGCATCTGTAGTGTTAAGACTTCCCTTAGAAAACATAGTTGTACAATTGTAAGGGAAAAGTGCTTTAGCATGATTGGTATGATAAAAAGATGATTAACCCCTTTTTCACACAACTTTTTCCAACAACATTAAGATACAAGAAAATAACTATTTCCAAATTGGACAATAAAGAAAACATTACAACAATGAATAACTGTATTCTGATAAAACTGGAATTGCACTGACATTTCAAACGCTTGATTCTTGTACCAACCACTTCGTGTTTACACTTAAAAAATAAGAACTGGTTTCAACAATGCACAATTTACCTTCTTTTTCAGCCATCTTTTGCGACCTTGTACAAATCTGCGCTTCTCATTACGTCCCCTTCGGTGGTGTTTGGGATGGTTATTCACTATCTGAATTATTGTTCGTAAAAAAGGTTAAGCTTAAGTGATAAGCTTACATGTGCATCATACCTATGAGGGGCAGTATTAAGACAATATTTCTTCTTTAACTCAACTTGCATTACAAGTGCAATACATGACTCTCTTTCGCTCCTACACATTAAACTAGTTTTTTATTGGCAAAAATGAGAGTATTTCCATTTCTTTTTTTTAAAAAAAGATAGAGTATCATTTTGACAAAATCAATTCAACTATATGTACATTTAAGGCTGTTTGTCTCAATTAAACAATTTACAGATAATTACAATTTTGGCATTTTATCAAGGCAGTACGTAGTCCAAGTACTTTTCAAGGTTGAAACAGAATACAATAATTTTTCAAGGCCTGTGCAAAACCAGTAATTGCAACAAGGTATTCACATAAACAATGTTGATGTAAAATTGGTTACCTTCTTCTGCCTGGTCATTACAGGTTTTTCAACATCAACAGACTCCATAGCTTGACAATCTGCTGAAATACACTAAGAACAAACAAACAAATGAGAACATTTTGATATTAATGAGTTAAACCTCTTGAATAATAGTAAACCGTGCTTTTGCATTACATTTACTTCATACAGACAAAAATGCATCCATCTATTGAATGTCCAGTATAGATCAGGAGACTAAATGTTACAAAGTTTTTGTTGAATTTTTACTTGTCTAATTAAGACAGGTTTGATGACTTTTAACAGTTTTCACACATAATGGGATTTAAACCTATACTGACAACTCAATCATCTACAACCATATTAGACCAGAACAATTTACAAGTTAATAAGTAAAATTTCAAATTGTAACAAAGTAACAAATTTTGTATTTAGACCAAACTCACAATTCATTATTAAAACACAGTACATACAGACATGGCCTTAAAAGATCCAGAACTAGGTAAATTTATTAAGACATTACCTCAGAAGCTCGAGCAATATCAGCATATGGTGTCTGGTATGTATACCTCTGTCTCATAAGTTCGTGCCTTCTCATGAAAACCGTGCTTAGTTGAATTCAACTCTTGTATATGTTCTACATCGTCATTTTTGTGAAATTAGCCAAATAAATCATCCTACAAATATCCTGCATCAATTGAGGCCATTATTTTGGACGACACGCCATAACTGTCACCTTGACGACCAGGAACGACGCACCTAGTAATTATTCCAACTGATATTTTTCAACTGTTGTTAATGGTTTTTGCATCCCGTTTTCATTACGCATTATTTTTATTACCTAGGGCTTTAATACTCAAACTGAATACGCATTTTGATAAGCACTACTCCAAATGTATCTAATCTAACTACAAATTTGAAATGCCATCACTTTGGGCCCCAATACAGACCCATTTTTACGGAGGCACGGATTTCATGGGAAACAGTCACCAGGATTCTGAGCATCGACCTAGACATCTAAAAGTTATGATTTTACGAGTTTTCGTGATCATTTTTAAATTTTCTTTTTCTTATAAGTTCAGTAAACATTTGTTCTTCCGAAAACGGTGCAATCAATTTTAAAACTTGTATGTGCTAGTGCGCATGCGTGTCTGAAACTGTTAAGGAGCACGGAGATACGAGACAACAGCATACAGTTGTCAGTCGCTGAGTTCTTGTCTGTATGAATATCCCCAAGAACAGGCCAATCTTCAACAATGAACTCCAGGGATGGAGAGCTAACCGGTGAGAGAATCTCCTCAACACTGATATCCCTCACAAAGGCTTGGTGACATAGCTCTGCACCTTCCATACTCAAGTGAAGTCCATCATATGTCAAATGAGATTCAACCTATATCAACAATATTGAAGCACTACTTTTACAAAATTGTTTAAGAGCAATATTAAAATTATTTTTTTTACCTAAGGCTTTGTTGAAATAACTGAACAGAACAGAACAGAACAGAACATACCTTTTATTAACCCAAATCGTAATTACGACACATGAGTATACTGTACATAATGCATGTTACATATATAAATATAATATAATAACTGATTAATGCTAAATTATGGTACCAATTCCGTAATTAGTTTATACTGTTTTATTTGCAAATTTTACGTTTCTTTGCTTGGGGACCAGTGACCAAAAATAGTTACTGTGAAGATCGGCCTGCTTGTCAAACTCATAAAAACCTTACCTTAAATCTGTTGTGGCCAATAAATCTCACATACGGGAAGACTGCACTCACATCCTTTAGTGCCTGGTTGGCATTTACTATCCACTTCCGCATGGCATTCAGTGTCTCTCCAGGTATTCTTTTCCTCTGGTTCGGTCCCCGGGGTGGTATCTCACAGAGCATAATTTCTGTCTCAGGGCTAGTTTCATGGACCAGGTCACACACTTCAGTCACATTCCTAAATTTTGAGCATAATATTTGTTATTAATATCTTGTTGCAATTAATATAAAGAAATAGGTTATATTAAGAGTCTGCCAATTATTTATTAAATGATTTAAGCTTGGAACAGACGTAATGCAAACTGGCCAACTTCCAGTAACTTCATTCAAACAGTCTACAATATTTGAAATCATTTGTTCCAGTCATTCATGTTAAAGGTCCTCAAAACTTTCAACAAGTAGTAGCATAAACAATAAATGTGGTCTCTTGAGAATGAAGAGTTATATGTATAGGCAGACAAAAATCGACCGGTACAGTCCTATATATCAAACCGACCTGTAGAATAGACGATCACTGTTGAGAACATCGTTAGATCCCAGGAACAGATACAGACGCTGGTAGTTGACTTTCTTCATACACATCTTCAGCTGATTTCTGAACAACTTCTTGTCATTTATGTATCTTGCACCTTAAATTATGAAGTATATATAAAAAATCAACAATCAGTTACAATGACCTGAATTTTATAAATGTTACAGCTTTGTTTAATACAGTGTTATCCCCATATAAAATGGTTTCTTCGGGCGCATTCTTTCTGTCAACACACGAAAAGTGTGCATATTTCTCAAGTAAATAACATATCTAAAACTACCATCAGGTTTGCGTAGATTTAGGATCAAAGGGAATTATGTTGAAGGCTACATCAACTTCTTTAGTCAAGGTACAGTATGGTTAAAAAATATGATGCAAGTTCCAGTAAGAAGAGTAGTTATTTTCAAGTTCAAATGGGGTTGAATTACACACAATAAATTTATAAATTGTATGTATGCAAGTACATTTTTCTTGCCATCATGTCATTACTGATGCAATCATACATGTTTAATATTAGAGACTAATAAACCGCAGCCATAAATATTTTTCAAAGACCTAAATTTAGGTCTTTGATATTTTTAGAAATCAGTCCTCAGGAGTCTGATCAGAATTGCATCTCCTGAAAATATCAAACAGAAATGGTAAAACTTCCTGACAGCAATAGTTGTTTTCTTCTGAAAATAGATTTTGTAAACTCACCAGATATGGGTAGACACTCAATTTCAGAATCTTCTTCCAGGACGTTGTTGATTCGGTGTACATTAGAATCCCCAGCCACAAGTGCAGAACGCCAATCTGAAACTAGAACTTCCGTCATCCTGTCTACATAAGCCATACTTATCGAATGATAAATAAAAAATTAAAAATAACCAAAGTCTTAAACAGTACTGATTCTCACGCCTGAAAATAGGTAGCAACCTAATGCAGAGCAACTAAATCAGTAAAATCAAATAATACCAAAGAAAAGAATGCCCTTCTTAGCAAAGTAGGAAAACAAAGAAGTATTGTTAAAATCAAAATAAGGCCAGAAGTTAATCAAATCAGATTAATCCAGCACAAATTTTGTGGCGACAAAAACTGATCGCGAAAAATATTAAACAAATATTTCCACAGATCTGTCAACTTGGATACTTACTTCTAAGTAAGTGAAACAATATAAACTAAACTGTCAAAATCAAAATAAGGCCAGAAGTTAATCAAACCAGATAAACCCAGCACAAATTTTGTGGTGACAAAAACTGATCGCGAAAAATATTAAACAAATATTTCCACAGATCTGTCAACTTGGATACTTACTTCTAAGTAAGTGAAACAATATAAACTAAACTGTCAAAATCAAAATAAGGCCAGAAGTTAATCAAACCAGATAAACCCAGCACAAATTTTGTGGTGACAAAAACTGATCGCGAAAAATATTAAACAAATATTTCCACAGATCTGTCAACTTGGATTCTTACTTCTAAGTAAGTGAAACAATATAAACTAAACTGTCAAAATCAAAATAAGGCCAGAAGTTAATCAAACCAGATAAACCCAGCACAAATTTTGTGGTGACAAAAACTGATCGCGAAAAATATTAAACAAATATTTCCACAGATCTGTCAACTTGGATACTTACTTCTAAGTAAGTGAAACAATATAAACTAAACTGTCAAAATCAAAATAAGGCCAGAAGTTAATCAAACCAGATAAACCCAGCACAAATTTTGTGGTGACAAAAACTGATCGCGAAAATATATTACAAATATTTCCGCAGATCTGTCAAGTAGGATACTAATCAATTAAAACAATATATAGCCTATAAACTAAACTCTCAAAGTCAAAATAAGGCCAGAAGTTAATCAGATCAGATTAATCCAGCAAAATTTAGCGACTGTTGAAAGTCAAAACTAAATGATCGCGAAAACACAATACAAATATTTCCGCAGATCAATAAAACTAAGGTAGAAAACGTGCGCTGGAGCAAATCTATTCCAACCTTCAACTGCCGGACAGATATTGCAATAAACACAACGTTATCTTGTCTGTATGAGTCGCAATAAAGCTAGGGATCGTGAAATAAGCAAGAAGCAAATAAGCGTGTCTTTCATCAATGGCTTAAACCTCCGAAAGAAAGAGTTTCGACTATTTCCCGCCACAAGAGTCTACACGATCGGCACTTTCCGCCCGACACATTCCGTATCTTTCCGGAAAAATACCATATATGGTTCGTGCCCGCCAGAGACCAACAGGCCTCTGCTAGAGCTCATTCCAAACTATGTATTTCATAAAAACAAAAATGAATCGATAAATGCAATTGACGATGCAATACTACGGATATAATTAAATAATTAGAGAAAGAACGCTACGCAAATAAAAGTTCGCACAACGTCACGTTAACGTTGACGCCAAATAAACGTCATACAATCCATGACGTCATGTGATAAACAAGACGCAAATTCCATTCATAAAAAGTGTTATTTATACGTGGGAGGTAATTCAACAGCCAAAAAGTAGTACGGCAAAAACTGTGATATACCGGAAATTTAACCACGGTACAGTCCTATACGTTAACACGGAGCTAAAAATAGACAGTGTTAGAATAATAAATTAGTAAGACTATTGTAGTATTCAAATGACAACAGGAACAAATATTCATTTACATAGCACAATGATATATGCAGAGAAAATTTGTCATTTAGGATTTATAAAATAAATTCAATCATAAGACTGGTTTAGTATTCAAATAACAACAAGAAAAAATATCCATTTACATAGCACAACTTTATAATTATGCAAAGAAAACATATCATTTAGGATTAACAAAATGTAATTTATAAGACTTGTTTAGTACCCCCAATGAAAACAAGAAAAATCATTTACATAGCACAATTTTATAATAATGCAAACTAAACATATCATTTAGGATTTGTAAAATGAAATCAACCATAAGGCTGGTTAAGTACCCAAATGACAACAAGAAAAAATATTCATTTACATAGCACCACTTTATTTGCAAATTAAACATATCATTAAGAATTTTCAAAATGAATTCATCAGATCGGTTTAGTACCCAAATGACAAGAACAAATGTACAATTGCATAGCACTATTGTATATGCAAAGTAAACATATCATTTAGGATTCATAAGACAGGTTTAGTACCCAAATGACTAGAACAAATGTACATTTAGTCATTTACATAGCACAATTGTAAACTTATGCAAAGTTAACATGTCATTTAGGATTCATAAATTTATAAAACTGTTAGAGTACCCAAATGACTGGAACAAATGTACATTTACATAGCACCACTTTATATGTCTAGAAAACCTACCATTTATGATTTACGAAACGTAATAAATCCATAAGACTGGTTTAGTACACAAATGACTAAAAGAACAATTATCCCTTTAATAACATAATGGCGTTTGCAAAGTAAACATATCATTTAAGATTTACAAAATGAATTTATAACACTGGTTTAATATCCAAATGACAACAAGAAAAAATATTACTAGTAATTTGCATATCGCAACTTAATATGCAAAGTTAACATAGCATTCAGGTTTTGCAAAATGAATGTATTTGACTGGTTTCGTACTTAAATGGCAACAACGAATATTCATTAACAAAGCACGATATTACATATCGCCGGCCTAGAATGAAAAGGTCGTATGTACTACTTAGACCTTATAAGACTTTTTTATAATAATCGTGTCGACATAGCATCATTTAATGCTTTTGGATAAATATATTTCTCAAAATTGATAATTGTCATGAATTTATATCAATTACAAGTACACATCCCTCCACAAATACTATGATAATATTGTCGATTCAAAGATGTCTGTCGCAACCGCCATAATGTTCCATTTCTGAATAGCTAATTGCAGTAAGTATAACCACTACACTATAGGACCATCAGCTTTTTAATCATTTAAGTGTATTATTGATGGAAGAATTTAATCCTAGCACACCTTTAATAATCGACCGGGGTGAATATTTGTTTACGCGGTTGTGACAGAGATCATTGAATCAACTATAGTATGCAGTAAAACCAACATAAACTATTCTAAGTAAATAAACACACAATGTAGCTCAGTATATATAATTACGATATAACATAATTCAGCGACAGATAAAATGTTTCCGATTAAATTAATGATAAACACTGAATGTAACAGCAATCAAAACTGAACTAAAACAGCAACAAACTTTCAGTGACACTACTAAAGCAATAAGTATAGTTGTCAAAATGGTATACACTTCAAGTAAAGTCCCGAGCTACTAAAGCAATAAGTATAGTTATCAGAATTGTAAACGTCCCTTCAATCATTAAAATCATGTTCTGTTATTAATTATTTTAACAATTAATTATACAAGTGTACTTTAATTGACTTTATTGTTTCCATAAAGTGTCCATTATACACGCATGCATTATCTTTCATGTAATCATTGTGGGAACGTCCTACTCTGCAAATTGGAACCCGGAGTTTTTAGACCATGTCGCACTTTTCCAATTAATAAAAGGGGAGACGGATGCGCAAAAGGCCGCCCTAGGTTTCTTCAGTGGTACTTGACAAGTTAGTAGTTTATCGGGAATGCACGACATTTGTCAACCCTCGTGTGTATTGTGACTATTATGTTTAAGACTAAACTAGATAAAAAAGTGGTTCGAAAAGAGGTATATATACTAAAGAAGACAGGAACCCAGAAGAGAATCAGACGGGGGGAGCTTAATAGCCATACCGGCTCAGTCGCTCCGAAGAAGATGAAGGTAAAGGTAGTATTGGTAATGTTACTGGGTCACAATAAGACAGCAACCGTTCTACTACGCCCACATACCATTAACTTATTTTAAATATATGTTTATATAACTGTGCCAAACTTTCTACACTCATAATGCTTAATGACCTAAGGACGAGTCCGAAAATAACAAAGATTTTAATAGACTAGGCCATGTCGACAAAGTATTTACCATGTTTGATAGGGAGCCAAGTTATCCGTATATAGACATAGTGTTTTTCCACGATCCTTAAATGATGCCCAACAAAATATCTTCTTTGTGGTCATTTGTGAGGCAGCCAATACTCCACATTCCATAATCATGTGGTAAATTGTACTATTCTGGAACATAAACTCAAACTTTTGGCTTTGGTCATACAATTTCATCCATGTATTAGGATCATAAACGATATATTCAACTCCAGATTGGATCTTAACGATAAACTTCTGTTTGCTGTATTTATCGGGCTTCTGGCCTTGTCTATAACCTGGTAGCGGTCCTGTGGGGAAGTTCATGTGACATGATGTGGCACCTAATTTGAAATGCTCTTGAACACTTTTCGTCTGGGACAACGGTATGTCGATGACGTATTCTTGTCGAAATATTTTACACAAATGTTTGTGTCGGGTCCAGTGCCCTTTTTGACAATCCTTCGAACAGTATTGAGCTTTTTTACACTTTGAACAACACAACAGCTTTTTAGACATCGAATGACAAAAGCAGCATGCTTTAAGTTGAGAAAATATATTCTGCGGGTGCAATTGTTGACTTCGTTGGTTGTCTGTAAGGACATTGCGCGACGTAATAAATGGCGGAATAGAATACTGATCAACTTCGTTGTTGATAGTAACTAATTCTAAAGGCAACTGTGGCAAATTAGTTGCAAGTCCTATCTCCGTATGCAGCGCCGGACCGGCATGATCTTGAATAGTGTTTCCATCAAGTAATACAGGAGCTGAATAATTTAGCCCAATCCTGATTCCACCACACTTGTTGTAAGATATATCGTTGTTGTAAAGGCTTGCAGACGACCTAGATTTAATGTACATCCCCCATAACCAATTGTCAAAGATTCGGTTACCATAGAGATAAAATGAACCACCATCCAAGGATATACCTGATTGGCCATTCTGAAAAATCATGTTATTCCATATGTCACATATTGAACTATCATCCTTCTTAAAATCATAGTTGTCCCCGCACCATATTCCCTCGTGATTGTTGCTCTGTATTGTGCAGTTAGTCACCTTACACCTACCGAGAGGACCAACTGCAATACCATGTGTCTGATTGTTTGTAATTGTGCAATTATCAACTAATGCGAATCCTCCGTTTCGAGCTTCAACACCCATTTGTCTCATGTCTGATATCACACTGTTTTTAACACTCAAGCATGAGTTTTGACCATCAGATAACAGTCCTCCTCCACCACATCTAACAAGATTGCATCGGTCCACAAAAACATTCCCTCCGCATTCTGCAACAATGCCAGGAAAGCCTACATCACCCGATTTGTGCCTGTGGCCACGAAGTTGTTCTCTTTCATAATCAGCTTTACAGTTACCTGGATTTTTACTAACACATCCGATGTTTCCATCGCAAGTTGGGAAGTTTTCACATCCTTTTCGACCATTTGAAAATCTGCATCTATAAAACGTTGCATGCACATCCTTCCGTACTACGATTTGATAAGTGTTTTCCGGAAAAAGAACATTTTCAAAATATACACTCATCTGTGGTTCAATAACAATATCAACACTAAACCATTTTTTATCTGGTTTACCCATAACAATGTATTGATCAGGGCTATGAATTTCAACACCATCTTCGATGCCTATAACCTGCACGCTTCTAGTAAATGGAAGCCTTTGTGGTTCGATCCTGTACTGTCCTCTCTTCAGCAGCAATGTTGTATACGTCATGTTAAGCAAGGAACCGATCTCTTCCTTAAGTTTAGTTTGGTCATCTATTACTTTAAATCGTACAATCGGGTAGTGTACTTTCATTTTGTATTCCAGTAGGTACTTACTATTGAAATTACCGGCAACAGCCGCCGCTGCTATTCCAGCAGATTCCCATAATTGGGGTAACTGGTCAATATCCATGAGTCTTGCTATAGCGTACGATTTCCAAACATATGCTTTGCAATTGGATGGGTCAATTTCAATGCTCTTATTAGCATCATTAAACGCATTTTCATAATTACACAATTTTAGGTATGCTAAACTTCTGTTTGAGAAAAGTTTAGAGTCTAAACTATCTGTGCTTGCAGTGATTGCTTCAGTGTAACACTGAACAGCGTCATGATATCTTTGCCGCTGAAAGGCTTCGTTTCCTTTCAAACGTAAGGTTTCCGGATCGAGAAGCAAAACCTCTTTATCGGTCTTATCGTCCTTGACCGCCGCTGTTATGCTGCTCTGAATAATCAAACGGTCATTGCTCAAAAGCGGTATCTTGATACTCATTAATGTTTTGTATTCTTCGCCTGATAAATTGAGAGCAGCCAGCAGTTTTAGCATTTGTTCTTGAGCTGCCAATGCCTCGTCCTGTCTTTGAAATACGCTATGGTATATGGCACTTGCTTGCAAGATGCGTATTGTTTCTACGTTAAGACAAAGGTCTCCGTACAACGGATTGCCTATGGCCAGCTCAAACAAATACTTTCGTAAGGCGTTTGCATTAAGTGCAAGTTTACTCCATAGTTGCAACGAAGTTCGGCCAATAGTTTCATCAGAGAGCGCCTCATGTGGGGATTTTGCCAATTCCAAAGCGCTATTAACCATTCTGGTAGCACAGACCAATACATCATGTTTTCGCTTATCATCAGCTATGTTTAATCTAATAACCTCTTGTACTAATCGATGTACAGAAAACGTTTGCCCACTAGACCTTTGAAACAATGAAAATCGAGCAAGGATCTCTACAACTTGTTTGGCTCCAAGAGGTTCAGACAGACACTCTACCACATCGACATCAGTAACCGCCGGTGAACCAGTATTGAGAATTTCTATTGGTATTTCATCTGGATACAAGAAAGCAGTCATCTGCATCACAGTCACAGCACATGTTCCCATACTTTCCTCCATCGAATGCTTTGAAACATATTCAAAGTTCATCTGCCAAGTCGTAAGTACAGCCTGTCTATCTTTAGAAATTGTGTCTACTGCTGACTTACGGGTTCTTAAAAATTTGATTCTTTTCTTGCGAAATGCATCCAGGTATTCACCATATGAACATTTTAAAACCTTAATATGAGCTCCAGCTTGTTCCAGGGCAAGGGGGAGTCCACCAAGCTCATTTACTAATTCATCTAGGCAACTATCATCATTACGTACTTCAGAACGTGATATTATAAGTTGTTTACTCTCCTGTTCAGACAAAACATCTAATGTTACACACTTAGTGGCATTAACATTAAAATCTTCCTCTGCTTGTGTTGATTCTCGTCGTGAAGTTATAATAATGTTGGCATTAGGGACCCGCTGCCAGGACCCAAACACAAGGTCTTTGGTATTTCCATAAAGTTCATCTTGGTCAAGGTTATCAACGACAAGGAGCCATCTATCCTGTATAGACGCGATCCACTCCAGTGTCTTTTGCAATGTTTCCTTTGAGTTTTGACCTACAGTATTTATATCTATTGCAAGACGCTGTATAGCGTCTTCCAAGGCTTCATTTGATTCTGCCGACAACCAAAATATCCCACCCGTATACAAGTTTTGATATTTCCATGAATACTCAATTGCAAGACTTGTCTTCCCAGTTCCACCCAACCCACAAATAACAATTAGTTCATGACTTGTTTGTTCATTCAGGAAAACTCCTTCGATTTGAGATAGTTCATCCTCGCGAGCTACGAATGTTAACAAACGACTAGGAGGGTAAAAGTACACCTTATCATTTGGTCTCGATGAGGACATGTATTTTTCAATTTTATCTATTTTAGTTTTGTTGCTGTTAATTTCAGTGCTCATATCTGATATGTTTTCTCGCATCTTTGTAACTGTTTTATGCGTTTCCTCGTCATTAAACTTTAGCTTTGTAACATCACCTGTTATACTATCAATATTAGCATGTAATTGTCCGATTGCTTCCTTATGTACGTCCTGTGTAGCCTTTACAGCATTCATATCACCAGTAAGCCCATCAATAGCATGAATTGTCTTTTCGATTTTGTTATTAATGTCATCTATTGTTCCATTGATATTTTCTAAACATAAATCTGTTTTAGCAACAACGTCCAATACATACTTGCCAAGAGAGCTGGTTTCGTTTTTCAATAGCTGTAATAACTCTAGACCAATAGTTGTTCCCTGTAGAAGATGTATACCTAAAATAAGCACCAAATAACATTATCATTAACAATTACCACCTTTACTGAAGTTTTCAAACATGACGTAGTTATCCTGCAAAATTAGCAACGTTAACTAAATCATTTGTTTGTACAAGGGGAATGGTTATATTTGGTCACTTCAATCATTCAAGCGTATTAACCCTGTTCCAGACGTCATGTTTTATATTGAAAGTAAAAGTGAAGTACACTTTTGTACGGATACTAAATCCATACTATTTGATAACAATTTGTAAGTTTGTTTTGTTGACATAAACAAATTCTGTTCTAATCGGCAATGCACTTTTTGAAGATATTATTTTTATGTGGTCCAACATCAATCTCATTTAAACCAGACCCATATTAGCCCCACTTCTTTACAGTTTACACTGGTATAGGATCTGATGACAATCCGTATGGGGTGTCGATGTGATCTTTACATCATCAAATCAAAACGCTACGTTCATAAATCTGAATGTGCAGATAATATCTGCTGTAGTTTACAGTCAGAGAGATACTAAAGACTACACTCTCTACACAAACAGGTGAATAAGAATAATGCAACATGTAATAGATAGGTCATTTGGACGAGACCTCATATGCAGAGTAGTCAGATCTCACTAACAGTGTAAAAGAATGGAGCAAATGTCAGGATCTTATTTTATTAAGATTGGTCCAACATTTTCGAAAACTTACTTTACCAATATGGTCCTTGTACAGATTTCTTGTACCATTTGTTTACAGTGTTCAAATTAGAAATGTTACTGAAAACTTGCATGCACCATAATTAGTTTCTCAAGCACAGCATCTAATGCGAATGTACACATTTCATAAAACTGTATACATGTTGTATTTGTTATGATGTATGTAACCTCATGTGTGTAGCTCAGTGGTTAGTGTGCATACCGTCTAAACTGTGGATCATGGTTGAAATCCGGTGGAGGACATAATTATATAACCGGTATGCTTGCCATATTTCAGCAGAACATAAAGGCTATGATAAGCATTTTAAAAAAAAGTTAATCAAAGTAATCTCGGGCCAACCAGAAATTTTCTGCAACGTCTTTAACTATATTATCCGTGATCGACAGCTATGAGAGCTATACCAGTAGTACTAGCAAAAACTTTAGTAAGTGGCGAACTGGAATCGAAGCAGCAAATGAATGTTATAACTGTCAACAATAGGTAAGCCATTAGTAACAAATTTACCGTTTGTCTCCCACTTTGTTATGTCTGCGAATGCAACGATTTCTTCACGTTTTGACAACTGTAAATTCTTGATCAATTGATACATCCGTTGGAAACTGTCCTGATATTTCACCACATCCCATTCGGAGAGGTTACAATGTGCCCAAGGATTTCTGACATCACTTCGCATCTGAAAGGTGAAGGAGCAAAATGAGTTAAGATGCTAAGCAAGTAAACAACACATACACGGTGCCTTATTCAATATTCACCGAAGTCTAAAACTTAGTCTAAGACTTTATATTGTCAAATTTTCTATAACGCTATAAGTCAATTGAAACAAAGGGGGGGGGTGGCGGTTGACAGCGGGAGAAATGTCCCGAGTGTTTACCCTTCCGAAGTTCCGCACTGTCGAGTTAATGAGGGGAAATATAACAGCGACTGGTTCACTGTGTAAGCGGGGCGGGGGATTGGCGGTTTTTACATTTGTGAGGCTCTTGGGGAAGGGATTTTACCTGGAATTTGAAGAAACAAAACTTCCGAAGGTGGGAGAAGGGTTTTTTTTGGTTGACTGGTGCATAAGTGGAACACAAACATTTCATACTCTGGTACAAGCATGTTAATACAACTACATCGTGTAAATACTACTAAAGAGTCGACCCTTACCTTTTCAGCGACATTTTTAACCAATTTGGGAAATGTATCAATGTTGCAAAGAAGTCCCAGCAATGCAGACATGTCACACGAATCATCAAAGCCTGTGTAGTGTGCCATATGAGTGACAAGGAATAGTTTAGAGAAGTCAACTTCATTCTTCACATTGTAGTCATACTTCTGTATATCCTTCTTGCCACCTTTGAGTCTTGGAATTTTATCATTGTTGTTGATTGCTTCATAGTTTAGCTCTTTGTTTGTAGGTTTGTATCGTTTCAGATGTTTTGGATACACTTGAGCATTTATCTGATCAGTTGCTAAAAGTGACTGATAAAGTTTGTTTAACTCTGGCTGAACATATTTTCGCAATGTTGGTGAAATAATTGTGTGTAGACCAATTCCAACAATTAGCCATCGTTTCTGGTCATCCTCCAGGTCAGGCTTGGGCACTGAAAACATTCAATATTTCACTGTCTTAGAATGAGATGCCCGTAAGTATGACCTTATTAGACTAATACATATGTGCCTCTGTAGCTTGAAGTGATTAGTGTGCTTGCCGACTTATCTGGCTATCCGGGCTCCAATCCCGGTGGAGGCACATATAAATTAATGCCTGTCATATTTCAGTAGACCGTCGAGCTGTTCAAATGTTAATATACTGGACGTGAATTGTATTTTTAATGTATTAAATACCTAATTGTTCATCAGTATCGGGTAATATAAAACATGTGTATGGACACACATGGCAAGCACATGCAAATATGCATTGTTACACAACATGTCACTAAGGCTGATTTTAGGAAAAGCATTATTCAATTCAGCAGAACGATGACCTTTTATAGTGTCAAAGCATATTTCGACAAATTTAGACAAAAGTGCAATAGATCAACCCTGAGATATGGAAAATAGATGCTATGGTTATATTGCCAGAGCCGCAGAATTCGATCCAAATGAGATACGGCTTCGCAATTTCACATAGGCCTACATACTAAAATAAAGGTTGTTTTCACTCCGAAAAAGTATGTACAAAGTGTGTTTGTATGATGAGTAGTATGAAAGTTATGACAAAAGTAGATAATAAAATGATACAGTAACTTAATCCAATGATTGCATTAAAGTGTATATATTTATTATACGACGTTTCAACACGTTTCTGGTGAATTAAAACAACATCAAAACAATCAAAGTCTACGTAATTCTGGGACAACCCTCGTATACAGAGCAGATAAAGATTACCTTGATTTGGAGTCTGTGGACCAGCTATTTCCACCAATGTATGAATACATTCATCACCAAGCCGAGATGATAAACCTTCAAATTTAATCTTCTTCATCTTTGTCAGCACTCACTGATGCTTTCACTGTACCAGGTACTGCAATATACACAATAGGTGTGTAATTCAAGGCCAGTAAAACAATAATTTCTATCCTAAATATAAACTCCTTAATATGGTTATAAAAGTCATATCAACAACATAAGAACGAGGCTTCGGCAGATAGGGTCAAGACCTAAATATTAATACAGATAATGTAATATAGTATGTTATTGTAACCCTACCACGTACTTCAATATTCACAATACTGAAAACAGGTGTGTAATTTATAGGTCAGTAGATATAATAATAATAAAACGAAGTTGCATGATTCGGTCTATAGGTCTAGCCATGGACCGTATATACTGAATTGTCTATGTAACTCCATGGTCTAGCCATGGACCGTATATACTGAATTGTCTAAGTAACTTCATGGTCTAGCCATGGACCGTATATACTGAATTGTCTATGTAACTCCATGGTCTAGCCATGGACCGTATATACTGAATTGTCTATGTAACTCCATGGTCTAGCCATGGACCGTATATACTGAATTGTCTATGTAACTCCATGGTCTAGACATGGACCGTATATACTGAATTGTCTAAGTAACTCCATGGTCTAGCCATGGACCGTATATACTGAATTGTCTATGTAATTCCATGGTCTAGCCCAAGTAACATATCGTGACTGAAGTTATTTCTTTATTATGCCTACATTTCTATATGAATACTAAATAATTTTTTGATTGTAAATGATTGTTTTCCAAAAAGATTAAATTTAGTAAAGTAATGTCATAAAACTGTCGAACAGTTTGGTCGAGGATCCCACGCTCCACTACTCAAGGGAAGACTGGGGTACTCTGGGACACAGGGCACTCTAGGACAGCGCGGTTTATGAATACTTAAAGTGCTTTGATTTTAATCAGGGCTTTCACTAGCCTCCAAAAGTGAAGAGTCAAAATGACTCCTGACTCTAAATTTTCAAGAGTCATCATTAAATTTCAAGAAAATTTGTATTAAAAGTATAGTAAATTTGACTCTTCATCTTAAATTTGCAAGAGTCAAAATAGGAACTTTTGTCAAATTCAAGAGTCAAAATGCAGCTTCAAGGGTCAAATGAAAGCCCTGTTAATCTTAACCCTTCAGAAGACTCACTTTTTCAAGTCGCTTCATCTTTAAGTTTCAGTGGTGGCAAGGTGGAGTACACTTGGACAGTTTGGTGACAATATTTTGATGGATGTGCCGAAGTCAGGTTGAGTTCTTGCAGCCGTATTAGATACTTATGGAACCAAGTACATGTATATCGTCGCTTCCACTATAATATCCCGGACCTACAAAACACCAACTTTTCAGGAGAAGCAAAAAACTGTTTTTCGCGAAATATCTATATATTCAATAACATTTATTAACATATATACATATTGAAACATTCTTTAAACAAGCTTTATTGTCAAATTGAATACACACTTGATATTTAATGAGAAATCAGCAAATATGTTAGGTTCGGTGTTTTATAATGCGAAATTTTAGACACGGCATGTTATAATTAACCCGAAGCTACATGAAAATTGTAGTTCCGGACTTATATATTTACCGTTTTATATAGTTATGTTGCTTTAAAATGTTATAAAATGCCGGACATGCATATTTTTTGCAGCTCCGGTATTTTATAAGTTTGAAATAGTGACCAATGAAGATCCGGTATTTTATAAAAGCGCCAAAAAGACCGTTTCTGATTGGTTTACGGGCCTGGTTATTATATGAAACGACGCGGAAAATTATATAGATACGGAAAATGAAATAAAAAAAATTTCGTAAAAATGTAGGTCCGGGATATTATAGTGGAAGTGACGATATGTTTCTTTTCATACGAAAAAGATTGCTCGGTTCCAGTATAAACGTGAACACGGAGATGGAAAAATGTGATTTTTGTCCCAGAGTACACTAGCCTCCCCTACTCTAGTCAAACAATCTCGACCTAGTGACTAAGCGTCACAAAGAAAAGAAGAAAGCCACCGGAGACCGAAATCTTCAGATCTTGTCTACCCCTACTCCACGACACCACTTGGAGTTTTCATGTTGTACACTACATTCGCTGGTAGCACTCACCTACCCGTTTAATAGACCCAGGTCCCTAGCACTACCCCAACCTAGTCCAGAATCTAGACGTAAAGTATACTGAGCTGGGGAATTGGCAGTATCCAAAATGAATGTCAAAATGTTAAAATACCAAACCGAAAGTCATATATTTGTACTAAGGACTATCCTCCACCCATATACTCTAGCTACCGCGCCTCTCCCTGTGCCCCTGTATTAAAATCAATACTTACTTCCGTAAAAAAGAGAAAAGCCGCCCGAATACATCTAAATACCACCATGGTTGACACAAATTTCTGAAAACTCCCACATTGAAACCGAAAGTAGAAATTTCCCTTACCGGTGTCTTTATAATTATCGCCCAGGCAATTTTATCGGATTGTGTAAAATCGGGATCAGCACGTTATAACAAAATGTACGATAAATGCCACACAGACCGTACCGAGCGCGAGGCTCGTAAATCTACATTTCATGCAAGGCAATAAAATGCTAAGTTTTTTTTTAGAAATGATCTGCATGGAATGAAACATCTTGTCTGAATATTGAAAACCAGAGCAGGTGGTCTAATGAAATCGGTAATGCGATATTTTGATCATTGTAAGTGAACGAGTAAGATTCACGAAATATTGCTATTATTACAGGAAATTTATCGGAAATACAAGATTGGACGGTTTTCTATTTTGTTCTTTACAAATACACGACTGTTACTAGTGTATAATGAATTTAGCAATAACAACAATGCAACAAATTTGATTGGAGTCTTAATAGCAAAGACCTACTTAAGTATTTGTTACTGCTTGTTTAAATACTGCTGTTTGTATGTGCGTATTAATTTTCCTTTGTGGCTGCAAAGAGCAACTGTGAAGTATTAACAGTAAATAAGGAATTATTTGCCATACTAATTAGCATTAAAATGACTTTGGACTGCTCGGTGAACCAAACGATTGGAGCCGATGGTATTACTGGCATCTACTGCGAAGCCACATCTGATTCGGCAGCTTGTTGGCCGGTAACGCCTTCCAATCATATCGCGAAGCAACCGTGTCCGTCTATTTTCGGTGCTCCGGATGGCAAATTTGTGTACAAACAATGTGGGACCGACGGACAATGGGCGGAATCAAACCAATGGAAGGGGTTTGGTAACAGTGATTATAGTGAGTGTATAGGACATCTCGTTGGAATCGAGGATGTGTTTGATATTAACTTAAGCACGCTCAAACCGGAAGTTGGAAATAGTGAAAATGGCGGAAGGAAATTCGATTTGAAGGAGATCGTTATACAAGACCTATCATGTGTGTGTTTGATTATGGTATTACTGTACCTCAGATATGGTGTTCATCGGAATACTAGTGATACGCCATATAACAAAATATGGAAATATTTTATTGTAGCTTTGATTTGTGAGTCTGTCCTTACGACGATATATGCTTCGCTTAGTGTAATTATTGATAAATCCAGAGATACCACAGAAGAACATGTGCAATGGTTGCTTGTTTGTAAAATTCTTATCGTTGCAATACAGTACACGAAAACGTGTGTTCATTTATGGTTCATGATACAAACTCATTTCATTCAAATTACGTCCCAAACTCGTACACTGCGCACTTCCGGTTTTTCAATCTACTTTCTGATTGGCTGGGGATTGTCAACCATACCGACAACGATATCGGCAGTGACGTCATTTCTGGTCGTCAAAACAACATTTTGTTGGAATGATAATAAATATATGCCGATGATGTGGATTATGACGACCACCCGCATTATATTAATTTTAATCTCGCTTTGGTTTGTAGTGAACGCATTTGTCAACCTTTCAAAGAATTCGATAGGTTACCCCACAAACGGATATCATCGAAGAATGTATATTAACTTAATAGCATGTTTGTGCTTTCTTGTGTTCGAATTTTTGTTAATAGCGTTAGAAATCTTAGACTACATATTTAAAGCGACATCAACTAACATGGCGTGGTTCACATCGCTTTGTGTTATATTTTCTGGAGCAAAGGGAACTATTGCGTCTATTGGCATTGTAGTTTTGAACACTGAACGTATATTTTCCTGTGGGAGACGACTACCTGGTCCACACGAAGAGAACATACCAGGACACGCCAATGAACACAATTTCTAATATTCGTAACTTAAACAATACTACATGTTGTGATAGTATTTTATTTCGACTATATCTATCTTCATAAACACCTACCATGAATTATTTTAAACATGCATGTTGTTCGAAAAGCTGATAAAGTGCGTTTAATTTCTGATTGAAAGGTCCCTGGTTGTGACCGTTTCCTAAGAAAAGCGCTTTCATTCAGTTACCTCCAGTTCAATTAAATATAGAAGGCATGGATTATCTCCTGAGGAAAGCGCTACGTAGCGCTTAGACAACGGACACAAGTCTGGATAACGTCTTGGATATGAAACCACACACGATACTGGTGTAAAATTTCTAGGCAGAAGCAATAAACTAGACATTATATTGAACGGTACATATTCATAAATTTACAGTTTCATATCGTAAAACGATCATAATATCTACACTGACTAGCTCGTGTATAAAACTGCTTCATCAAGGCCGTTGGAACAAAAATAACCATGTTTCAAATATTTCATGATCGGTGTTAATTTTGTCTGTTAGTGTGTTGTAAAATTCCAAAGTAGAGGCAATAAACTAGACATTATATGGAATGGTACACATTCGTAAAATTAAATATTTTAACATCATTCTATGTACTGATTACGCTCATGTATAGTAACTCCTTAGCCTATGTAGGGAAACAAAAATTAGCATGTTTCAAATATTTCAATGATAGACAATTATTGTGTATGTTTTATTTATTTTCACTGGATAATTCGACGTTCGTCATGGTGCACAATGTATTCTAAGATTCAAGTTTTTAGATTCAAAAGCTCGTGAGTTTTATGTATAAAACGGTCAATCAGTCAGCAAATTGATACGAAGACGCACATGTAGGTCCTGCTCATAATTTTGTAGTCTCCCATGACGAGAGGCGAGGCTGAGTGATGGTCCTCATCAAGAATCTGTTGGTTTCGACCCTGTGGAAGATACGAATCCAACTAAGGATCGGTCCTTGCATACCATATATAGCTTGCGCTTGATGAGTATAGGATAAGCTATCACTCGATCGGACATGTGCTTGTAATGATGACACCATCCTACATGCATGGCTGTCTGATAAGCCAGCCCAAAGTAGAGTAGTTCGATCACTCTATGACTAGTGCTTGATTAAACATCAAGCTATATCACCCTAACGTGGAGCTTCCTGACCTACACAATGACCGTGACTATAATGAGAAAGCGTTATAGTAGAAAAAGATACTCATTCTTTTTGCTGTTTACCATGTCTTTCGTCATGTAACGTAAACCTATCGATTAATTTTCGAGATCTCTAAGAATCGAGATAACCCGGGATTTATATTAACCCGCACTTACTTTTTTTTAGCCACAACCAATAAGCGATCGGTGAAAATCGGGAGTATTCGGTATTTTCCGTAATGTAAACAGACTGGTTTTCGGTATCAACGCGATGAACTTGGTTTGACGCATAAAAGAGCGGAGAACCAAGCTGCACACACCTCCAAATAAAGTTGACCTTGACCCGAAGCGGTAAACAGAGTAGAAATAAACATTCAGAACTTGTGTGCGTGAATTTGCGGTGTTTTTTACTCGTTCGTAAAGCAACTAGTTATATTTTAACATTCTTTTGGTAAGTGTTTTATTTACTTTGTCTTCTTTATTGCATTCTATTTCATTTTGCGGGTATTTAGTATAGGAAATTGGCAATTTTTGATAAGTTATTCAGCCAGAATTTTTGGCGATTTTCCAAAATGCTCAAAAAACTTCCATTATAATTTTTAACTTTATGTGTGTTAATGGAATGATTGTTGCATGCTAATATTTTGTTTGTGAATGTGACCTTGTTTTAGCATGACATAGTTTTGTCTGAATCACGTGTGATTGTATCCAATGTGCAAAATTTATGCTATTGAATACAACTGATCAAATTTAAAGTTACATAATCAGACAATTAATGCACTGGGTCAGTCAGTTGCCCACCCCGGGGATGGATGGTAGTTAGCGGGGAGGGGGGAGAGCCTTGCTTTTACCATGGAGTTAGATAGACAAATAAGTATATATACGGTCCATGCTCTTACAGTCCAGCTTCCCCGTACTTTCCAGCTCCACTGCTGGGCAACTGCGAGGGCTTTCATTCCTACCAAAATCTAAATTTAACAGCGGGGATCAGGACCAATTTTGTTAGTTTTTGAAGATAAGAAAATCACATCCTTCTGGACACCATACCATGAGTTTGACAGGAGTGTAGGCATTTTAACCATGTGACCTTATGCTAACATGGATGCTGGTGATCTCTATCAAAACAAAATAAGATTTAAATAAATATTCCATTTCTCAAAATTGTGGAATTATAATGCTGGAGGAAAAAAGTGATGTAAGAAAATAACAACAGACATTGGAAGGGCATACATTTTGAGTTCTATAACCCTGGTCTTTCATTTTACTTAGGTCTAATTTTTTACAGCATAGACAGAGAACATGCTACCTTTCAAAAATATAATGGTAATCTAAGTCATTTAGGGTGCTAAACTTGCGAAAAGAGCATTTATCTGAGGTGCGCTATTTCATACCACCACAATAGTTAGTTATTATTAATTATCATGACTCTTGTTACATGTAACACAAAAACAGGCATGAGTTACATGTACCAAAGACCTAAATTACACAGATTGGACACTCCACTGAAAATTTGGAGAAACCGCAAAATAACAGGCAGCAGATTCAGTTATAGTGCATCAAACTTATTTTAGTCATTCAATTTTAATGGACAATGTATCACGTTTAAGAGCTAATTAAGTTTCTTCTACTACAAAAAGTAACTCATTTTTGTCTACTTCTTATAAAATACAAAAAAATAGGATTTGAATGAGGCAAATCAGGTATTTTCTGATAAACTTGGAATTTACATTAATTTGACGAAAATGAGAGTAGGTCTGGCACTTCAGTGTCTGCTGTTTTATTCCTTGACTGATTTCAATAAATGAGGTAATTTAGGTCTTTGCATGTACTAAATGTATACATGTATAGACTAGTGCAGTATGTTTACCCTGGTTTTATTACATCTCTTAGTCTAATATTAATTAATCCATGATGTTGCATTATTATGTGGTAGCAACACAGTGTGTGTGTATTTGATTTACTGGTAGATAAGTATCACTTATGATTTCATACATACTGTATGATTTGTTAATTGATGGTGATTCTTCTTATAAGAGTTTCTTTGAGATTTTTCTGAGCTGGCTTGTTTTAAATTGTAGTAATCATAAACAGTTATTTCAACTTGAAATTGAAAGAAGTTAACTGTTTTATTATCTAAGTAGTAAGTTATTTGAGGCAGCTGACATCGCAGTTGATGCAGGCATTTTGGCCATACACAATCATGAAGCAGTCTCATTAATGAAAACCTACGGGTGGTACACATGTTCAAACTGCATGGACTACATTATTTGTCTACTGGATATATATCGCTGATTTAGAATGAGAAGGTCATATTTTGATCAAACAAGGAATACATGTCTGAATTTTACACTTTCGTTACTAATTGTAAACCACCATATAGTGCGGATTTTAAATAAGTTACTAAAAGTAAACCACCATACCGGTGCGTATTTAATATATGTATCAGTCTTATAAGGTCGTAAGTAGTAGTTACGACCTTCTCATTCTAAATTAGCGACATGTTATTTATAGATTATAGACATGACATTGTCATGATGGTGTAAGCATTACAAGGTGGTTCGATTGATTATGAATTTTGAATGTTAAGAATAGTTTTTATTGTTTTATTCCTGGCCTCTAAAATCTTACCATTATTTCTTTATCCAGCTACAGGATTCAAACATTACCTTAAATGAGCTGTTGGAAAGGACTCCAGTCTGTCAATGGAAGATTTCTGCTTAGACGTACCAGTCAACATTTAAATTGTGGGACACAGTCTATATGGACTAGAAATCTGTTGTCCGGTCTACCCGTATCGTTGGAGACAGCATGTTGTTTGAGTATCAGATTTCTACATACTGGACAATGTAGACGGACGCCCCATCTCTCAGATCCGGAAAATACTGGGAAACGTCAAAAAGGTGTCAACTTTGACACCCTGGGATCATGGAATAATAGACTGGATATGCCAATCAGTGTGAAGAAGAGTATTGAAAAAGGAAGTCTAATACCAGAAATACCTATAGGTATAAACATTTACACATAAATTAATTTAAATAATAATCAAATTAAATGAAAAATACATTTTATTTCTTTATTAGCTCACCTGTCACAAAGTGACAAGGTGAGCTTTTGTGATCGCTCTTCGTCCGTCCGTCCGTTCACAATTGCTTGTGAACACACTAGAGGTCACCAATTTTGCCTGATCATTATGAAACTTGATCACAATGATCATCTCCATAAAATCTAGGTCAAGTTCGATATTGGGTCATCTGGGGTCAAAAACTAGGTCACTAGGTCAAATCAAAGGAAAACCTTGTGAACACATTAGAGGTCACAATTTGAGCCTAATCTTTATGAAACTTGATCACAATGATCATCTCTGTAAAATCTAGGTCGAGTTCAATATTGGGTCATCTGGGGTCAAAAACTAGGTCACTAGGCCGAATCATTGACAAACCTTGTGAACACATTAGAGGTCACAATTTGTGACTAATCTTTATGAAAATTGATCACAATGATCATCTCTATAAAATCTAGGTCAAGTTCGATATTGGGTCATCTGGGGTCAAAAACTAGGTCACAAGGCCAAATCATTGAAAAAGCTTGTGAACACATTAGATGTCACAATTTGAGCCTAATCTTTATGAAACTTGATCACAATGATCATCTCCATAAAATCTAGGCCAAGTTCGATATTGGGTCATCTGGGGTCAAAAACTAGGTCACTAGGTCAAATCAAAGGAAAACCTTGTGAACATATTAGAGGTCACAATTTGAGCCTAATCTTTATGAAACTTGATCACAATGATCATCTCTGTAAAATCTAGGTCAAGTTCGATATTGGGTCATCTGGGGTCAAAAACTAGGTCACTAGGCCAAATCATTGAAAAACCTTGTGAACACATTAGAGGTCACAATTTGTGACTAATCTTTATGAAAATTGATCACAATGATCATCTCTATAAAATCTAGGTCAAGTTCGATATTGGGTCATCTGGGGTCAAAAACTAGGTCACAAGGCCAAATCATTGAAAAAGCTTGTGTACACACTAGAGGTCACAATTTGAGACTAATCTTTATGAAAATTGATCACAATGATCATCTCTATAAAATCTACATCAAGTTCGATATTGGGTCATCTGGGGTCAAAAACTAGGTCACAAGCCTTTGAAGGCCAAATCATTGAAAAAGTTTGTGAACACACTAGAGGTCACAATTTGAGCCTAATCTTTATGAAACTTGATCACACTGATCATCACTATAAAATTTTGGTCAAGTTCGATATTGGGTCATCCGGAGTCAAAAACTAGGTCACGAGGCCAAATCATTGAAAAAGCTTGTGAACACACTAGAGGTCACAATTTTGACCTTATCTTTATGAAACTTGACCACAATGATCATCATTATAAAATTTAGGTCAAGTTCGATATTGGGTCATCTGGGGTCAAAAACTAGGTCACGAGGCCAAATCATTGAAAAATCTTGTGAACACACTAGAGGTCACAATTTTGACTCTATCTTTATGAAACTTGGTCACAATGTTTATCTCTATAAAATCTAGGTCAAGTTAGATACTGTGTCATTTGGGCCAAAATCTAGGTCACTAGGCCAAACAGGTGAGCGACCCAGGGCCCTTTGGACCCTCTTGTTTATTATTTTATGAGGGCTCAGTGCAAAACTATCGTATATATGCTTCTATAAATTGATGTAGTTGCCATAGTTTTGCACTGAGTCCTTGCCATTTATGCCTGCGTATTATTATTGTATTGATATCCCAGGAAAAATCTGGTAATCTGGATTTATGAGATCGGTCCTATTATCCTTATGCAACTGAATTCCAAATTAAGTGATTTTATGAAAAGATCTCAAGAAGTTTTATTTATTACATACATGCATAAATAAATTTCTGTGAAATTGTTTTCATTTTCTATATCCATGATGATATTGTATTTGTTAATTTATGCTCTTTTATTTTCCTAATTAATGTAGTCACTGTAAAATAATAACACTTATTAAGACGCACATGTATGTGTAAAATATTAAGAACACATTAAATTTTGAAGTCAATATTCACCTTAGATTTGTTAAAGTGTATAGAGCTTTATCGGAAGATATTTTTTTAAAAAGTTTCAAAAACTGAATAACAATTATGCTTTCATATCCATTAGATTATTTTTCTCTTTAGTTTTAACAGAAACTCTCTTTGTGATTTATTGGACATGCAAACTGTCCATTTCAATTTTCATGCGAAAGTGTTCTAGAACACCCTATGAAACTATAAGAATCGTCTATTTTTCGACAATTGAATCAAAGTACACGGAACTCATCCAAAGTTTTAATTTGCAATTAAGGTAGTCTTGTATCATACTTCTATAACAGAAATTATTACGTGGCTATCAACTATTTTAAATGAATTTCGACAATATGGGGCATATATTAGTACAATTAAAACAAGTGAAGCATGGTAAGTATACATAATCAGAGGGCTTTCAGACATTTTCAGACATTTTCGTTCTCTGAATATTATTTTTCTCATAAATAAGCTTATACAGAACCGTACGGAAATTTGCAACTCTTGTACCGTGAACCGTGCGGGACTGAAGTCTGCGGGCTTTCGTGTACCACGGTATATCGTTACAGCCCTATTGGACAGTATGTTTGCAACAATACAGTTTAACAACCTCAGTAAACCTCTTTGTATATTATTGGAAGGCAAGGTAAATGATTTTAATAGAAGGAAAGAGCAACGAACATAAAACAAACAACAATTATGGGCTGTTGTTAAGAGGTTGTTGCTCTACAGAGGTTTAATTTATTGTAAATTTAGGTTAGGGAAATTTGTTTTAGAGGTTGTTGCTGTACAGAGGGTCACTTTAATGAGGTTATACTGTACATTAAAATGTTATCCTATAATAATTGTATATATTTGCAGATGAGATTGGAACGGCATCTTTGCTTGGTAGACGTAAGGTGAACGAAGATCGATTTTCTATTGAGCAAATAACAGATGACCTGATTTATTTCGCAATATTTGACGGTCATGGTGGAGATACGGCTGTCAACTTTGCTCAGAAGTTTATGCTTCAACACATTAGTTACTGGTTGACAAAGACACCTAATCTTTCTGAAGCTCTTCGGAAGAGCTTTATAGAGGTGAACAACTTGCTGACTCGGCATATCTGTATGTACGGTGTAGGTAAGGAAATGCTCTGTTACCTTTTACTTTATCATACCTGCCATTAGTACTCCTATTAAACTGGAGTTACTCCTATTTTCATTGTTAATTTCTGATTTTTCAAGTTCACCTAACTGAGAGCAAAGGTACATTTTGTTCATTCTATGATCATATTTCCCATATTTATAACCACTAGAATTAATACAATCTCAATCCCTATAAAATCACATTTTAATGTAAGTGCATCTTGTGACATATTCTGCTTGATCACTCCTATTTTCGATTTAACTAGCTTGGCTGGTATGCCTTTATGCATTAAGTACTGTAAACCAATTTACTTTTTCAAAAACTATTTTTTACAAATCGCATATTACATTGTTCTGGTCTTTGGCATATTTGAAACTACAAATTTAAGGTTTTAAATCTCCCGCTATGTCCATATTTATGTTTTGATTACTTCAGCAGCTACTAAATTTCATGAATTTCTACAATTCCTAAGCTGCATGAAATTGGATTGCACAATTTTTTTCTTAGTTTACAGTAGTTCATATGTGCTTCCATAGTTCAGTGGTTAGTGCGCTTGCTGTCTAATCTGGCGACCCGGGTTCAAATCCGGTCGGAGGTACATATATATGCCTGCCATGTTTCAGTAGAAATAAAACAAATAAAGGCTATGCTCGGCTCGGCATATCCAACATTCTAGTTATGTCGAATACAAACTTGTAGCTTATGTTAATTATTATCGACGTTAAATAAAGTTGATCTTATCTTATTCTACTAAGTTTAAAATTTTCATAATTTTATCTTTCATTATATAGAATCTAATCATTGAATGATGGCTTATTGTTTGTATGTGATTGTAGGATCTGAAGGAAGTACTGGTACCACAGCCACTGTCTGTCTTCTACGCAATGGGATTGAATTAGTTGTCGGGCATGTTGGTGACTCACGTGCGGTCTTATGTCGTGAGGGTGAAGCATTGAGGTTGTCACATGACCACTGCCCGGATGATCATGACGAGGCTAACAGAATCAAACAATGTGGTGGTACAATCATTGAGAATAGTCTGGGTGTTACACACGTTAATGGGAGACTGACAATGACTAGAAGTATCGGAGATATTGAACTCAAATCATATGGTGTGACTGCTGAGCCACATATCAGATCTATAAGGGTGGGTATAAATTGTTTATATAAATGAAAGATTTATGGTAAGGATGCAACGAGTTCTCTGGTATTCATTCAAACGTCAGATTATCGAATAGTAAAATCAGTACTCCAGTACTCGAAAAATCAAAATGGCTGCACTCACGCAAAAAAGTTTGTTCTGTTTTTCTCAATTATCTTTCTGAAAGTCGCGCATTTCTTCAGTTTTGAACAATTTACATGCCAAGGTAAAGTTAACTTCAGATGTAATCACCATGTTTACGTGAAACGAATAAAGTTTTAGTACGAGCGATCTGATTGGCTGTTAGGTGCATTACAAGATTGTACTGCATCCAATCAGAATTCAGTTTAAGTTATTTAATGAAAAAGGCAAATGGTTAAAGAAAATTCTCAAGGTAGATGTATGAAGTGGAGCGGAGGCACCGACCGGGATATCCGATGATGCGGTGACACATGTATCATCCATAATATTTTTGTCTTTTCAAGCGTTGATATATCTAAATTGTTGATAAATGATATGCCTCTAATCAACTTAATGAAGCTATCTATTTTAATAATTTATACTCACATGTTTAATTTCAGGTAAAACATGGTATGGATGCCTTCCTTGTGTTAACCACGGATGGGCTTAGCTTTGTGTTAAACGATCAAGAAATGATGGATATTATAACTAGTTGCCATTCCCCTACAGAGGCGGCTCAATTAATCACTGATCAAGCCTTGCAGTTTGGTTCCCAGGACAATGCTACAGCTGTGGTTATACCATTTGGTGCCTGGGGAAAGTACCAGAGTACGACTCGATCTATTCCCTACAGTTTTGGTCGAAACCTTTTCTCCAATAGATGCAGTTAGCCTGAACTCGTCTCTGAAGGTCAACTTGCCAGAGAAGGTCATCTCATCAGTGAAGGTCAACTCGTCAGCGATGGCCCTGGTATTTTCTACATATTTGGCCCTAAGAATTGCCTTGATCTGCTTGATGGTGATGCCAGTAAGGCTCAGCCAACAATCAAAGTGCCATGCTCATCAGTCATGTGTGGGTCCTGAGGAGGCAGTGTGGATGCTTGGATTCGGACCTTTCCTGGAATTTCTGCAAAAATCTGGAGATCTTAACTATTTAAACACAAGTTTACACTGGACTTAAAGAGTCTGACCAGGACAAATTGTGAGTTAAATGGCTGATTGGACCTTTTCTTGAGACATCAACTCGGTCAGACCCCCTGTGAAATTTTCTGGAACCACACATGTACATTTGTATGCTTCTTAAAGTTGCATGAATGATGTACCACTTCAAGGGTCTTTCTAGCTGCTAGATTTATAGCAACATAGTTGTTTAGTTCTAGCTATAACTTTAGTACTGAAGATTGTTTTTATACCTTAACCTTTATTCCATCGATCTACATGTATATATGTCAAAACCACGCCCCTCCCACCAATTATTCAATAACATGTATTAAGGGGAGACAATCCAATTACAGATTACTTAAATTAGATTGGTATCCATGGAGATCTTTGGTTGGGTGGGCATATTATTATTATACTGTAAAATAATTAATTTTTGTGCGGATGAAATTTCGTGGATTTCGTGGTTCACCTTTTACCAAGAAATCAAATCCCATTTAACAATAATTTTGACCATTGTATTTATTACCTGAAATGCAAATTCCACAAATTAAGGTCCCATTGAAATTGTCTTTTTAACAAAACCACTAAATGTAGAAATTAAATGATTTTACAGTATATTATTTTGATAGATAGCAATTTGATTCTTAAGATAGCTGAAACAAAGCAAAGCTTTGAGGGTATAAGTTATATAAATAACAACTTGTATAAATTAATGAGTAAGTCATAAAAAGGTCAACTGAGTTATTGAGTCTTGATTGAGAAACTGATTTTGTAAGATTTTATAATAATGTCCGTTTGAAATCATCTTTCATATTACAACCGTTGATATCATGACACTTATTTGAAATTTTCGGGTCTTTATGATTGTTAGTTGTTATACTGTTTGAATTTCCTTAGAATTGTCTATTAAAAAAAATTCTTCCAATTCTCAGTATAATATTTAAGAGATTGTCTTGAGTAATATGAGTGGCCTTTTTTGCCATTATTCTTACTCGGTATTTGTGAACAAACACTGCATGTCATACCTGACACGATAGTTAAATCCAAAATAGGAGTGATCAAGCGAAACATGTCACAAGGAATGTATTAATTTTAGTGGTTATAAATATGGGTCAGAAGAACCTGAAATGAACCAAATGTACTATTGTGCAAGGTAGGTGAACTTGGAAACTAGAAATTTATCAACGAAAATAGGAGTAACTCACTTTAATAGGAGTAATTGGCAAGTATGACGCCTGTTGAGCAAAACATATCAATTATTAATTCATTGAAACATGGCCGGTTCTTTAAAACTTGGAAATATATTGATTTTTTCCATTAATATTAGGCTATATTTTGTCCTTTGATTGCCTCCTCTGTAGTTATTTTTACTGGTACGTGACAGTTTAATTGCAATTTTGAACTCGTTTCAACTTAACTGTCATAACTACAGGTTTGTTGTGAATTTTACATTATACAATTTTGTGAGTACCTTCGCCTGATTTAATTTAACCAAAAGGGAAGTAACTGATGACTTTAACAAATTCAATTATTCTAGGTTACCTCCCTTTCAACGTTAATTTAGTGTCGCTTTTTGTACTAAAGTAATGTGTTGTCCTCTAAACAGCTTCTTCAGGTTAAAATAATGTGTTTTTAACTTTTTATGTTTCTGAAAGCATAATCAATAAATGTCTTGTAAATTGTTAAATTGCTTATTATTATTGTCATTATTTATTATCAATTAATAAAGATGTTTCTCTATGATGTTTTTGTTTACATGTTTTGGACACCATAACCAAATGCTATTGGATTTTACTCCACTATTCGAAGAATATGGGAGCTATTGCAGTCACCCGAGCGACGGCGTCTACATCGGCGTAATGGTAATGTTAAAGTGTATAGAGCTATTTCGGAAGATATTTTTTTAAAAAGTTTCAAAAACTGAAAAACAATTGTGCTTTCATATCCATTAGATCATTTTTCGCTTCAGTTTTAACAGAAACTCTCTGGCAGTCATTGAATGTCCAAATAATTACTTGCATCGTTTTAAGTATGATAACGTTACTAGACTATTTTAATTGCAAATTAAAACTTTGGATCGGTTCCTTGATTCAATCGTCGAAAAAGTAGACGATTCTTATAATTTCATAGGGTGTTCTAGAACACTTTCGTATGAAAATGGACAGTTTGCATGTCCAATAACTCACAGAGAGAGTTTCTGTTAAAACTGAAGCGAAAAATGATCTAATGGATATGAAAGCATAATTGTTTTTCAGTTTTTGGAAACTTAAAAAATATCGTCCGATATAGCTCTATACACTTTTACAGTTGATTAGGAAATAGCGGATCACTAGGGGCTTTTATTTCATATCGTGCTTCGAATACTTCTATTTCAAGAAATATTTTTGACAATCAGAAAGCCATATTCTTCTTCTTTTAAAATCCCTGCATTTTGTTTGAAACTGATTGTAAATAGTTCTACATTAGGGTAACAGTGACGTCACTTCATATGCCAGTTGCATATCACTTTGGTATAATATTATAATGGGCCATCTAAGGATAAAAAAGTAATACACACTGTGGCACCAAAGGGGTTCGACACGATTGCAAATCTATCCCTTCACACTATACATACTGAGTTCCAAAAGTTCTACATCTTAATTAAAAACTCATTTTTTTAATAGTTAGGTGTGCACGAACTTAAAGCAATAGAAGCTAAGTCGAAAATGAAAACCAAAACTATGCGTGCTTGAATAGACATTTTCCCCTTTGTGATGGTGTGATCATTCAAGCGTGACACAACCCGACGGAAATAGGTTCAACATAAACACTAAGGGTATGCAAATGGACAGTTTTGGAAAAAATTCTTTTTAGTAACCTATTTAAAAAAATGATTTTTTTAATTCCGATGCAGAACGTTTGGAACTCAGTATAGATATTAGGGGATACAACTCAATTTCAAAACCAAAAATTCCCAACTCAATATTGTGTCCAATATTTTAAACAAGTCAAATGCAATGCACACTTCACGACAATATATTATCATACATGAAAAACACAACTTCAATCAAATTCCGAGCGCACTGAAGCCGATATGTAGCATTGAACGTTTGCGAAATGAAAAAATCCAACTACGTTTACAAACGTGTAATTATAAAATCTCAATATTTTAAAAGCTAAGATAGTTACTTAGTACTTGAATTGGGATTGTGCTAATTATTATCCAGGCGAGCAAATGCACTTTCAAATTCGATTTCAGTTATTAATTTATTATCATACAATGCAGCCATCCATAATTTTGTAGCATTGAATTTAGCTTCAACTGATCATTTCATAGCTACTTCACAAATAAATCCCATATTCCTTGAACATATTACATCATTCCACTTCCATCCACTTTGTCTGTATAAATGTAAACAATTTTCTCTATTTTTTCCATTTGGTTCGGACCCCTTAAAATTACTGTAACTGTCTTCTAATTTTCTGTCGCTTGCAGCCCACTTCCACATTCCTTCTTCAGTAAGATCAGACGCACCCAGATGAACACCAACATCAGATAGTCCGTCGGTTAAATAGGTCGCGAGATCAATCAAAAAACTATTTTCCTCTTCCGAATCAACTTCTGCAAGTTGAGCTCCGAACTCTTCACAAATCGCCTTTGATTCTGTCCAGTTGGCGTTCTGACCGATGAAATAACACGAGCTCTCGAAACACCGTAGTGTTACTTCGTTGCTCAACGCATACTGCCATTTTGGGTTTTGGTTTGGTTTTGGAAACCAAATAGGTTTGGCTCTAGTCGGTTGTTTTAGTTCGTTCACCTCATTAACGAGTCTCTATAAATTCTGTTGCATTGTTTCCATAAGCTGCCGCATTGTTGACAGTTCGTCTGTAGTTACCGTTGCCGAGTCTGATACTGTTGTATGTAGTTGACCGATGTGTTGTGTACACGATTCCACACTTTTCTCCAGTTTCGGCAAGCTAGTGAACTTCCCACTTAACTCTGCAATAAACCCATCGAGTGTGTCAACAATTTCGTCCTTTATTGTGGATACAGACTTTTGATTGTCATTTGTAATTTCATTGAGCGTTTTTCTAATATTCAACTTTTCATCAACGAATGCACGTTTGATTACTGCGAATGCTTCAACTACTTGATGCTGGGTTTTCTTGTGTAAACTGTCGTCTCTGATTTTGTCGTTGGTATGGTCCAGGAACTGGTGTTCACTGTCGTCGACACCGCGGTTAATGCAAGCAATTTGTTTAGAGTTATTGATCATGTCTGCTATCTCTCGCAATCTATGTTTTAAGTCCATCATATTCCTTAGTTGATTTTCTTCTAAGTTATCCAGACGCCAATTAACATCAAACGGTAAGCAGGTTACATTCACTATGGCACAGAAAACGACCACAAGAACTATTGTTCGCTCCATTATTTCCAGCTATGCTCGAAATGAGCTCTTAAACACCAGTTACAAATATTAAAATGTATGAATGCTTTGCCTAGTTGATTTATACGCTACACGTGCACTGCTTGAAACTTCCAGGAAAATATAACTAAAATAAACACGCAAGTGATACAGTATGATAAATTCTGAGAAAACAAACTAATTAAATGTTTGTGAATGAACGAGTGCCAAGTCACCAATCATGTGGGTCTTATCATGTAAATAATTTATTCCAAGAAAACTACAAGATACGAAGTAACCTGGTGCATTTAGGAAATGAAAATAGGGTTGATTGCTACTTAGGTTGTATCAATTTATTTGTCGATGCATTTTCTCACTAAAGATTATTGCAATGCTTCTAAAACGTTTTTCTTTGTATTTACAAAGCGGTTTGCACCGAAACATTTTTATACTTACTAAATACACCCTCCCATTCGAAGAAGATTGGAGTTCATTGTTTTGTTATGTAAATCCAAGAACACTTCCACCAACGATCGTCAAACGTTATGATTTTTGTTGAGGTACGTTAATCATCCGTAAAGTTCGTGTATATGTAAGTGTCATTGGCACCAGAACACCAAACAGTGGTTCAAGTTATGTCAAAATAAGTTTTAAGTCAACAAAATCCAAACACAAACTCAAAAACGCAAATTTATTGACAAGGCCCCGTTCATTTGTCTATATATTACACGTGTAATATACAGTATAGACAAATTTTGACATATAATTTGAAGCACAGTTTGCTGTTCTGGTGCCAGTGGTAAGTGTTATTAGTTGTAGGTAAATTAGCTACCTGTTTAAGCATTTGGAAATGTATTTATGCTTATGCTTGAACGGATATTTTACAAGGAAACTTGTCCACGAAATTCACGTATGACCTTCGTGCAGGATTATTGCTTGCTTAGGAGGTGTTCCATATTGGTATTTTACGAACACATCTACTTAAACTAGCTGACCGCTCATCAAACGGTGATTTACAGTGGTCCGAACACTTCATATCAGGGCTGGTATTCACAAATCATCTTAAGGGAATTAAATATTATGACTTAAGTTCATAATTGAAGTGCACATACTAGTATTTTAAAAAACAAAACAAAGAACAGCCCATGTGTTGTTCATTATTATTGTAGCTATTTACATAATTATTCTAAACAATTTCAAACATTGCAAGTCTTGCTGTTCTTGTTAAGCTGATAAACGTAAGCAAATTTTAAGATTTAAAGAAATTTCTAAGTTTTTACTCATGGTTTTTTGTGAATACCACACAGGCTCTCAATGTTGAAACATTAATTACTCGCCTGACATGGGTCTGAGTTATGCCAAAAATAATTGGTTGAGTTTATTTATTACAATACACACACAAATGCAATACATACAAACAGATTAATGTCCAAAGTGATGTTTCATTTACTAGTAATACAAGTAGATACAATCTTGGTACATGTATAAAATAATATATAGTGTATTGCCTAGATTTCACACATTGGTAATTAACTTTAATACAAAGTTTAGAACAACAGTTAGTTCATACATCAGTTCCGAATAGTTTCCCATAATGCCGTCGCATAAGATTTATATTAAACTCGCGCCATCCATTACTACCTCACATATGAATCCCATTCTAAATGAACACCGGCAGTCATTCCAAGTCCATCCATTTTGTCTCCACAAATGTAAGCAATTTTCTACGGTTTTCCCATTTGGTTCCGACCCCCGGAAGTTAATGTAAAAGTCGTTTACTCTCCTCTCGCTGGCGGCCCACCTCCACAATCCTTCATGTTGGAGATCAGTAGCTCCTAGAAAAACACCATAGTCTGATACTCCGTCAGTTAAACGTTTCGCGAGTTTAATCAAAAACTGATTTTCCTCTTCGGATTCTATTTCTGCTAGTCGTGCTCCGAATTCCGCACACGTTTCCATCGCTTCAGACCAGTTGGCCTTTAGTCCGATAAAATAACACGAGCTTTTGTGACATTCTAACGTCGCCCCTTTGCTTACCGCATATTGCCATTTTGGGTTTTGGTTTGGTTCCGAAAACCTCATATGTTTAGCTCTAGTGTCTAGTTCTGAACCGTTTGCTCCATTAATGAGTCGTTTAATATTCAGCAAAAGCTTCCGTATTGATGACAGTTCGTCTGTAGTTTCCGTAGCCGAGTTAGATACAGTAGTATGTAGTTGACTGATTTGTCGTGCAAGTTTGTTTTTCATTGCGGACACAATTGTTTTTGGTTGTCATTTTTAATTCCATTGAAAGTTTTTCTAATATTCCACTTTTCTTCAACGAATGCACGTTTGATTACGGCGAATGCTTCAATGACATGTCGTTGGGTTTTCTTGTCTGAACTACTCGCTTTTGTCTCGTCGTTGTCATCTCCTAGTCCTGCACTTACATCTAAATCGACGCCGCTATTAGTGCAGGCTCCAGTTTTAGAATTATTGATCAATTCTACGATTTCTCGTAATCTATATTTCAAATCCATCATATCCCTTTGTTGATTTTCTTCTAGTTTATCAAGACGCCAATTAACATCAAAAGGTACACATATGACATTTACTATGGCACAGAAAACGACCGTAACTACCGTCCAATTCATTGTTAACATAATTGCACTACAATTGTATTTTATTTATCGAATCGTTTACAAATTAGATAATAATGTTACAATCCTTCAAGTTACTTTAGCTCATAAATTTTGCTATCTACTCCAGCAACAAATATTGAAGTGTTTGAATGTTTTGCCTAGTTGATGTTTATTACATAATAGTACACAATCTCTCCTTGAACTTCTAGGAAATGAATTTTTAATCCATGAGCTAGATGCGTGTACAAATGCTTATAGTGCAGCTTTATTTCACATGGTACTGTTAAATCGTTTATTTTCATGGGGGATTAAATGTTGTGGATTTCGTGGTTCACCTTAACCACGAAATCAAATCTGATCGAAAACTAAGTTTCACGCTTGTATTTAATACCTGAAACGCATATTCAACGAGTTTATGTCCCATCGAAATGGTCTTTTCACCAAAACCATGAAATTTCATCCCATTAACATTAAATTATTTTACAGTAAACTCTTTGAAACCACAAAACAGATGCCACGTAACCCGGACCAGCATGTAAATTCCAAGAAAAGCAAGACTACGTAAACAGGATATCAAGCAACCAAGACCTGCATTTTTTAAACAAAAAACAAGGGATGATTCATAAATAGTGTAATTCAAGGAATGTCGTAGCGTTGTATTTATCGGAACGTTTACAAATTAGTTGAAAAGGAATCCTTCGTATCTACTTTCCCTCATAAATTTGCCATGTCAAAGAAGTAAGCCATATCATAGATATATACATGCACTTTAAGTTTTAGTATTTTCCTCCAAGCCTGAACACACGTTTATAAAAACATTCAACATTTGTTTTAAAATTCATTCTTGTTAGTTTTACTGATATCTAAGAAACTGTTGTTAATCAGTTCATCTACGTCTGACCGGGATGATAAACGATTTATTAACATTGTTTTTTAATCAGCGCGTTTGTGCCTTTTTCAAAATTTCAAGTTTCTTTATAACAAATGAATTATCATTATTTGAATACCATGTATTAACGACAATCTCTTAGTTTTACCTTTGTAAAAGCATGTGTTACATTTTAGTTGTTACTAATAATACTTTTTATTTCAGTTACATTTTGTATTTAGTGATATGATGGATTTATGAAATTCCGATTGTTTTAATGATGGTCACTGAAAGTCTCTAATAATTCAAGTTTGAATGGGTGTGTATAGATAAGCCACGTTTTTTGAGCCGTGGCTAATTTATGCAGGAAGGTTGATTTGCCCTCAAAGGATAGATTAAGGCTTAAGCAATATATGCGATGACAGTAACCAATCAATGACCCAAAGAGATTTGTCCAGGTATATTCACATACCATGACTAAGAAGTGTAACCTTCCGTCACGGCTAAAAGAACATTGTTTAACAAGGTTCTTGCTATGAATATATCAATTTCCGCAAGCAAATCGTGCGATATCTGTATTTCAGATTTGTGTTTGTATTACATCTCGAGCGTCTTCGTGATACTCCCCGATTATGAAAACATACACTCGGTGTTGTAAACGTAGACAATATATCGACTGTAAAAGTATGCTAATCAATAGGTCAGGCTCATGTCAATGTGACCAAGCTATACATAAATGAGACGGAAATAAATTGTATAAACCGTTTCAATAGTTTATTATAGTAAATTGTCTGATCCAATAACAGCATACAATGTACATTATATACAGGTATCAATAAAATACATATTATATGTTATATGGCCGTTCAATTATGAACTATATCAGACATTAATTTTGTAAAAGTACTATACATATATCACAATACCAATCAATGGTTAGTTCATCGCATTCGTGTCATTGACCAGTGACCATTCACAGAAGGGTACACCCCAATAGCACTTTGAATATACTTATCCCATTATTATTAAATTTGCTCCATTAAATGATAACCTCCTCAACAACATGAATGTCAAATAAATGAATATATCATAAATTTCACATTTTTACATTATCTATCATATGTACCTGGTTAAAGTTACCTGGTCATTGCTAATCCTAACTATTAGGTAAAATACTGAAGACTCTGTACATGGTGCACTAATACACCAGTAAGAAACAAGTAAAATATCAACTGTCATCACTGGTCATACCAGTAATGAACTGATTAGCAACGATCATATAGCCCCAAATAAAATTATTATCAGCAATGAAACAATGCTATTACACGACATGTTTATAAAACAATTTATGAATTTATCTATACAAGTGGCGGGTTCTGGCTTCTAAAATCATATAATAAATTTTGGCACTGACTTTCATCATCTGCTGATTTGACAAAATAAAAATTAGTTTGTCCTGATCACACAGGTTTATAAATATGTCACACTTATTGACAATTGAAGCGAACAGTTTATAGTTTCGTGAGAAATGTATTTTTATGAGAAGGTCTAATGTGTGGCGGACAGAACTGATATTTGTTGTTAGTATGCATAAGTTATTGTTCTGAACTCCACTCTAGCATGACTAGCCACTAAACAAGGGCATGTCGCTTGCTTAAAATAAGATGTTCGTAACTACTACTTACGACCTTATAATACTTATGCATGTTTCAAATCAGCACCACCAACCTATTTTCATAAAAACTGGAACTTGTTATGTTGTCAATAACCTAACTGAAGTAGTAACATCTTGTTTCACTATAAGTAAATAGTAATTTTCGGACAGTTTGGCCTAGGCAGTAATGGCGTTCCATAAGTATGTGTCAGTATCCAGATATCCTATCAGATGATCATCTTTTTTATCTCTCAATCGTAGTTAGTAGTACATGTTTCCGTTAAGTAGTTATATTAGTATCTCCAGCCCCGCATCTTCCGGGAAACAACTTTAACCAAGTACATTGTTTTATATAAATATCACACTTAATTTAGTCGTTGTGTCGTTTCGTTCGAATAAATTAATATTTGAATGGGTAAGCCTTCTGTGTTTACTGATGAACAGTAGTATGAGTATTACAAATGAAATATCATATCGCTGGCTTAGTATCAGAAGGTCGTAAGTAAGAAAATCAATATTTTAAGGGGGAAAAAACAAGAAAATAAGAAAAGGTGCCTCCATAATATGTTTCCCTTCTGTCTGCGCTGCTACCTTTAGTAAGAAGTTACAGCAGCTTTGGTAACCAATGGCATGATCCAATTGGAGTATGGGATAAGTATTTGAGCATGGTGTTCGTTCTCTAATGTTTATAATCATGGGACCTGGACACCATCCGTTGGTCGGTTGAATGATCGGTAACCCATATACATAAAATGTATAATTAATCGACTTAAGATACCATATCGACTTAAAAAATTGCTAGAAAACGACGTAATGTATTATCGCCTTGCAAATATCACCATAGCTAATGCGACTGAGGTACATAATTATTATTATTAGCCTAGCTAATCTGGAACTCTTGTAAAGCACATTCGCACCTACTTGTACTTATTTAATTGATATAATGGCCCGTTTAAGGGAAACCACCGGAGATTAAATACCATCAGCTGTCCCCAACAGAGCGGGGGAACGACAGTGGTTTCGACAACTTAAAAGTAAAAATCCTCGACCAGACCCGGGGTTTGGGGCGTGGATGCAACTGACTGGTGCTTTGCTGCCCGTTTAAGACAGGTGGAAATCACGGGACTTAAGGCTGAGATTTGGCTGAACATTGTAAAGCGTACCAGTAATTACCGAGTGAATCATCACTCTAATTTAGTTCACCTTTTTACTACGTTTACAGTTTCAAAAGATGTGTTCGTCGATCCATTGTTTAGGGGTTTACAAAGTTAAATACCATATCCGTTTTATATCCGGAAGAATTCAACCCCAATTATATAGCCAAGATCTTAACCGAAGCTTTTTGTCAATAATGTCAAGTGGGGGATGTGACTGTCAGCCAATCATAGTGTAGGGAAAACATTACTATAGTAGTTGAGTAGCGTACGGAGAGTAATTCTTCATAAGGGCTCTGTGTTTGTTTAAATTAAAAACTATTTCTGAGTGTGTTTATTTTTAGACTTCTCAGTATTCTTATAGACTTTACAATGTATTAGTAAGATGAATCTGGATTTGTAATTCTAGGGTCCTAGTGGTGCATTTATTGAAGTCTTACAGGCTAGTTCAACTTTATTTGTCGGTTTCAAAAATGTGGATAGTTTTTCAAGTTTTATACTGTAAGTATGAATATAATATTTCTTACTCATAAAAATAAGAAATGGAAAATAAATCGTGCTGGCTATACGTGTAGTTTGTTTGAGAAGAACATTTTAGGTTGCCATATTATTACTCTTTTAGCCTTTCTAGGTTAAGCTGTCAATATAAACGTTGAATGTTAAGTCCATGTTTTGTACCATGTACAATTTCTTCCATGTATACTCGTACATCGTCCCAAAACGATATGCACGGTGGCACGGTGGTCGTCGAGCGGATAGCCCGCTTGACTACTGATCCACACATCCCTGGTTCGATCCTCGGCTGGGACAAGTCTTGGTCATTTCTGAAACGCTTTTCAGTGTTTCCCAACCAACCAGAGATTACTAGTAACTGGTTGGCAACCCAGAGGTAGCTCGCATGTATCGGTGCTGTACACCGGGCACGTTAAAGAACGAAAGCGGTTCGGAAAGAGCTAGAACAGCGCACCCGGATTCCTTGCATCAAATCGGTGTCTCTTCTATTCGCTGACACTTCAGCAAAACACAGGACACCATTGGAAATAAGTGCTTGCACTTTTATGGGTTATCATTGACCGAGAGGTTTAAATAATTATATATATACTCGTATAATAATAACATGCAAAGTGTTTTATGTGTATTTGTATTAGAATTACTAGCTAGCGAACTATGAACATGGGTTTAACTACATGAATAAGCATCTAAAGTTAACCCCGCCTCCCTCCCTGTAGCAACAACCTCTCTACAGCTACCAAACGCTGAATTATATTATGACTGTTGCTATATCGCTGGCTTAGAATGAGAAGGTCGTAAGTAAAAAAATCGACATATTGAGAAAACACGAGAAAAGTGTCTTAAAATTAGTCTTTACCTATAGTAACACAAACTGTTTACTTGTCAGTTTGGTCAACATGACAAGTTCTGATTTTTATGAAAATAGACTCATAAGACATAATATGTAACATTCTTATAAGGTCGTAAGTAGTAGTTACTTCTCATTCTAAGCCATCGATATAGAGGTTAAACTGTACAACCAACCAACATCGTGAGCAGCTGAATTATATTTTCACTCGTGGCTACACCACTTGTGAGCATATTACTTAGTCTGCTCATTCGGTGAAATACCAAGCATACCACCCAATTAAAATACACGTATATCCTCTATGTATTTGCAGGGTTGTTTCTTACGACTGGTGTGGTATCTTCTGCAAGTCTCGCAGACTACGATCTACCAGGTATTTTATCAAATGAGTTTTGTAAAGATGAAATTCTTCGAACAAGATTTGAGTCAATCTGCAAATGTAAAGACCACCACAAGGTGACTGATGTTAAGTCACTATGTAGGTATGTGATGTTTATGTGTCCTTTGATTTAGAAACTTAGTACAGGGTGTTACATAATAAATGTCCACATTACAAATGAATTTCATTAGACAATGGTTGGTCTTAAATTATCCAATATTTTCATATACCAATGGAATGCTAACATTTCAATGTTTTATTCAATTATTAGCATGATTCTATCGATATCGTAAGCCAAGGATTATGATTCATGCCAACAGTCACCCTTTCTATAAATGTCAAAATTTCGTCCCATTTTGACTACATTTCATAAAGTTCCATTATATAACATGTAAAGTATTGCACGTACTTACACAGTATCTTGACTTATAAGTCAAGTTGAAATAAATCGCTGGCTTAGAATGAGAAGGTCGTAACTACAAAATCAATATTTTGAGAAAACAAGAAAAACTGTCTGACAATCACTCTTTACATATGGTAAACCTAGCTTTTTCAATTTTAGTTTGGTCAACATGACAAGTTCCAATTTTCATGAAAATACACTCATAAGAAATGCCTTATGATCTAGATTATAAATATGCATTAGTCTGATAATGTCGTAAGTGGCACTTACGACCTTATCATTCTAAAACCACCGAACTATTGATGTTTTTACAGTGAGCACGTCCAGTTTGGGCATTGCGTGGAGAGCCATATACAAGAGGATACTTGGGGATTCTTGAAATATACATTCAGCAAGAAAAACTTTGTCACTGCCTTGAATTATATCTGCAATCAACATCTAAACAGTATGTTTAATATTTTCCAATCTTAACGCATCTTCGTGATTTTCCTACTCATATGAACTCTAAACCGGGATTCATTAATCGATGTATCACGCAAAACTCAAATATATGGTTCTAAATAATTATAATTTTATCATTAATATGCATTTGCATTTTGTTTATTAAAGCACCATTTCTTTGTTTACATCTTCACTACGGAGATCAAGTTTGTTGACCAAAAGAATATAAACGCTTTGGGGGATTATCTAAAATTCCCCATAGAAATTAACATACATCCGCCATCTTGATTTACCCGTAGAGGAATTCATTTTAAGTGGATTGTGCCGGACCTAAGAACCAGACTTAGCCCTACATACTGTAAAATCATTTAATTTAGATAGGACAAAAGTTCGGGGTGTTGGTAAGATAGACAATTTCGATTGGACCTTAATGCCTGGATTTTGCTATACAGGTGATAGATGCAAAGGTCAAACTTACTAGTGCTCGGTGATATTTGATTTTGTAGTTAAAGGTGAACCACGAAATCTACGAAATTTAATCCTTCACAAAAATTGATGAATTTACAGTTTTTTTTGTATATAATAATATTATCGTGTGGTTATTTTCCTTTAAAGGTGTCGATGGTATATCGTCGTGTGTAACACCGACAGATGCAAATGGCTGCTCGGTTGGATTGGCCGGAGCATTAAAGAAAGCTGACTCGATAACTGAAGAAAAGGCATGCCTGTTAGTATCATACATTGAATTATTAAGTATCTTAAAAGTAGAGAAGAATCACTACCCATTCATTTGGTGTTGTTATAATTATTATTACTGTGTACAGCTTACGGGCCTAAATGTATAGTTTCTATTGAATCGAAGTATACGAGTACATGGCTTGTTTTATTATTGTATTACCTTTTGTTTTCGAGTTTTGTATAATTTACTTTGGTATCTTTCAGAAATACAGAAGGGATGTCATGAGTATCATAAACTAGAGAAGAATCACTACCCATTCAATTGGTGTAACAGTTGTTATAGCTTGGCTATTTTGACCTGAGCCTGACCTTTATGCAAGAATATATTACAAGGTTCTTGCGTTGAATATATCAATTTCCGCAAGCGAATCGTGCAATATCGGTATTTCAGATTTGTGTTTATATTATAAGTCGAGCGTCTTCGTGATACTCCCCGGTTATGAAAACATACAGTCGGTGTTATAAACGTAGACAATATATCGACTGTTAAATTATGCTAATCAATAGGTCAGAATCATGTCAATGTGGGCAAGCTATATAATTATGAATACTGTATATAGCATACGAGCCTACATGTATACTATCTATTGAATTAAAATATACGAGTATTACATTTTGTTTTCGTGTTTCGTCAAATATACTTTTATTTGGTATTTTTCAGAAACACGGAAGGGATGTCACGATGTCTTGGAAATAAATTAAAGTACAACAAGTGTTCCATTCAAGTTCAGTATTTCTGGTCAAAATTGTCGAAATCCTACATGGGTAGTACCTGCACAAAATAGTAAGTATATAGTATAGTATAAGTATACATAATTATATTGGTTTCATTTTACACGTACGCTAACATATCAATCCTTCATTTCCAGAAGCATAGTTTATACTCATTTATCTAAAGTCGATTGTGAAACAAGTTTCCCCAACTTACATCGCCGGTAACCATGGCACTCTCGACACCTCATTCCTGATGTTATCCATTGCCACGAGATTATGAAAGAAGAGAAGCCAGTTTCCCTTTCATGCTGAAAGTCCAGCAAGGGAATTTCTAGTACCATTTTTATTTCGTCTTTGATATCATGGCGCGGCCTGAGGTCGCATCGGGACCTCCCGCACTTGAAGCGGACGCCAAACCGGCCACTAGCGTTTCGGGGAGTTGGATCGTCTCACTTTTTATAAAGGTTTTAAAGTCTGATATGTTCACTCAGTCGTGTACATATTCACATAAAATGGTACATAATTTGACATTATACGTATAGCGGAAGTAATCACACTTGCGCAAGCCGGATCAAAACATTTTGTAGTGACTTTAACCTGTATAGAAGAAACACCTCAGTACAATGGCCACCATTCTGTAGTTATTGTTCACAGTTCCGTCATTTTGTTCACAAATCATCTGGGTGCTTAATTTCTGTTACTTCAATCTTATGGTATTTTCACCTTTGGGGCTCAACTAAATGTACACTTCAACAGAACATGTAACCAGGCTATTTGCTTTTTTGAAATAAAAGTTTTGTGCCTAATGTTTAGGCAGAAAATGACGTCACACAACGTGTACATTAATGGACTGATGACACTTCTGTTTTTTTTCTTTACAGTTTGGATGAATCTCGTGCAATTGCTTGTTTCAATATGACCAAGATGTTCCATCCAAATAGACAAGGCTATACATACCTTCAGTGCTTGTAAGTAGTACATTATTGTAGCGAGTCCCATTATTGGGGAAGCAATCGTCAAAGTTCGGTCATTTCCGTTTATTTCCGGTTAATATACTGTATTGAATCAAAGTACAAGGAGCCCATCCAAAGTTAAAGTAGTCTAGTAGCATACTAAAAACGATGCAAGTAATTTTTTGACATTACATGACTGTTAGAATATATATATAGCTGAAATGATTTCGATTTTTCACGATTATAAAAGGGACAAAACTAGTAATAAAAATTAATTTATTTGACAAATTATTTATGAAGAATTACCTCCCTTGATTCACTTTTACTTTAACAGGGACGTTGTTGATATGATGCGAGATTGTTATGTGTTGGAGAGAGAGAACTCACAGCATCATGTAGACCGCTGGTACAATAAAGGATTTAAACTGGAGAGGTTTATTCAGTTCGAACGATTCCGGTGCCGGGTACAGGAAGAAAGACGTAAGTTACTGCCATAAAACATAGTGATAATTACGAACATAACGTACTGCACATATAAACACATGTACACCACAGCAGTACAGTAATGGTGGCAGCATCTAGCCACCGACGTAGGTCTGATGATTTGCTGGCTGTTCGTATATTAAAGAGGCGCTCCCTATAACTTTTTATCATTTAAATCGATTCAGGAATATTATATATTAAACGATCATTATTGCCTAAATTCCTCAAATCTTCAACAAAAAGCTCCCACGAATTACCGAGAAAAAAAAAGAAAATATATTTCCATAACGAGCCAAAATAGTCACAAGTTGTTTCCCTTCGACCACATAATGATAAATCGCTGGAAGCGATAAATTATTATTTGGGAGATTTGAATATATTTTTGACATTATAGAGACATATTTGCGCACACTTTCTTCTGACAAATTACGACAATTGACAGTGCTTTGTACATATAGCTCATTTAATGTGAAAGTAGAGAAAATGTTCTAGTTATAGGGAATGCCTCTTTAATGTATGCTCTCCTAAACTGGAGGATAATAACATATCCATCCTGCTTTATGTATCTATAATATATTAATTAGAGCACGACCGTATGTTAGTAAGAAATATATAAAAGTATGCACTTTGGTCTAATATTGTTGCATCTCGAACTTGCGGGTGAAAGTGCAGCATGATCTTCTTATGTCAGCGAGTAAAAAACGATGATGCTTGCAATCATCCTAGAGGAGACGGCTTTGCTTTGATGGTCATGCAAACTGGTCCAACTGATACAGTCTCTATGTTACACAGTTGCCAATTGAAAATTCCTCATGCAGGTTCACAAGCTATGTTCTAAGAAAGTGTTTCTTAAAAAGCACATAATTTAAAGTATATATAGCTATATCGGAAGATACTTTTAAAAAAAGTTTCAAAAACTGAAAAACAATTATGCTTTCATATCCATTAGATCATTTTTCGCTTCAGTTTTAACAGAAACTCTCTCTTTGATATATTGGACATGCGAACTGTCCACTTTCATACGAAAGTGTTCTAGAACACCCTATGAAACTATAAGAATCGTCTATTTTTTCAACGATTAAATCGAAGTGCACGGAACCCATCCAAAGTTTTAATTTGCAATTAAGGTAGTCTAGTATCATACTAAAAACGATGCAAGTAATTATTTTGACATTGAATGACTGTTAAAATATAGCTCTTTAACCGTTAAAGTCCAGAATGCTCTTTCAGAGAAAGACCTATATTGTGAGACGAATCGTAGAAAAAAGGAGAATGATCAATGCCGCAAGAATCACAATGACAGTTTCAACAAACACATTAATCTGATAAAGAACGGATCTGATGTAACTATACCGGAAATATGTAGGTAGGTAGAATAATACAATAATACTTAATATGTTACTATATATAGTAACAAATTTGCCTTCGAAAAATAGCATTATCGGCCTTTCAAAAGTATTATCAGTCTACCGGGGCGATAATCACTCAAAGGCACTGCTCATCCATGTATCATTCTATGAATATAAGCCTTATGCCTAGGTCCCACTGAGCAGTTTGTTTTGCTTCGCCGATGTACCGATATTCCTGATTTAGATAAATTAGCTTCGGGAGGCATCGCATCGTCGGATACCCACGGTACACATTACGTACAACTTCATTCGATGTATGAGTATAACGTAATGCAATTGAACGTGGGTGGATGTATGAGTATAACGTATTAGCAATCGAACGTGGGTATCCGACGATGGAGGCATCGGGGACTTATGTCTAACTGTAAGTATTTTTTTTCTGTACTGATTTCTCTGAACAAAACGCCATGCGAGGGGAATATATCGATGGCTTAGAATGAGAAGGTCGTAACTACTACTTACGACCTTATAAGATCATACCTATTTGAAATCTGTTTCACAAGGCGCTTCTTATGAGCCTATTTTCATGAAAATCTGAAATTGTCTTGCTGACCAAAATGAAGTTTTAAAAACTTGTTTTCCCAAAGGTTAAAAGTAAAAAACAGACAATTGTTTTATCAATATATCGTTTTTGTAGTTACGACCTTCTGATTCTAAGCCAGCGATATGTGAGCTTTCAACGAAGTGAAGCATTTTGTCTAGAACATGTTATCCAAAGTCACGTGGTATGGCTATACCGGTAGTGTCAACTTACAGCTGCTATCATTTTAATGGGTTTCCTTGTGCCGTCTTCTTGTGTTACTAATAGGACCAAATGATTCTTCTTTTACGTGTATCACTTTTGTGACTTTCGTGCCTAGCAGTTTCAGTTGATTGCTGCTACGATTTGGTTTCTTTGGCATCTTAAATGTGAAACAAGTGTCCGTTGCCTAATTTAAGAAAAACGCTACCGAGCGCCTTCATTCAGTAACCCCAATTACTTCAATAAAATATACATGGATTACCTCCTATTGAAAACGCTGTGAATCGTTTTGTTTAGGAAACGGACATCTGATGTCACATAAAGTCTTGTTGCTTTATCAGCGTGTATGCGCCTTCTAGGACAAAGTTAACGTATTATCAACAAACAAAAGAAGTCTAATCTTATCTGTGATACTTTTCAGAATGTATGACAGATTAACAAGCTGTACACAAGAAGCATTCGCAGAATGTCCGAAAGCTAATGCAGAGCAACAACTAGCCATCTACTGTGGACAGATGCCCGTATCTTGTTATTGTCCAATCAAATTGGAGAGTAGTGGAGTGACGTCATTGTTTCAGGCTAGATTCCTCCCTACCACCATCATCGTTATGCTAACTGTTTTGAGCATGGCATAATTACCCCACGTCCAATGTCCAGTGTGTCCCACTTTAAGTAACACCGTTGCAACCGAATGCCGTGTGAAAAAAACTCAAGCATCCCTATGTACTGTGTATAAACTACTAGTAGTCGATTTCCTGGCAATTGCAAATTAGTACGCGTTGACTTATTTAGAACTGCAATAACGCGTACAGTGATCAGATTTTACACGTGCTTTCAATAGCACCAAATTGTCACATATCAATGGAAAGCTAACATTTTAAGGTTTTATTCAACATATTACATCACCATACTTCCATCAGCACAACATGGAAATCATTGTGTTAAGAACTTTAGATCAATCATTTTCGCATGGCATTCGTTGTTTAGGTAATATTATGTGACGCCCTATATGAGAGAATTGGCAACATTATGCAGTGCAATAGGCTTAACATTCATAAGACATTGTAAGAATAATAAGCAAGTAAGTGTATTGACTATTCAGTACTGTCGATTCAATAAGTACAAACATACTACTAATGAGTGAACAATCACAATCGAAATAATAACGGGGACTACCGTCAAATCAATACATCCCGTTTAACCTAGATAAACACAGTTTACGTAGTGGAAGAGCTTATGTTTATTTCCATTATCATTTAACTTTGGATGTGCTGTAGGTCAAAGTAGTGTTGACAGCAAATAGGGGATCACAGAAGCGAGAGGTGGAAACATTTGGGACTAAAAGTGCGCCACATATCTTGGCTATCGATAACCACACGGCTTTTTCAAAAGTTTGCCAATTGTTAGATACAATGTAGTGTGACGTCACTACTTCTTTGTAAATGCTACCCAGTAGTTAGTTTGTTGAATGAACAATGCAAGCCAGCAGCCACTGGTCGCGCAATGCGTGGATGTGTTAAAAGCTGACTACATATGTGTGGGTAAGCGCATATAGACGGTCAAATATAAATAAACCCTTGTTGAAAATATGCAATATTTTGGCACTATATAATTCCTGACATGACGACTGTCATGACAAGTATGTACAGTGGAACTCGGTTATAACGAAATCATAGGGACCCTGAAAAATTCCTTTCGCTATATCCGAATTTCGCTATATCAGTACAACAATATTTTGGCACTATATAATTCCTGACTTGACGACTGTCATGGCAAGTTTGAATACTGTATAAATTTCATGATATGCCAATGTACTTGAGAAAAAGCATCTTCTGTGCTACATACATAATTATATTATAGCAATACATGTCAATCCTATCAATTACGTTACTGTTGATTCCATAAGTAACACTATAAGGGAACTATATCATACGAAACAATAGCGGGGATTACAGTTCACTCAGTTACACCGAGTTAAACCTTGATAAACATTATTTACCTGACGGACAAGCTAATAGTTATAATAGTTATCATTTAACTTTGAACGAAGTGTAAATTGTAGAGTTTTGATAATGCTAATGCATTGAATATGCCCCTTTGATAATCGCTTCCACTCCCCCGTACTCTGTTTTGATTGACTAAAGTTCTTGACAATGTAATGACGTCAATGGAAAATATTTCAAAATGTATATCATACTGTCAGATCATTAATATTTGTTGGGGATTTAATTTCGTGGACTTCATGTATTACCTCAACCTCGAAATCAAATTCCTACGAATAATTATTTCAATGTACCAATATTTCTATGACTGTATTCATCTTTTGTAACACAGACAAACTTCCTTATTTTTTCACACGTATTGAATAGAAATATGGCTACAGACAACAAGGTAGTGCAAATATTTAAATTGGCGTAGAATGAATAATTGAACTTATTCATAAGAAATACGATTCAACAATATCAAAGTCTTTTTTTTTCGTGTTAACACATGATGTGATTCAAAGAGACATAACCATTAACTTGGCCACCGTTAATACATCTCTTGTTATTTATATCTAAATTACGGTCCCTTTGTATGCTCTGCAGTTATTACATTTATCCAATAACCTGATTCGTTCCCATTGTAATAACCATTCTTCATATAGCTGAATAGACTTACTTATAGTAAACAGAGAGCGGAGCTAGGTGCTTTGGAAACAATAATGAATAGGATGTGAATGTCCTTTTATTAATTTTTTTTTATTTTAACGACAATTTTAATCCTAAGATGGGTTTTGCTTTTATTCTTAATAATTTGTGCTAATATTATTGAAAAAGATAATCGGAAATCGAACAGGGAAGGCAGCACTCAACTTAACCAGTCGTAAAACAGAAAACAGTAACAACAAAACATAACACAACTACACGGAGAGTTAAAACTTTAGATGTTCATACAATTCGAAATCATACGGACAAGCGCCTAGCTATTCTCACAGGTAATGGTACGGACACAATGCTCGTACCAACTTGTGCGAGTCCAAAATATTTCAAATCCTAACGGTATTTGTAGGTTCTTAACTTCTGAGATTTTTGTCAATTTCATTTTTTTCAATTTCTTTTTCAATGTAACCTGTGGCTATTCATGCAACACACACGAACGTATGTCATCCATATCCCCTGAAGTCGTGAGCATGATCAAATAGTGTAAGCGTTGGTTTGTAATCCGGTACCCCGAGTTCGATTACAAGTCGCAGCACATTATACATGTCCATGAATGTTACCCTTCGTCTGAGGAAAGTATGATAGTCTCTTGTGGTACACAATGTACGTATGTCGTCAATATTATATGTTTTAGAAAATAGCGGAATTATCAATGCAATTCTCTGATTAAATATGTATGGAATATTATATACTTTCTGTATGATAACATATGTATGGAATATTATACAAGTATATTTTCTGTATGACAAAATATGTATAGAATATTATACTGAGTTCCAAAAGTTCCGCATCCGATATATGATGTGTCTTTTTTACTAGAATCTCCAACTTGTTTATGATAATTCAAATGCGCATGTATAGAGCGATGTGTACTTGATATAAATCCATGAGAGTTATCGATTTGAAGATATGTATCGATCAATAATAAAACCACATGTGACACCACCCCACGATTCCAAAGTACACACAACGATAAACTACTGTTTTGTAGTGGAAGGGAGGTAATAAATACCGAAAATTATCTCTCATTGACCACAGACAAGTAATGATGTTGCAATAGAGTCTGTACAACAGGCCAGATTTTAAGAAATATCCGCTTTGACATAAAAAACGCAACAATAAAGCTAGTTTCCCATAATTTTAATGTTGGATGGACTACAATTAAGCTACAACAATGCCGTTGTTCTTGGTGCAAAAATAGAGCAGCATTACCTGTCTATGGCAGCGGCATTGACCCTTGACCTGTTGTCATGTGGTACGTCATATACAGTTTTTTCGGATGGAGATGATACAACAGTCTTATTATGATAGAGACATGTTAATTTAATTCGACACAATGTATTTTTAGTGAAACACCAGCTTCTAGCGTCTTATATACACGAGTCGTTCACAATTATACATTTTTGCAATCAAATTAAGCGTACATTTCTAACTTATTTGACTAACTTACTGTGTTCTTTTGTAATACAGACACGATGCAAGTAAATTGGAAGTGAAATTAAAGTAAAAAATGAAGGACCCAAATTATGTGTGCTTGAATAGACGTTTTTACCATTTGTAATGGTATGATCATTCAACCGTGACGAAATCCAACGGAAATAGTTTCAAAACTAACACTAAGGGTACGCAAATGGACAGAGTTCCTAAAAAGTTCTTTTACGTTAACTTTTAAAAAAAAAAGAATTTTGAATTAAGATACAGAAATTTTGGAACTCAGTATATATACTTTTTGTATGACAAAAAATGTATGAAACGTACTTTGTGTATAATAAAAAATGTATAAAATATACTATTGGTATTTATATATAATTTTGTGTTTTTACTGAATTTGTCAGTTATATCCTTGCTCTTCCGTGTCATTAGTAACGGCCTCATGCAAATTTTCTTGAGGTTGGTATTTGCTTGTGAAACAGCAAGTCACTGTTGTGATTGATAAATAATTCAAACAAAAATAAGTGGAACATGCACATTGTTTTGGTTTTATTAAGATTTTATACCACCTTAACTACAAATGAGCAGCACATAACCAGCGCACTTAGCTTACACACGTGTAAAATTGATGAAGAATTTTATTTTTTACCGAATTTGGTATACAATGTATACTCTGAAGATGTAAACGTTAACAACATTTATAGTTTGTTTACCCTACTTCTTTGTCCAATCAAAAGCCAGGGATTTCAAATTTTGGGAAGACTTATTCATTTATCTTTGCAATAGGCATACTAACTATTTAGTTATCGTAAAAGTACAGCGGTCTCTGCGCTCCTTGTACTTATTTGTTTATAACAGACATTGTAATATGCTTGCCATATTTCGACAGAAAGCTGGCTGGCAAATAAAGACCATGTAACCGAAATGTAACACTCCTTCTGAACCAGGTGTCCATTGCCTAAGCAAAGCGCTACATTGTGCTTTCCACGGAAGGTAATCCATGCCTTCTATATTTAATTAAACGGGAGATAACTGAATGAAAGCGCTCGGTAACGCTTTGCTTATGCAACGGACACTAGACAATGGAGCCAGTACACCATTAGCTGCATTCCTTACCAAGAGTTGTCGTTCCTTTCCAATCCACATACTATTAAACCTATGTCATTATTGTTACTCTCTTTGGTTACGTTTTATAATTGACCAAAACATTTCCATCATGGTAAATAAAGAACATAATATAGAAACTGCCGCGCATTGCCTTTATTTGCCAGTCAGCTTTCTGCTGAATAAGCCAGGCAAATGCGTGCCTCCATCCGGATTTGAACCTGGTCGCCGGATTAGGAGCCTAACCACCGAGCTACGAAGGCCACACTCGTAATATTTTCTGATTTTACGGTCTCAGATGTTTTGAAAAGTTCTCATTCAGACTACATGTCACACTGTAGAATGCGTGTACAAATGTAATTATCTACGCATTGTCTATGATAATCAATTAAAACGTATTGTATTACCATTACATTTGCCCAATCTTTGATCTTTGCAAAACTTAAACGGGTTTGATTTCATGTCGTCGGTTGTTTTATTATTTATGAAGTATGGCACAAACGCAAACATAAATACACACAATTATGCCTAAACGAACGGTATACCAATTTACCTAAATCACTGTAAGGTTATTTGATTACCTATCAATAAATTATAAATCCAATTTTAAAGCAATAAAACACACCGACAGTCATACTGAATAGTTTTAAAAATTGAAGAAACGTTTTTTATATCAACAAACACGAATGTTTTCATCAAATTAGACATGTCTTCAAGAGGTGGTCTTGGAGTAGTTACAAAACTGAAAGGTAAGGAGTAACTTAATTAAAATACATAGTTCATTACAATTTTGTTAATGCATAATCATAAGAACAAACATTTCATTAGGTTAAATTCAAATCAATTTCGATGCACTGTGTCGTTTTTAATATATTGTGTTGTTTTGGCAGCATATGCTTCACAGTGTCAAACCGTACAAAGGACATTGCAAGTAAAATTGAATCATTACTTTTCGCGACAGACATTGGACAGGAAACGAGTATACGTTCAGTATTGCTTCTTAGTATGTAGAATATTAGCAATTGTTGCCAAGTATCTTGCTTGACGTGTATCGAGAACTGCAAACAGTGGTGCTACATTACTCACTTTACTTGCGTGTACTTTACTTTACCCTGGTGTGTGGTACGCCATAGTACGTTTTTATTAACATACAAAGTTGAAACCACGTCATAGTGTTCGTTCACACTGTTTTACATTTGCTTAATTTAGGAAAATGATATGCGACAAACGGATCCATATTCTGAGATCCGTCTTTGATCTAATTTGCATCGCATTTACGGTTATTTCCATAAATCCATTGTCAGCAACCGAAGTCTTAATGGCACAATACAGATGGCCAACTATTTAGAGCGATTCATTAATATAGTAGATACTAAAATATCGTATATAGTCCACTTTTTATCAGGTCATATTAGTAGGACGTATTGTTTTGTTTATTCGACGGGACTTTGAAATTTCCTCGACTTAAGCCGTGTGCTCGTCTTATCGATGTTCGTCTTAACGAAGTTTTACTAAACATGTACTTGATAAGGCATGACATTGTGTGGCTTTTATGCAGAGCTAGCCATTTATACACACTATGCTTAAGTACATTTTGCGTACTGTGGTTTCTGCTGAAAGTTTGTTATTTTCCTTCCGGTCCGAGAAATTTGTTATTATAATTATGTTTGCAACATCATCTCTTTATAGTGATACTGTTTTTATTCTTTAAAGTATTGGTGGAGGAGAAGAACACACATTGTTGCTTATGTGACAGATTCTTAGAGCTTCCCAAAGACCTACCATGTAAGCATACGTTCTGCCGGTCATGTCTTCAGCAGCACTGTTTGTCAAACGCATTAGAAGATCGCTTCCCATGCCCGGAATGTAATTTGACGATCAAAGTAGCAGATCCCAATATTCCGATCATCGAGTGGCCAGATACTATACCGACAAACGAAGAAGCTGAACAACGTTTGCAAGCTGCTAGACAGATCGAAAGCGAAAGGAAGAAACCATATTGTGCAATATGTCGTGTAAAGTGGAAGAAACTTATTGCCAGTAAGTACTGCAAAGCCTGTCAGGAATATTTCTGCGACGAGTGCGGGAACCAACACTGGCTACTAAGGAAATCGAAACAACACCGAGTTTGGTTAATTGATGATCTAGAAGAGATTAAAAAGGATCCACTTCTAAGATCGTCTTTAGATCTTATCTTTAATACAAAACTCTTTCACAAAAGAACACCGATTAAGACCACTGTTGATGGCGAAACTGACGTTGAGAATTGCATGATAACAGGGGCAGCATTTTTACCCGATGGTGATTTAGTTCTTGCCGATAGAAATAACCAGAAACTGAAATATTTTGACAAACACCATCGATTTGTTGCGTCAACTGCTATTCAGTGTCACGATGTGTTAGCTTTTAACAAAGGTTTTGTAATTGCATCATGCCCCTTACAAAATCAATTACAAGTTTTTAGCATCGATGGCAACGATATTAATGCACAAAACGTTATTGACATTGAAGCTAGTTGCTATGGAATGTGTCATATTGACGAAGGTCTCGGCGATCGGAATTATGTAGTGACCATTTCATCAAGGCCTGTAAAATTATTATTCTACTCCGGTACAAGACCGACACATTCAGTTGCCGTATCTACGGGTTCGATAACTATGCTATGTCCATCTCATGTAGCGTATGTCAAACAAGATCGGACGTTTGTTCTACTAGACGAGTCGCATTCGTGTGTGAAATGTGTCAATAACGAGGGACATATCATTTGGGAGAAACGTATAGAACATTGTAAAGGACTCGTGGTGTTTGATAACAATATTCTACTAGGAAGAAGTGATAGAAAAACTGTAGACCTGGTCAATAAAAATGGTAAAATATTGAAATCGGTAGTTACAGATGTCGATGGAGTTTCGAATGTTAATTGTCTGTGCGCTGACCATTGGCGCTACAGTCGTAACACCACGCGGCTGCTGGTTGGGGATAACACCAACCTGGTCCGAGTTTTTCTTCTTGAAGATCCACTGCAAGATGATGATATTCGTGTATATGTTCACCGTAAGAGTACTGATTACACAACATATGTACCTGACCCTAAGGCTCAACCAAAGGTGTGTGCGATTCTATAGACCACGGTTTGGCGAATTCCGAATTCATGATACTTGACTGTAAAAATGAATGTTTCTGTAGTGTTGCTTTCCATGGCACGTGATTTCCTCATACTTTTGTATCAGTACTGGCTATTAAATGTCAGCTGGTAAATACGTGTTGGGACTACCATTTGCAAGTTCTTTGCATACAAATGTCATTATTGAAAAATGAAACACTTGAAGGAAAATTTGGGTCTTAGAAAATCGTGGTACTTGGTTGTAAAAAAGTTATACTTACGACCTAATTCGCCTAAAATAGCGAAGTATTGGTCAATTTCCAGCTTATTATACACGTATCATGCACGTGTTATACGACGTATCATTCAATTGGCTTTTCGCCTGAGCAGAGATCGCTCCTCTTTGATGTTTGTCGAAGTCTGCTTGGCGAAGGTTTTCAAATTAATCCATTGGACCATTTGATTATAATTTACCGTTAAAAATGTCAATTAGTCTAACTCCATCGTATATTATGATTTATGCAACAACGTACATCGGCGATTAGCTAACAGGTCTTGGAGTGTCCCCAAATACAAAATAATTGGTGGTTGATATCTTATGGGTCATGTTATACTGATATTGTCTAATGTGTATTGTATTATCCTTCGTTATATGTAGTCCATTAACCTGCTGACCCGAGAATCATGTTACATAATTAATTTAATGATCCAAACGAACTCTGAAAAATAATGCCAAACTAATTGTTTATGGATCGTTTTACTAGTTTTGATCAATGTTGAACGCATGTTAGACAATTTATTTTCGTGAGCATCTAATTATGTGGAATTTGGCAAAATGTCATTTTTCGTGATAAAACAAAATCGTTGATTAAAGTGTAGGCTGGTTTGGGTGCCAAGGTGGTAATGTGCGTAAGACGTTTAACGACGGATCGATATGTCCCTGGTTGGGTTCTCGGCCGGGATATTCGATAATTTCTTAAACGCTTCACACCCACTATTCAGATGTCTGGATACGAATGTCTCCATACCATCCGAAGTCGAACCTAGGTCGCCCAATTTGACAGCAAACACACTAACCACTGATCTACGGACGCACTAGGGAAGCACTGGTAGCTAGGTAGGCAAGGGGTACATATGTACTAGTATATTTCCGTATATCAGTGTCATACACCGGTGTCTTTAAATAACCAATACAAGCCGTCTATTCGGAAAGAGCTTGGGTGTCCCACACGGAATACGGGCACTGATGTTTCTTCCGGTTTATTTGGTGTGGTGGTCAGCCATTGGCCAATCCGGCAGGGGAATCAATTAAACAAATGTATTGACCATCCACTTTCCATTAGACACAAACAAACAATTGTCCTGTTGGTAGATCTATGGTTCAACTAGATAAACATGAACACATAAGCGATACGGGTTAAATTGACCCTGTTGTATACAAACAAGATACATGTTCGAGTATATGCCTAATATTAATGACAATACTACAAAATTGACTGGCTACCTGTTGAAAGAGTGTTTGTATTTAAAGTAATTATGCAAAAGATTGAACATAATAGCCATCGAAAATGCATTTAATTCCATTAATGTTTTAATTGAATGTAAACAAAGTCTAGCGTTGACAACGGCGGACTTTACTTTTTTCGTTGTAACGGAGATCTTGTAAATACATGTGAGCGAATTTATGTACAGCAGTTCCAATTGTGCATTAAAGACACTATCACAAAAAGAGGCGTTCCCTATAACTTTGATCGTTTAGATCGATTCAGGAATATTATACATTAAATAAGAATCATTATTGCTTAAACTCCCTCCTCAAATTTTCAACAAAAACCTCTCACCTGTTACCGAGATAAATATATTTCCGCAACGAGCCAAATAGTCACGAGTTGTTTCTCTTTGACCAAATCATTGACCAAATAATAATAAATCGCTGGAATCGATAAATGATTATTGGTGATCTGAATACATTTGGGACATATTTGCGAACACTTTTTTCTGACAAATTGTGATAAACTGATAGTGCTTTGTACATTTTGCTCATTAAATGAAATAGTAGAGAAAAATATGCTAGTTATAGGGAATGCCCTTTTAAGGTGCAGTGTAAAATGTGGACATTCGCTTACAGAGGATTGATTTCGCCTGGCATTACTTAAATGAAGCCTAGGTCCAACTGAGAATGTTTTGCCTCGGCAATATATTTCCGATCTAAATAAATTGGCTTCTGGAACCATCAGGAACAAGGATTGCACAAATTTCCTAATGACTTCCCTGAAGCTTCCTACTGGGACCCTTTTGGTCTCGATGCCTTCCAGTGTCAATTAATTACACCGGGAGAACATCGCCAAGGTAAACTGCTCAGTGGGACTTAGTCATAAGGTGCAGTGTAAAATATCAGTATTTCATGTACCATACGGGGAATTGATTTTGTAATGCAATGCTTAAGTAAAACCCAGTCGCCAAACAAATATTAAAACTCTGTTTCCATACATAATTGATTGGGTGCTACGCATAATATGTTTTATGTCATAAGACTCGCACCACGGCTAGTATTACATATTGATTTCCAGGAATTAAATAAAATTGTTCCGGAGACCCCACACTAAGGTAAGGGTGACATTGATAGTGATACCAAATGTGCCGTTGGGTTTCTTCTCTAATGTTTAATGTCGTAATATCAACAATTTTCATAATTATATGAAGGAATTATTTAGAGATCACACATTGATAGACACAAGAAGTAACTTGGTAATAGTCAAATTCTAACCCTGGTGACTCTACTTCAAAGGCAAATACCACACTTTTAGTGACCCAGGTCTTGTCTTCTGGTCAATGTCAATGTTCATCAGTGACCAAAACTGCTGTAACTTATTTATTACTGAATAGAAACATTTATATGGGAATTAATGGTTTAAGTTAGATCATTTGCTACAATTTGATGTTGGTTTTGATGTTTTTCAAGTTTGAGCATGGAGTATGGAGTTTGAGTACGAGAATGAGAAAACGTTTATAATCATCTGACCTGTAATTGTTTGCTTACAAGATCACTTTGTGTATATCAAAATCGTGTTAACTGCAACGATTAAAACTCTCAGAATTAGTCCAATTTTTAAAAGGTCTCCTATTAAGAATGAATCTCTGTTAAGCCAAATTTTTTGTTTGGTTTTATAAAATAGCACAACTCTAAAGTACTGTAGTCTTTTATTATGAAAAACAACACAGCAGCATCGATTTTAGCAAAGGAAGAAACTACGTATGTAACATAATGTATTACAAATAAAAAAGATCCTCAAATGATACACAAACTAGTATATTACTCAACATTTATAATCGGCAATTAACGTAAAACGCAATTCTAATGATACAATAATCAGTTTAATCGCAAGCGAAATTTCTGAACATTGTAAAAATGGTTACAGTTTAATTGTTTTAAATAAATGGAAAATAACAAACAGAATGTTGATTGCAGGTGCCTCTTGGTGTTGTGTTGTTACTAAATTGAATAATAATTAAAAATGAAAACCTTTAAAACAATATTGCCAAGACTGTCAAGTAGCACCGAACTGTTTATAAAAAAATAAGGCGTATTGACGTCATCAAATATAAACCATAAATGTTGAGCAGTGTACCTTAAACGCGTTTATTGTGACGCATTATAGTGGACAATTTTTACAAAATTACCCTGTCACTGATGTGAACCATTCAAAGGAACCAGCCTTCTACACGGCCAATCAGCCTTGCAATTCACTGCACATGTTACAGTTTATCACTGCGAACCAATATTAATGCGACGTAGCAGGGTGATATTTTGTTTTGTGTTTCATGCATATTTGGAAGCGGTGGCCTAGAGGAACGAGAGGTCCCGGGTTCGACCCCCCTCTGGACCACAGGGATTAGGCTCATTGAGTCGAAAATATGTTCATATACTATAATATAAGAGAAGGGAGATAAGAAATGAATATACTCGTTCATACAACACCTGAGTTTTGGTCCTGATTTTTTTATGAACGGAGATACCCGTATTAAAATATATGCATCTTATAGCCTATGCATTTATCTATCCAACGAGTGTACACTTTCCACCATCGGTCCAGTATTTCACGAGATACAATGCTCGAAACCCTAAAAAAAGTTAGTTTTGGTTCAGGTACCGATCGATCGTGGCTTGAAAGAAAACAATAACAGTCACACGTGTACGGATGTAGCGGGCATGTTCGCATCAAGCGCGCATATTTAAGATGCCTATCGTCTATCGGAACAAAAACGAAATCAATATCAACCAAAACATTTTACCTATTTACTTGTACAACGGCATACGACGGTTTAATTACAATTCAGTTGACTGTGCAAACATGTTCAGATGTTTATTTTCTTTAACACTACATGTATCGTGAGTAAGATGCTATATCTAAAATCTCATTAAAATAAGATCCTAACGTTTGCTCAATTCCCTTACGCTGTTAGTTAGATCTGACTATACTCAATAAGAGGTTACGTTCAAATGACCTCTCTAGTGCTTGTTATATTATGGCTATTCACCTGTAGGTGTAGCAACGCCGTTCTAGTGTAAACTAAATATATACACCAGGGCCGGTATTCACAAAGCACCTTAATTAAGGGAAAACTCATATATTTTGACTTAAGTCACACAATTAAACTGCACCGATTTTGGAAGAAACTATGATTGACGCATATTTTCTTGACGCTTATTGTGGTGGTTTACATTACACTTCAGAACAAAGCAAAAGGTTGATAATCTTGAATTTCTTGTTTAAATGAAACACTTAGAAAAATTATAAGAGTTTGAGAAATGCCTAATTTCTAAATTCTTTGTGACTACCACCCCAGATCTCTCACTGTAAACAAGATATTCAGATAATACAACAGAGATATTATATGCACTTTCAGATTTGTGAAAGTAGCGATTTGATTTGATGATGTAAAGTTCACATCGACATGACCCAATACGACATTGTGATCAGATCCTATATCAGCGTTAGGTAGTGGAGTATGTGTCTGATATTAATGAGATTAATATATCTAGAAACACTTTTCTTCCTATAGTTCATTGTATAACTTTTACTGATGAAATAGAATACTAATTATATTAAGCGTCGCCTAGAAGAATACGCAGATCATATAAAACTTGAAGGGTATCGATAACGTTCCAAATGCAGATTTCAAATTTAAGTAGCTAACGTCAACGTAATTATTACTAGAAGAATTTGTTTTATTTGGTAAAGTTTCGCGAAGTTAAAATATAAATTCTGAAATATCACAGACAAAATATGTTGAGAGTTTAAACTCACAAAATTGAGGCACACTTGCAATTTGCCGAATGTATACATAGTATTTAACTTTTCGGTGGTATTCCGTCAGCTTGGAACGGTGCAGGGGCCACACCAGGATGCTGCTGTTGGTTATACAGCCCCTGTGGCGGTGGAGGAGCACCAGGTCCAGAGTAGGCCGGCGGTTGTTGTGGCTGCATACCAGGGTTACCGTATCCGTAACTTGGTCCTTGATGTATCCCGTATCCGTAGCCTGGTCCTTGATGTACCCCGTATCCGTAGCTTGGTCCTTGATGTATCGGTACCGCGATGATTTGTACTTGTTGATTACCATACTGTACGATGCCAGTGTTTGGGACGGTGTTGATTTGCTTTGGTTTCTTTTTGATATCTATGATCAACAACGGTACGCATATAGCGAGTAACAGACACGCTGCACATGTGGAAAGGATGAATGAAAACCCGAACTTGGTCAGCGAGTAGAAGTCGAGGCCGTCGATGTACTCCAATGCGGCAAGGAGCTGGTCTATGTGTTTCTTGCTCTCGATCCCGTAGACGATAATTGCAGTGATCAAGATCAAACCTAGAATAAAAAATATCACATGACATTTAGAACCAACCATTGTCCAAATACATGTAATATACTTCGATGGCTTAGAATGAGAAGCTCGTAACTACATGTAATACATACGACACTATAAGACTCGTATATATTTGAAATCTGCTTAACAATGCGTTTCTTGTGAGCCTACTTTCATAAAAATCTAAAATTGTCATGTTGACCAGAATGAAGTTTTAAAAACTTGTTTTTCAATAGGTAAAGAGTAAATTATAGACAGTTTTCTCTTGTTTTCTCAATAATTATATCGATTTTGTAGTTACGACCTTCTCATTCTAAGCCATCGACTTATCAAACTGGTTTGCAATCAGTGTAGTCATGTCACGTGTAGGTGACGCAGCTTTTTACTAGGAATATGTAGGAATATGTCAACAGATAAGTTTGTATCAAGTATAAGTAGTGTGATCTACATGTATTTTATTTTTCGACCGATTTAAATGAGCCGATATTGAATAGTATATAGATCACCCACGAAATACAAGGAACTTAAACGGGAAAAAATGCATGTTTCAAAGTTCTAGCCAACTTGTAATTTGGTTCAATTATTACAGAAAGGTATGTTGTATCCCATAATGTAACACATTTTAATCAAATATCTCACATTTATGCAGGACATTTAGATGAAATATGTGATTTTGTGGTATGAAATATTGGCATTTTTAGGCCAAAATATTATTTTCTGGTTTTCATTGCAACGGTAGTACCAGAGAGTCTAAGATGCGTAAAAATCTTTGTTTGGCCACCTGATATACTTTCATGCAAAGTTTCAAGTCATTCTGAGACATACCCTGAAATCGTCCCTATTGAAAAAGTGAAAAAATTCCACGCAGTGACAATTAAATACCCAACGAGTGCTAATGATTTTCAGTAGCAAAATATTGAACTAACCTGCACCAGTCGCCACCACGACAGTTCCTGTCTTCAATTGTTTATTAGGTGTTGTCATAACTGATGAAATGAAGGCCATTATACCACCAATAATCATACCAACGCTTGCAATACTTGCCAACGCCTTTGTTGCCGACAACCATCCTGCAATGGATGAACACAACACTACAACAAAATGTTCGCTATAAAAACATTCAGTCAGCTTTTTTCTAAGAAAAACGTCATGTCGACCACTTTGAAATGGTTAAAAAAGCCAGAGACATGTCAGATAGAAATCTCATCTTAAATTGAGTTTTTTTCCCAATTCGGATTTCCCAAATTCCCGATAAATCTGAAGTTCGAACTCATTATATTTTGAAGTGATAAACTAAGAATAATATTTTCTATTTACGGTGCCAATCATGATAACATCCTCCCATGCAACTTATCCAAACTTTCACAAAGCAATATTTGAGGTGAGATTTATCTCAGATTCAGATGCTTCGAGAGATCGGGGCCTGTCATGAACTATAGTAAGTGTCCACTTAACTGACATTATCAAGAAAGAAAAGAGGAACTTGATATTGCATGTTTCTGTCTAGCCAAATTTAGAACCTGGTGAATTCCTTCTTACGAAGGGCGTTTCAAAGGCTCCAGGAAATGTCCTCTTTAATATTCATCTTATGGTCAATATACTTCAAACTTTGTATTTAAATAGAACAATTCATGATATACTGGTCATCTGTTGTTTCGCGGTACTAACAGTAAAACAGTTAAGCAAATGCAAAAATCGACATACATCTAACAAAATTTGATATGATCTTTCTTTTCCATCCTATTTACGATTAAAACACTGCAAATATGCCAATAAAGCAGCAAAATTCAAGAGTATTGCTGCTTTGTTTACGATAGGTATCGGTCATTAAAGTTAAATGACGTCATCATTGGTTTCGCGGCAAGTCTAAATTCCAAACAGTCATTTGTATGTTGAAAGGTTAAAAACCACTAAATGTTACCACGTGGTATTCACATCTATTTGTGGTTGATTAATTATTTTAAAAGTTAAATGTTAAGGCTACTGAACGAATTACAAACAATGAAAAAACTTCATGTTGCCGAACAAATAATGTTCAATACAGTGCTAGCAATAATTGGACTGTCCATCGTTAGCACACCCACTTGGGCCCATTTCTTGAAATTGACAGAATGTATGCATCTTAAAAATAAGTTTTAGTGGTGTGTGACCGATTTCTACGACAGCCACAGGAAGTTAAACTTTAGTAAACACTGGATGATAGAGTTTTGTAAATACCGCGAGTTCAATGATAACGCGAAACCAGTGATATTGAGTATACATATTGTACACTATGGTACAATACATATCAATGATTGTTCATTTTTCAAAACAATGTTGGCTATCAGCTTCAGCAGTATCCATGCGACTTCAAGCATTCATGATAAGCTAGTTATATCGAAAAAGGAGTGATACAGCAAAACTGGTCACAATATGTACTTCAATGTGATTTAAAAGGGATATATATACAAGTCATGTAGATGCATAAACAATGAATGTATTAATTCTAGTGAATATAAATATGGGACAGAATATCATAAAAATGAATCAAATGCACCTTTGAAAACCGGAATTTTTCAACAAAAATAGGAGTAACTCCACTTTAACAGGAGCACTTGGCATGTATGCTTCAAGACATGATAAACACTGACATTCTTATCATTTCAATGTATTTCAGAAAGGTTAAGATAATTAATGCTTATTGTGAATACAATGTAAGCTGCAGGAATTTTATACAAGTAATTGGGACACATGCAAAATGTGTCATCGATCTTATTAAACCTGTATGAAAACAAAATCCGATAAAACCGTGTGCCTATGATTCAGGCCTCTTAATTGTTCCGTTTCCTTTTAAAAGCCCATGTGTCAATAAATATCGAACAGAATTCAATGAGTATAAAAAAGTTCTGATATTCTTTCTGAACAACTAACACACCAAATTAAACCAATATTTTCAATACTGCAACGTTCACAGGTTTGCTTTGAAAAGGTATAATGATCGTGTCAATTCTCAGCTGGATACAAGGCCAGCCGTTTGCAAACATACTCGTAGACATCATACTGGGTTCTCCCATTGCAATAATTAATATAAAGAGGATCTATCACGAGTTGTCAATTGATATAAATTTAAATTAAACGAGTTTTGGAAATTTTATTAAGCGAACCTTTGTTGAGCTTAAAATGGTTCCTAAACGAGTTAAATATAAATATATCAACTGACGACGAGTGATAGGTTCTTTATATGATATGACACTAAAAACGCAAAAATGCGCATCGTTTTCTTAGAAAAACACACCCGTTTATAAATGCTACACGTGGTACGTATAAGGTTATGCGTACTCGTTAAACTAACCCTGATACAAGGAAAGACATGTGATATCATGTTTTATCTAATGTGTTAAAAACTTGCGAATAATAAACCATATACCAGTAACGTATGTACAGATAATTTAATAAAATGCGATATTTACAAACCACTGGCGAATAAAAAAAGTCTAATGTTTGTACATAGTTAATAAGTAAATACGGCATACTTATTCTTTTTGAACTTACGACCTTCTCGTTCTAGGCCAGTGATATATAGCCAATGTTACTATGCCTCTTTGAGCGTCAGGTATTTGCTTTATATCTTATTTCCCCCGATGATGAATAGTCGATACCTCAAATATTTGAATCACATTCATCTAATCCGATAACTTAAAAAAACTCTCCGTAGGCAGCGCTTCAGAGTAACGCTCTCTGTAGTTTTATGTCAAGGCTTATTAATAATTAATGTATTTATCGATTTTGAATCTAGGTTAGATATATGTTGTAGAAGCTATATTGATTATTGTATTGATAATATTCTTATATTCTTCGGTGTTAGATTGTACATTTAAGGAACTAGTCAAGAGCATAACAGTTACATAAATATAGTTGAAACCAGAGCAAATCAGGACAGGGCGAGCGGGACCGGGCAGGAACAGGGGCAGGGACATGGACAGGGGCAAAGGCGTGGACAGGCACTTATACCGCAGACAATACTATACAAAAATACATAAAGATATAATTTGTGTGTATTTCAACTTAATTGAATACAGGTTAATATTATAATTATGACTAAACGTTAGCATCAAACAAATTCAAACAAGTATAACACCCTTAAAAGAAAAACGCATTCACTTCCGCGGGACAAGTTCTTAATAGTTGTAGGCTCGGTCTCAACCTATTGTTTAACCCCAGTCAGACATAAAACATTCAGTGGTTATGAAATGCGACAAATATCATTTGTGCAACATATTTGCAGAGCATTATATTGGCAACCTCAGGTTAACCTTATAGTAGGGGAAAATATGTCCAATTTTGGCCGATTTTGTTACCGGAATGACAATGACTCAATATTTTGCATACACACACCCAAAACCTTACTTGACCTTTTAAGGATGGGAGCAGCACTGACAAATAGGTATGCTTATAGAAATCCAAGATGGCGTCCAAGATTGCCACCAAAAAACGAAAATATCAGTGTTTGCCTTTATATAGCCCCTGGGACATTAGAAATGACAAATCTTATGGGAATAAGTCATTTTAACAGTGTATGATATGTTGTTCTTGTCATATTAGGTGATTTTGGTGGATAATTGTGAACATGGAACGTTATTTAGTTGTTTTTCATCATATTTATCATCAAATTGTGGCAAAAATTAGGAGTAGGGGTAAGATTTTTAACCACCCATGATTATTCTTACCACATTTATAACAATTCTTGTGTTAAGTATATGCTATATAGTTGGGGAATTTCAAATACTAACAAATGTACAAAATTAAAGTACATAAATATTGACAATACACTATAAAAGTGGGTGGGGTACGAATTTCTTAAAATCTACGAAAAGCATCAATATTTTACTTAATATACATAATTGAGACACTATAACGTACGGAAAACAGTTTGCTCCATTTAATTATTAGGAAAGTTGGAGCGTGGTGTCATTTATGCACCTTTCAATTAAATATTGGAATACTTTCTCGAATTTTCCTATTACGTACGGCCCAAAAGTTACAATTTCCTCATGGTCTAGTGACAATTTGGCTAAAAAATCAAAAGGGTCTGTCATGAAAGGCAACAAGAGGTGTTATATACCAAAATGTCCGGACAGTTCTGCAGATTCAAAAAAGGCGGGAGCCTTTCGTGGGACGATGTAGTATTTTGCGTAATCCAAAATGGCGTCCAAGATGGCCGCCATAATTTACGAATACACCTGATAGTATATTATCTAATGTGATTTTTTCATTTATGTATTAACTGACAGATATTAGCCTGGATATTATTCATTTGATGATGTACATTAACTGGACATGCTGTACTGACCACTTAAAGGTCAAGGTCAATGCCATTCCAAGGTTAAATTATGAAAAATAACTGAAAATAGATATTTCCTCTCTAAATTTCTTATTTTAGTAAATGTTTTGTATTTAAGTTGGCATTAAATGTGATTAAATAATTTGAACACATATATTCTTTAATTATTAGTTCAGTTTTCAATTCAAAATACTAAATCTGACACTATTACGCATGTACACGTTGACTGAGAAGGTATTCTGGGGTAATTGCATCCGTAATTTGAATTTTTAAGGTTGTCATCCTAATAGTACATATATAAATAAGTATTTTATCAACATTGCTCATATCTACTCTATACTTTTCTCATCCGGGGTAGGACCATAGGGGTAAAGTTGATGATAATGAAACATGCTCCAAAGATGACATGATATGAATTAGATTAGTAATCATTTGAAATGATGTAGTTGAATATTAGCAAATATGTACTTGTTACAATATTTGTAAAAATAGGCTCCTCTGTCAACCTTGATGTCAATGTCATACAGGGTGTTTCATAATATCTGTCCCCATTACAAATTAATGCCATGAGAACATGCTTGATCTATTCTGATATCTTCATATACCATTGGAAAGCCAACATTTCACTATTTTATTCAGTATATAACATGATAATTTTGCTATCATAGCAACCCAGAAAATAAGATTCTTGCAAAATGTCACTTTTTGATAATTGTTAAAATGAAGTTCAAAATGATTTTTAATTTTTTATCCCAAATTGATAGCATAGCTTGTAAAGTATTGAACGATATAACACTGTTTATTACCAACGTAATATATTGATTACAAAGTTTAGATTATATACCACAAGTTAAGTTCAGATAAGTTTGTGGTATAGTGCGTTAGCGACTAAGCTGGACCCCCATAAACCTTAAATATCTTAAAAAGTACAATGCCGATTTGATCAAAAATGGGCATGTCTTCGTAAAACACCCTTACCAACTCTGATAAAATAAAACGGAATTTTCGGTCCACAGAAAAGTGTACTTTGCATAGACGCCTAATGCAAAGTTTTGAGTCTAAAACAGGGTAAATACGTATGGGTATTGGAAGTGACCGGAACAGCAAAGGTCAACAATTTGGTCCAGTATAACTGTACATTTTGTAACACACCAGTGACTGTCGAAAGTATATAATGAGGCCCTTGGACGAACGTCTATCTTAGTTTGTATAACTGAAGCAACTTCGTAGCAATATTTGCAAGAAAAACAATGTATTTCTTGTTTGTATAAATGATCCTTCCAATCAGAAGATGGGCCTCAACTATATAAACATTGGTGATCGGACAAATGTAAGTCAAAAATATAAAATTATACCGTTATTGTTGTTACATAAAACAAAAGCATAATCTCAACTAGCTGATCGTAATAGCTTATTTTACTCCCTGTCTATTTGTTGATTAAAATACCAAAAATAATACATTAGACCCAATGGGAAAAACATTAATTAGACAGCAAAAACATCTGAAATTTAAACACAGAGTTGGTAAAGGTAATTAAGTTAACACTGCCAAATTTCAATAAAATTGCTTAATTACTTTTTAAGATATTTAAGGTTTATGGGGGTCCAGCTTAGTCGCTAACGCACTATACAGTTAGTTGTCTTTCTAGTTGCTAGGCAACGACAGAACTTAACCACACAGATAATTCTCACTTGTAGCCAAGTAAAAAGGTGACTGGTTTCGGCGAAAAAAAATTCCAAATGGATGTGATAAATTCACAAAGAGTCGTATTGAGTCTACAATACCACCATTAAAAGCAATTGATGACTTTAAAAACATGATTTTGAAAGAGGAACAACCAAAGATCAGCAAGTCGGTTACCGGAACTTTGTATTTATTAAAGCGAGAACGTAGGGTTATGCGTTAGATTCTTGCGTCGCCTAGCAACTGGTAACCAAAACAACTGTATCACTCATAAGTGGTTAGCTTATCACAAATGTATAATATTTATTTTTGAAACTGGTTATATCATACAATATTTTAGAATAACATATTATTCAACTTGGGAAACAGATTAAATATGGACGTCATTTTGACTTTTATCGAAAAGATTACTTTTTGGGGGAATCTTAATTCCTATCTTGCATTGATAGTAACATTGTCATGTTAGATACTGAATAAAATGGTGCAATGCCGGCAGATATATCAAATGAGATCGAGTATGCTCTCATGGTATTAGTTTGTAATGGGGACAGATATATAACACCCTGTATTACAGGTCAAATGTCAATTTTTTGCATTGTAAGTATGAGCACAATCAAGTAAAATAATGCAGGAATAAATAGTATGTTTTATGTTGATTTGATTACTTTAACAAAAACAAAACAAATGTACCTTGATTATTTAGAAAAATACTTATTGTAACCATGGCAATTGAAAATATGATTTCCAATATTGCTTTCATCATCTTCACTCATGTATATAAAATAAAATTAATAGTTCAGTCAAATTAGCATTGAGGCAAAAGTAGTTGCTGCAACAGTAACTTTTTTTGTCACCCCTCTTATTCTGTGCATAATGCGGACCTTGGTTTGCTATTTTATTCAGTCATTAGTCCTTCCAAGTCCCTACTATGACTGCTGCCAACATAATAGCCCTTAGGGAGGTTGGTGACTACTTCGAAAAGTCTTGAGTCATTCTAATGGCCTGGCCACAACCCGACATGCGTGTTTTTGCAAGGCTGTGGCCACTACGTTTTGTATCGAAAAGGAAGGAAGTAAGAAGTAAGTACGTCGATGCTCGTTGCATGCAGAGCTTTTCCTGACTGTACTAAAAAAACTGTGTGAATCGTGTGTTGCTCACTTGACAAGTACGTTGCACATGACTGCAACGTGCGCACATTGTAAACTCGCCTGACGATTGTCAAGTTATTGTGTAAGGAGACAGTACTGGCACGTACTGATCATGTGCGTTGTAGTTGGTAGTAGAATGTTCCAGATACACGAAAAGTACTGCATCGTTTCTGCGTGCTTAGAAAAACTAGCGAAAGCCATACTGACCGTCCACGTACGTATTTCTATGTATTACCTGCGTTTTGCACACATACACCACATACTTGCACGCATGTCCAGTTATGAGCACCGTTTTAAAGATAATGCCTGTGAGTCCCCCATAATTCAGGTTGCCTCGTTTTCTCAAATGATAAAATGTAGATCTATGATGACTTTTCCCTCCATGGCATGTTCCAAAATACCACTTAGGATCAAAGTTCCCTACACTGGTGAAAGTACTAGGGATGATAGTTCCCTACGCTGGTGATTATCACAAATTACTAGAGATGAAAGTTCCCTACTCTGGCGAGAATCTCAGCTATGGATGACAGCTTCTTACACTGGTGGGTCCCTCACTAAGTACATACCTAGGATTCATCAGACAGTTGAGATAATAGTGATCGCAGCATATGACCACACAGCAATGAACTTGACAAACAAGTTTATGGGTGCCACTGTAGACTGACCAGTCGTTGTTTAAAAGGGCGTTGAAGTTTCTCAAAGTATAGCCATCCCAGACCATGTTTGGTACCCATCATCTCCAAGTATAGCCATTTAAGACCAAGTTTGGTACTCAATACCTCTATTACAGCCTTGCTAGACTATGCTTGGTACCAGTCACCTTCAAGTACAGTCATGCCAGACCATGTTTGGTATCCACCATCGCCATGTACAGCCCTAACATGGCATGTTTGGAACCCACAACCTCTAGGTAGAGCCATCCTAGACCCATTTTAGTTCCCGCCATCTCTAATTACATCTATCAATGGCCATGTTTGGAACCCAGCACTTCCATTTGCAGCCCCCAGACCCTGTTTGTAACATACAACCTCTATATCCAGCCAGCCCATTTCATGTTTTGTATTCACCATCCCTATTCACAGCAATACTATACCATATTAGGTAACCATCTCCTATGAGTGCAGTCATCCCGAAACCTAATGGTTACCCTACACCCTTCCCAGACATGTCGATAAAGACTACAAACACACAAGGCCCTTCGTCCTATAACTTCTAATGAAAGAATTTACTCTCTGAACCTAAGATAACACACCTACATCGAAATACACAGTACAATGAATAACAAAATGATGTTTTGCGCCGAAAGTATCAAATATGTGGGTATGTTTTGTAGTTTGACCTTGAAATGACCTTGACCTTGTGTGGCCAATGTTTGTCTGTAAAAAGTACAATATAAAGATATTTATAATGTTTATACAAAGATTTATTTATTCCATCAGAATTAAAACTGTCAAACTTGAAAACTAAGAATTATAGATGGACGCATCAACTCAAGAAATCGATCTTGATCAACATGCACATAAATGCCATTTGTTGCAAAGTTTTCGAATTAAAAACTGGCCTTGTGGCAGGAAATATGTGTTTTTCCAGACTTTAAACACTTTAAAAACCAACATTAATATATAATATGTTGCAAAATAAAAAGAGGGGAGAAAATATCTCAATTTAATTCAAATTATTTTAGGTAAAATATTGACTTAAGCATTTGATAAAGTTTTGACCTCTAAGTGACCTTGACCTCCGCCATTTGACCTTGGTAAAAGGTTCATGTCGGAGGTCCGCATATGTTTATTAATTACAATGCTTATTTAATAAAATATGTATTGTCTACTTATGGGTAACAAACATGAGATTTTGACTAGTAATTAGCTTATAAAATGGCTGTAACATAGGCCGCCATCTGGGTTTCCATGGTAATTAACCTTATTTGAGCACTCTCGCCTGGATTTTAACCTTAGACACCCCTCTACACGAATAAACAAAGAAATTCATAATAGAGGAAATGGTACTCGCTGAAACAAAATCAACTAAAGATTTCTTTTTACAACGTAAAAACGTGACTTGAACCATTTTCCTGAATTTGCGCCTTGTAATGACCTTGACCTTCATGACCTTGGTAGACAGATCAATTTGAACGCTGGCCTAGACATCAGTTTGTAATAATGTTGCTCATACTTGAACATGCATGCATTATTTACACATATAAACCCGGTGATAGTAAATGCAACGCATACAGTTATTTCATACTAATCAAAGAATTATGAAATTTTCAATTGTGGTGGGGTTACCGAATTCCTTCTTATTTTTTCATTTTTCAGCTCATGACCATAAAATAAATGTTGTTATGCGACTTAGTGATGCCACATTGTGATGACGTACATCAAACTTATTTTTGCCATAAGTGCACCTATAATTACAGATAACCTTTTGGGGATAAAACACAACTTTTACACATTTTTTTGCCTTTTGACCTTCAAATGACCTTGACCCTGAAATTCAATAACCTTGACACACATATCTTTTTGGAGCAATATATATGTTCTTTAACTATTGCACAAATGCATATTGGTATACAAGTGTACATACTTAGTACGAATGATTAGATAAAGATGGGGTGTGTGCTTAAAGTGGCGGGAAATTTGGACGCCATCTTGGTTTCCATGGTAACCTGCGTGATGCCAGCTGTCCATACTCGCTGAAATCAAACTTCAAACACCCCTCTACACAAATAAACCAAAAAACCCTCTGGACCGCTGCACACAAAGAAGTCAGGATACTGGACTACATGAAAATTGTCTGAAATATCCGGGAAAATGTCAAAAGTTGGCCTTTGACCTCTGACTGTGACCTTGACACCAAGCGTTTGCAATTGAAGTATATATTTTCATCATCGCTGGGATATTGTGAGGTATCATTCCAAGTTTCATTAAAATATGTTTACTAGTTAAAAATATATTAGGTTTTATCGTATACAGTGAGAAATTCAAATATGTAGCCACACGGTTGCCATGGAAACGCTGATTTAAGTGCTTTATAAATGACCCTCAGTGCTGCTCCCATCTTTTTTAATATCACCAAGACATATGCTTACATATCTGAAAGTATCTTTCCATTGTCACTCAGGTAACAAATTTTCGAAAATTTTCCCCTACTATTATAAAGCATAGTGTTTTTGAAACACGATACCAGTTCGAGAGCTCAGTGCAAACTATGATATGTGCCTCTATAAATTGATGAAGTTACTATAGTTTTGCACTGAGTTTGTGCAATTATGGGTCAATATTACATTGTAACTGTATGTATGTGATGCAACTTAATTGCGCAGCATAATATGACATAACATACGGAGTCATAACATGACAAAAACTTATAAATAGAACATAGCATTATTTCAAAACAACATTCATTGGCACAATCACAATGTTTAAATGATATTGTATGAGTAATTACGATCACTTATCAAAGCTGTCTGAAGAACGATCAGAACCTATATACATTTGAACTCTAGTTATAGAACAATGGCGCTATTATATGACGTAGAACTACTGTTCTCAAGATTGGCTTGATTTATTTCCATGTAGGAATATGACGTACCATTGATTCAATAAGTAACACTAATGAGGGAACTATCGCGATCGAAAGAATAGTGGGGTCTACAGTTAACTCCGTACAAACAGTTAAGACTAAACATACATAAATAACCTGACGGACGAGCTAATGTTTACAACCGTTCTCATTTTAGTTTGAATCGACTGTAAATATATAGAAGGTATAAAACAATGATGTCAAATATCAACAGGTAAACGCTTCGATTTAAGTCAAAGTAACTGACAAAGTCTTTGATATATCTATAAAATGACAATATAACATCAGACTGAGGAAGCGCCATAAGGTGTTCCAAACTGTAAAAGACAATACACCATATTAGAGTACAACTGATGTTTTTCTTCTTTATGGTAACGTCATCCTACTGAGCTCAGTTGGTAGAGCACGGGCCTTCTGAGCTCGGGGTTGTGGGTTCTAATCCTGGGCTGACCAACAAAAATTGACTTGTGAAGCCTGGGTGCTTTACACCTGACATATTAAAGAACCAGCGGTGTTTCTGGAACGAGTACACCTCCTGCATCTACACTATCCCCCGAAACCTAAAATGTTTAAAAACTCTTCTGGGTCCTCGTCCATATGGACTAACCGGTGACTAGGATAGATAAAACCATACAAATCTTCTTTAGTTTAATTTTTGAAAATACCATGAACAAAAACAATTCTGTTTAAAATCATGCTATTAGTACAAAAAGCGTGATGACTCGAAAACTAGTGTACTGATGAATAGTGATAAAGGCTAAGCTCGTTAACCTCGGAAGCAGTTGGAGAGGAAATGTTCCGTCAGAAAAGATAGAGAACAGCAGCAGCTGGGGAGACTTACATTGGATTCCTATGGAAAGAAAAAGACGGCTAGATTGGAGGAAACGGACAGAACTGTGATGCTGGTGTATGAGCAGCAGCGACAATAACAGCACATAGCAGAGACATATGGAAAGTGATCATATACATAGGTAGCCATATTCTTCATATGAAGGAGTTGAAATAAATCAAGTGATCAATGATCGTTGTACGTATGTACAAATCGTTGGCTTACAATGAGAAGGTCGTAAGTTTGAGAAAACAGGACAAAAATGTCTGAAAATTACTCTATAGATATTCGTATGGTAAAAACAACTCTTTTGACTTCAGTTTGGTCAACATGACAAGTTCCGATTTTCATTGAAATAGGCACAAGAGAAGCGCATTGTTTGTAATGCAGATTTATGTAGTCTTATATTACGACCTTTTCATTCTAAGCCAGCGAACTAATCAGACAACATCCAACAGAAACAGTGAGACGCATGAAAGGCACACAACAACCGTGTACAAGTCATATTTCTAACTCTGCATGGAAGTATAGCCCAAGTCAAATGGCTTATACGAGAATATGGTGGCTACGGATTGACACATTAATATTAGAGATCTGACCGAACGTTCAAATTTTCGAATATTCAGACATTGAACGAATATTCGAATCCAAATTCAATATTAAAAATTTTAGATAAATAATCAGTTTTCTGTCATTTTCACTGAAACCTGTTTACATTTGAAATTATTAAACAAACTACTTTCTACCTGACTACTAGCGTAGCTAAACGTTTGTATTGATTTGAATTTTATGAAATACCAATGATATATTCAATTATATTAGCCTCGAGTGTGCCGTGGCTCAGTCTCAGATCAAACATCAACTTCTCCAGAGCAGCCTTCCATCAGTTTTGTTCGAGAAATTATCACCCACTCGTAGGTATATTAAGTCAAAGCATCTACCTTAAGTTTATATATCAACAAAACAATGAGTTTCACAAAGAGATTGAACTGTATACATGTCAATCATATCAAACCGTATATTACCTGGTGGATCTTCGATATCACTACACTGGCATGTGTCTTGTCCAAAAAGATCCAAGCAATAACAATGCCGCCACAGACCGATCAGATACGTGATAGTTGTCTGGAAAGAATATCCAGTGATCGTTATTTCTGTTTCTATATGTGACCATTGGTAAGTGGCCAGTCCAGCGATATGTAGAATTACGGCAACAATAATTCCAACAGTAGCCACTTTCAGATAACCCGAAGTTTGTGAGCAGCCACCCATTACGAAACGTTTAGTTAACCCGTCTGGTATTTAATTAAATTTTTCACCGTGAACCCGGAACCTTACTCCAATCCAATTTATTTGAATAATCCAATGAGAGATCTGATCAGGCTCTATGAATATACCCGACTTCAATACCGTCATACACAATGACCGTAAAGCGATGATCAATAGTTTGCTTGATCGATTGACAACTTAGAACGAATAGACTACCGTATAGCTTGGCCAATTTGGCATGAGCCTACCCTATTTGATTAGCATAATTTAACAGTCGATATATTGTCTACGTATACAACACAGATTGTATGTTTTCATAATAGGGTAGTATCACGAAGACGCTCGAGATGTAATATAAACACAAATCTGAAATACCGATATTGAACGATTTGCTTGCTGAAATTGATGTACTCAAAGCAAATACCTTGTAATATATTCTTGCATAAAGGTCAGGGTCAGGTCACAATAGCCAAGCTATACAACTGGAACAGTTGTTTGAAAGTCGTATTTTTGTTGTGAGAAACTATTAGCTTCGCCTTTATGAATCATCCGGCCGTGTCTATCGTGCTATACGATATTTTATTTAAACACTCAGTAAACAATACTACCCAAGAAATATGACCGACTCTCAACACCTAACATCGAAGCTCTATACACCTCACTCCAGACATACTGTATAAACGAAGGCCTGACATTTATAGACAATACTGAACAATTCATGTTTAATGACAAATCAGCAGACAGAACTCTCTACCGAGATGAAGTTCATCTATCTTGGAAAGGTGCAACAGTACTATCAAGTCAAATGAAATCCACCTTACATAACAAGTACAACATACCTCAAAATCAATAACCTGCTGTAAATTTTCATCAGGATATGAGAAGGACCAAATTTCAGCTCAATCCACGTCAACAATACCAGCGATAGATACTACAAATGATGATCCCTTTTCAACAACAGATAAAGATGGAAAAATACAAGAATCTCAACTTAAAATTCTCACAGAACAACTACATACAGAAAAACAGGACCCTGCCATTCCAAAGACGATTACCAATACATTTTTAAATCCTAAAAGTACTAACTATTGCACAGAACATAACGATGCCGATTCAACAGTTGACTTATTCTTTCATAAACAAGGACTTAACTTTTTCCATCTTAATATTCACTATTTGTGCCCAAAAATTGACGAACTGAAAATTTTAGTGGCTGATCATGAGGAAATCGATATATTGTGTCTGTGTGAAACTTTTCTCAACAATCAACTAGATGATTGTTGAATTTCGATTAAATAACTACAATTTATTTCGTCGTGATAGACCCACTAATGGCGGTGGTCTTGTGGCTTATGTCAGCTGCAAATACCAATGTGAACAGCGACTCGATCTGGACCGAGAACAAATTGAAGCAATATGGCTAGAAATTAAGGTCTCCAATCAGAAACCATTCATCTTCGGATATATTTACCGACCACCATCGTCAAATAACGGTTGGAATGATCAATTTGAAAACATTTTGGAACAATTGTATAGAGAAAACAAAGAAATTATTTTGTCCGGAGACTTTAATTATAACATTGTGAACTCTGAAATTGTGAATAATTCATGGAAAAGTATATCAGAAGCATTTAATTTAAAACAACTGGTTGATAAACCCACCAGAGTAACTTCAAATACTGCAACTATTATAGATCACGTTTACACTAATACACCATGCAATATTGTTGATCTCAAAATACCTAAATTAACCCTTAGCGATCACTACCCTGTATGTTTCATCCGTAAATTATCATCTAATAACAGCAATGGTCCAATCCATAACATAATCACTTACAGAAATATGAACAAATTTAATGAAAACGACTTTCTGCAGACATTAGATACCCAACCTAGGTCAGTCATAGAAATGTATGATGATCCTGATGACACATTGGATTGTTTCATTAACCTTTTCACAACTTCTCTAATTTCACATGCTCCAGTTAAACAAAAACGGGTAAAGAGTGTTAATTTGCCTGAATGGGTTAATCCCGACGTTTCAGAGACAATAAAGAAAAGAGACAGTGCTAAGATATCAAAAGATACAGAACACTTCAAATACTGGCGCAATAAACTGAAAACATCCATAAACAATGCAAAGAAATCGTATTATAATACTGCGATTAATGAAAATAAAAATAACCCCACGAAACTTTGGAGAAAGCTGAAGGATTTATCAGGGAAATCAACCAAGCACCAAACCAACTTTATAACAGACACAGTAGGCAATCCCATTCAAGACCCACAAACAACAGCTGAAATTTTCAATAACTTTCTTACAAATATCTTCAAAATGGCTCCGACCGAAATCTGCAACATTACACTAAGAGACAAAGCACCATTACAAGAATTTGTTGCCAATCACACAAACGCATCCACAAGTTTCAATATACCACGCATTACTCAAGAATTTGTCACAAAAAAACTACAATCACTTGACACAAGCAAAGCAACAGGACTAGATTGATTGGGAGCTAAAGATGAGTGCGGGTATCATATCTAAACCTCTAACTTACATCTTTATATAAAATTCAGTTTTCCACAGCTTTTCAAGAGGGCAAAAGTCATTCCAATCTATAAGAAGGGGAGTAAGTCTAATACAAATAACTATCGCCCTACTCCATTCTTCCTATACTTTCAAATATCCTTGAGACCCATGTTAGTGATCAATTGAAAGTATACCTTGAGACAAACTCTCTCATTTACAAAACTCAATCAGGCTTCCGCTCGAACCACTCCTGTGAAACTGCTCTAACTTCAATTGTTGACGCATGGATACATGCCATAAATGATAATAAACTTGTTGGCACCGTGTTCTTGGATCTATCAAAGGCATTTGATTTGATAAATCATACACTCCTATTTGATAAAATGATAGAGTACCACATTTCAAATTCATCACTCCAGTGGTTTCAATCCTATTTGTCAGATCGTTCCCAACAAGTGTCTATACAAGGCAAGCTTTCCACTTTTCTTGAAATAACATCAGGAGTACCACAGGGATCTGCTCTTGGGCCTATACTATTTATCCTTTATATAAATGATTTACCCCTTCATGTAAAAACATCTTCTACCGACATGTTTGCTAATGACACTACTATAACTGCACTTGGGTCATCCATTAATACTGTCTGCCATGCTTTACAATCGAGCCTTGACACAGTAGATGAATGGTGTCAAAGGAATTCAATGATACCAAATCCTCAAAAGACAAAGGCAATGATTATCTCCCCCTCTTACACTATCTACACAACAATAAATACTAGCAATGATCACAATCTGCTTTTACAAAATCAGAACATTGATTTCACTGAAGCTGAAAAGCTGCTAGGCATCCATGTTGATCACAAGTTAAGCTGGACTATCCAAGTTGAACATGTACTTAAGAAATGTAATTCTCTGCTATATCTGCTTTTAAGAATAAAGCAGTATCTTAGTATTGATATGAGAAAAATTTTCTTCAATGCTTACATCTTGCCACACCTTGATTATTGCTGCACTATCTTGGGCAATTGCAGTGATGGACTATTAAATAAGTTGCTTAAATTCCAGAAAAGAGCAGCAAGAATAATACTAGACAAGCCTTATGATGCACCTACTCAAACCTTATTCACTGATCTAAAATGGATGAAAATGCAAGACCGCATATTTTACAAAAAGGCTATTTTTGTCTATAAATCCTTGAATAATTTATTTCCCGAGTACATGTCAAACCTATTTATTGAGACTACTAATGTATCATTAAGATCTCATTCAAACAATACTCTGTACATTCCTAAACCTAGACTAGAGTTCTGCAGAAAATCTCTTGCATATTCTGGTCCAAAAATCTGGAACAAAATACCCCTAAACATACGTCAGTCAAGTTCACTAAATGCCTTCAAAACCACATATCTCACATGGGTTTACTCTGGTGGATGTACTGATGTTTCTTTTTGAATATTGTCATAATTATTATTATTTTTGCCTGTGAATATTGTCACATACATTGTTATTCTGTTGTTTTGTAAATAATGTTTCATATTTGTTACATACAAATGTTTATTTTCATTTCAGAAGTATTATTGCTATTATTTGAATTTATGCTTTGTTATACTACTGAAAACATGTACAAATCATTTGTCATAGAGGCTCACAGGGAAGACTGGGCTTGCCCAACTGTGTTGCCTCTTTAAATAAAGTCGTTATTATTATTATTATAAAACACCCCTATGTTAATGAGCTCCAATCAAATACAGCCGGACAATAGCAAAACCCAACCAATTTATCTAAATATGACTGTCGCCTTTATGATTCTGATATCGATTACGTTATCCAAAGAAAAAAAAGAAATTATTCTTATAACATGTATTATAAATACGACTCGTATATAAATATTGTACTGTCGATTCAACATGTAATACTAAATAATAGCTGTCCCATTCGAAAGATTAGCGGGACTATCGTTAACTCAGGAAACTCAGTTAAATCTAGATAAGCAAAGTTTACCTGACGGACAAGCTTATGTTAATACCCGTTATCATTGAACTCTTTAAATGGACTGTAGACTATGAAAATACAGTTTAATTATACTGGTTCAAGTTTACTAACGTGTCATATAGTCAATCATTTAACTTTAAACGGATCGTAGACTATCAAATTACAGTTTAATTATACTGGGTTAAGGTAACTAACGTGTAATACAATCTGTGCCAAAAGAATTATGATCGTACTTCACACTTGGCTGCATGGTAAATATTAAACACGTTATATATTATAATGTGCCGTAAGGTTTCAATTCAAAACATTTACATTCATATGGAAAGCTTTGCATTTTGTAAATAAACTTTGATGTTTATGCGATCTGGTCGATATAAAGGGGGGCATTTGTGTTTGGTAACTATGTCAAGTATCAACAACGTCTCATTTGGTTTTTTGGGTGATCTTTTTTGACATTATATTTGTGAAACTTTATTATCCTGCTCTTCTAAATAGGGGACTTTGGGAACTGGATCAGGTCTTAGGTGCGCTTCATTAAGTCACGTTAAGGTCACCGTTTTGGGGTATTTCTTTGTGAAACTAGGTCATTCTGTACATACACCAGGGACTTGGAATTTTAGATTCTTGTTGGGTTTATTGATTTGTGCCGTGTTAAAATTGGTCAGTAATAAAATACTTATCTATGGGTTTAACCTTTGGTACCGTATTTTTCTAGCAGACTTAGCCAAATAAACGTCACATTCAACGTGGTATAACTACCATGACCTCTCGGTAATGACCCCTTTAGAGATAGAATACTAAGTATTTACTAGTCACGCCTCGAAGTTTTTGTAGATCTATATATCCACACTGTGAACGGTTGAAATGATGTTTTACAGACGTTTAAAATACAGAATTAGGATGCGTGTCATGATACATTCAGTATATTTAATTTGGAATCGATTAAAACCGACAATAACAAATACAACATTGGACCGTTTATAAATCCTATGGTTTATTACCCTGATCGGTAATTTATCGATATATACTAGTAGCACATATATATGTGACACCGTTGCACGGATGGTGTTTAGTGGTGGCATATTTGGCTTATTATCAGTTCAGTTTGCATACCCACCGACCAGATTTGGAACAACCACCTAAATAGTAACGTTACTCATCAAATCCCTTAACCGTACTGTCATTTGATGACAAGTTATCTTCAATTTGTACTTGGTATATTTGATGTACGAGACCGAACGAATATCGAATGAGGTCAAATGACGGAGCAGATTTTCAACTACGTGTATTCTGGCTTTTTTATATACGCGTTGCCTTCTTAGAGTCAGAGTTGCACAGACCACGAGTAACGGATGAGTCTGCTTTTATGGACGTTCCTGTGTTATATACTAGTACTGAGTACCGACCGGTAAAATATGCACAGTACACTCAATAAATGTTATACGTACACCAACACAGTACATAGCGTTGCAGTGCAAATAGTCGGTCGGTCGTCATGCCGAATGGTTTTTCTACAACAACTCCAAAACGGTTCGACCTAGGATTCTAAAATTTTAATTGGAGATTATTCATCCTCCACAGACGGCCAGACTAAATTTCAAGGTAATTTGGATCAAAGGTCAAACTCACCATGACCTTTGAACACACAACAATCACTGGTCCACACCATAAGAAATATAGGACCTTAGATCGTAAAACTTTACAGAGAGGTTACTAATCATCAGATGTAGGCTCCTACTAATTTTGAGGTCGATAGGTCAAATGTCAAGGTCGTGGTGACCTTAGCTACACTAGGCTAATTACTGCCATGAGACGTGTATGTTTCACAAACCTCTCTTGTACGACCTGTTATCGTACATTAATTCTACCGGTTTTTTGTTTTCCTGGTGTGGGTATTGATGGACAATCTGTATGTAACATTTTTAGAGTTCTTGCGAGAATCATTTGTTTTGCACGTGCATTTTGCATAATTTGAAAATTCACGGTGTGCAAATTATAATCATCGAATTATCGGATATTGCTGCTATACTACTCGCATGAAGACATGCAAAAAATTAACATGATATCATGCATAATAAAAAAGATATACGCATTACATGTTGGTGTACTTATAACATTTAACAAGCGTATACATAACACTATGACGTAACGCACGCAACTGAGTACGTTCGTAAATTCGTACACTCGCTGTGAAACAATAGTCGATACGACTTTCTATTTCACTCGATACATTATATATCATATACCAAAATATTCGTTATCAAATTGTCTACATTGTCATTAAAATTGGAGTTCATGTAGGATAGTATGTAGCCATAGAATTGGAGACAACGTCCGACAGATATACAAAATTCCGTGTGCAATTTGTAACACAAAATATTGGTCATCGGCATAAAATAACTGCCGTTTTACTCAAAATGTCATTAAATTTATTGGATACTTCACCGAGTGGCACCAGAAGTGACGTGTTTTACCATAATAACGTGAAAAATCACGGGTGCAAAAAATAAAAAAGTTAAATAATAAACTGGCTACACGAAAAAAGTGCAAATTTGCAAAAAATTGCCGAAATTTTTCCGAAGACGCACGATAAGTACGCAATTATTTTTTCATTTTTATAAATAAAATAATTATGATTTCGTTTTTAAAATATTAATTTTGTTTTATCATAAATAGTAAAATCCCAATGCATTCTAGCCAATACTTATCGAGATTATTAGAATGAAATGTGTGGAGGAAAATTGTCCTACTCGCGCGTTTTAGCGATGCGTTGTGGCACAGACCATTTTCGAAACTTAATAATTTAATTATAAGTCATAGTACGTACAATTAACATAAAATTTGAAATATTATCAGAGTGAAATTCTTATTTTTAAAAATCATATAAGATTGCTCTTAAAATAAGTCCGACACACTGGATTCAATGTGTGGAGGAAGATTGTCCTACGGCGCAATTTTGCGACGTTTTGGACGTCTTATGCGACGCAAGTTTTTATAGTGGATGAACTACATAATTAAAATACTTATTTTGAGCGATATTATGTATAGGCATGCAATGCATTTCGTACCCGTATATTTCAGAACAATTTTGGTGTTCTGTTTTTTTCATAAAACAGTACATAGATAAGTGTGTTAGGGTTGAACACGTGAGTGAGTAAGATACTTGTCAGGTAGACAACGAGTGATACGAGTGAATAAGCGTTAAATTGAACAAGCGGGATAAATTGCTGCCGAAAGACACTCATTTTTTCTAATTAAAGAACGATGTTATTGACCGATAAATGTATTGTAGTTTTCGACAGTGTATATACGTTCGTCCAAAGCTTGTCAATGGAACACATTTAAAACATTTGGATAATTAAGCACCATAAATACGTTAAAGCTGCAAAGGAAGTAACCATTGCGGGTAGGTCGTTTTATGTTCCTCAACATCGGTTACTCCCCTGAATAATCTAAAGTAAAATAGTGCGTTTTCAGCGCTTTCTTTAGCTTAGGACGGTAGTGTCTTACTGTCTCTAAGCGCTGTCGGCAGTGCATTCCAGAGTTTCGGTGCAGCAGCTGTGAAACATCGGTCACGGTAAGTCACAGTCCTCGTCCTTGGCACAACCACAGGTGACAATATCAGTGTTTGGTCCGCAAACGATTAAAAATGAAATAAAAAAATATTTAAGAAATCCCGTCACTGATCTAATATACATGTACCATCAAGGTGTGAAGTGTACTATATGTCTATATGCCAAAGATTGTGGAACATCGCATCTCGTTGTTTAAGCATAAAATACGGGCGCTGGAGGACAATCGCTACACAAGTCATTCATATAAACTATAAGATATTCATTCCCAAGGAAAATCGCGTTCAATTGTATCTTATAACTACGAAACGGCAATACAGTGATCCATTCGTTATTTAACTCCGATCGAGGTCATTTTATTTATGCACTGGTTACCCGCTTCACTCACAGTATTGTACTTATTGTAGGGAACCAAGCCTATTTTTAGACGCGATGTTCCACAATCTTTGGACATAGACATATATAGTAGGTTTTATACCTTCCTAGTATACTTAACTCTGTGACGGAAATTTATTTATATATTTATTTTTAATTTTTTATTTCCTAAACACGAATACTGCCACCTGTGGGCACAACTAGAAGAACAGAAACATTTTGGGACCTTAGCTGTCTTTGTGGAGTATATACTTCCAACATTCTTCTAATGTAGCCAGGCGATTTTTCATGTAGGGCTTTGAAAACCTCAACTAGTTCATCAACGTCTGATATATGCAGCCCACTTTCAAAATATCTGAGGATTGAATGTCTTTTTTGAATTCATTGAAACCAATAGATTTTAACTTTCTTAGATTCACTGTTTTTCTTATAGGGGCAGGTTTAGCAGCGCAAGCTTTAAGAACTACTGTAAAATGATCACGAGAGGTCTTTCCACTGTTGTCAGGTAGACCGGGGTCAGATATTTCTACATGTGAGACAGAATTGTCAGTGTCTATTGTGATTACCACATCCAATGTGTGACCAGTGACGTGCTGTCGCATGCCGCAAGATTCAAGAATACTTGTGAACTTCACAGTGTCTAAATTCAATAGATTGTCTAGGTGGATGTTCAAATCCCAAACAACTACGATGTTACTTTCTGTTGTTACAATTTTGGCCAGAAAGGATGGCCACTCATTTTCAAGAAAAGTACTAGTTTTTATGCCATTTTTACGAGTGTTATGTTTTTCAGGCATAGAGAGTTTTCTTAACAATAACTCTCCAATATTTCGTATACACATTTAATGTAATGTGTATACGAAATAATGGAGAGTTATTGTTAAGACAACTCTCCATTCCTGAAAAATAATGGAGAGTTTATGAATGAGTTAATCCCCTGGGTGTATTTTAAAAGTTGATGGTAGTCTATGCACAACAGCTAGACGCGGAGAATAGATCTTAATGAATACAGTGCATTCCATGTGTTCAAAAGTAGTGAAAACTTTATCATTAGTGGAAGTAGGAAGTTTAATATTTAATGAAGTTTTGTATACAACCAATATGCATGGAGCATAAAAGATAAATGAGTTACGGCAGTTGGTACACAAAACAGTTATAACATTAGTCTTTAAAATGTTTACCCATATCTAACGAATGCATAGTGTTTAAGGTTAAGCATGTTTGGTTTATAACCGACCTATTCATGCCAGACAGGACGAAACATATCTGACGAGCTTAATTATAGTTCCTGAATTAGTTTAATAATAAACGTTGGTAATGTAAACAAATCGGGTTTAATGATAAGTGTAACCTTTGTAGCATGCTTGTAATATTGTTCAAATCATAGAACTATTTATTTGCGTAGGACTTGGTAGTAAGCCAAAAAACGGTAATATCATTGTGTGGCCTACGCCACACAAAAATGTATATCTATTGATAACTCATATCCTCTATTACCCCTATAAAAACTTATTTGCAAAAAGAGGCCAACGTTACCTACGCAAATATTAGTAAACACATTTACGTCGAAATTGTGTTCATGTGCATTTTTATTTGTAAAGCATCTTAGTGAAGCGGGTCCCAATACAAAACCCTTTTTAGTTGTGTCCACCAAACGGTCGCCTGTGTCACGTTGAACGGTATAAGAATTGCAACCTTACCCGCCACTCAAGTGATTTCGAGACCAATCAAGCATCACGTTACAACACGTGATCGCACCATGATTTGTAATATGAAACCCCTTATACCTGTTTTAACTTGTGTTGTGTATAATTTGTTTATTACTGCGCAGATAGAAATGTAAGCACGTTGACACAATGAGGGATGATCAACATGCATGAAAGCAGTTTAGCAGGGTTCATGCGAAAACCGTGCCTTCCTGTTAAAACAAATTTGCGTGGGTAGTTTTCATTCTCGCCTTGAGCGTCGAACTAATCTAGAGAAAATCGTTCAATTAATCAGATAAGTACTTACGGTTGTTGTAAACTTTTTGATTACATATTTTACTTGCAGACTTACCCAAAAAGTCACATGATATTTACACACATTAATTGCATCATCGTTATGATGGAAAAGTTCAATAACTTAAAAACCGCACGGGGAGGAGTTTTGATACTGCAATTTCTCTAGATGTGTCTGTTAATCACCACTATACTAAGCAAAACAGCTAACCGAACGCTTATGGTTTTTATAAATATTTATAGAACTATCCATAGAAATTTTTTGAAACTTTGACGTAAGTATGATCCATACATTAGAATGTTGGTGGTAAAATTTCGTGAAAATATTTAACTTGCATCATCGTCAAAATATGGATTTAATGACATCACCCATCAAGATGAAATTCACAAATGTACAATTAACATATTTTATAAATTTGTAGCGTTTTTTACCGTATAACTTTTTCATTTATCAATATTGTTGCACGAAATTTTGTGTACTTGTTATTTACGATCTTGAGGCGCGATTTAAGTAGTTTTATTTTCAAAAATTCGAAACGAAAGTTCACGGAACCATGAAATAACAGAACCAGGCATATAAACTTGAAATTCATGAATAAGCGTTAAATAATTTAAGGTTTTAGGTTTATTCCATACACATTTTAAAAAGACTAATAGTCAAATCAATAAAACAAATTGTCAAACTCGATATAATGCGATTTGATCACAAAAACATGGATTTTTTAATTTTCAAAATTATGATTTTATTTTACAATGGTCAAGGGGAGGTAATTTCGTCGACTATCTTTTTGTGTTGTTAAATGAGGGTCATTAATCACTTAATTTTGGTTTTATTCTCAGTATTTTAATATTAATTTTTGTTTCCGTTATCAGAATATACACTTAAAACAAACTTTATTACAAAGTGGGCATATAGCTGCATTAACAACTTATCGAACAACTGATGAACGCACTTCAAACGTGTCTTTTATACTGAATGGAGTGAAAACACGTTTTTTCAAACACATGTAAAATTCTAAAAGGACTAATATGTACAAATTTATAAAGTCAACGTGTTTCACTAATGCATGATAATACAATTTTATGGGAAAATGTTGTGAATGAACTTAAAAAGTGGTAAAATTATGCAAGAGTTATCTCACTTGAATTTACTATTTATTTTTGCTCCTGTGATTCCCAATATACTGTTTATGGTCTTTTTATGTACATTGGTATGCACACACACACGTGAAATAAAAGAAACTTATGTTTGTGATCATGTAAATCTGTGTAAAACTGATCTGTCTGATTGATACCCTCCAGGGAGCGTAATGTCCGCTCTTCCACGGCCTACCTTTGACAATTGCGCCATATTTTAGACAAACTATTTTGTTATTCCGACTAACAAATACCCATGCTACACAAAATGCACACGAAACTCGTGCAACTCTTGAGCAATCGACCACAACGTGTAAAAACGTGATTTAAAGCTTTTTAGTCATGGATGAGTGATTTTAGCTTGTATTTTCATGGGGTAAGCTGCATCAGGTGCACAATTGATATTGAAATAACTATGCAGAATTTTAGGTTTGTACACTTACAGGATACTGAAATATCTAAATTTAAAAAGTGTTCGGTTAGCTGTTTTGCTCAGTATAGTCTACATCTAGGACACAAGTTGAACTGTGACAACACGACAAATAGAAGACAAACATTACGGTATGGTATTTTATCACAAACTACGTCATAGAATAAATAAAATAAAATAAGCTAACGTCGTTTTTCGGTTCCCAGCTATAACATACCAGTAGTTAAACATGACTTGATAACTTGACATTGAGCATAACTGTACATTTGTGAGTTTCTTCCGACCTTTAGCCTGTAAAGATCGGTGATTATTGCACTGTGGTTGTTGCACTCTTTCCTTAGAAAATGAAGACGCATACCATTATTCACGTGTTATTGGATTTGTAGCCACACCTTTTCAGTAAATTGTAATGCAAATAGCCGAAAATATGATACTACATAACTTATTGGTCCAGGTAACGGTTTTATTATGTTTCCCCTTACTCCTAGATATGTCATTTCATGTTCAATTACAATGTCCTTCTATTCACAACTGCAATCTTATCTAATGGTTTGTTGTTGCTTTGTTCTTATGTGTCGTATGAATGTATCTATAGGTGTACGAGGGGATATCAAAAAGTTCGTGGACTGTGCCTGCCATTTGTTTAGATGTAGAGCGATTTCCTTAAAAAACGCACATTCTTTAAAATAACGTATTTTGAATTGATTTGGAAATTTCCAGCTCATATTACTTTTTTCCGAGTATGTGGTGGTTACTATGGTAACTTAAATTTATATATGCTCCGCGGAGCACTTTATAAATATCAGTCACTTGACCTGCCACACATACCTATAATTCTGTGAATCGTCATCCGATTTGAAAGAAAAAAACATCGACATAAACAATAAGACCGTAGCATCATCCTGGTGTACAAATTATAGCACTGTTGTTACGGATACTGATGTGACATTATAAACATGCCGTTTTGTGTAGCCTGATTTTCGACGCATTTCATGACGTCGGCGCACTTTTTGACACGATGTTACACTCAGAATATCTATAATCCGTTGCATTTTACCCTTTTACTCAATTATACACTAATACTGATCTCGGATTAGAGCATGTCACCCAAGTATATAAAAGTAAGATTGTCTTGCGAAAATGAATCTGTTTAAATGGTATGATAGATGTAGCGATGAGAGTTGAATGATGCTAATATCGGTAGGGTAGACTTCATGTACTGTGTGATTATCGGCGCTGGAATAAATGAATTTGTCAAATCTTTCATTTACTGACCGAACTTTTTCATGAATAAATAGGCTGTTGAGTAAAAACTAAGTTTTCTGGTAGGCAAATAGAACAGTTCAATCCAGGTTTGTGAGTTTTGGATTCTTAAAACGATCAAAAAGTGACAGACGTTTTGACGTACGTGACGTCGTAACGTCATAAAAGTGTGCCGGATGGCTGTTGGTCATCTTTAAAATCGTTAGAATATTTTATTGATATTATCATTTAATCAACTTTTTATATGTTTATCAGTACAGAATTGGATGTAATTTAAGATGATAAAATAAATAATTCAATAGAATTACGCATTTTAAAATGAACGGGTCAGTCCACGAACTTTTTGATACCCCCTCGTATGTGCAAAGTCGGTTTTGACCAATGCATTTTGAAGAAGTGTATTTACTTAACAGGTAAAATCCGTAAGTTTTCTACACCCGGGCGTTTATAAATCACCATATTCCGGGTAAATATATTCAATACATAATAGTATTTAAAGCTATTTATTCAAATTCAATACTTCAATAGTGACATTTATACGACTCAGGATAACGACTGACTCACCAAGAGTTAGACCGAAAGGGGTAAGTTTGTTGTGTATTGTAATTATAGTGCATGTATTTTAAAAAATACTAACGTTAAAGAGGCATTCCCTATAACTAGCATATTTTTCTCTACTATCTCATTAAATGAGCTAAATGTACAAAGCACTATCACTTGTAATAATTTGTCAGAAGAAAGTGTGCACAAATATGTCTCAAAAATGTCAAAAATATATTTAAATCACCAATAATAAAATATCGCTTGCAGCGATTTATTATTATGTAGTCAAAGGGAAACAACTCGTGACTATTTTGGCTAGATACGGAAATATGTTTTCGTTCTTTTCGTGGTGATTAGTGGGAGCATTTTGTTGAAAATTCGAGAAGTTTAAGCAATAATGATTCTTATTTAATGTAATATATTTCTGAATCGATTTAAACGATCAAAGTTACAGGGAAAGCCCCTTTAATGGTATGTTTGCTTGATTTGTTTAGTTTGATTTTACGCAGTTGTGAATATTTATGTCCTTTACAAGCGGGGACGGATTTCAACAAGGTACGGCTAATACCGAGAGTAAACCGATCTTTTAAAAGGTTTTTGAAAAAAATAAGTTACCAATTTTCGAGGGTTGTTCAGCCACCAAACTACCGGCCTTTAACATTTTAAAGTTCGGCTAACACCGAGAGTAAACCGATCTTATAGCTACTAAGATAAACAAATATCTTAACATATGGCAGAAGTAAAACAAGCAGTAAAACTGTTAAATTTTTTGTCTGACCTTAGGATTAGTCATAATTTAGTTCACTTTTACTTCAGTTTGACTGACTCTTCGGTAGGTGGGTGGGTGTATGGTGTCAAAAACTTTTTTTGAATGTCCAATGTTCAATGGTTGATTTCTCATAACTACATTCAAAAAACTGTTTTTGAATGTCCAATGTTCAATGTTGCTCCACTATAACAACATTCGAAAATCGAATGTTCAATGTGCAATGTTGCGATGGTTGATTTCTCATAACTATATATTCAAAAACTTTTTTTGAATGTTCAATGTCGCGATGGTGGTGATCTCATAACTACATTCAAAAAAGCCAATGTCCAATGTCGTATGTTGTGCCAACTTCACGCAGCTGGTTTGTTCACGTTTTTCTTTCTCTCATCTATACTTTTTTGTGCTTCCTAATGTAATGCTGTGTTTTATTGACAGCTACATGTTTTCCGCGTCCGATGCATACACGTATTTGTCCTTTGACACCACTACAATGTAGGAAAATAAGTAATAAGCTGACTAAGATATATCGAAACATCAGATAATTAATTAATTAAAACATTTCTTTGATCTGTGAAAGATATTTTAATAATAGAGCATGCATTTACTGTGGTTTCCATTATTTGTCTCAACTGTTCATTTTAATATGGGTAAACATAAACACGTTAAAAAATCACGGTGACCATCATCAGTGGCTAAACTTTAGATAATGAAACAACTTTCAAATGTGAAATGGTTGAACAATTGAATGATTGCTGGTAAACATGTACTTTATATGGCGTGGGGAGCGGTGGCCTTGAGGTAGGGTGCGCGCTTCGAGGTCCAGAGGTCCCGGGTTTGACCCCCTATGGACCACTGGTTAATTTCTCTGAGCAAGGTACATGCTCCACTCCACCATGGTGTAAAATGTTACCTATTCCTGGGCGCCGCAGATCGATGTTGGCTGCCACACCACAGCAATTACGTGACACTGTGCAATAAATAATTATGTTACATTATCAAATCACAACAGTAACTTAGTTCGTGTATCAAACGTAAGTGTGACCCCTATACCCTACTATCTTATTTATATGTGGGACATAATATCATTGCATTGGTGAGTTGAGTTCCTCAGAAACCGCAGGGCGGAACTTCTTAAAACGCTCACAGATTAACAACCTTAATGTGTAGTAGTTGAGCGTAAAAGATGGCTTTTTTCTTGGTATCTTGGTCAATTTTTAAAAGAATTACAGCACATTGTTACTTTTACTATATACCCTTATGTGGACACCCGTGCCACATGGACATATTTCTAATTAAACCAATGTACTTTGCTTCTGTATCACAGCTGAACACAAATCGCAATGACTACAATGGAGCAAATGTCACAGAAAGCCGACCCTTACACTGCCGGATATGATCAGGGCAATAGGTCTGGTAAGTCATGTATATGTACACCAATGGTTTACCTTCCTTCAGTCGTAGCGAACAATGGCTGCATACCTGCCAAATACTCCTGGTAAAGTGGAGGTACTCCTATTTACGTTGATACATTATTTTTTTCTAATTTAACCTACCATTGAAAGGTACATTTGATTCATTTTATGATCTTCTATCCTATATTTACAACCACTAGATTTGAAACATTCCTTATCTATACATTTAAATCCCTTTTACATCTTGTGAGATGTTTTGCTTTATCACTCCTATTTGGGGTTTAATTTTTTTGACTGGTATATACTAGTAGTGTTTCTTAGTCAAAGCGTCGAACACTAAGAATGAGACAGTCGACCTTGTAAGACTGATGCATATGTAAAATCTGCATCACAATGAGGTTCTTATGAACCTATTTTCTTGGAAATGGGAACTTGTTATGTTGACCAAAGTGAAGTTGAAACAGTTTTGTTTTCCATTAGTCTGGCTACTCGACTAGTTAACATATTTTGTCAATCTGTTTTCAATTATAGCTATATTCTATTCTGGACTTGATTATAAATAATAGCTGACGTTCACAGAATGAACATGGTGTAGTCCAGACACCTTTATTCATGACCACATTTTGCGAATAGACCGTGTCAGAAAAGACTTACATTTTTCAAATCTGGAACAGCACCTTTTTACCAAACGGGTTATACAAATTGATATTATGCATATGCATTAATGAAATTGATTAAAAAAATAATTTATACAATGTTAATCATAGATGTAAATATTTCAATGTAGCCATGTACTTTCAGCAGAAAATTATGTTTCTGACCTGAAAAACTAAATTGTTTTCAGATACAATTACACTCTTAATTTTAGCCCACGCAAATTTACCTTAACAAACATCTCTTATTCCAGATGAAAATCCTCCCCCGTACCAGCCAGCCAACCAAGCAGTGAACCCACCTCTGGCACACGTCAACCAAGCGGGAGCACCAAACCCGTACCATGCTGGTTATGACCAACCAACAGGTCCAGTCATGCAACCATACCCAACACAACAGCAAGGTATTCTGATGCAGGTTGGTACGATACATATTTATAAGTAAGTGGTACGGTGGTCGAGCGGATAGCCTGCTTGACTTCTGATCGAGAGGTCCTGGGTTCGATCCTCGGCCGGGGCACTTGATCATTTCTGAAACGCTTTTCTGTGTTTCCCACCTAACTAGAGATGAACTGGTTTGCTACCCAGAGGTAGTCTCGCGTGTATCGGTGCTATACACGAACACGTTAAAGAACCAAGGTGTCTCTTCGGAAAGAGCTAGGGCATCTCGCCCGGATACCTTGTATCACACCACTATCTCTTCCACCTGCTGTCCCTTCAGCACAAACACAGGACCCCATTGGAAAGTTGCTTGCACTTTCATGGGTAATCCTTGACCGAGAGGTTTAAATAATTACATACATAAGCCAGGCCCGGTGATTATAAAAGTTTCTCATTCTCATAATTACTCAAACTTCATACTCAAAGCTCAAACTTGAAAAACAACTTTTCATGGAATTTAACAACACCAAATTGTAGCAAATGATCAAAGTAAGAACATAAGTCCACATTTAATAAGTTTCCATTCAGTAATTAAGAAGTTACAGTAGTTTTTGTAGCTAAGAAAATGCTCCAATTGGAGTACAGAGTATGAGTTTGAGCATGGAGTACGGATCTGACTAGTTGGATTAGAGATCGACTACCGCACAGTGTACATTTGTGCATCGTAGTACATTGTTAACATTTGGAATGCGCTGACTATAATAAATGAATTTTAGGCTGCTCCTTTTTCCGCTTGTTCTTTATGCAGACTTGTAGAATTAATCACGACTCTTAAATGTCTAATATCACTCTTTGGTTTCAAATTATAGCCCCAAGATACAACCATAAACATCCAACAACAGCCGGCGGTTATGTTAGCCTACCCGAAGGGAACTGACCTTACAATTCCATCAATCCCTGTATGCCTGTTCTGTTGTTGCTGTACAGAAAGTCCGTCCATCATGTATGCAATTAGGGTAAGATAATACATTTTCTAAATTGTATACGACAGAGTGCAGTTGAAATGTTCAGATGCTGATTCACCTTACCATTACTCCCGCAGGTCCCGGATTATAACCAAGTCTTACACTCTGCATTCACCATTCAACTATTGAAATTCATTCTTTTGAGGCATTTAACGACATTTGATTGAGAACTGGATGTTGTAATAATGTTTTGGATTAATCACAGTTTTAGATATTGTCTTGATAAAGCATTTTTATATGGCACAGCTTTTTTCAAATCATTTCACTAAGTAAACACACTTTTACGAATATTTTCGAACCATGATTGTGACACCTCATAAGGGCCGAAATATCAAATATCATTCTTTACTTTGCATAGTTATTTCTTCTAGTCCACTGTTCATTGTTAAGGATCTTATGGGAGATTGATATCGTAAGTAGTGTCAAATACCTTTCCTTGTCAAATTTAGTCTTCATATTATTATTGTTATTATTATTGTTATTTGTGTTGTTGTTTGTGTTGTTGTTGCTATTGTTGCTGTTATTGCTGTTGCTGTTGTTGTTGTTGATGTTGTTGCTGCTGTTGTTGTTTTTTATTATTGTTATTATTGTTATTAGGCACAGGATACGCATGCTTCGGGACGATGGGAAGAAGCTGAAAGTTATCAAAAGAGGGGCCGAAACTTGATGATCTTTAGTATTGTCATCCATTTCGCCATCTGGATTATCATGACCATTCTCTACTTTGTGTTTATCAGAGTTGCCATGGATACTACTGAGAATGCATTAAACGACTTTACTCAGTCTGGTATGGATACCACCACACGTTTCCAGCTTTAGATCTAACACTATTCAGATCCTGTCGGCGATTTGACGTTAAATGACGATATTTTAGGATGTCATCTTTGCTTTCTGTGCAAGCCAAATACTATTTGAGTAGTTTAGTACATACTTTATAAACAAGAAACGTTCTATATTGACACTTATTTGACATGAACTATATCTTCTAATCACACGTCAAAGTTGAATAATTGATAAAAATTACAATTATTGATTAACGTTATTAACTGTCCTCTTTACTCTGTACCAATCTATAAACATTGAAGGGCCGCTTGTGCAAGAACATTGCTAATTCAATCCGACCGAGCACGACCATTTTGCAGACAGTTTTTTTCTTTACGACCTTCTCAATCTAGACCAGCGATATTACACGTCCATATTCGTATTCTTCCAAACATATTTATTTACTCCTCATCCGATATAATTGAATCATAAAAATGCATAGTAGTAAAGGAATAAAATCTTTGCATAAAGTAATAATAGTATTATTATAGTATTAAATATTCCTAAATTTATAGAGCTTATGTCATCTGAAAGAAAAATTACCATTATAAATCTCTCTCAATATATCTATAAAAGTCTGAAACGAAGGGATGCTGAATATTACGTACGCTAGCACTCTTCTCCCTACTGTAAAACAATTATACATTTTAAGATAAAAATATTACATGACTAATCGATACGCACGAAACTGAAAATTTAATTAACATACTTTTGTACCGGAATTGAAATTAATAATATGTAAACATTCATGTTTTGTTTGTGTAATTTGTCATACGTATATTTGTATATCTGTATGCATATATGACATTGCATGTTTGTTTGTATTTGTACATGTGAAATCATGGGCATATTGCCTAATTTTCGAAATAAACTATCTATCTATGTAGTATAATGTTTTGCATTCATTTAATGGCGTGAATCTCTTTCAAAATTAAGTATTCAAATGCAGAATTAAAACATCGTTTTGCCTTTTGAATTCACTAAACTGTGTATTGCAGCTAATGTTTATTTAACCACATGGTTCTTTCTTGACAGTTAATTTACATAAACGAGATGGTATTTGGAGTGGTATTTCAAGGTAAATCCCCCATCGTAGGCAGCGAATTTGTATATTGATTATACAATACAATACAAAAGTTTATTTAGGCATTAAACAATAATTATACTAGTTATGTTATAACTAGTGAAATATCTTTAATTTTCAAATATACTATATAAATATGTGCATGTATTTATTCGAGTGACATTAAATTGTATTCGCAATTACTATAATAGTGCTGTTTATGGTTTGGTTTTCAATGAAATAGTATACAATATAGGAAAGTTGCACGGAAAGTATTATTCAAACCAATAAAGTGTACGGCACCATCGCCTAGTTATCCCGAAGTACGAACGCATAAATTTACTTATGAGACCACTCAGCTGTGTCGCAACAACCATCAAAAAGGCTGGGATTTTACTTAATACCACCATCGTACATAATTACAAAAATGTATGTACTGTTGATTCAATAAGTAATATGGTTCTGATGCATAGCGAGAACTTCAATTGACTCAGTCATATTCGGTTAAATCTAGAAAAACATAGTTTACCTGACGAGGAGCTTATGTTTTGGAATTTAAATATTTCCTGTCATATAATTGCTTTTGTTTTTTGCTACATCACACAGTGTTAGTAGTAATACATGTATAATAGTGAATAATGCAAGAGCCTTGTATAGCCTAAAATCTATTAGCTTCAAGTTTTCTTTAACTTGTGTTACAATATCTTCTGTCGTTGCTATGGTGATCGGTGTCTAAAAAGTACTCATATCGAGGAAAACAATGGTTAAGTGGCTAAACACATTTTTCTCTGTAAGCTAAAACACTCAAATTGGACACGTTTTATTAGAATAAGAATATGATTCTAAAATGTGCCACACTTTAAAAGTTTACGTTAATAATTTATCAGATACTGGATTTGTGAAATACCAGTTAACATTACGTCAAAAACATAGATAATGACGTTCGCGATGTCACTCATAAAGTTGGCGGTAGTGGTTGGTTTAAAAAGTCTTTAACTTTGCAAGTGTATGAAATAATTTTTTTCACATTGTCAGAAAATGTACACGAGAGTCTCCTCTTTCTAATCATAATTTATATTATCAACATTTTCACAATTACTAAGCCCGGTTTTCCTGGAGAACGGTTCAAATATGTTTTCAGTAATAACAAATGAGTGGCGATTCTTGAAGGCTGTATTCGATAGTAGAATAATGAGTCGTTATTAATTTTATTTTACAAGGGCTTCTCAGGATAGCTAGATAGGTTTTGGAACTTAGGTCGGAAACACACATATGACTGTCACAACCGGGTGGAGGCATACACATGTCTGTCTTAATCGGCAGACTGTCAAATAAAGGCTATGTTCGGCTCGGCTAAACGAAAATGTTATTTGTAATGGCCTTATCGAGCATCACATTTTACACTTTGTCGATCTATGTTATAGCAATGCACAGTCTTTCATACTAACAGGAAGTTTTAAACGTCAAATACGATTGGCCAAATATAATTTAGTCTTTCTTAAGAATTTCATTTTTTTATTAATTTTATGATAAACCAAGCGTGTATTAAAACGGCAAATACACATCTTAAAATTTGCACATTACTGAATGACTTATCGGATTATTAAAACATTCAACTTGTATAATTTATTGCTATTGAAATCACATATAAAATCACTGCACTCCTTAATACAGTACTCTATAATTCAACTTGTACCCCTTATTGCAATTGCTGGAAATCGGTTCGTTTATACACTGTGATATGGACAGTCAATACGAGATATAAGACTATGAGCTACAACACTATATGACTTATTGGGACACTATAAAATCCAACATGTATGACTTATTGTAATTTTAAACACACATCATGTAAAAAACTGTATGACTTATGTTCATACTACATAACGTATATGCCCTATTGCAATTGCCAAAAATCGACTCGTTTATACATTCTGAACATGCCTTATTAAAAAGAAAATCAAAGGGGTAAAAGCAACTACGCACCAGTTCTGAAATGCATTCAAATAATTTTGTTAGGTACAGCCCTGAGTTCAACGAAAGCTAACTACAGTCACGTTAAAAGACCACAGGTTGTTTTTCGTAGAACTAAGCACACTTTGAACGTGTAAATCCTGGCTTTTTTCCGGCCTTAGTTCGAAATATGTACGGATGCACCTGGTTTATCATTTATGCTAAGGTCACATTTGCCCTCCGAGTTCCGTACGAGTTCCGTACGAGCTCCGTACGAGTTGATTTTGCTGATCTCGCACGACGTCGGTACGGAGTCCGTACAGTACTCGTACGGATATTGTTACTAGTACGAGTATCGTACGGATTGTTTCGACTCGTAGATGTCTCGGCGACATGGTAAAACCTTTTCATCGAGCTCCCGAGTTATCTACGAGCTGTCTACGAGCTTGTATATATTTTGAGTCAGACGTATTTCGCACGGGACTTTAACGGCCAACGTCATAGGATTATATGTAGTGAACAGTATGACAGCAGTTATGTCAACAACGCTAATTGTAATGTGTATGTAACAATATGTTATAGACAATATATTGAAATTTCGACACATTTTCAATATCGAATTGATGATACATGTGTTAAACTGCTATTGTGTCAATGCTGCATCTGTAACCAGTATCTATCTAAGATCCGGTACAAAGATAATTATAACGTATCGATTGTAAAAAACAAAACATAAATTAGGTAATGAAATCCAAATTTAATACATAATTATAATTATGCCCTGAATATATAGCTTTTAATACAAAACAAATATTTAGTGTAATGATTAGTATTTTTATACAAAAAAATACAATGACCAAATACTTTGATATATATTGGTTGAAGCTGAGGGGGAAAGAATGATTGATTAGCATATCCAGAACGAAATACAGGGTGCTGACAGATTACTAATGCGTGTAGGTTTAGGATTCTATGTGGCCGGATTTATCCATGATGTGAGAAGTCTGGCCACCCAACATGGCATGTTCGGCACCCAGTAACTTTATACGTCATTGTTTGTATGATTGTTTATAATACAGGGAAGACTGGACTTTCCCAACCGAGTTGTCTCTTAAAAAAAGTTATTGTTGTTGTATTAAAATAATAACGCTACTAGATTTGAAAGAAGTATTTAAATGATTTTAAGAAGACTCAACATGTAAGTACGTCAACAAGCCTTTTAACATGTGGTATAATCAACCGTTTGGGTGACATTCAGACTGTGGTCGCGTGGGTAATTCTCTAGAATACGGATTGACAAGTCCACCAAAGGTTTTAATCTCGACCGGGACATATGGTCATTCGGAAATCATTTTATTGTTTCCACCCAACTAGAAATGGACTAGTTGATAAACTCAGAGGTGGTCTACACCTAAAACGTTAAAGAACCAAGTTGTATATTGGAAATGGCTAGGGGTCTCACATGCCGTTTAACATTCTGTCTCTTCTATCCTCCCGTGTATCCGATATGTACCCTATGATTACTGATTACCGATGAGTAGCAACGTATATTGTTTAATATACTTTAAATTACCCTGGCTGCCGTCACTCGATGCTACACAATCCCCCGATCTGCAGCATGACAACGTTCGGCCTTAGTCAATGAGCCAAAATGTACGCCGACCGTTCATTGTATCCTGAAGATGTCCAATCGGTTATTTTGCTAGGTCCGAATAGCACAAGAACATAACATAACACAAGACGTACTCGACTCTTAATGTAAGATGGCCATATTTTTCCAACATTCCAGAAGCCCGGACCCCACCTCACCAAACCTGGATCCGCTCATGCTCAATGTAAAATGAATTGACATGTCCGTGATTCGCGTGCACATATCTTATGTGTACACATGGAAATTTGTCTATTCATCTTTGTGTTTTTATCTTTTAGTTTATGACAACTGTGCAATATACATGTATTCCATGTACTTTAATACATATACTCATCGTACTATAATAAACTCTATACACGTAAATAGCCCTGATCGTTCAATGTCGATCAAGAAGCAATTAAACGTTTTTTCCTTGCATTTATAAACATGACATGAAAATTTCATCATTCTTTAATCATCTTACAAATAATAATAACTAAATATAGGTAATGTCAGCTTCCTTGTGAGTGTAATACTTCAATTATTTTAATACCTACGACTACTCGGGAGCTCGGTGGAAAAAAGGTTTGTTGTTGCTTTGTTCTTATGTGTCGTATGAATGTATAGGTGTACATACTAAGTATTTTGGTAGGCAAATAGAACAGTTTAATCCAGGTTTGTGAGTTTTGGATTCTTAAGACGATCAAAAAGTGACAGACGTTTTGACGTTCGTGACGTCGTAACGTCATAAAAGTGCGCCGGATGGCTGTTGGTCATCTTTTAAATCGTTAGAATATTTTATTGATATTATCATTTAATCAACTTTTTATTTGTTTCTCAGTACTAAATTGAATGTAATGTAAGATGATACAATAAATAATTCAATTGAATTACGCATCTTAAAATGAACTGGTCAGTTCACGAACTTTTTGATACCCCCTCGTATGTGCAAAGTCGTTTTTGACCAATGTATTTTGAAGAATTGCCTCGCAGTTGGGCGGTTAAGTGTATTTACTTAACAGGTATGTAAATATTGCACTTAGAGGAAGTCCTTAGTATGAAATTACGTGATCGCATTGCATAATAAAATCATCAAGAGCAGCCATGCAAATCCGTAAGTTTTCTACACCCGGGCGTTTATAAATCACCATATTCCGGGTAAATATATTCAATATAATATTATTTAATGCTATTTATTTAAATTAAATACTTCAATAGTGACATTTATACAACTCAGGATTAGGATTGACTCACTAAGAGTTAGACCGAAAGGGGTATGTAAGTTGTTTATTGTAATAAAAGTACATGCATTTTAAAAATACTAACGTTAATGATGTATTTGCTTTATTCGATTAGTTTGGTTTTACGCAGATGTGAATATTTTCTGTCCTTTTTCAAGCGGGATGGGTAATAACAAGGTTCGGCTAATACCAAGAGTAAACCGATCTTTAAAAAGGTTTTTAAAAAAGTGAAGTTATCAATTTTCGAGGGCTGTTTTCAACTGTTCAGCCGCAAAACAACCAGCCTTTGACATTTTAAGGTTCGGCTAATACCGAGAGTAAACCGATCTCATAGCTACTAACTTAAAGGTAAATACATGTTTTAACATTCGCAAAAAGTAAAACAAGCAGTCAAACTGTTAAATGTTTCGCCTGACCTTGGGGTTTGTCATCATTTATTTAGTTCACCTTTACTTCAGTTTGACTGACTGGTGTGGAAGGTGGGAGGGTGTCTGGTGATGTAGGTTTGTTCATGTTTTTCTTTCTCTCATCTGTACATTTTTGTGCTTCCCTATGAAATGCTGTGTTTTGTTGACCACAACTTTCTGCGTCCGATGCATACACGTATTTGTCGTTTGACACCACTACAATGTAGGAAAATAAGTAATAAGCTCACTGAGATACATCGAAACCTCAAATAATTAATTAATGAAAAGATGTCTTTGATCTGTGAAAGATATTTTAATAATAGAGCATGTATTTACTGTGGTTTCCATGGTTTGTCTCAACTGTTCATTTGAATATGGGTAAACATAAACACGTTAAATCACCCCGGTGACCATAGTCAGTGGCTAAACTGTAGATAATGAAAGACCTTTCAAATTTGAAATGGTTTTATTACATTAATTACAGCGAGTATACTACACTTACGCACACTCCTAACTCAACACCTGTATTGTTCATGATTTCTCAAATATTCAAGAAGGGATGTTATTAGAATTTGGAGTACAAATAAACCAACCATTTACAAATGCCTCATAGAATTTTTAGTCTAGTTGATAAACAGTAAGGTAAAAATAAGTTCAAATATTTAGTATCACTGTAAAAGCAAAAGTCATAAAACGGCACAATGCGGCCGACTGGCACACCATGCTGTACATGTGTATTTCGCGCAGTCGACGTTGCTGTTTTTAAAGGGTCCTGAAGATGATCAGCAACAATTTGTACATACTGCCATTGTGTTGTCACCCTCCCGTGAGACTTCCTAGGCTGGTCATTAAGTCGATAAGGGAGTTGCAATTTCTGAAGAAGTCTTGAAATTGTAGACACATGGCGGCCAAAAAATCTGACTACATAAAACCTGAAAATATTGATCATATTTTAGTTTTATTATTATAATATTCGAAATTTCACAAACGATGATATTGCAACGTTTTTTTAACTTTTTATAAAAATGTGAAGTATATTACAGCGCATACCTGTCTAATGGATTGGCCACTCTGTAACTTTCCTACTGCGTGACCACGCTCTTCAATAGCCATCCGAAACCACAGGGCGGAATTTCTTAAAACGCTCACAGATTAACAACCTCAATGTGTAGTTGAGCGTAACAGATGGATTTTTTCTTGGTTTCTTGGTAATTTTTTACAACAATTACAACCCTTTGATACTTTTACTATACATCCCAATAGGGACACCCGTTTCCTAAAGACACATTTCTAATCAAACCATTGCATTTTGCTTCAGTACCACAGCTGAACACAGATCAACATGACTACAATGGAGCAGATGCCACAGAAACCAGACCCTATCACTGCCGAATATGATCAGGGCAATAGGTCTGGTAAGTAATGTAAATTGTACACCAATGGTTTACATTCATTCATTCGAATCGAACAATAACTACATTCCTGCCAAGTTCTCATATCAAAGTTGAGGTTCTACTATTTTCGTTAATAAAATATTATTTTCCAAGTTCACCTACCATTGCACAAAGGTACATTTGCTTCATTTTATGATCAATCCCATATTGGTAACCCCTAGAATTGACACCTCCCTTGTATATGCATCTAAATCTCTTTCAAATCACATTTAAGTACATATTGTGACATGTTTTGCTTTATCACTCCTATTTTGGATTTAGCTTTTTTGGCATGTATGGTAACTGGTAATTAATAGTCAACTTAAGATAACTTTTTACGAACAATGTCTATTTACATACCCTTGTGTTGAACATATATCCGTAGGCTTTCGTCACGCTTGAATGATCATACCATCACAAATGGTAAACGCAATGCTGCTATAATTTTGCACTACGTACATGTACAACGGCATTGTGGTAGCTAAATTGTAGTCCATCAATATTAAAATAATGGGAAACTTGGTTTCAGTTTGCGTTTTTATGACAAGGAGGCTGTTTCTTAAAATTGGCCTGTTTTACAGACTCTATTACAACTTCAACAAATGTTTGTGGTCAAATATAGATAATTTGCGGTATATATTTATAATAATTACCTTCCTTCCACTGCAAAATGATAATTTATCGTTGTATGTACTTTTAAATCGTGAGGTGGTGTCACATGTTGTATTATAATGAATCAATAAATATAATAAAATCTATAATTGTCAAGTACCCATCGCCCTGCACATGTTCATTTGAATCATCTTAAATAAGTAAGTTGGCGATTCTAATAAAAAAGACACGACATATTGTATGCGGAACTTTTGGAACTCAGTGTATTAGCAAAGCTAAGCATGCATAACAGTTGATTATATTATCTATAATCATAATCACGTTTGCATGCTTTCATAAGCGGCACGTTTCACGAAGACGCTCGATGTGTAATACTAACACAAATCTAAATGACTGATATTGCAAGATTTGTTCGCGGTAATTGATATATTCAACGCAAGAGCCTTGTAATATCTAACAATATGCAACATGGGATATACGATGTGTTTAATGTACATTGTCCTGCTGAAGTAAGAATTTAATTTTTCAAGTCTGCGTGAGCATTGTTTTACAAAATGGGTTATACGCAATTGAAATTATACATATAAACTGTACATGTAGATGTAAATATTTCAATGTAGGATTATCATTTCAGCAGACAATTATATTACAAACTTGGAAAATCAAATTACACACTGGTGACTTCAGCCCAACCCCCAATTCACCTTAATAAACATCTCTTATTTCAGATGAAAATCCTCCCCCGTACCAGCCAGCTAACCAAGCAGTGAACCCACCTCTGGCCCACGTCAACCAAGCGGTAGCACCAAACCCTTACCATGCTGGTTATGACCAATCAACAGGTCCAGTTATGCACACATACCCAACACAACAGCAAGGTATTGTGATGCAGGTTAGTACAATACAAATTTCTTAGTAAACATGGTATTTATAGCAGGTATTTATAAAGCATCTTAGTTGAAAACTACATTTTCTTAAAATAATGAAATTTACTTAAGTGCCCCTCTTGTTCTGCATGTATACAATGTAGATTCAATTGTTGTACTTAAATGTGTAATGTCACTTTTCGTTTTCAAATTATAGCCCCAAGGTACAACCATAAACATTCAACAACAGCCGGCGGTCATGTTGGCCTACCCGAAGGGAACTGATCTTACAATTCCATCAATCCTTGTATGCCTGTTTTGTTGTTGCTGTACAGGAATTCCGGCCATCGTGTATGCAATCAAGGTAAGATAATACATTTTCTAAATTGTATACGACAGACTGCAGTTGAAATGTTCACATGCAGATTCACCTTACCAGTACTCCCGCATTGTATCCTAACCAAGGCCCTGGATTATAACCAATCCTTACACACTGCACTCACCACTCAACCATTAAAATTCATTCTTTTGAGGCATTCAACGACATTTGATTGAGAACTGGTAGTTCTAATACTGTTTAAGATTAATTACAGTTTTAGATATTGTCGTGATAATGTTTCCATACTAATGCATATTTATATGGCACAGTTTTTTACAAATCATTTCGCTAACACACTTTTACTAATATTTTCGAATCATAATTATGACACATCATAAGGGCAAAACTAATTATTATTATTAGGCACAGGATACGTATTCTTCGGGACGATGGGAAGAAGCGGAAAGCTATCAAAAGAGGGCTCGGAACTTGATGATCTCTAGTATCGTCATCCATTTCGCCATCTGGATCCTCATGGTCATTATCTACTTTCTCTTGATCAGAGTTGCCATGGATACTACTGAGAATGCATTAAACGACTTTGCTTCCGGTATGGATACCACCACACGCTTCCAGCTTTAGATCTAACACTATTCGGATCCTGTCGGCGATTTGACGTTAAATGACGATATGTTAGGATGTCATCGTTGCTTTCTGTGCAAGCCAAATACTATTTGAGTAGTTTAGTACATACTTTATCAACAAGATACGTTCTATATTGACTCTTATTTGACATGAACTATATCTTCTAATCACACGTCAAAGTTGAATAATTGATAAAAATTACAATTATTGATTAACGTTATTAACTGTCCTCTTTACTCTGTACTAATCAATAAACATTGAAGGGCCACTTGTGCGAGAACATTGCTCGTGTAATCCGGCCGAGCGCAACCATTTTTCAGACAGTTCTTTCTTTACGACCTTCTCAATCTATACCAGCGATATTACATGTCCATATTCGTATTCTTCCAAACATATCTATTTACTCCTCATCCGATATAATTAAATCATAGTAGTAAAGGAATAAAATATTTGCATAAAGTAATTATAGTATTATTTTTTGCATTCATTTATTGGCGTGTATCTCATTCAAAATGAAATATTCAAATACCCATGTGTAGAATTAAAACATCGCTTTGCTTTTAAATTCACTAAACTGTGTATTGCAACTTATGTTTATTTACTCACATGGCTTTTCTTGACCGTTATTTAACTATAGCTTGACCAGATTTAGTAGGCACTCATTAAACTTCGGAAGCGTGTATTATTTTCCGTCAGCGTAGTCGGTACTTAACGGTAATATTTGTTTATTTTTGCACCGACTTTGTCCGAAAAATGCACGGAATATGTCCGGAGTGCCTACTAAATCTGATCAAGCTTAAAAGAGATTGTATTTGGATTGGTATTTGAAGGGAAACCCCCCATCGTAGGCAGCGATTTTGTATATTGATTATACAAGTAATGTTATAACTAGTGAAATATCTTTAATTTTCCAATATACTATATAAATATATGCATGTATCTATTCGAGTGACAATAAATTGTATTCGCAATTACTATAATAGTGTTGTTTATGGTTTGCTTTTCAATGAAATAGTATACAATATAAGTAAGTTGCACGGAAAGTATTATTTAAACCAATAAAGTGTATATTCTGGTTCCCGGCATCCAATCTGTTCAGTATTAGATAGCGTAGCATCAAGGGGAGGGAACTCCAGACTATAAAGTGTACGGCACTATCGCCTAGTCATCCCGAAGTACGGACGCATTTACTTACTTATGGGACCACTCAACTGTGTCGCAACAACCATCAAAAAGGCTGGGATTTAACTATATACTACCACAGTACGTAATTCGATGGCTTAGAACCGGAAGGTCGTATTTACTACTTACGACCTTATAAGACTCCTACATTGTTGAAATCTGCTTCACAAGGCGCTACTAATGAGCCTATTGTCATGATAATCTGAAAATGTCATGTTGACCAAAATGAAGTTTTAAAAACGTGTTTTCCCATAGGTAAAGAGTAAATTACTGACAGTTTTCTCTTGTTTTCTCAATATATCGATTTGGTAGTTACGACCTTCTGGTTCTAAGCTAGCGAATTATGTACTGTTGATTCAATAAGTAATATGGTTCTGATGGATAGCGAGAAGTCATATTCGGTTAAACCTTGAAAAACATAATTTATCTGATGGAGAAGCTTATGTTTATAACCATCTCATTTAACTTTGAACTGACTTCTATATGTAGGTAAGTGAATCACAACAAATACTGTATATACGGGGAGACTTTTCGGTCACCAAGGTTAGGGTCACTGCACGAAGTTAGGTGTTATAACAGGGACATGTAGCGTGTCCGGGTTGTAAGCAATGGATACATGGATTTTCATCAAGCTAGCCATACATGTTCATCTTCTATAGCTAATGTTTTTCATATAATACATACGCCCTGTTTTCAAATGTGTCAAATGTGCCTCCGTAGCGCAGCAGTAACCTGCGATTGTCGTCTAATTCGGCGACCCGGGTTCAAATCCGGGTGGTGGCCCTCATTTTTATACATGTTCATATAATATTTCAGCACAAAGCTACATGGCTGGCTTATAAAGGCTCGGCATGATTGGCATGCTTGGTTTGTTCGGACCGTAATGTTGCAATGATTACGTGGGACGTTCAAAAAGTACTAGGATTATTATCATAAAACCTTCATTGTTTAATACAAAAAAAAATCAAATTTTATATCATATGAAATTTCAAACCTTATTCTACAAACAGTGCAATTTTGAAGGTAAATGAATACGCGGTTAGATAGTTGCAGGTGTTTAAACTTAGACACGTACTCCTACCCGGCGCACAAAATGACGTCGCGCTATTTTATACGTCGTAAGTGTCACTCATAGGGCTATGAAAAACGCTATTTTTAATGATAATGGTGATGAATGCATGCTTGTAACACACCGATATGTATACACGTATATCGTTTGTGGGAATAGCATGTATTTTCCCGAATTTTATATCGAATATCGGGGCGAGAATCCACACAATAAAATGTTGATATATTGAAAATGTCGCGGTAACTGATGTCATCATTTTTTAAAATTTCCTATTACTTACTTGTCTTTCATGCTAGAACAACCATCCATAATACCTATGTGGCATTCTAAAACTGTAGGCGATGCTTGAAGGCTGTATTCGATAGTATAATGATGAGTCGTTATTAATTTTATTTTACAAGGGCTTCTCAGGATAGCTAGATATGTTTTGGAACTTAGGTCGGAAACACACATATGACTGTCACAACCGGGTGGAGGCATACACATGTCTGTCTTAATCGGCAGACTGTCAAATAAAGGCTATGTTCGGCTCGGCTAAACGAAAATGTTATTTGTTATGGCCTTATCGAGTATCACATTTTACACTTTGTCGATCTGTGTTATAGCAATGCACAGTCTTTCATACAAACAGGAAGTTTTAAACGTCAAATACGATTGGCCAAATATAATTCAGTCTTTCTTAAGAATTTCATTTTTTTATTAATTTTATGATAAACCAAGCGTGTATTAAAACGGCGAATACACATCTTAAACTTTGCACATTACTGAATGACTTATCAAATTATTATTAAAACATTCAACTTGTATAATTTATTGCTATTGAAATCACTTATAAAATCACTGCACTCCTTAAAACTGTACTATAATTCCACGTGTACCCCTTATTGCAATTAACGGAAATCGGTTCGTTTATACACTGTGATATGGACAGTCAATACGAAATATAAGAATATGAGCTACAACACTATATGACTTATTGGGACACTATAAAAGCCAGCCTGTATGACTTATTGTAATTTTAAACACACATTTTGTAAAATCAGTTAACTGCATGACTTATGTTCATACTACATAACGTATATCTATGCCCTATTGCGATTGCCGGAAATCGACTCGTTTATACATTGTGAAAGTGTCTTACAAAGAAAATCAATGGGGTAAAAGCAACTACGCCCCAGTTCTGAAATGCATTCAAATAATTTTGTTAGACTACAGTCACGTTAAAAGACCACATGTTGTTTTTCGTAGAACTAAGCACACTTTGAACGTGTAAATCCTCGCTGTTCGAAATATGTAGGGATGCACCTGGTTTATCATTTACAAAACCATTGCCTAATTGATAAACTAGATAGGCCACCCGATATATTCCTGAACTAAGGACATCTCAATCGCGAAGAGCGTGCCCTACCTCTAGGCCATCGCGCCCGTGTGTTCACGGCGTGTTCACGACTGCTTCGGGATGTACTCCCTATATTAATTAGAGGATTCGGGGAAGTATCGGTGCCTATCGTGGACCATCGGGAGAACTTATTTTGACTTGGTGTTAATGATTACTGTTATATGCTTCTTCTAAATGGTATTATCAAACATTGTCTCAATCTAGACTCTTGTAAGCTTGTCTTCAATGCATATATCCTGCATATAATATGGGGATCATGTGCAAAGGAACTCATAGGTAAACTTTACAAATTTCAGAAACGGGCAGCTAGAATTATTCTCGATAAACCATATGACCACCCGTCAGATGAATTATTCATGAAATTAAACTGGATGAAAATTGACGAACGAATAATATATAAAAAAAGCTATTTTAATGTATGATTCAATGCACAATAAAGTTCCAAAATATCGAAGTGATAAATTTGTATTCTCTAATCTTGGATTAAGATCAACAACAATTGAAGAATTGGTTGTTCCATTCCCAAATATGGAGTTCTTTAGAAAATCATTTTCCTACTCAGGAGCTTCTATTTGGAATGAAATTCCATTACATATTAGGCAGGCAGAAAACATAAATTCATTTAAAAGACAATTCTTACAATGGAAACAAAATGCTTCAATATGATTGTGTATACCTATATTAATACTTTTTGTATATGATGTAGATATTTAAAAACATTATTTTTCGAAATTCAATTGAAATGTTCCATGTTTAACATTCTTTTATTACCTGTAATTGTGGCCTTTTTGTTAGGGGACATTGCATTGCGGGAAACTTGTATTTACACTGTCCTGTTATATAAGGTTGTCGGTGAGGTAAGTGTGCACCATAAACTAGTTTAAACCCCCAGTGACATTGTCGCTGTCCGATGATTCTGTGTTGTCAGTTTCGGGAGTAAATTCATCTTAGTGGATTTCATTTTTTAGGATTGTAATAGTCTGGCGCGAAATCGCCAGCCTAAAAATAGAAAACTCCAGAAACAATTTTTGGCTTAGGGCCTTCCTTTCTGTAACTGTATTATTATTGTACATGCTCTGCTGCAATTTCGCTGTCCAGCATAAGGCTGCCTTGTATCTTTCACTAGTACATGTATATTGTGTCATTTAGATGTATGTTGTCCCTTGTTCTAGTCGTGTCGCTTGGTTCTTGCCCCGCATAGTTTGACCTACTGAGGCGGCAAACGCACGGGGTGGGATTTCGGGTTTGTGTAAATTGTATACCTGTTGTCTTTAAATTGTACTCTGGAATTTGAGTCGTGGTTTTTTTCTATTTCTGTGCTCGGCTGGTTGGGTTGAGTGCTACCTTCCATGTCGAAGTTTTTCATACCTTTTTTTATTATGTATACACTATGTACAAAGTAATTTATTTATATATGATTTAATGATTTAACATCATGTGTGTTTTCATAGTCTGATCATTTTATCAAGTTATATGTGATACTGTTTGTATTTATCATAAATATGTTTGTATATTATCATGTAAATAATGTTTATATGTTCTTTATGTAGACCATATTGAAAATTGGTATATTACCAAATATGTTGTCTACTATAAATAAAGTCGTTACTTACTTACTTACTTACTATTACCCGTTTTTATCCAGTCACTTCCGGTCAAATCGACCCGATAACAGGGTGCCGTTTATCATTTTCAATAAACCGTCAAGTGGTCATGTGATTTGCAATAAACCGTCACCTCATCACGTGATCTGACGGACTTCTTCTGAAGGCGGAGTCGCCGACTGAAACTCTGTACCCGAGGAGGAGATTTTTCGATTTAAAATGAGCTTGGGTAGATCAATAATTGTTCTACGACTTACCTGTGTGTACATGACGTTATCAAGATGTCCGACGTTGTTGTTTTGTCGTGACGTCAGTGAACGAACGTGACGTAACGCACAAATAATGAAAAGGTAAATAAATAGTCCCGACTTTAATTCCCTTTTAAAAGCAGATGTAGTGACCGGATAAATAGAATAATAGGTTAGTGCCGTGGAGTGAGTAAAAGTTTATCCGGCTCGGCTGCGGAAATTATCGGATTCGCCTACGGCTCACCCGATAAATTCCTCCGCCTTGCCAGATAAACTTACTCATCCACGGCACTAACCTATTATTCTCTATGTACAATGTTTGTGTAACTTTCTGCAGTCTCCAGTGTTCCTTATTTAGTGTAGGTGAAGACCACTAAGTTGAGGGGTGGGTTAATATGTCCTGACTGGCAGTGAATATCAGAAAACGCTCTTCTAAGTTTATGTCATAGTTTAATACATCATAGTAGTTGATACATGTATAATAGCTGAAACATGTATAGTAGCTGAACCATACACCCAATATATGGGATCAAGTGTCTATTCAAGCTGTCACCTCACACCAACGTTCACTCCCGTGAGTATTATATCATTCAAATGTCCAAAGTATCATCCATCAATCTCAACAATCCATAAAACATCAGTTTAAAGTATATCTTTACACAAAGACTTCTGTGTTATATCTGGCCAAGTTTTAGAGGGAAAACTATTGACCACTAGCAGTCAAAATCAACCACTGTGACTAATCTTGAGTAGATACAGGCTCTAAATAAGTAATACCCTAATTATCTCCCTTTGACCATAACTAACTAACATGTACCAAAAATGGTCAGATTACATACTCCCCTGGCCACAGAAATGACGTCCCGTCATTTACTTATCTACATATTCCTATTTCTACATAAATAAAATACCTACATAATTCTGCTAACATGTCACTTCATATATGTCCATGACTTCAAAGACATATTAATATAAAATACACATTATACTTGTGAATTATTTCATCCATATAATGTTCCCTGTTTCTTACTATTAAGATAAAATTCATACAATGATATAGGCTATAGCAGAAAGAAATAGCACACTTGTTCTTATAACGAGTCACTTAATCGCAAAATACGCAGTAAAATAAAAGATAGCTTCTAACGTCTACACTAATGATGCACAAACTTCTCATCATTAACATTATCGCCCTCTCTTCTGTGTCTCTTCTTACTTCTGCTGTGTTTTCTTCATGGTCATTATCAGTACTTCTTGCCTCTTCTGTGTTTTCCTCATGGTCAGCTTCAATACTTCTTGCTTCTTCTGTGTTTTCTTCATGGTCATCTTCAGTACTTCTTGCTTCTTCAGGTATCGGTACATCAGTCTGGATATCCCTAGTATCTTCTACCTCCTTCAATTCTGTATTCTCTACTTCCTTGACAACTTCAGGTGGCTGTAGATCCACCCTATCTTCACTTTCTTCACCAGGCCTTGTATTCTCTTCATCTCTCTCTTCATACACTAATCTCATGTACTCCGTAGCGCTACCTACATGGCTGATCTCTTCCTCTTCTTCTCTCTCCCTGCTCTGAACTCTGGGTTCATAGGCGTCCCCATGTTTACCTGTATACATTACACAGCTTAACCCGTCATCTGAGTCAGACTCCTCTGTGTCGACACTTGACTCCTCCTTATCTTCTGTATCCTGATCAGCTTCATCATCAGTCAGCACATCATCTTTTGCTGATGTCGTCTCCGCTGACATTTCCTCTTCTCCTCCACAACTATCTTCGTCATCCTGGTAGAGTACCGGAACAAGATGGTTTCTATGGAGGGTCTTAACACACTTTGTCTTCATATTTCTCACCCTAAACACTGGGATATCCTCCTTTGGCTGTTCAATCACCTCATATATATCCTCAATAATTCACTAATCAATTTACAAAACACAAATTCAATAGTCTCCACAATGATATTCGCAATTCACTTCATGTTATTAAAAAATATTTCTAAAAATCACTATTCTTCAAATACTGCAAATGTATCACAACATCATCATCATCATCGTCCATTCACAACATTATAACTTCATCATTATTCACAATCACAACTTCATTATCATAGTTATCATTCACAATGACAACATTACAACTTCATAATCATAAATGTAGTTATCATTCACAATGACAACATCACTACTTCATCATTATATTCTAAATGACTAAAACTGAATTGTAACTGCAGCCAATATGAGACTAAACTGATATGTCCCACAAGCATATGATCTTGATTGCAAAGTACTTACTATGTAAAAAAATATAAACAGAATTTCCATGAAGTTACTTAGTAATAACTAAATGCAACTAAATGCAACAACAATTGCCAAAATCAAAGTGCCTACAATTAATTAAACAAGCTCAGGAAAGTACTGTATGTATAATATCAAAAGTGTAATCAAGTTCCTATGACACTTTAATACTCAAGTATATTTAATTAAATTTAATGTTGAAATATTTCTAAGTACAAGTGACAATAAACAAACTGACTTTAAACTCAAAGTGTCAAGTAATAATAAACCAAACTAATATTAATTAAAGAACAGAATATAAATGAATGTAATTAATTAAATCAACAGAATATTTAACTCACACAGAAATTAATTACTTTCAATTAAATTATTGTAAGTATAAATTAACCTTCAACTGTATTTATTGTTCAATGCAGATAAAGATCAAATATACCAAGTGTAATGAATTACACGGGTGAGTAATTATACTCCAAATATGGCAATATTACTACAGTGTACTATAAGTATCACATGACAAAATAACTTCAATGTAAAAGAAATGACATCACATGTCAAATGATGATTACTAGTATATAAACACACAGGTAACCATGTATTCACTTCACGCATCAATGAACTAGTAACACATACACATAATTTGTACGATCAACGGATTTGGTAACACTAGACAACGTGTATTGTCGTGATTTTGTAATTTAATACATTCATGAACAAAAGCATGCACCTCAGTTATCGATTTACTATAGGAAGTGTACAGACCTACACATTGCAGGTAAGTCAATATAATTTATTATTTTGTAAAATCTTCTTCAAAATAATTTAAAAAAACACTCGCAGAGTTAGTTTTTCTACTTCTGTCATATTTCGCTGGCTTAGAATGAAAATACCTTATAACATACACCTATTTGATATCTGCTTTACAGGGCGCTTCGTATGAGCCTATTTTTATATATAATCGGAAGTTTTTTTCTCCAAAAGTAACGATAGTTTTCAGACAGTTTATTTTAGTTTTCTATTGAAAATATTGATTTTGAACTTACGAACTTCTATAATTCTAAGCCAGCGATTAAAAGTCATAAAAATAATAGTTATTTCCACAAGCCAAAATTTGTACATGTTTTGACCCATGTTGGTTTCCCGGTGTCAGTGTTCGTTTGGCTCCGGTCAATGGCTTTGTAATTCCACCCTATGTTATGGATATTGTCTCTGTATTTACTGTGAAGCAATTTAATAACATTATACTCACATTACACAATCGACCAATGATTAAATACTTAGTTTGTTGTTATTGACCTGTTTCTTGCGGACTATATATATATAAGTTCGTAATAATTACTCGATCATATCCAACTAGTTGTCCCATTTGTAGTTGATGTGTTTTCGAGTCTACCACAGTTATCTTTCCTTGACTGGTGTAATACACCGGTTTTAATCTGGCTGATCTGATCTCAATAGCGTAATCATGCTGTGCTAACTCCACCGGTAGTCGGAGCGCATTAATTAATGATTATGTTTATCCTTTGCTGGGGGGGGGTTGTTCTCTCAGCTATTCTTTGGATATTTTTGACATGATATATCTGACCCAGATAATTCAAAATTGTTATGGACAACTTTGTTTTACTTTTTTATATGCTTGTTCATAGTTATTTGAACCTATTGTTTGTTGTTTTTACTGGCTTTAATAAAAGCCCTTTCTCTAACTCAATTCACAGTGTTTGTTATAATTTTGTATTACTAGCTTCACAAACTCTTGAGACCCATACAGAACCCTTTGAAGGCTATAAATAAAGTAAATTGGATCAGAACAACAAGTGAAACATTTTATGAGAACGTTTGTATGAGGACAGTTGTACAGTGTCACACTGTTTAGTAGGTTTTTCTTCACATTTTTTACTGTTAAGATTCTTTTCTACAATTCGTATATATTCAGTTAGGTTGTACATTGTGTCAATTAATCAGTATATATATAATATACATTATACACGTGTAATATAATTCGTCATTTCATTTTTTTTCTCACATCAGTCACCTGTACGATTATTATAATGAATTAAGCGTGAGCTTATTATATATATTTCACTATATTTAAATACATGTATAACTTTCAGAATCGGCAATGATTTAATCAATTAAGTCTAAGTTTCAAATCTCAAAAATCATTATTTAGCATGTATACAGGAAATATGGCAGTTTTATAACCCTTCAAGTGAGTGTACAAATTTAATTACCCCACATGCTGTGACAATCGCAGCGGACGCGTCATAAAACAATTCACAATATGCCAGTATTAGATGTGTGTATTAATTATTTGCTAAAAATATACCAGCTTTAAAAACCATATAAAGGGAGTAGATCTAATTATCGCATTTCTCATATGAAAACACCAATTTGACGGGAAGAAATTAAACTGTTACATAAGTTTGCACAAAATATATCCCCCGAGAAACGAAAGAGCTATAAGCAAGAAAGTAAACCATTTTGCTATCTAGATAATCCGTCCATGTCTTTCTTTGTTCAATGTGGGTGATAGTCATGTTATAAACCTTTAAAAAGGAGGTTGATCCCATAAAGATACAACTATGAAATTTAGAGCATTATTTTGTAGACATATCAAACTACAAAATATGTTTGCACATAAGAAATATCTCAAATAGCTATTATCATATGGACTATTTTACGTGGAGTCCCCATGCCTTCCACTGGTAAAATAAATTGTCACATGTGCGAATACAAATGGGACAAATATGTGGATATGAATGGTTTTAATGAAATACTAGTATTTATATACAAGAATGTGCAGATGTATATGTAACCTTATTTCATTTTGAAACAAACTATATTCGTTTAACTCGAGATGCTGTAGTTATATTCAACACAACCGTGACCGAGTGGTAAGGGAATCCGCCTTGGGTTCCAGCGGAAGCTGTGTTTGAACTGATGCGGTCGGTTGGTGAGTCGCCAGATAATCAAAGAATCATTACCACAAGCCTATCTCTGTCAGGCGCCCGACATTACGAGAAGGGAGGTGGTAGGTACTGTACGTACGAAAGATAGGTGTATGTTCAATAGGGGTGTTACTATAATAAACAAAACATTTACATTTTACTATACATACGTCTACATGTATATAACTTTACCTACCCTGTGCGGCATATTAGTGAGACAAATATACTTTTTGATTAATCAGATGTTTTATTCTACCTTGATATACATGTATCGTTACAATGTATTCATTACAGACCAGTTCCATTCAACATGACCACTGTAACAACACCATATCACGATGATCCATATACCGATGACCATGACATGGAGAACGTGCCTGGTAAGATATTTATATACATGAGTGTGCGTGCGAGTGCGTGCGTGCATGCATGTGTGGATGTATGCGTGTCTGTGCGTGTATGTTAGTATGCTAGTATAATAAATGCATCTGTATATTTATTGTACATGTATATCACCTCAGAAGCATAATTGCATAATGTTTCTGAAAATAAACCATATGTACTTTATTTTTTTAAACGTTGTGGTCTGCAGCAATATTCAACAGATCTATGTAGTTTCCCAGAAATAATTTCAAACCCATAGTTTGTCCCTTTGGTGCAACAAGGTTGTATCTCGCTGTATATCATAGTATAGATAAAATATTGTTTCCCAAAAAGGGCAACTAACTCGCCCGCGTCCACTTTCGGGCTGACTGACGGCCTGTTCGTAAATTATGTTCTTGTTTCTTCCTTCCGAGCATACACGGCAATATTCAACAGATCTATGTAGCTTCCCAGAAATAATTTCAAACCCATAGTTTGTCCCTTTGGTGCAACAAGGTTGTATCTCGCTGTATATCATAGTATAGATAAAATATTGTTTCCCAAAAAGGGCAACTAACTCGCCCGCGTCCAATTTCGGGCTGACTGACGGCCTGTTCGTAAATTATGTTCTTGTTTCTTCCTTCCGAGCATACACGTCCCCTTTACGATAGCTTATCGTTGATGGTGTCACATGTTGTATTATAATAGATCAATAAATATATTAAAATCGATAATTGTCATGGATTTATGTCAAGTACACATCGCCCTGAGCATGTGCATTTGAATCATCTTAAATAAGTAAGTTGGAGGTTCTAATAAAAAAGACACACAACATATTGTATGCGGAACTTTTGGAAATCAGTGTATTAGCAAACTAAGCATAACAGTTGATTATATTGTCTATATTCATAATCGCGGTTGTATGCTTTCATAAGCGGGAAGTTTCACGAAGACGCTCGATGTGTAATACTAATACGAATCTAAATGACTAATATTGCAAGATGTGTTTGCGGTAATTGATATATTCAACGCAAGAGCCTTGTACTATCTAACAATATGCAACCTGGGATATACAATGTGTTTAATGTACATTGCCCTGCTGAAATTGAACCTGCCAGTAAGAATTTAATTTTTCAAGTGTGCATGAGCATTGTTTTACAAAATGGGTTATACGCAATTGAAATTATACATATAAACTGTTAATCATACATGTAGATGTAAATATTTCAATGTAGGATCATCATTTCAGCAGACAATTATATTACAAACTTGGAAGATCAAATTACACACTGGTGATTTCAGCCCAACCCCCCAATTCACCTTATTAAACATCTCTTATTTCAGATGAAAATCCTCCCCCGTACCAGCCAGCCAACCAAGCAGTGAACCCACCTCTGGCACACGTCAACCAAGCGGGAGCACCAAACCCGTACCATGCTGGTTATGACCAACCAACAGGTCCAGTGATGCAACCATACCCAACACAACAGCAAGGTATTCTGATACAGGTTGGTACAATACATTTTTTGTAAGTAAACCAGCCCGGTGATTGTAAAAGTTTCTCATTCTCATAATTACTCAAACCTCATACTCAAAGCTCAAACTTGAAAAACAACTTTTCATGGAATTTAACAACACCAAATTGTAGCAAATGATCAAAGTAAGAACATGAGTCCACATTTAATAAGTTTCCATTCAGTAATTAAGAAGTAACAGTAGTTTTTGTAGCTAAGGACATGCTCCAATTGGAGTACAGAGTATGTTAACATTGGACATGCGCTGACTATAATAAATATATTTTAGGCTGCTCCTTTTCCGCTTGCTCTACATGCAGACGTGTAGAATTAATCAAGACACTCAAATGTCCAAAGTCACTTTTCGTTTTCAAATTATAGCCCCAAGGTACAACCAGAAACATTCAACAACAGCCGGCGGTCATGTTGGCCTACCCGAAGGGAACTGATCTTACAATTCCATCAATCCTTGTATGCCTGTTTTGTTGTTGCTGTACAGGAATTCCGGCCATCGTGTATGCAATCAGGGTAAGTTAATACATTTTCTAAATTGTATACGACAGACTGCAGTTGAAATGTTCACATGCATATTCACCTTACCAGTACGTCCGATTGTATCCTAACCAAGGTCCTGGATTATAACCAATCCTTACACACTGCACTCACCACTCAACCATTAAAATTCATTCTTTTGAGGCATTCAACGACATTTGATTGAGAACTGGTAGTTCTAATACTGTTTAAGAATAATTACAGTTTTAGATATTGTCGTGATAATGTTTCAATACAGATGCATATTTATATGGCACAGTTTTTTACAAATCATTTCACTAACACACTTTAACGAATATTTTCGAATCATAATTGTGACACATCATAAGGGCAAAACTAATTATTATTATTATTGTTATTAGGCACAGGATACGTATGCTTCGGGACGATGGCGAGAAGCGGAAAGCTATCAAAAGACGGCTCGGAACTTGATGATCTCTAGTATCGTTATCCATTTCGCCATCTGGATCCTCATTGTCATTCTCTACTTTGTGTTGATCAGAGTTGCCCTGGATATTACTGAGAATGCATTTAACGACTTAACTTCTGGTATGGATACCACCACACACTTTTAGCTTTAAATCTAACACCATTCGGATCCTGTCGGCGATTTGACGTTAAATGACGATCTGTTAGGATGTCATCGTTGCTTTCTGTGCAAGCCAAATACTATTTGAGTAGTTTAGTACATACTTTATAAACAAGACATGTTCTATATTGACACTTATTTGACATGAACTATATCTTCCAATTATACTTCAAAGTTGAATAATTGATAAAATATTACAATTGTTGATTAACGTTATTAACTGCTGTCGTCTTTACTCTGTACTTATCAATAAACATTGAAGGGCCATTTGTGCGAGAACATTGCTCGTGTAATCCGGCCAAGCGCAACCATTTTTCAGACACTTTTTTCTTTACGACCTTCTCAATCTATACCATCGATATTACATGTCCATATTCGTATTCTTCCAAACATATCTATTTACTCCTCATCCGATATAATTAAATCATAGTAGTAAAGGAATAAAATCTTTGCATAAAGTAATTAAAGTATAATGTTTGCATTCATTTAATGGCGTGTGTCTCATTCAAAATCAAACCAGGACTGTGTTGCATGTGATAACCCAGAGTGTGATACGTGATTTCATCGCAAATGCCTAAAAATGCCGTTAGAAGTTTTTAAAACTATAACATCAAATGTTACAAGGTTGTGTTGTACATGTGGACTTCCAAACTTTTCCTCAACACTTTTCATGACAACCATGTCAGACTCACATTGTACATCCATTGATACTGTTAACTCGTATAGTGTACTGTCCGATACTAATGATACGCCATTATCACCGGCTGAAACTACTTGTGAAAGTAACGAATCCATGAGTTCATCCATTTTCTCACCAAAAACTACATCAACACCAAGTCGCATCACTAAAAAGACAACTGATAAAGACAACAACCGACAAAGGAACAGCATGAGGGTAATGTCAGTTAACTTCCAAGGAATCAGGGCCAAGCGCCAACCACTCTGGCTCCTAATTGATGAAATCAAGCCTGACCTCTTCCTGGGCTGTGAAACCTTTCTTCATAACGGTATTTATGAGCGAGAAGTTGTTCCAGCAGGATACCATATACTAGCTAGAAGAGACAGGCCATCTAGTCCATATGGGGGCGTAATCATCATTGCAAAGGAAGACATCATTGGAAGCCAACTACAGATTCAGACCCATACTGAAATCACTGCAGCCTCCATCTCATGTCCAGGCAACCAACAGCTGATTATCGTATCAGTCTACAGACCTCCAAAAAGCAGTGTCGACGACATGGCCAAAATGCGGGAGGAAATCCATGATATCTTCGTAAAGTACCCAAAAGCCACCATCTTGATTGCTGGAGATATGAACCTTCCAGACATAGACTGGGATACAAATTGCATTAAAGCAAGCCAGTATCACAGTGATATCAACAAACACTTTCTGAACCTCTTATATGATACCGGCTCAGAACAAACTGTGCGCTTTCCAACCAGAGGTGACAACACCCTAGACTTACTGGTCACAAATAGACCAAACCTTGTTATCAAAACTAAGGCAGTACCAGGTGTTAGCGACCATGACATTGTATATGCTGAGATTCAGACAAAAGCCACTCGCAAGAGACTACCCCAACGCAAAATCCAATTATGGAAAAATGCTGATAACGACGCCATGCGGTCATCAATAAATGAATTTGCTCAGCAGTATACTACAAAGTATACAAGTACCACAGACATTGAGACACTATGGACTGATCTTAAAAACATGTGTAGTAAAGTCATAGAAGACCATGTCCCTTCAAAGATGACTTCCACTAGATTCAACCAGCCATGGATCAACAGGAAAGTGAAGCGCCTGGCTAAACGGAAAAAGAGGGCACACAAGAAAGCTAGGATCACCAGAAACACTGAAGACGTACAGAGATACATAAATCTACATAAAAAGACGAAGGAAGCATGCAAGCGCGCCCATAACAGCTACGTACGGGACATCGTCACTGAAGGCAAAAACCCGAAGAAGCTATACACCTTCATCAATAGCAAACGGTGTGACAGCAGTGGAGTCACCCTGCTAAAGAAGAACGGAATAGGACACACAGATCCGAAAATGAAGGCCACCATTTTGAATGAGCAATTCAGCAGTGTGTTCACTAAAGAAAACAATTCACCATTGCCAACTTTTGATACACCACCAGCACCAAACATGGACATATTCACCATCGACTCCGAAGGCATTGAGAAATTACTCAAAGAACTAGATCCACATAAGGCGCAGGGACCAGATAATATACCAACAAGGTTCCTAAAGGAGTTTTCACCTCAACTAGCCCCTGCCATTACACTCTTATTCAATGCATCACTGATTCAGGGGAAGGTACCAGAAGACTGGAAGACAGTAAACGTAACTCCACTGTTTAAAAAGGGTGACCGAACTTCTGCTGCTAACTACAGGCCCATCTCCCTTACATCAGTGTGTTGTAAGCTTATGGAGCATGTTATCCACAGTCAAGTGATGCGGCATCTAGACAAACACAAGCTGTTGTCCGACAGCCAGCACGGCTTCAGAAAGCGCAGGAGTTGCGAGACTCAACTCATCCAAACAGTCCAGGACCTTGCCAAAGGGATTGAAGATGGAGAGCAGATTGACGCTATATTGCTCGATTTCAGCAAAGCCTTTGATAAAGTGCCCCATCAACGCCTTCTACACAAGTTGAAACATTATGGAATCCATGGTAACACTTTACAATGGATCCAAAGTTTCCTTTCAAACAGAAGCCAGCAAGTGCACGTCGAAGGCCACTCATCATCTTCTGCACCAGTACATTCCGGCGTCCCCCAGGGTAGTGTGTTAGGTCCTCTCCTCTTTCTCATCTTCATTGACGACATGCCAGGAAAGGTCAGCTCCACAAACAGATTGTTTGCTGACGACAGTCTGTTATACAGGAGGATCAAGACAGTACGCGACACTGAGATCCTTCAAGAAGACCTCCACAGATTAGAACAGTGGGAGAAAGACTGGATGATGGAGTTTAACCCGTCCAAGTGTGAGGTAATCCGGTTCACATGTAAGAAGAGACAGATCTCCACCCCCTATACCATCCATGGGCTCACACTGAAGATAGTTCCAAACGGGAAGTACCTGGGAGTCACATTGAATGAAAAACTGTCCTGGAACAGCCACGTTGACTCGGCGACCAAGAAAGCAAACAATACCCTGGCCTTTCTACGAAGAAATGTGACACACTGTCCGTCCGAGATCAAGGCACAGTGCTACAAGACACTAGTCAGGCCTATACTCGAGTATGCTTCACCCATATGGGACCCTCATACTAGCAACAACATCGACAAGCTAGAAGCGGTCCAACGCCGAGCAGCCCGGTTCGTATATGGAGACTACAGAAGAACTAGTAGCACCAGTGAAATGATGACTAGACTACAATGGCCTTCACTAGAACAGCGTCGCCAGGATGCCAAGCTGGTTATGATGTACCGCATCACCTATAATCTTGTTGACATCCCATATGTAGTCTACCTTCATCCCATCATATCTGTAACCCGGGGCCACTCTTCCAGATACCTGCTGCCATTTTGCCGAACAGACATCTACAGGCATAGTTTCTTCCCATCTGGTATTCGTCTGTGGAACCAGCTACCGGAAAGAATCATCTCCTCCCAGACCTTGAACACTTTCAAGTCTGGGTTGGCTGCCCACTAAGTTGACGTCACTGTTGTTTTTAATTTGCACCTCATTTTATCGTTTTGTCTACACGTTGAACACGCTTCACAACAACCTTTGTACAGTCACAAGTGCGTCGATGCCCCAGAGTGGGCCCTGTGCTTTACCGGAAAGAGAAGAGAGAGACAAAATGAAGTATTCAAATACCCATGTGCAGAATTAAAACATCGCTTTGCCTTTTGAATTCACTAAACTGTGTATTGCAACTAATGTTTATTTAATCACATGGCTTTTCTTGACCGTTATTTAACTAAACGAGATTGTATTTGGATTGGTATTTGAAGGGAAACCCCCCATCGTAGGCAGCGAATTTGTATAATGATTATACAAGTAATGTTATAACTAGTGAAATATCTTTAATTTTCTAATACGAGTACTATATAAATATATGCATGTATCTATTCGAGTGACAATAAATTGTATTCGCAATTACTATAATAGTGTTGTTTATGGTTTGCTTTTCAATGAAATAGTATACAATATAAGTAAGTTGCACGGAAAGTATTATTTAAACCAATAAAGTGTATATTCTGGTTCCCGGCATCCAATCTGTTCAGTATTAGATAGCGTAGCCTCAAGGGGAGGGAACTCCAGACTATAAAGTGTACGACACCATCGCCTAGTCATCCCGAAGTACGGACGCATTTACTTACTTATGGGACCACTCAGCTGTGTCGCAACAACCATCAAAAAGGCTGGGATTTTACTATATACCACCACAGTACATAATTCGATGGCTTATAAGAACCAGAAGGTCGTATTTACTACTTACGACCTTGCACGACTCATACATATTTGAAATCTGCTTCACAAGGCGCTACTAATAAGCCTATTGTCATGATAATCTGAAATTGTCATCTTGACAAAAATGAAGTTTTAAAAACGTGTTTTCCCATAGGTAAATAGTAAATTACAGACAGTTTTCTCTTGTTTTCTCAATATATCGATTTGGTAGTTACGACCGTCTGGTTCTAAGCCAGCGAATTATGTACTGTTGATTCAATAAGTAATATGGTTCTGATGGATAGCGAGAACTTCAAATGACTCAGTCATATTCGGTTAAACCTAGATAAACATAATTTATCTGATGGAGAAGCTTATGTTTATAACCGTTCTCATTTAACTTTGAACTGACTGTTATATGTAGGTAAGTGAATCACAACAAATACTGTATATACGGGGAGACGTTTCGGTCACCAAGGTTAGTGTCACTGCACGAAGTTATGTGTTAAAACAGGGACATGTAGCGTGTCCGGGTTGAAAGCAATAGATACATGGATTTACATCAAGCTAGCCATACATGTTCATCTTCTGTAGATAATGTTTTTCATATAATAATTACGCCCTGTTCTCAAATGTGTCAAATGTGCCTCCGTAGCTCAGCAGTAACGTGCGATTGTCTTCTTATTCGGCGACCCGGGTTCAAATCCGGGAGGTGGCCCTCATGTTTATACATGTTCATATAATATTTCAGCACAAAGCTACATGGCTGGCTTATAAAGGCTCGGCATGATTGGCATGCGTGGCTTGTTCGGACTGTAATATAGCAATGATTATTTCACTTTTATTTGAAACGATGGGTTTGTTGTTCCAATTGAATGTCAACTTTGCTGTCTTGTTTCTTGACAACAGCACGTGCTATATCTTCAGCCATATGTGGACATCTAGTGTCTTATAGTGTAAAATAAAAAATTGTAATTAAATTATTTCCTGTCATATAATTTCTTTTTTGTTTGCTACCTCACACAGTGTTAGTAGTAATACATTCGATCGAGAAAGAACTCCATGAAACCTTCTTAAACCTGACAGCAAACCAGACTACAACAGTAAACAACCTATGGACTATCTTCAAGAACTCAGTCACAAAGATCATGAATCTGCATATACCATCCAGAATGACTAAAGACAGGAAATCACAGAAACCTTGGATTGACAGGACCATCAGAGCAGCTATAAGAAAAAAAACAGAAACTCTACACTCGCATGAAGAAAACTAAATCCCCAAGTGACATTAGTAAATACAAGCAACTCAAAAGTAACCTACAAAGACAGGAACGTAAACTCTTATATCTTCAAAATATGTTGAGACATTTCTTTGATACTATCATACATGTTCGTCATCATGACAGTAGTCCCTACACAGATTAGTAGGTTCCATACAAATGAGCCGTTTTCCAGGAAAACCGGGCTTAATGACATTATATTGTGATTATGCGTAAAGAGCTATATTCTAACAGTCATTTAATGTCAAAATAATTACTGGCATCGTTTTTAGTATAATACTACTTAGTCCAGCAATAATGTCCAATAAACATTAATTTTTAGAGAAAGTTACCAAACTTGGTACAACTGTTCCTTGGTCCATTTGAAACATTTTTTTCATGAGACCCACTTAAAATATTTTCTTTGGTTGTCATAGCAACGGTTTTCAAAATGGCCGCCAAAATGATCAAATGGCGGTTTTCGCCCAATAACTTCAGTTTAGAATTGCATATCGTGATGAAACTTGGTGTATAAGTAGCTTTAATCAATATGCAACCAAAAATAAAAAGTTGGATTCGTGGGGTCAATATCTAGGTCACTGTTACTAAAAATAGAAAAACGGTTTTTGCTCAATAACTTCCGTTAAGAATGAGATATTTGGATGAAACTTGCTATATATATTGCTTGTAGGATGATACACATTGGGATAAAAAATGGGACATTTGGGGTCAAGGTCACTGTAACTTAAAATAGAAAATCGGTTTCCGCTGACAATATTTAGTTCGGAATGACATATATAAATGAAACGTGGCCTATATATAGCTTTCGCGAAGATACTTTCCAACAAAATAGGTGTAAATGGGGTGAAGGTCAACGTTGATAAAATAAACAGTCAGTTTCTGCTTAATAATAACAATTTATTACGAATTACAAGCAATATATAAGCACCCTGTTTGGTTTTCTATATTTTTGTTTCCATGGCAACCACAATTGTTGTCTGAATAAAACACAAATTGACATGAATTATCTGCTTATTAATCCGTATCCACATACCAAGTTTCATTAACCTAGCTTCAAAACTGTTTAAGCAATGACCGGATCCAGCTTTATAAACGGACAAACCTTGAGTTTACTATGTTATATATATAAGCCAGTCTCCAGGTAAACCTGCTATTTTGACAAGAAACATATTTTTGTGATGTTTCATAGTTATAAAGACTAATGCCAATGAAGCATGATTTAAAAGAAATTGTGTAAATATCTTGAGTTTTGAGGAAGTTACAGTTGTTTTTGTAAAGTCAATATTCCGAGTTTTTTGTCTGACGTCGCGAACGTCATTCGAACGTCATTTGACTGTAAAAAGTGTTTCATAATTACACCATATGATTAATTCTTGACAAAAATTTGTTCAAAATAGTGTCACATTTTAGAATTATGTTCTGATTTTAAAAATATAAATCATAAAAGAAACATGTTGCACTTAGAGAAAGGCTACTGTTGATTTAAACAGCTTAGTGTCAGTTTTTTTTAATTGAAGTATTTTTCCGAAATTGGTAACCATGGCAACAAAGTATATAGTTTCAACATAATTTATGAGGAAGTTTAAAGATATAGTACTATATGGATAAATTACCTAAAGTAGAATCAACAGATATATACATTTTTCACTTATTTTAGAGCCTTTTCAAAACCTTGTTTTATACAGTAATTACATGATGTCAAGTCAGCAGGTTTTCCTGGATTACGGCTCATATATAAGTGGAGCATTAGGTGGTCAACGTCATAGTTACTTTATAAGAGTATCAGTTTACTATCAAATTACTTTGAATGAAATATTATGATGGCAATTGCTGTAAATGTAGCTTGTCTGAAGAATATATAGCGTATTTTGCGCTAGATTATTTGGCCAACATGATTTTCAACTTTTCATGGAATTTCATAGTTTCTTGTTGTGGAACGTCAGTGTTTCCTTTTTCGAATATTTCAAACAATGCAACGTTAACAAAAATATATGAGATGGTGACCTTAGAGTGTAACACTTAACAAGATTTGTAACGGTAATCAAGGAAATGGGGCCCACTTGTAGTGTTAACCTCATTTGATTAGCAGACTTGAAGCCCTGTATATTTTCGAAAATGACCAGGCCACACCAGGTACTAGTATTTGAAAATATGACCAGGTAAAGCCATCTCAAACAATATGATCTACTCAAAATACAATATGCAGAGATTCCATGCCTCTGTGGTATTCATCATTATGCATAGGTCTCACTGAACATTTTTATCCTGACACTGAAGATACCTAGTTTGGTCGGGCACAGCAATTCCTCGTCAGAAATTCTTTTCTTGGCGACACGTTGTGTTTTATTCCTGTCTAAGCAATGCTTTTGGTAGATAACGGCTCTTTGTGGTACACATCATTGTCTGATACATAACTGCTTGGAGTAGGTTGTTTCATTTATATGTTTTGTGTTTTATTCCAAAGAATTGAATTTTACACAAGTTATTTCATACATGTACATAAATGTTTTGATGTATTAAGCAAATTGTTACTACCAACCAAATGCAGTGAGTTATTGACGAATACGATGATTAATAGGTGTGTGGTCTTCTGATTCTAAAAATACTTAATTTCTGTTTATAGTTAGTAATATTTTACTCAAAAAAAAGAAAACATAAGAACAACTTTTAGAACAGATTATTTATTTCTTATGCGGAAAGACAACATGAGCCTATCGTAGTGATTAATTATAAAATAGCACAGTTTATGGCGTTATGACATTGTGATCATTATATTCCAAAAATCCTCACTTTTATTTTATTTTGGACTGTTTCACCCCAAATATATCCCAAGACGCCAGTCATTTTGAGACTAGATTATTAATATCTTAAGAAGAAAAACTGCGTATATGTCTGTCTTGGTGATTTATAACTAACTTATGTGATTGGCGCCATTGTAGTAAACCTTTTAAAAAAATCACCATTTTGGTTTATATTTTGTACGATTTTACCCCAAAATAGCATTCAGTAATCATAAATGATAATATGTTATTTGATATACTAAACTTTAAGTTACCACAAACTAATTGCAGTTGTTTTATAAATAATACGATTATAAATGCCATCGTGGCAAATTGATTCCTAAAATCCTCTCTTTTGTTTACATTTACAATGTTTTGCCCCAAAAATGTCTTAAGATACATAACATTTAGGAACCAGATTAGTAATATCATAAGCAGGAAGACAATATGTGTCTATCCTATTGATTTATAATCAAATACAATAAAAAATGACATTACAGCAAACTGATTCCAAAAATCATCATTTTTGTTTTCATTTTGCAGTATTCTACCCCAAAACATTGTATCTTGATCAATAGCCGATAATTTTGTATGATATATAATACTATAAGATACTACACTTATATTGTAGGGGTTTTAAATAAAATAATACTATAATTGAAATTGTGGTCGGCCAATTCCAAAAATCCTCACTTTTGTTTGTAGTTTCTCATGATTTACCCCAAAAATATTGGTCTCAAGTGTTAGTATAGAACTCCCCATTAAGTATGTTACAAGGCAACAATTATGTGGCAGGATATTACATAAAATATTTATGTGCATTTTGTGCCCTGTTCTAAAATTCGCAGAAAATGGTGACTTAACTTAAAAACTCAATTTTCTCAATTTCATGTCAATGTCATTAGGGGCCCTTTTCTCAGATCGAGGCTTATTTATATTGAAATTGAAATCTAGAAATGTTAAAAATATAGTATCAGTATACCTAAAGACTACTATATAGAATATTTCTAATTTGGCGGCCATTTTGTCGGCCATTTTGGATATTTCAAAAACATTTTTCGGTTAAAGATATAAGTTAGATGTTAGTTAAGTTATTTCTAACAAAAATACTTTACAACTACTCGCAATAACGTTGTTATCATGCGTTATATAAGATATTCACCGATTTTTCGTTTTTGGCGGCCATCTTTAAAAATGGTTGCCATGGCAACCATAATGGCAGATACGAGATGGGTCTCATGAAAAAAATGTTCCAATATGTTTGCCCAATGTATATACCAAGTTTGGCAACTTTCTCCAAAAATTAATGATTACTCGATTTTTGGAGACATTATTGCTGGACTAACTATGATACTCAGGTTTTGAAACGTTTTTAAAAAATATCGTCCAATATAGCTCTATACACTTTAGGAAAAGTGTCCAAAATGAAATTTCATTTTTAAGTAATTGAATATTATATATAGTAATATCCATAAGCTTCTAGTTTTTTTTAAACTTGTGTTACAATATCTTATGTCGTTGCTATGGTGATCGGTGTCTAAAAAGTACTCATATCGAGGAAAACAAGGGTTAAGTGGGTAAACACATTTTCTCTGTAAGCTAATACACTCAAATTGGACACGTTTTATTAAAACAAGAACATGATTCTAAAATTGTCACACTTTAAAAGTTTACGTTAATAATTTATCGGATACTGGATTTGTGAAATACCAGTTAACGTTACGTCAAAAACATAGGTAATGACGTTCGCGATGTCACTCATAAAGTAGGCTGTAGTGGTTGGTTTAAAAAGTCTTTGCAAGTGTATGGAATAACTTGTTCACATTGTCAGAAAATGTACATAAGAGTCATCTCTTTCTAATCATATTTTATATTATCAACATTTTCACAATTACTAAGCCCGGTTATCCTGGAGAACGGTTCAAATATGTTTTCAGTAATAACAAATGATTGGCAATGCTTGAAGGCTGTATTCGATAGTATAATGATGAGTCGTTATAATTTGATATTACAAGGGCTTCACATGATAGCTAGATAGGTTTTCGAACTTAGGTGGGACGCACACATCGAGGGCTACCTGCAAGACTGTAGTAACTTCATATGATTAAAGAAGGACTTACTTCAATCGTGCAGTCACCCCTCGACACATACTTGTCATAACCGGGTGGAGACAAACACGTGTCTGTCTTAATCGGAAGACTGGCAAATAAAGGCTATGCTCGGCTCGGTTAAACGAAAATGTTATTTGTTATGGCCTTATCGAGTATCACATTTCACATTTTGTCGATCTGTGTCATACATATTACATGTAACAGGAAGTTTTAAAAGTCGACTACGATTTGCCAAATATAATTTAGTCTTTCTTAAGAATTTCATTTTTTTATTAATTTTATGATAAATCAAGCGTGTATTAAAACGGCGAATACACATCTTTAAATATGCACATCACTGTATGACTTATTGGATTACTTAAACATTCAACTTGTATCATTTATTGCTATAAAGCACATAAAAAAATCACTGCCCTCCTTAAAACAGTACTATAATTCAACGTGTACCCCTTATTGCAATTGCTGGAAATCGGTTCATTTATACACTGTGATTTGGACCGTCAATACGAGATATAAGAATATGAGCTACAACACTATATGACTTACTGGGACACTATAAAATCCAACCTGTATGACTTATTGTAATTTTAAACACACATTTTGTAAAATCAGTTAACTGCATGACTTATGTTCATACTACATATCGTATATGCCCTATTGCAATTACCGGAAATCGACTCGTTTATACATTGTGAACGTGCCTTACAAAGAAAATCAATGGGGTAAAAGCAACTACGCCCCAGTTCTGAAGTGCATTCAAATAATTTTGTTAGATATAGCCCTGAGTTCAACGAAAGCTAAGTACAGTCACGTTAAAAGACCACAGGTTGTTTTTCGTAGAACTAAGCACACTTTGAACGTGTCAATCCTCGCTGTTCGAAATATGTATGGATGCACCTGGTTTATCATTTACAAAACCATTGCCTCATTGATAAACTATGTTCGCCATTTTAGTATCGAGGCCACCCGATATATTCCTGAACTAAGTACATCTCGATCCCGAAGAGCGTGCCCTATCGCTAGGCCATCGCGTCCGTGTGTTCACGGCGTGTTCACGACTGCTTCGGGATGTACTCCCTATATTAATTAGAAGATTCGGGGAAGTATCGGGAGCTATCGTGGACCATCGGGAGAACTTATTTTGACTTGGTGTTAATGATTACTGTTATATGCTTCTTCTAAATGGTATTATCAAACATTGTCTCAATTTAGACTCTCGTAAGCTTTTCTTCAATGCATATATCCTCCACCACCTTATCTATTGCAGTATAATTTGGGGATCATGTGCAAAAGAACTCATAGGTAAACTTTACAAATATCAGAAACGGGCAGCTAGAGTTATTCTCGATAAATCATATGACCACATGTCAGATGAATTATTCATGCAATTAAACTGGATGAAAATTGACGAAAGAATAATATATAAAAAAGCTATTTTAATGTATAATTCAATGCACAATAAAGTTCCAAAATATCTAAGTGATAAATTTGTATTGAACTCTAATCTTGGATTAAGATCAACAACAAATGAAGAATTGGTTGTTCCATTCCCAAATATGGAGTTCTTTAGGAAATCATTTTCCTACTCAGGAGTTTCTATTTGGAATGAAATTCCATTACATATTAGGCAGGCAGAACACATAAATTCATTTAAAAGACAATTCTTATAATGGAAACAAAATGCTTCAATATGATTGTGTATACCTATATTAATACTTTTTGTTTATGATGTAGATATTTGAAAACATTATTTTTCAAAATTCAATTGAAATATTGCATGTTTTACATTCTTTTATTACCTGTACTTGTGGCCTTTTTGTTAGGGGACATTGCATTGCGGGAAACTTTCATTTACACTGTCCTGTTATATAAGGTTGTCGGTGAGGTAAGTGTGCACCATAAACTAGTTTAAACCCCCAGTGAGATTGTCGCTGTCCGTTCCAAGGCGGAAGCCTCTTTGACAACCTTGCTTTATGTATGTATTGTCCACTTTATAGTAAAAATAGAAAACTCCAAAAACAAATTTTGGCTTAGGGCCTTCCTTTCTGTAACTGTATTATTATTGTAAATTCTCTGCTGCAATTTCGCTGTCCAGCATAAGGCTGCCTTGTATCTTTCACTAGTACATGTATATTGTGTCATTTAGATGTATGTTGTCCCTTGTTCTAGTCGTGTCGCTTGGTTCTTGCCCCGCGTAGTTTGACTGACTGAGGCGGCAAACGCACGTGGTGGGATTTCGGGTTTGTGTAATTTGTATACCTGTTGTCTTCCAGTTGTACTCTGGTAGTTTAACAACATGTGTGTTTTCATATTCTGATCATTTCATTAAGTTATCTGTGATACTGTTTGTATTTATCATAAATATGTTTGTATATTATCATTATGTTCTTTATGTAGACCGTATTGAAACATTGGTATATTACCAAATATGTTATCTACTATAAATAAAGTCGTTACTTACTTACTTACTTACTATTACCCGTTTGTACAATGTTTGCACGATCAACGGATTTGGTAACAGTAGACTACGTGTATTGTCGTGATTGTGTAACTTAATACATTCATGAACAAAAGCATGCACCTCAGTTATCGAATTACTATAGGAAGTGTACAGACCTACACATTGCAGGTAAGTCAATATAATTTATTATTTTGTAAAATCTTCTTCAAAATAATTTTTAAAAAAACACTCGCAGAGTTAGTTTTGCTACTTCTGTCATATTTCGCTGGCTTAGAATGTAAATACCTTTAAGTTATAAAATATTTGATATCTGCTTTACAGGGCGCTTCTTATGAGCTTATGATTTTTCTTCAAAAGTAAAGATTAGTTTTCAGACAGTTTATTCTAGTTTTCTATTGAAAATATTGATTTTGAAATTAAGAACTTCTATAATTCTAAGCCAGCGATTTAAAGTCATGAAAATAATCGTTATTTCCACAAGCCAAAGTTTGTCATATAGTTTTATGTCTACATGTTTTGACCCATGTTGGTTTCCCGGTGTCAGTGTTCGTTTGGCTCCGGTCAATGGCTTTGTAATTCCACCCTATGTTATGGATATTGTCTCTGTATTTACTGTGAAGCAATTTAGTAACATTATACTCACATTACACTATCGACCAATGATTAAATACTTAGTTTGTTGTTATTGACCTGTTTCTTGCGGACTATATATATATAAGTTCGTAATAATTACTCGATCATATCCAACTAGTTGTCCCATTTGTAGTGGATGTGTTTTCGAGTCGACCACAGTTATCTTTCCTTGACTGGTGTAATACATCGGTTTCAATCTGGCCGATCTTATCTCGACTGCGTAATCATGCTGTGCTAACTCCACGGGTAGTCGGGGCGCATTAATTAATTAATATGTTTATCCTTTGCTGGAGGGGTTTTGTTCTCTCAGCTACTCTTTGGATATTTTTGACATTCTGTGTACATGATGCATACCAGGGTCTTAATTAGGTCAGGAAGAGCTCTGTCATTATGAAATTCTGTTTTGAAGATATGTGTCATTAAGAGCATTAAATTTTATACTTCCCTGGTATCATTCAGAATTCGTTGATTATAAGTGAAAACTCTAATAATTATGCATTTGTTAGACAAGTAACTGCAATACACTAGATGATATGTAATTCCTTATAAGCATGCATGTTTAATGGATGATAACAAATAATAAACGGTTGCAAGTAACTGTACAATGCGCAAGTGTGTGCGAAATATCACTAAGTTCATTTTTTACATCACCAAATTGTCACCGCTTCACTATTGTGCAAATACCAAAGAGATGCAAAAACAGTAACAAATCAACTGTTTGAATTGATAACCTTCTACCGGTCTTTGTGGACGGGATTCGTGTCTATATACTGTAGTATCACGCATGTAGATATAGGTACATGATAGCATGTGGCTGGTTTTCACAAAGCATCTTAGTTAGAAACGTAAATATTTCGACTTATTAATAAATTAAAATACGTGTCACTTATATTTCCAGTCAAATTAAAAATAATCAACGTTTTCTTGGTGATCATTGCAACTATGAAAATAATCACTTGTTTAGCTGACTCAAAATATGAAATTTTGACTTGATTTGTAAGAAAGAATATATATAGTATTACATATTTCAAATGCTGACTCTGATTTGAGTAATATTTCAATTTGGTATGAAATTTTTACCCGTGATGCTTCGGGAAACCGGGGCGTGCTTAGTACTGTTTACTCGTTCTACCAGGGATTCTATATTACTAAAAGTATATATAGAGACGATCCTGTTTCTACTTTATTGTAGATTTTTAACAAAAAAAAATTAAAAAACAATTGACTGGTTTCAATTGATTTTATTGCTGCAGATCATACTACTTTATTTTAGACTAAACCAGGGATTTATATGGCGGCCAAAAACACCCTTTCATTTTATTTTCTGGGTGTTTATGTTTTGGTGGAATATCTGACCCAGATAATTCAAAATTGTTATGGATACCTTTGTTTTTCTATATTTTATATGCTTGTTCATAGATATTTGAACCTATTGTTTGTTGTTTTTACTGGCTTTAATAAAAGCCATTTCTCTTACTCAATTCACAGTGTTTGTTATCATTTTGTATTACTAGCATCACAAACTCATGAGACCCATACAGAACCCTTTGAAGGCTATAAATAAAGTGAATTGGATCAGAACAACAAGTGAAACATTTTATGAAAACGTTTTTATGAGGACAGTTGTACAGTGTCACACTGTTTAGTAGGTTTTTCCTCACATTTTGGACTGTTAAGATTCTTTTCTACAATTCGTATATATTCAGTTAGGTGGTACAACGTGTCAATTAATCAGTATATATATATTATATGCGTGTAATATAATTCGTCATTTCATTTTTTTTCTCACCTCAGTCACCTGCACGATTATTATAATGAATTAAGCGTAAGCTTATTATATAGATTTCACTATATTTAAATACATGTATAACTTTCAGAATCGGCAATGATTTAATCAATTTAGTCTAAGTTTCAAATCTCAAAAATCATAATTTAGCATGTATACAGGAAATATAGCGGTTTTATTACCCTTCAAGTGAGTGTACAAATTTTATTTCCTCACATGCTGTGACAATCGCAGCGGACGCGTCATAAAACAATTAACAATATGCCAGTATTAGATGTGTGTATTAATTATTTGCTAAAAATATACCAGCTTTAAAAAACCGTATAAAGGGAGTAGATCTAATTATCGCATTTCTTATATCAAAACATCAATTTGACGGGAAGAAATTAAACTGTGAAATAAGTTTGCACAAAATATATCCCCCGAGAAACGAAAGAACTATAAGCAAGAAATTAAACAATTTTGCTATCTAGATAATCCGTCCATTTCCTTCTTTGTTCAATGTGGGTGATAGTCATGTTAAAAACCTTTAAAAAAGAGGTTGATCCCATAAAGATACAACTATGAAATTTAGAGCATTATTTTGTAGACATATCAAACTACGAAATATGTTTGCACATAAGAAATATCTCAAATAGTTATTATCATATGGACTATTTTACGTGGAGTCCCATGCCTTCCAATGGTAAAAAAATTGTCACATGTCCGAATACAAATGGGACAAATAGTTGGATATGAATGGTTTTAATAAAATACTAGTATTTATATACAAAAATGTGCAGATGTATATGTAACCTTATTTCATTTTGAAACACATTATATCCGTTTAACTCGAGACGCTGTAGTTATATTCAACACAACCGTGACCGAGTGGTAAGGGAATCCGCCTTGGGTTCCAGTGGAAGCTGTGTTAGAACTGATGCGGTCGGTCGGTGAGTCGCCAGATAATCAAAGAATCATTACCACAAGCCTATCTCTGTCAGGCGCCCGACATTACGAGAAGGGAGGTGGTAGGTACTGTACGTACGAAAGATAGGTGTCTGTTCAATAGGGGTGTTACTATAATAAACAAAACATTTACATTTTACTATACATACGTCTACATGTATATAACTTTACTTACTATGTCGGCATATTAGTTAGACAAATATACTTTTTGATTAATCAGATGTTTTATTCTACCTTGATATACGTGTATCGTTACAATATATTCATTACAGACCAGTCAATATGACCACTGTAACGACACCCTATCACGAAGATCCATATACCGATGACCATGACATGGAGAACGTGCCAGGTAAGATAGCCATATTCATGCGTGTGATTGTGATATAAGTATACATGAGTGTGCGTGTGAGTGTGTGCGTGCGTGCATGCATTTGTGGATGTATGCATGTCTGTGCGTGTATGTTAGTATGCTAGCATATTTATAGTACATGTATATCACCTCAGAAGCATAATTGTATAATGCTTCTGAAAATAAACAATATGTCATTTATTTTTTAACGTTGCGGTCTGCAGCAATATTCAACAGATCTATATAGTTTCCCAGAAATAATTTTAAACCCATAGTTCGTCCCTTTGGTGCAACAAGGTTGTATCTCGCTGTATATCATAGTATAGATAAAATATTGTTTCCCAAAAAGGGCAACTAACTTTCGGGCTGACTGACGGCCTGTTCGTAAATTATGTTCTTGTTTCTTCCTTCCGAGCATACACGTCCCCTTTACGAGAGGTACTTAGCTTCTCGATGGCAACTATAAAACGAGGTCTTATGCTTATAAAAGTGTTTTCATTCTCATACTCAAATACCATGCACCGTGCTCAAGCATGAAAAATATTTTTTTAGAATTTTGCACCAAATCCAACATGTAGAAATTGATCTAATTAAGAAAATGAATTACATGTAAGAACATGCTCCAATTCGAGTATGTAATTTAAGTATAATCATGGAATGCGTTCTCCAAGGGCAAGCTTTATAGTGTTTCTTTGTCCGGGTGAGACAGGACGTATGCTAACTGCATGTTATATAACAGCATTGCGAACCTCGCATACATGATTGCAAATACTTGTAGGTGGGTCAGTCACGTGATATTATGTTCTGTTTTATCAAAGCACTAAGTCTAAGATAAAGCTTACCTTTAATTCTGATTTAAAACCTACATATTGGAAATATAAGTACTTCATTTTGGTTCATAAGAGCTAGTTCACCTAATAATAATAATTGATACTGAACAACCCTTTTATACATTTGCAGTTGTCAAATAGATACACAGAATTAGGCATATACATACATAGCTAATGTTATTTGTTGTACATGAAATCCGACTGAAAATAAAGATTGTATTTGTATTTTGTATTTAGGCCTACGGTACCATGACGTTGTTTGTTGTTTCATGGCATTCGCTTGCAATGATAAAACAAAATATGGTAGGCATTGTATTCAAATGAAAATCACTCCTGTATGCATGTTATTTATCTCAGATGTTAAGTATCCAGTAACGCAACCAGGAGCACCAAACCCATACCATGCTGGATACGATCAGCCCACTGATGATCCAGGTTCTCAAACACGACAACAAGGCATCCAAATGGAGGTAGGTACACTGTATAGATAATGTTTCCTTGTGTTCCTTTAGGTTACATTTCTATGAATTCATATTACCGCCACCGTGGCCCAGTGGTTAGGGCGTCCGCCTAGGAAGCGGGAGGTCGATGGTTCGAATCTCGGCGGAAGCCTGGCAAGTTGAAGCTGATGAAACCGATTGGTTAGCCGCCAGCTAGTTCAATTAATTGTTACCGTAGGCTTATCTCTGTCAGGAGCCCGGTATTACAAGAAGGGATTCGGGAAGGTACTGTACGCATGGAAGATACGTAAGTGTCATATAAGTCAGAATTGACTGGCCCTTTCAATAGAGTGCCACTTTTTGCCTTACTACCTATACACTGTTCTTAGTATTACTATGAGATAAAATTGAAACTAAACATATCTATTCTATCGTCTCGATTTGTAGATAGCCAGTCAGTATCTAGTAATTCTATCTCAGACCAGTCATCTTTTTACATATAACATTGTCGACATTAATATCTTACAAACAATAACATGTTTTTATATTGCAATAACGTTAGTTGTATGTAAGTGAGATACCTCAATCAAATGGCTATGCTTAGGCACATTGTCAATGCATGAAACCGTTTCATATTGCAGTCACCGCGTACAGCCACAGACGTGCAACAACCACCGAAAGCTGAAGTGAGTAATGGTACAATGAATGGTACAGCCCAAATGGTTCGAATAAATCATATTTTCTAAGAGATTACTGTTACTCGATACTTAATACTCCTAAACAAAGTAAACATTTGTTAATCTTGATCGTCCTGTTTAGTTGATACACATAAGGAAAATTTGACATTTTTAGAAAATTCTAAGATTTCACTTAAGATGCTTTGTGAATACCGCCCCTGGAATAAAGGCTTTAAAGTATGCTAGAAAGGTAGAATGATTGATTAGCAAATTCATCTAAATGTATACTTACCCTTGTCATATAATCACGGGCCTTATTCACCAACATTGTAAGACTGAAATCTTTGATTTCTTTCTACCGCATTGTTATCCATAAAAAATAGAATAGCGCAGAGTATAGTACGCATTAAGGGTCGCCACGTTCAGTCGGTCAACATTTTGTTCTGAAAGGATTCTTTATTAAACAAAATAGCCGAAGCCAATTCAGTAATAAATTACTTTTATGGATCACAATGTAATAGAAAGAAAATCAAATATTTTCCTCGTCAAAACTGAAAAAACTGCAGTACAAAGGAACTAAAAATAGACGGTGTACCCAGTGATTATAATAAACTGTGTGTCAATATTTCCACACACTTTTTCGAGAAACATTTTAATCTAAAGCATGATTGCGAATTTAGTCAGGAACAATATAATATTGCTCCTGATTTAGTCTAAACTTTGGTTCTCTCTAGAAAACAGTTAAACTCAAACACAAGCCCATTTCTATACGAAGACTAATGCTATTCGTTATAACATTGTGTTTCATTAATGTGAGGGTTTAAATTACATGTACATTTTTATTGGTTTGGTATAATAAAACAAGATATATAAACTATTTTCTTTATTGTAGGCAAAGACAATGTATTCTTTGGGACAACGGAGGGAAGCGGAGGAATATCGACAACAGGCCAACCTATGGATTATAGTCAGCTTTGCTTCATTTGTTACTATCGGAGTAACGATCGTCATTCTTTACTACGTACATTTATTACCAATTCAAGCAAACATTTTAAATCCGGAACATTCCTATTATTACAAACTTAGAGCATATATCACGGGTTAAAACAAAATACAATAAGAATCCGAATGACAAGGCAGCATTCAACTGAAACAGGTGTAAATGTATAAAACAAGTTCTGGAAAATTTATTTTATGCGCGATGTGCATTAATTGCAAACGTATCTTTAACGTGTATAGTGAAACCCCATGAAGCCGGTGTATCCACGGTACCGGTGTATGTAATTTTGTCATGAAATTGTAGATTCTTTGTCTCGTGACATTGCCTGCATGGACCGAGATGCCGTAACGTTTTATCTTAAATATTTTTTTCAAGCTCAAGACTTATATATTTGGATAGAAGAGAGTCTGGGCAATTCATAAAACCATTTCTTGATTGTTCGCAACTTCGCGTTTTTTAAATATTTACTGTTGTTTCTGGTGTTTTTGTCAAAAATCGCGACCCAACGTTATTGATAAATCGTCATTTTTGGAATGGATAGTCATTAGAAATCAAACATATACCTATGTACTTTTATAGTCAGTTATTTAATCTGCACGAAAAAGTTAAAGAGGTATCTGTATTTTTTTTTATTATTCAATACAGGCCTGTGTTTTACGTTACCAGCCATTTTCTACGCATTTGACCACCAATCAGTTAGTGCTAACAAAACATGCATTATGAATTCCGATCAATTTTCATATATTTTGATAAATTATTATATTCTAAACATATGAAACGTTTTTTGGATAGATATATTCATGTAAATGGTATTGATAGGGTACTTTAATAGTGCATACATAATGCTAAAATTGGTTATAAACGGACAAAACACACACATCAACTATACATGTATACTGTCTGAAAAGATTTGCAAGACACCTGTACTCTTTTATTTAGTTGCTATTTGTTTTGTGTTAAAACTTTTGTCTTTTGCAGTAAAATTCATTCCGTATGTCTTCATTATGTTGTAATTTACGTTACACAAGCGTATCCATACATGACAACTGTATTGTGTTGCATGATCATTTGATTGTACACACTTTTATTTAAAAAGATATATGTGTGTGTGATAGTTCAACAAACTACAATCAATATGTACTCACTTTTCTTAATTTAATTCTTGTTGATTGTCTCAGAGCCGCCACCCATAATAAGAGAATGTCACACATTCTCAAAATTTGAGTCAATATGGAAGAATACAAAAAAGTTGACATTTAAATACTTTATAAACGTCCATACTTTCGTAGGGCATGGAAGTCGATCCCCTATCTGAACATGTTTCAATTATTGGCACATCATAAATCCTACACAATTTCTATGCCGTTTTTAATCACTGTTTTCACCAGAGTAATTTACGTTACAATAGTATATGTACCATATTGGTTAATTAACATAAAGGACATAAGGAAGAAGTTCAATACTTTTTTTATTAAAAATACTACATATCTTCTTACACCAACTCTGTGAAAACATTAAATTGCCAATATACTTATGAAACCGGTATGCATATCATTAAATGCACTTTTGTTAACATTCTATTTTACATACATATATCTTACATCATACATGAATTAGTAGTGCAAAAGCGTGCGGATATTCAATGTTTTATTCACCAATCAAAGTCAGCACAAATGGCACTACTTGATGATATGGCAGATTTTTAAAACAAAACCAGCTAAATATGAAATGCCGTTACATGATTTTACCGAAGTTTTCGTCACGTAATATACAAAATAAACTTATCTTTCGATAATGAATACAACGAAACAAGTCGTCCTTAAGAGACAATTCCGGCCTCATAATAAAAGTAAAATAAAACGGTAAAAGTGTGCCAAAAATCAAGTTAATGCATACATTGCTTTTGCGGTATGTTTTCGAGTATTATGAAATGGGGTCAGGAATAATACTACGATAGCAACAAACTAGAATAATACACAAAACTAAAACAAAACAAATTAAATGTATATGGAATATCTAACCACGATTTCCCTTTAAGACGTCTTTGAGAGCGGCGGTCTAGATGTAGGGTGCCCGCTTTGGGATCCAGGGGTCCCGCATGCTCTACTTTAACAATCTAAAATTGGTACTTGCTAGGTAAGTCTACGTATTTTTGGGGGCCGTAGATCGATATTCACTGCCTCATCCTCAGGAGAGATATAATTGTCACCAGGGAGACTCGAACTTCCTTAGCTAGCCTAATGTCAAGAGGTTATTAAAATGGCAACAGTTGAACTGTTGAAAATAACCCTCGTCTTACTGCTTAAAATGGTAAGCATTGTCTAGAGCTTTAAAATAGAATATGTTTTTACGGTAACGTAAAATACAAGTCCTTAAACGTTTTAACAACAATTAACAAACGTGAAACCTTTATCAAACAAACAAAACTCCTGTGCTTAGTTATATCATAATATTATAATATTTCTGAAATATCTCCAGTAACATGTCATGTTTTTTCTTTCTTTACTGCTTCGATGTGAGTCCAGTTCAGTCATATGGAAGTTTTGAAAGCATCCATCTGTTTCAAAATACATACTAAATCTTTAAACGTGTGAAGTTTTTGTTTCTTCTTATATCAAATGAAAGGAAATATTGTATAATAACAATTAAATGAGCATATACGACAACAACCATTGCACACATGACAATAAATAATTGTGATATTGCTGCAAACAACTCTGGTATGATTTTGTATTCTACGTTACGAAAATTATACGGTCATTATGCACGGAATTGCTGTCATGATATGCACTAATTTTCCAAGTAATGAAAGGTCATCAAGTAGTATATATAAAAATGATGCAGATAGCATTACCTCTCACCAAAATTGTTAAATGCAGTAATTTGTTACAGTTTATGTAACTGCACGGACCGATAAGTTTATACTTTTTTACTCCCACGACATCAAATGTTTTAATATTGCTTGTTTAACATGTCAACTATACACATACTAGTAATTGAAACGTATTATATTCTAAAATTGTGATGTAAATCACCAATAAAAAAGCAAAAATAGGTCAATAAAGAAATCCAAATACAATTAAGTATTTCACTTAAAGTTTACGTGACAATAAATTGTATTTTGCGTGACGAATGAGTTCGTACTGACAAAGCCGTAGACATTCATTATCTGCATAAAAATCGAATAATAATTGATTAAAACCAATGTCTTTCAGGAATAAATGTAAAGTATGCCACATAATAATTATCTCAATGATTGACAATTTACCAATTTCTGTCAAGAATAAAAAATAAAGCATGTTCCATATGTCAACGATTGACCATGCCTGTTGACGAGCAAATTATAAAATATGCATGGTATATGTACCATAAAATTCAACCTCATGGCTATTATGCAGTATTTTCGTATACATATTAATTGTAGAATCCAAATCCGTCAAAATGGCACAGCATTAGATGTATTTCTCTTTATATCGTTGTCAACACTATTTTAACAAAAATAAAAACAGTCATTTAACTGTATATAAATAGAGAGAGAGGGTCACATAAAACGTTCCGTAGTCTTTGTAGCATGTTTTTTTTATCTATTGTCGCTATCAGAAGATGTAATTTTTTATACAGTATAATTCAGATGATGTCGTTAATGAAATCAGGAATAAACAATAATCACTCCGTAATACTAGTCTGGTTCATACTCTATCTATTAACGTTTATATATTCCGTAATAGATAAGCGATTTGTTGGCGCCACATAAGAATACAACATGAATTACTCGGTATTGTTCAGACATGAAATAGACGAAATTATTAATGACTTGTACAGTACGTGCATTTTTCATTAGGAAATATTTGTAAACGACCTAGTTTAGTTAATTGAAGTAATATGTGGACATAGCTATTACATCCACAAAACAATGTCACGTAAAATAGACATTACATGTTACAGAACGGCTGCATTCGCGTCTCCCTGTGGAGACTTTTGTCTCCTATGGGTGATGAAGCCAACTCCGACTTGCGACGGCCAGGAACATACACTGTCGTAGCAGGTACCAATATACACTTAGGTGGAGAATATCATGTGAAATATCTTGATACCGAAGCATGTATCCAACTATCCACCGCTCTCAAAGATGTATTAAAGAGAAATCGTGTTTAGACAGTTCATAGATATTTTATGTGTACCTGTTTGGTACCAGTTTAGTGTTTATGCTAGTTTTTTTTCCATATAGTAAATAAGTATTCCACATGACCACATTTCATACTACTCCTAAATATGTCACTAGAAACAATATATACGTTGATTGTATTTATTAAGTTCGTTTTTACCCAAAAGTTGGTTCAGATAAGCCTTGCTCATTAACATAACTTGTAGCATTGTACTATTGTATTGATATATTAGTTTATTTTGTAGTTTACGTGATGAAAACTTCAGTACAAATCATGTACTGACATATTTATTTTTAGCCAGGTTATGTTTACATACTTTTCTATATTATCAAGTAGTGCATTTGGTTCCAGGTCAGATTAGTGAATATAACATTGAGTAGTCATATTTGTACTGTTGTACTTTAAATTCACATATGATATGAGATATATGTATGCAAAATAGAGGGTAAACAAACGTGCATGTAATAATATACATACTGGTATCATGAATACTAGCATATTGACAAGTTCATGTTTTTGCACAATTAATATGAGAAGATATGTAGTTTTTATGTAATTTTTTTTATTGAACTTCTTTCTTGTGTCCTTTATGTTAAGAAGTATGATACACATACTATCGTAACGTAAATTACACTGGTGAAAACAGAGGTTAAAAACGGCATAAAAATGGTAGGCTTTATGATGTGCCAATAATTGAAACATGTTCACATAGGGGATCGACTTTCGTGCCCTATGGACGTTTATGATGAATCTGAATGTCAGCTTTTTTCGATTTTACCATTTCGACTCAAATTGTGAGAATGTGTGACGTTTTCTTATTACGAATGGTGTTTCTTATACGCTCTATAAGAATGTAACTTTAGAAAATCGAATAAATATTAATTGTAGTTTGTTAAGTATCAAACACATATCCTTTTTTAAATAAATGTGTGTATATTAAAATGAGCATGCAACACAATAAAGTTGTCATCTATGGATACGCTTATGTAACGTAAATTACAACATAATGAAGACATACGGAATGAATTTTACTGCAAAAGACAAAAGTTTTTACACAAAACAAATAGCAACTAAATAAAAGAGTACAGGTGTCTTCCAAATCTTTGCAGACAGTATACATGTATAGATGATGTGTGTGTTTTGTTTGTTTATAACCAATTTTAGCATTATGTATGCAGTATTAAAGTACCCTATCAATACCATTTACATGAATATATCCATCCAAAAAACGTTTTATATGTTTAGAATATAATAATTTATCAAAATATATGAAAATTGATCGGAATTCATAATGCATGTTTTGTTAGCACTAACTGATTGGTGGTCAAATGCGTAGAAAATGGCTGGTAACGTAAAATACAGGCCTGTATTGAATAATAGAAAAAAAATACAGATACCTCTTTAACTTTTTCGTGCAGTTTAAGTAACTGACTATAAAAGTACATAGGTATACGTTTGATTTCTAATGACTATCCATTCCAAAAATGACGATTTATCAATAACGTTGGGTCGCGATTTTTGACAAAAACACCAGAAACAACAGTAAATATTTAAAAAACGCGAAGTTGCGAACAATCAAGAAATGCTTTTATGAAATGCCCAGACTCTCTTTTATCCAAATATATAAGTCTTGAGCTTGAAAAAAATATTTAAGATAAAACGTTACGACATACGGGACTAGCAGGATTGTTTACAATAACTGACGAGTAAATTAAATAAATAAAAACGAAATGGATCAATTTCTGAATGAAATCACAACAAAAACTTAAACCATACCTTCACTACGAGTAAATCCTTATTTAATTGGCAATGTTTGACATGCATGTATTTAATGCTCGCTTGATTATTTATCAAACATAATTTTGACAGCTATGACGTCATCGATTGATAAAAAGGGTCGTGTGCAACTGTTGGCGGGAAAAAATCATCTTGTCAACAAACTGGACCAAATTAACATGGAAAATGTTATTGTTGCACCGGCTAAATGTGGTTATCCCCCTTTCCTGAAAATTTGACGTCAGTTAAAGGCAATGTATCTTTTTCATTTATTGTATATCTTGATAATTTTATGATACTTCCACAGCTCCGATGGTTGGTTCCAATACCGTACAGAGAAAAATCGTAACGTCAACGGTGATTGATCTTACACCGAAATCAACAAAATATCCTCTATATAATATTCTATGTATTTGTTAGCTTAGTTATTAAAATGTGTTTTATTGTGTCTTTCAATATTGATACTTCTTTAGCGATAAGTGTGCTTCCCGATTAACCTGCCGACCTGGGTTCAAATCTGGGATGGGACCACTCATATAATTCTATGCCTGCCATATTCCGGCAGAAAACTGACTCGCAAATAAAAGAAATATGATCAGCATTAAACTTTATCTTGTGTTTCAATAAAATATGACTATTGATACTGAGGATCTATGATATTTAAAATTAATATAGAATGCCTAACTTTTGGCAAAATAACAACAATAACATGAACATAAGTGAACAGCGACTGAACTTTAAGTCTGATACCCTATCGTACTATAGTAGTGTTATGATCTAGGGGAGGTAATCTCTATTGAACTATAGCATGTTAAATCGGCACAGGTAAGCCATTAGAAAGTGAGGCTTTATTTGGTAGTAAAATCTGTATTAATCGTACTTATCCACATTTATCCGATTTACCACTGTAATGCTAACTTGTTATGTTATCAAATTTATAAATAGCTTAAGCCTAGGTCCCACTGAGCATTTTGCCTCAGCGACGTGTTCCCGGTGGAAATAAATGAGCTGCGGGTGGCAACGGGGACTGGAATTTCACAAATAATCTAATGTCTTCCCCGAAGCAACCAAAATACCACAATGACCCTATTCCCGATGCTTCAGATAATCCTTCTTCAACTCGGGAGTACATCGCCGAGAAAAAAAATGCTCAGTGGGACATAGGCTTTAAATATGGGATACATGTACACACATCGGGTCACAGAACTAAAAAAAGACGGATAAATTACTATAAATGACAATATGTATAAACGAGTTGATTTCCGGCAATAAGGCATACATGTTGAATTATATGGTATGGCAATAAAGCATACGGTGATTGGATTTTAAATGTGCTTTCAAGAGAAATAAATAACACGCGTTGAATTTTATAGTAATCTGATAAGTCATATAGTGATTGTATTTTACATTATTATATTTTCAATAGAAATAAAATTAATGATACACGTTGACTTTTATAGTAATCTGATAAGTCATACAATGCTTTTGTTTTATACGCAGTGAATGATATAACGTTACAAGCGGTTTTATTCTAGAAAAATAATGATTGCCCATCCAACAGTGCAAGAAAGTAAAAGAATGGATATATTAGTACGTATGAATGTGTCAAAATAGCAATATGCTAGTATCGGGCATTGAAGAACTAAAGTTGTTGAAATATCTGCAATTATTAAAGTCACAATACATATTATCTTGAATAATTGGGAATATGCATTCACAAGAAGATATAATTACACATATAACTGTGACTCGGCAACCTCTAACGGGGTCTGTAATAGAGGAGGACCATCTACGAGATATGAATCTGACCGTTCCTGGAATTATGGCTTCTATATGCTGTGTACTCACCGGTATTCCTGCAACAATGTACGCTATAAAGGTAAGTGTGTTACAAAATCAAATCAATATTTGACTTACTTAACCTAGTCCTCTCCATCCCGGCTGGGACACAGGACCTTAACCACAGCTCGCCATTAGACACTTGCGGCGTCTGCTTGGCCTCTTTCAACGACTTCCTGGACCATTGAATCTCCGTGTTTTATATAATCAAAATACACAAAGTAATAATTATAGCCACATTTTAATCGTACGACGTATGGTTTTGAATTATATACTTCTTGAAACTTTAACTCAAAATAAAAACCACACTGAGTGTCCGACTTCTATTCTTTAAATTTATTTGATCATTTGATATTATAATGCCAATCGGCTAGTTCGAGTATGTGAAATCAAATGGTGGCGCGATAATAACACGATGCGATAACAAGACTGATGAAGGCCGTGAGGCCGAAAACTTTCAAATAAAAGAGTTAAACACCTGAGTTTCAACAAAACAAAGGTTAGTTATACACGTACATGTACATCCACAAGACCAAAACGTATGATAAAACTGTAAGACTCAGTGCTCATCTTCAATAACTCAAGATATTGCTTAGGAATATCATTTACTAAATTAAATGCTTCATTTACCCTTTTATCAACAGGCACAGAAATGTTATAAAGCAGGGCGATGGAGAGAAGGAGAAGACTATCAAAGACGTGCTAGAGGTTGGATAACATTTACATTTGTTATTGGTATAATAAACATTGTTACATTCTTCATATTACACCAGATGTATGCATCGTAGATATGGTTCTCCGCTGATTTGCACTTATCGGCATGGAGCAGCAAAGGCTACCCTCATCCTCTACTTGGATTGTATCCTGGATCGTATCCGTGGATGGATAAGCGGAAATTCTTCAGAAGAATAATATTCGCCGAGGCGGCACAACTTTGTCCAGAGTGTGTACCTACATATTACAAGCAGGGCTGTTGGAACACGAGTTGGTGCCACTGTGAAAAGTCTCAACACGTAGCTCGAGGTTAAAAGGACTTTCTAATACTTCTTAATGATTAAGGTCAGACAAACATCGTTCAGCTATCTACCGGTCTACCTAATATATTATGCTAATGAACATTACTGACTAAGATATGTGTTCATTGTGTAGACTGACTGTATACACGCACTTGAATAATGATTTTAAAATGGTTTTAAATACGGCGATTGGAGAATGATGTGGTCAGATTTTTGGAAAGTAAGCATTTGTGAGATAATTTGGCTTTGTACTTTGCAGAAAAGGTTTGAGAAAATTGGACCCTTCGGTGAAAGCAGCACTTAACCTAACCAACAGAGCACAGAAATCGGTAACACCACAACACCACCACACTAAGCAATGCCCACACATAAACCAAAATAAACAATTAAAACGTATGTTGTATTAAGTACATGATTGTATTCATCCCAACCACAAAACGTGCACCAGTGTGATCACTTCATATCCAGTTCAAGGTGAACAACTCTATATACAATAAATACTGAATCTCAACATGCAGTTATGTCTCCTTATACCGCTTTACTTGGTGGCAAGCTTGTGTTCATTTAAACCAATCGGAACTCATCGGCGTTTATCTAACGAAAGTACCTCGGACGTAATAGGGAAGCCGCCATTAACATGGACTACTTTACAACATGGCCGTTGAGAATCAACCGATAAAATCAAAGAGAACTAAAATATTACCTACTTCTGGCATGTTGTCAACTTATAAAAGGAGACCGGTAAATGAAGGACTTCTTGACAGCATTGAAAAACTGATGATTGGCCGTTAGTGCTTAAACTTATGTACGAGGCGTATTTGTCGGTTACGGAAGTGCTCGAGTAGTTATGATTGCATGGAGACACGAAGGGAACAGTGGATTGAGATAACTTATGTGTTGAATGGCCAAGTTCCATCGCAGACGTAATATATATATATATATATATACCAGCTGGATATGAAAATTGAACATACACATAGTACGCAAATGCTCAACAAATAATCAATAACATTTGAAATACTAGTATGTTACGTCAAATGTTCAATTCATTGGACTATTAATTGGTTCAACATATAAAGCCATGTTGGGTACAAGACTAAATTAAGTAACGCCTGAGCGTAACTAAATTTAGTTACAAATGGTGATACAACAGCATAACTTGTAGTTATTTGATTATTTAACTTAATAATTGCCAGAATTTGACTGGGCAGTTTTCTAAAGAAACATCTATTACCGGGTATATTGAAAACTTACATAAAAATGAAAAAACACCGTTGGGATTTTTTCAACAATTTATTTTATTTAAAAGGGAGATCACTCATCTACTTTTCCAAAATGTACTGTATACACCTAACGTGTTACGTCATTTTTTTACTATAAGCAAAATAACTAATAAAACCAATCAAAAGAATGACGTCTGCACGCGTTAATCCTGTCCATAAATTATATATTACATACTTAGTAACTAGGACAAGTCATACCAATGCCCAAAACAGATCAAACTTCAAAGAATTTTGAAAGGTCAGTCATTGTAAATTATACCCGCGGTCATTAATGACACACCACAATAGGTGGTACTAGTATATAGAAATGACATTGACCAGCATTTAATTAGTCGGTGACCTCAGTAATCCATATTAAGTCTGTGAAGTTGGACTCCATTTCCTTTATTCATTTCCGAGTTAACTTCTGCGTTAATGTCTTACCTAATAGTATGTAAACTCATTTTTTCTATTTTTGACTTTATTTTAGAGATAACTTCTCAGTTACTCCCGAACCTCGTTAACTCAAAATTTCAGTTTTCAACTTCACTTTTAAGTTAACTTCTGAGTTAACTTCTAACCCATATGAACTCAAATGCTCATTGTTTACATCACTTCTGAGTTGCCGTTGTCTTACAGTCAAAATTTCAATTGCATTTTACCGCCAGAATTCTTAATTTAACAAATAAATGCATCATCCCGATATATGAGTTACACTACATGCCCTTGTGGTTATGTAAGTATGCTGTACCACAATCCTTACATACACATTAATAGCTACAGCATTACGTACAAATAGTGAAACATATCAAGTCGTTTTCTGAAGGAAGTGTTGTGTGACCTTTTTGACCGTGTGAAGATATTCGAAACATCATCTATTCAGTTACCCAACAACCTTCACAAGGACAAATATAATTTTTGTATTAATTGCTACAACTGATTACATTGACGTCAAATGCTCGTGAAATGATGAAAGGGGGTATGACGTTGCTACCACTCTAAAATACCAAAGCTACAGACACTAAGGTTTCAGGAGCAGCTATTTCTTTGTGTAATCGTATCATTCAGCACTGCAATTTACCCATCTACATGTTTAATATACATGGATGTTTTTTAGCGAAACAACCGAAAAAGAAATGCATTTTACAAAACAATATCATGTTCTGTGTTGGACGTCACGCACTTACAGTTGGGGCTTAGAATGAGAAGGTCGTAAGTACAAATCGATATTTTGGAGAAAACGAGTCAATATTGTCAGAAATTAACTTTTTACTTAATGGAAAAACACGCTTTACAAATTCATGTTAGTCAATATGACACCTATCGATTTCCATGTAAATAGGCTCACAAGAATCGCCTTTTGGTGCATATTTCAAAATTGTAGTAGTCTTATAAGGTCGTAAGAAGTAGTTACGACCCTCACATTCTAAGTCAGCGATACAGTTTTGAACAAATATGATTGCCATATAGATAATTTCGTTGAAGTCAGATTTTCAAAATATCCGTCAGAATAACTTGTTGTTCATAAATGGAATGGTAACACCAATAAATGCATCACTATGAAGATTAAGTTAGCCACGGATATTGTCATAGCTACTTAATTTGACAACAATATAATACGTCATTGATGCGTGGGACAGGTCCCAATGGGACACAACAAGACGCGTAACCGTGTGATCAACTCCATCACGAGAAGGTTACTCGTGATTTTATGTCCGTGTTATTGTTTTTATCTATATGGTTACAGTGTAGGAATGGTCATACAATTGACCAAATTACGTCAATGATTGCCTTTATTCGTCGCTTGTTGTAAACATACATTCAATTCGTATTTATTTCTGTGAAGTATGTTGCTAATTGTTTGGAACTTTTACATTAATCAGATACAAGTAAGCTACATCAGGACATATGTAGTGACCTTTATGCGGCTATAATCGTATCTATGAAGTCGTTATCAAGGCCGTTTCTGATATTATCGTACAAGTAAGCTACAACAGGACATACGAGGGGTGATCAATATATTCGAGGACTTTCCTTCTCAATTTTGCAATATTGGAACTAGAGTAATAAAATTACACGCTGATGCAGTTCAATCAATTATCTCGCGATTTGTCTAATTTTCTTTGTGATAACGTCACTATTTACTTGATGACGTCACATTTTGTAACCATGGTGAAGTGCGCACCGTCGAGCATCTCGAGCGTAACGTCATTTCTGAGAAACGACACGCTATGAAAATTAACGCGAAACTTGTAAATTCCTTTCGATACCTCCAAAATGACTTGACAAAATTGTGCATGGATTCTGTGCGCTTTAAATGAGCCATTTTCATATGATTCCATTGTTTATGTGATTAAAGGGTATCTGCCAAACGGTTGAGTCGATAAAATAAGGATAAACAGCAAAAATAACACCGCGTTAGGGACACTTTCCGTTAAATTCTGCGAAATAAGACGCACAGATCGCAATCAAATGTAACTGGCGAAAACGAAGACTAGTATAGGCTACAACACATAAAATCGTTGACTCCAAATCAAAAGGGTTATTTCGATATTGCGTCCTAAACCTGATAGGTCCTGTTTCAGTCATAATTGAAATAATCTACTTTTGTAAAGCCAACCGCTCTTTTCCGATGTTTGTTTCCAATAACGCATCGATACTCTTTTTATTCCACCTCACATTCCAGAATCGGCTATTAACTACTTATTTCAGTCGTAAAAGACAACCAGTCTCATACATGGAACCGGGTATAAGTCCAGAAAGAAGCTATGTGCTGCTCCGACGGTGACGCTTGGAATGACGTCGCGTGACGTCCAACGTCACGCGCCCATTGTATGAATCATATAATTTTATTACTGCATTCGGTCGGAGACATCTTACTCCGAATGATGTTAAATGGCTTTAAATCTTGCTGCTAATATGAATTTGCTAAATGAAAAGTCCTCGAATATATTGATCACCCCTCGTATGTAGTGACCTTTATGCGGCTATTTACGTATCTATTAAGTCCTTAATAAGGCCGTTTCTGATATTATCGAAACAATTATTTATTCATTATATACATCTTGCACATAGCACGACTAGTATCATATAAATAACACATAACTTTAAGGGTGACATAAAAAGGTTACCCATGGACATTTCCAATCACAATATTCATCATGAAAGGATGAAACAATTCGAATGTTCCTATTGCATAGACTCATCGGCATACATCATTAGTATCATAATACAAACATAAACGTCGCATGGAGTGCAATTGTTAAGATAAAAAGTAACTAATTTGTTGAATTTCTCAATTCATCCAATTGACTCCTGTGGATGTTTAGTAATGTCAACATGTTATGACAAGGTAATTCTTCAAGGCGATGCATACAATCAAATAAAGTATGCGCTGCTTGGCAGATTGATAGCCAATATTTGGACGGTCACATTCTCATAAATTCAGTTGGTTGTGATGAAGTTCTCATATCAAAAACGTTAATACGTTAAAGTAGTGCGATCGGTCAGCTTAGGGTACTAAACAATCATCCGCTAAATTACTTTATTTATTTAGCAGTTTTCAATCGCTGATTAGTTTTGTCCATTAAAAGACTTATAAGGTATAAGATTTTTAAAAGGTTGATAGTTTGATATTTATACCACCGCACACCGGGAGTTGTAACAAGAATACCGTTTTCAGTTTCAATTGTCTGACTGTCTTCTTGTGGACGTAGCTCATCCTACAGTTTTTAGTGCTGAGGTTATTTTTTGCCAGAAGTATGACTATTCACTGGCTTAGAATGTGGAGGTCTTAAGTACAAAATCGATAGTTTGAAGCAAGATGAAAAATCCGTCTGAAAATTACGCTTTACATGTACATATTGAAAAACAAGTGTTTTCAACTTCAGTTTGGTCTACATGACAAGTTCCGATTTTCATGACAATAGGCTCATAAGAAGTGCCCTTTGATGCGGATTTCAAATATGCATCAGTCTTATACGGTCGTAAGTAATAGTTGTATCGAGTTGTGCCTGATTTTAAGCTTTATAATGGTGGTTCAATTCATTCTTATGTTTCCCATATTTGATGACGGGATGGTTTGCTTTGGTCATGCCGGTCTGTCTTTCTGTCGGTAGACCAAGGAGGTTACCTTATAATAACTCAGACTGTGCCGTTGGAACTTTACATGGAGGTTAGCCAGCGGCAGTGGACGATCCCTTTCATTTTGAGGTCAGTGTGTTGCTATTACTTTATTTAGGTAAATGGTTTGCGTTTATCATGAACTAAATAACACATTGCCCCATGATCTTCAATATTTAGATGGAGATTGGTAAACATTAGTAGATTATCCCTATTAATTGAAATGTCAGTAGTTCAAAGATCAAGGTAAATGTGACATCAACTATTTCAACTTTTGGGCTGGTATTGGAACATCTCTTGCTCGATTTATGTGAATGTTCGTTTGATGTCGAAATAAACATATCCTTGTGGCATTCAGTTGACCAAACGAGCTTTCCTTACTATGTTACCCTGATGCTGCTTATAATGTCTCGCTCACGTAAAATACATGACCGTAGGTAATGTCCGTTAATATTAAATAAGAATATCTGCACTAATAGTTATTCGAGCCTTTGCCCGCGCTTTGCTTGTAAATGACTGTAAATGCTTATTTATGGTCGCTGAACAGTGCCCCGGTAAGCAACTAAAGGTAGATTTAGTCAGATGACTTACACATTCCTTTGTATATTCAAATTTCAGTTTATTCTTAGAATCAGATAATTGTGACCCTATGAGATACTCAGTAGATGGATTTAATAGTGTTAATACCGAACGAGTTACTAAATGTTATTTTTATATCATTGTACTTTATCCCATCGAATAGGCGGTAGACGATGTCAAATTGAGATGCGTCCTCAATACACTGATAATATAACATTATTTCTTTAGTTCAATGTTATAAAAACATATTTTATTGTATAGCGACACGTCCTCACACCTTATATACACCATCCTGACAATTTAACAGTCTGGTGGATTGTTCGATCACATATCAGTGTTACATTGTGTATCATCGTTTTCAAATTCAATATATACGTATCTTGATATCACGATGTCTATACTAGTACATGTAAATGATTGTTCTCTAAACAATACATGTGTTTGGTAGGCGTTCGTGTGGTCATGGTCGTCGTGAAAACGTGGAATGATGCGAAACAAATGAATACAAATTTTTCCACACAATCATGTGAGTTGCATTGTAGTTTCAATTTGCTTGAAATACATAACTCGTGTGTAATATTGAGCGAAGCGTGCGTTTATCACGAACCTATATCATATATAGAATAGTTGAACGTTCTACATTTATGATCGTGTTGGTAAAGTCAGGAAACGTATTGGTTGTAAAATACATTGTATGTATAAAATTGAAATTTGTTATTTATCAATTGTTATAGTGAAGTAGTAGTTCGGTTATCATTTAGCTGACATATAATCGCTTTCAAAGTTGTGTCTGATCAGATTCTAGGAATAGAGTTATACATTTGATTTGTTTAATACAATTGCATATTCGTAATGTAATATAGTTGGTGCTCACGCGATGTTTGACATACTCTGTACATCTATTGTAATCCATCAGCATTTGGCTTCACGCAATTAGTGTATTTCATCCATATGCTATTTTAATGCGCCAAAGTAAAAAACAATGCATACTTTGAAATCAACATCGTTGATGAGTTATTACTGACTAGTTAAGTTTAGAACTATTGTTTATTAATTTATCAAGTAATTACATGCACTGCTCTATATACGTTTGAACCCTTCAGATATTTTGATTAACCCAACTTGACAGTGCGATTGCGAGTCCGTTTTCACCCACAGACCATGAACAAGTTTGAAATAACATTTCATTATCCTTTGCTATGACGAACTGTCAATTTTACCACTGTCGTGCCGATGTAACACATAACGCCTGACTCTACCATGCAGACAACCTCCTTGACCACTAACTCCATTTTAATTTAACAGTAAGTGCCTGTATGCACTAATCACAAATGCAAGATCTAATTGCCAGAATTGCTGTATAGGTGACAAGGTCGTGTTTAAAAACATCGTGTTAACATTGGCGTATATAGACAAACAAGACCAGTAATATCTATGAATGCAGTTCATCAAAGACGGCCACATACACCACCCTCAGACAACGACTGATTGCATACCTTGAAATAGCAGTGAAATACGAACGACTTATACCCCTATATAGCAGTGTCTTTGGTTAAAAGTAGGCCAATACTTTATTGTATTCATTAGCATGTACATTTGTACAACTAAACGTTCAGGAAAGGGTCGACACATAGACAGGTGATCTGATCATTGTTCAATGCCAGATAAAATGTCAATTGTTCCAATGTGTTCGTAATAAGTCATTTGATGTGAGATTATTGTTTCAACACAGGTGTTGCTTTAACCTTTACTATAATTATGTCTGATTTAATTATTTACGATAACCGAACACGTACCATTCACGAAAATAATGAGCAATGGATTTCGAGGAAACAACTAATGACATTCGCATTTATACTAATAATAATATAAAGTGTGCAGAGAGGGAGTGTTCGCGAATGTGTGACCTACGCCAACACACGATTTGTATCCTGGTGGAATTCATTAATATTTCATATTCAGAAATTACAGGACAGTAGGACACGACTCCGATTATTAGTCATGTCAGAAATGAATTATACTAGGAGGTAATTGAAACACATTGCATGGTTTTTAATGCGTGTGTTATACAGATTAACGTAATCAACACAGGAACTTCATGTAGCTCTCGAAACATTAATGCTGCATGTTGTAGCGTTTTCAATATGTTTCATCGATATTTGTTATCAAAACATTAACTGCCTCCTGAGTAGTCAATATGGTCCGTAAGTTTGAGATGGACGTCATACTTGTAGTGGAAGGTCCAAAACTGCATGCGAAACTACAAACCTTGTTCTATATCCAATTATAGTGCTGGCTCTATTACTTATAGTTCAAATATGATCACATCCTGCCTAAATGCAATCAAAGTTAATGTCCAACAACATTGAAATAAGGGTAATGAAGCTCAGAAAATACAGGTGTCAATAAATTTGGTATTATACAATTTCTGGAGAATGTCTTGATACGGTCAAAAAAAGGAATAACAGTTTTCTTCTGCCAAATGTTCTGCGGGTACGAATTATTTTTCTATACAATGTCTCATAACAGTATCAAAACGTTAACTGACCTGGTGGAGATAGATGTTGACTTGTCATGAACATTTTGACACCGGCGACTGTAAAGTCTGAACACAAAACGTTTATATTATATTATATATAGATATACTACGAATGATATGTTAAAGATATGATCATGTCGCCTATGCATGATAGTTTCCAATGATTGCCAGTGATCTTTGGCATTACTAACTAATACATTTATCCTCCAAATTCGTTACACGTGTAATCATTATCAGACTGTGAGGTTTGTGTGATATATAAAAGTCAATTGTGTTTCTCAGTGAACAAAACAGATACCACAACAATGCTTTGTGTGTCAATAATTCGTCTGGGACAATTCCGTTAAAGATATTTATTTCATTGTGTGATAACATACACTGAACGGCAATGAAAACGCATCACTTTTTAAACTTGAATCTTTTCGTAATCCGTTAAGTTATAACCTTGAAATTTTGTATGCTGACTTCGATTTATATTATCTACAGAATTCAGTTTTTTATGAAAATACTTTAATAACCAATCGTCCATAGTGGAATAGCCTTAAACTGCATTTTCCCGCGTGCTGATGGGTGGCTAGCGATTTGTTCGCATATTGTGCAAGCATTTTAAAGAATATGGATGGATGAGTCGGAAAAACAAAATCACTAGTAGAAAACATGGTGCATATGTCAAAGGAAGACTCCGAAAGATCGGTCGTTATGCTCAAGTGTGGGGTATATGTACTAAAAACCAAAGTTTCGTTGTTTTAAAGTCTCAAAGTCATTATTTCATTCATTTAACACAAGTTTGAATACATATACACCTGTTAAGAAAGATAAAAATCCATTAGAAATCATAGGATGTAAGAATTTTTTTTAAGTCAACTGCGATTACTCTTGGATAATTATCCTCACTTTTTTTAAGATTAATCACCAAACTTTTACACTGAATTGTATAACTGGATATTACTGAACTAGTCTACATGCTCAGGTTATGATGTTCATTAAAATTTCGACGTAAATTGTGTTTTGAAAATTAAGCACGCAATTGAAAAGCGCATTTTCTCCATTCAGTGCAATAATCAGTCTTAAAAGAATACCTATAGCTTCCATGCAATGTATTTCCTGTAACAATTGGTGATACTTTCACCATCCTTGGGACAAATATGATATAATTGAATTAATCTCAAAACGAGCAGTTTCGAATATACGCTTAGAGCCACTAAATTTGAAGCAGTGTTATACAGAAATTGGCAAGTCAATTATTTACTGAATTTATAACTCCACGATTATCTCCCTTTGACCATAGGAAATACACCAAGCTTCTAATAGAGCAAGCTTTACTATTTTAGTGGTTATGCGCGAAATAGTGCACAGGCCCCTTAACAGTACCTGTACTTCACTTAGCCCTTCTGCAACAACGGCATAGCATCCCACTAGCATTCAATGAACGTTTCATACGATTAATACGTCGTCGGTGTACACGATGCATCGGTCCAGACGGTGGTTTTAAAAGATTAAAATTGTGACTTTCTGTTTTATACTGACCTCAACCCAACTGGTACAAAACTATGTTGCTAAACAACCTTATCTAATTCGAAGTGATATTCATGTGTCACTTGCATATATCTATTCTATGACAAAATTTCGCGTTGCTTACACACTTATTAAATGTGTTATGCTATACTATGTAAGTGTTGCGTTTTCATGGCCGCTCAGTGTATAAACAATGTTTATCTTGCTAATTTTGTATTATTATTATTAGTTTGTCTCTACTCGTATCAATCGTGAGACAAGTATGGTATTCAACAATACGGCACTGTCTGGAAATCATATAAGGCTACAATATACGTGTATGATGCAGCAGAAATATGAGACGCATGTCGTCTTGGGTATGACAGCAATGACAAATTACATGTTCCAATACCGCCTCCTGTTGAACTGTTTCATCTATTATCACTATCTGATATTGTTTTAGTATCAAATTAAAACATAACATCATGATATGAATGTATTTCTCAGTGACGAAAACAGATACCTTACAAATACTTTGTCCGGGACAATTCCGTTTAAAAATATTAAAACATATTTCCATAACAGTGTTCATCATACTATTTTTATTTTCCGACTATATTGTTACATATAAGTTTTTGTCTCTATTCGTGTCAACCGTGTGTGAAGTATGATATTCATCAAAGCTGCGCAGTTTGGAATCCATATAATCTACTTTATATGATGCAGCAGAAAATATGAGACGCATGTCGTCTATGGTATGACAGCGATGATAAATGACTTTTGTTTTAATCTAGGTCACGCCCCGGGGTTGTTGTGCCTGATTTGGTCGCCGTTTTATGAATTGTGTGGGCATTGCTCAGGGTAGTTGTGCTGTGGTGCTTCTGATTTCTGTGCTCGGCTGGCACGGAACACTACAAAATACTGCTCGTCTTGGTCGCAAGTGTCTCTATGGATGACAATAACTTGTGTACGGGAAAATATACTCCGAAAACAGGAACAAAACAGAACAGAATGTGTAATGTTTAACTATTGACGCAGAATAGCCATTGTTTTCTCGGCGAATTAATTTCATCTTTCGGCAATGTGTTTGTGTACCTCATATATATCGTTTTCGTACAACAGATACAGAGCAAACATTCACCACACAGTCTTCATCGAAATCCAAACGTTAAACAAATTAAAAATGCATATCATATAGTCCGTAACAATAATATGTTCTTTGTTATTATTGGAGCTACTGAACTGGTAATACTAGTATACATTCTACATGCATTATGATCATGTTTCCTTATGTTTATTTATTCCTACATATAGGATTCCATGCGGTTTTTGTTGTCCGATTATTATTTCTATTTTTATCGCAATGACATTCACAATAACAGAAGACAATCGTATCATAATGAGAGACAGTTCTATTAATTTATTGTTGAAGTTCCAATGCGGGGTCAAACGTACAATCATATATATTTTAACGACCATTATACCTCAATTATTTGACAAAAACACAACAAGCATGCACCAAACAGGGGCAAACGATTTTCGCATTCAAGATTGACAAATCACAGTGTTTAAGGACAATGCATTGTCTATTAAAGTGAATTAATTATTCCAACTGGTCTTAATGTAAACCACAACCTTTTTGCTAGACAATATCGTCATATCTGTACTTGTGGTGAACAGGATTAAAGGTCAATGGATTGTTCCTGAAAACCATAACTATAGAATGAGAGTTTGCTTATGTCCATCTCAACTTTGAATTTATATTGTTTATAGCAATGTGTGATTATGTTACGTTTATGGACATTTTTCTTTTTTCAGATTCTAGTCTATACTGTGTCCTCATTCAGATGATTGTGTGTAACGTATACATTTATTGACCACAATTATTTCGCGGCAAATTCGCAAATCCTCATAGGTATGGTACCATCATTGAGCTTGTTGGTCACATAAACTTCGACTTTATTGATATCTGACTTATACATGAGTATAAATAAGTTATACACGTACGTTTGGTTTGTTTTCCGCCTCATTGACCATGAGACTGAAAGTAAACAACTTTAATAAGATGCAAAGAATTATTTCCTCTTTCAGAACAAACCCAACGCATCAGTGTATAGTGCCGATACACGCGAGAATACATCTGTGTTTTCAAAACGTCATGTCTAATTGAGTGATAAAATTTCTGACATTTTCCTTCCCGGAACCAGGAACCATTATATTATACAGAGTTCGCAAACCAGTAGGTCACTTTCCCAACCTTTAAAGGCAACAAGACCGAGCACTTAAGCGATGTGAAGGTTGCGTTGACCTTCAACATCGAGATTTCTTATAATTCGCTGTACTTTTATATTATTATATTTAAATTGACAATAAACGTAATGTACTAACTGGTAGATTTACAGACAGTCTTTGTTATATTTCAGTTGCATTTTTCAAGCAATAAATGTCAAATAAATGGACAGCACGCTATTAGTTAATGTTATCAAAATAGACCTTTACCAGACGATTCCAGCGTGTCTTAATGAAATAGAAACATCAGCTTTAGGGTCGTAAGATATTTATGTATATATCTGTAGTTTACACTGACATATGCTAGTCCCTAGGTACATGCATATCAAAATAGTTATTAAGACTTGACACTCGCTATTCTTGGATTCATTTATCCGCCGGTGGAACTTACAAAGATGTAGCATTTTGTCGGGAAAATTGTTAACACGTTCAGAGAACGCATTGGAAACGGAAATTACAATTATGAAAATACATGACGAATATATTTTAGTCTGAAGTTTATTAAATGCATTAATTACAAGGTACATGTACTTGAAAGTTGTGTGATAGATATACCCGGTACTCAATCATGCCAATAACACTGACAAATTGACACCACATACCCAATCGGAAATATAAAATCTGAACATCGCAACTCCTCCAAAAATACGTTGAACTTCTTAGCCGAGTATGATGAACTTGTTCATTTGTTATATAAATTATACGTAGTAACACCAGTTGTCAATATTCATGTCAACTAACAGTGTCGAATTAAATGTTATGTTATGGTGCGACATGTGATAGTATAGAGAGCTGCATCCTTAACTATTTAATCACACGATTAATAGCACATTCCTCTGTCTACTGGGTTAATCGGTGGTCGCTTTGGAAATCTCAGTTTCAGATCAATGAACTATAAGTACGAATTTTAATTTTTATCTGCATACAATAATTTCAAATAGATATTCCATGTTTCATTACGAATTTTCCACCCACCAATTACTGTCAAAACTATCAAAGTCACTAAAACAGTGTTCCGTTTGACAATTACGTACAAAGCGAAAATCATAATCAATGGTTAAAATGCATTTGCACATTCATTCAGACTTTTCATAAGTGCTGCTATATTACGTACGACGCGCCTATCCTTGGATCAATTATCTAAATCTGGAGTACTACTTGCTGTTAGAGTTTTATTTCCTGTCCCGACAAAAGCACCATTTAGCCAAACCCTTCATGCAGGATTACAATTAAAATAGTCAGCGTGTATTTAATCATTTTGACTTTCTTTCTTGTTGACTATAAATGCACGGTCGAGTCTCTAAGAATAGATGAGCAATATATATGTATAGGTAAAGATGTGGGTTGTTTAGGAACGAAACACATTTCTCATATAGTGGTAATCTTTCTTGTTGATTAGAGAAGCTGTTCGAAGCAGATCCAAATAAAACATGTACTATTTAACTTCAGTTTAGTCAACAAGACAATTTCCGATTTCCATGTAAATGTGCACACAAGAAGCGCCTTATGGTGAAGATTTAAAATATTTATGAGTCTTATTAATACGGTCGTAAGTAGTAGTTACGACCTTCTCGTTATAAGTCAGTAATATACGTGGTTATAGTTTTCGTAAAAGTAAGATTTTCAAACTATCCGTCAGAATGTCATTGTGGTACAGAAATGGAATCGGAAAATCAGTATACAAAACATGTATGTATCACTAGGATGCTTAAGGAACTAAGTAACTAATTTGTTGAAGTTCTCAATTCATCCAATTGACGCCTGCGGATTTTTAGTAGTGATGTCAACATGTTATGACAAGATAATTCATTAAGGTGATGCATACAATCAAATAAAATATGCGCTAACGTTACATGACAGATTAATAGCCAATAATTAAACGGGAACATTCTCTTAAATCCAGTGGGTTGTGATGAAGTTCACATATCAAAGAACGTTAATACATTAAATTGGCGAGATCGATCAGCTTTGGGTACTTAACAATCATCAGCTAAATAACTTTATTTATTTACCAGTTTTCAAGCGCTGATTAATTTTGTCCATGAAAAGACTTAGTTGACAGCTAGATATTTATACCACTGCACATCGGAAGTTGTAACTATGTATACCGTGTCTGTTTGTCTGTCTGTCTGTCTGTTTGTCTGGCTTCTTGTGGACACAAGTCCTCCTCCACAGTTTTTAGTACTGAGGTTATTTTTTGCCAGAAATATGACTATTTGTCAGTGGGGGTATATTAGTCTGTGTAGTTCGCTGGCTTAGAATGTGGAGGTCTTAAGTACAAAATCGATATTTCGATATTTTGAGGAAATAAAAAAATCGATCTGAAAATTACTGTTACCATATTGAAAACAAGTGTTTTCAACTTCTGTTTGGTCAACATGACACGTTCCGATTGTCATGAAAATAGGCTTATAAGAAGCGTTTTATGATGGAGATGTCAAATATATTTCAGTCCTATATGATCGTTAGTAGTTGTAACGACTTTCTCATTCTAAGCCATCGAGTCTTATCTGCTTTAGGATTTATCGTTGGTTCAGCAGTTCTTTTTATGTCTCCCCTATTTGATGATGGAATGGTTTGCTTTGGACATGTCGATCTGTCTTTCGGCCGTAGACCAAATCGATTCCTTATAATAACTCAATCAGGATGTGCCTTTGAAAATTTACATGGAGGTTAGCCAGCAACAGTAGATGCTCACTATTCATTTTGAGGTCAATGTGGTTCTGTAACCTTTAACTTTACATTTATTTAGGTCAAAAGGTTTGCCTTCATCATAAGCTAAATAACACATTGCCCTATGATCTTCAAAATGTAGATGGCGATTGGTAAGCAGTAGTTGATTATCTCTGATAATACATTGATTGCAATGTCAGTAGTTCAAAGATCAAGGTAAATGTGACTTCAACTATTTTCGACTTTTGGGCTGGTATTTGAACATCTCTTGCTCGATTTATGTAAATGTTCGTTTGATGTCGAAATAAACATATCCTTGTGGCAGTAAGTTGACAGAACTAGCTTTCCGCACTATTACCCTGATGCTGCTTATAATGTCTCGCTCACGTAAAAAACTTGACCGTAGGTAATGGTCGCTAATATTAAATAAAAATATCGGCACTAATATTTATTCGAACCTGTGTCCACGTTATGCTTGTAAATGACTGTAAACGCTTATTTATGGTCGCTGAACAGTGCCCCAGTAAGCAATTAAAGGTAGATTTAGTCAGATGACTTACACATTCCTTTGTATATTCAAATATCAGTTTATTCTTAGAATAAGGCAAGTGTGGCCCTATGAGATACTCGGTAGATGGATTTGATAATGCTAGCACCATACGAGTACCTTGATGTTATTTTTATATCGTTGTACTTTATCCAATCGAGTAGGCGGTAGACAATGCCAAATTGAGATGCGTTCTCCATACACTGATAATGTATGCAATAACATTATTTCTTTAGTTCAATGTTATAACAACACAATGGCATAGTGACACGTCCTCACAACTTATATACACCATCTTGACAATTTAACAGTCCGGTGGTTTGTTCGATCAAATATCAGTGTTACATTGTGTATTATCGTTTTCAAATTCAATATATACGTATCTTTATATCACGATTATAAACAATACATGTGTTGGGTAGGCGTTCGTGTGGTCATGGTCGTCGTGAGAACGTGGAATGGTTGCAAAACAAATGAATACAGATATTTCCACACTTGTGAGTGGCATTGTAGTTTCAATTCGCTTGAAATACATAACTCGTGTGTAATATTAAGCGAAGCGTGCGTTTATCACGAACCTATATCATATATAGAATAGTCGAACATGCTACATTTGTGATCGTGTGGTAAAGTCAGGAAACGTATATATCACATAATTTTCTTTGTATCCAGGTTAGTAAAGCCAGTACGTATAAAGTTATACGTACCACGTTTAGTATAAAGAATTGAATTTTTCCAATAAATCAATGCGCATTTTGCGTTTTTAGTGTCATATGATATAAAGAATCTATCACTCGTTGCAATTGATATATTTATATTAAACTCGTTCAGGAAATATTTTTTTTTTCGATTTTTTTCCAGAATTCGTTTAATATAAATTTATATCAATTGACAACTTGTGATAGATCCTCTATTGGTTGTAAACTACTTTCTGTGTATAAAATTGAAATTTGTTTTTATCAATTGTTATAGTGAAATATATGTTCGGTAATCATTTTGCTGACATAATCGATTTCAAAAATATGTCTGATTGGCTTGTTTAATTACAATTGCGTATTCGTAATGTAATATAGTTGGTGCTTATGCGATGTTTGACTAATCTGTACATCTATTGTAACCCATCAGCATTTGGCTTCACGAAATCAGTGTACTTTGAAATCAACATGATTGACGAGTAATTACTGCCTAGTTAAGTTTAGAACTATTGTCTATTAATACATCAAATAATTCAATGCACCGCCCTATATACGTTTGATCCCCTCTGATATTTTGATTAACCCAACATGACAGTGTGATTGCGAGTCAGTATTCCCTAGAACCACAAACAAGTTTGAAACAACATTATATTATCTTTTGCAATGCCGAACTGTCAATTTTACCACTGTCGTGCCGATGTAACACATTACACCCGACTTTACCATGCAGAAAACCTGTTAGACCTCTAACACCATTATACTGTAACAGTTATGTATACTCGTACAACACTCACATATGCACGATCTAATTGCCAGAATTGCTGTATAGGTTACGTTACAAGGTCGTTTTTAAAAACATCGTGTTAACATTGACGTATATAGACAATCAAGACCAGTTATACCTATAAATGCAATTTATCAAAGACGACCACATACACCACCCTCAGGCAGCCAATGATTCTCATACACCTTGAAATAGAAGACAAATATGACTTATAAATACTGTATAATTATTAGCTTGCATATTATATACAATCATAACCCCTTTTATCGTAACTTATAAGACCTACTGAACACCTGCATCGCCAAGTTCACTGTCTTATAAATATCAATCGTAGTTATTTGTGTATATAAACGTTTTAATGCATACAATTTCATACATGCAGGGTAAATATAGAAGGCTATAAAATATTTTTTTAGAATACAATTTCCACGTTATAGCAGAACAGAAGTGTCTTTGGCTTAAAATTGATCAATGACATATGTTTATATGGAGGATATTTGTATTTTCCGAGTATGATCGGCTGATAATTCACCGAGTGAGCAGCTGATGTAATATTTTCACTCGTGGTTACGCCACTCGTGACAATATAAGTCAGCTGCTCACGAGGTGAATTATCAAACGATCATACACGGAAAAATATTAATATTCTATTTATTTCATGCTTTAAATAGCTTAAATGATGAAAATAATCCACTATATGCCTGGAATGTTTTGCGTAACGTCATTTTCTCGCCATGCGCGCGTCGAGTTGCAATCAAATAGTTCTTCTGCGATGGTTTCAATTCCGTCCATTTGTTTTACATTTATGTACATAATTATAATGTTCTGTTATTTGTTAAAGATTAAGAGAGCAAGTGAAAATGCTTATTATTTTATTTTTGTCGGCGGGGATTTTTTTTTTAATAGTCCGTTTGCGTGAAATTATGAACTGTGAAATTATGAACAGTGAAATTATCGGGGATTATCAATTGACTATACACTTTTGGCCGAGTTTTCCCTCTAAATCCAGGGCCAATATGAACGGTACCTCGACATTATAGAGACAAAACTCGGCCATTATGGGAAAATCGCGGCCATTACGAGAAAATCGCGGCCATTATGAAAAAAACACGGCCAATATGAGATTCGAGTATTCTGATTGGCTGTCCAGCTCGGCCATTATGAAATCCGTAGTTCTCATGGGAAAAAAAGCGCCGCCATCTTGAATTTCGGTAAATTTACGTTATAAACGCTTTTTGAAGTGAAGGACCGATTTAGCGATTACTTGGCCCCCAGTTATACAAAGGGAAGTAAACGCGAAATGCAATACGTGTTTGACGGCATATATACCGTACAGTTATTCTGCGCTATCCGACAACAGCGGACAAGAGCCATCAACGGACGACTCGAATCACAATAATATAAAATGAACGATTGGGAGCATTTGCCGAAGGAGTCGGGGAACGATTGGCCCCTTTATTGCATTTAGACAACATTATCATCAATCATTCCGACCTACTGTGTTTTAAATGTATTTGATGATGAATAATTTAGTGACCAACGAAAACTGCTGAGAATTCGGATACGCAACGTTTCGAACACGGTAAAGCTATAATAAAATTAAAAGCTTGTGTTCGCTGGTTTTCTAAACCTTTGTTTGTTTTATTCGTTATTTATTATCTATTTAGTGTGATATCACACGCAGTGTATAGTAAATTAATAAAAATGGTCCATAATTAAGTGTTTTCATAATGGCCTTGTTATTGGGCTTCAGACTCATATTAGCCTTCGGTCTTCGACCTCAGGCTAATATGTAAGTCTTCAGCCCAATAACAAGGCCATTATGAAAACACTTAATTATTAACATTATAATAATCCAGCGTTATTCCGCCGTAAACCACCGATAAGCATGAAATAATAAGGATTCATTCCACCAAACGTTCTGGAATGGGTTGACACACAGACAGGTGGCCATATTGAATGTCAGATACACATGTCAGTTGTTTCAATGTGTTGATAATAAGTTATTTGATGCTGTACAATGAATTGTTAGAATACAATATCCACGTTATACCAGAACAAGAGTGTCTTTCGCTTAACATAGGCCAATAAGTTATTTTCATTAAGCATTCATAAGTAGATACAACCTAATGTTCAGGAAAGGGTTGACACATAGACAGGTGATCTAAGTTATTTTCATTAAGCATTCATAAGTAGATACAACCTAACGTTCAGGAAAGGATTGACACATAGACAGGTGATCTGATCATTGTTCAATGCCAGATGAAATGCCAATTGTTCCAATGTGTTTGCAATATATTCTTTGATGCAAGAGTATTGTTTAAATACATGTATTGCACGAACCTTTACCATAATTATGTCTGATTTAATTATTTACGATAACCGAACACGTACTATTCACGAAAATAATGAGCAATGGATTTCGAGGAAACAACTAATGACATTCGCATTTATACTAATAATAATATAAAGTGTGCAGAGAGGGAGTGTTCGCGAATGTGTGACCTACGCCAACACACGATTTGTATCCTGGTGGAATTCATTAATATTTCATATTCAGAAATTACAGGACAGTAGGACACGACTCCGATTATAAGTCATGTCAGAAATGAATTATACTAGGAGGTAATTGAAACACATTGCATGGTTTTTAATGCGTGTGTTATACAGATTAACGTAATCAACACAGGAACTTCGTGTAGCTCTCGAAACATTAATGCTGCATGTTGTAGCGTTTTCAATATGTTTCATCGATATTTGTTATCAAAACATTAACTGCCTCCTGAGTAGTCAATATGGTCCGTAAGTTTGAGATGGACGTCATACTTGTAGTGGAAGGTCCAAAACTGCATGCGAAACTACAAACCTTGTTCTATATCCAATTATAGTGCTGGCTCTATTACTTATAGTTCAAATATGATCACATCCTGCCTAAATGCAATCAAAGTTTATGTCCAACAACATTAAAATAAGGGTAATGAAGCTTAGAAAATACAGGTGTCAATAAATTTGGTATTATAAAATTTCTGGAGAATGTCTTGATACGGTCAAAAAAAGGAATAACAGTTTTCTTCTGCCAAATGTTCTGCGGGTACGAATTATTTTTCTATACAATGTCTCATAACAGTATCAAAAACGTTAACTGACCTGGTGGAGATAGTTGTTGACTTGTCATGAACATTTTGACACCGGCGACTGTAAAGTCTGAACACAAAACGTTTATATTATATTATATAAAGATATACTACGAATGGTATGTTAAATATTTGATCATGTCGCCTATGCATGATAGTTTCCAATGATTGCCAGTGATCTTTGGCATTACTAACTAATACATTTATCCTCCCAATTCGTTACACGTGTAATCATTATCAGACTGTGAGGTTTGTGTGATATATAAAAGTCAATTGTGTTTCTCAGTGGACAAAACAGATACCACAACAATGCTTTGTGCGTCAATAATTCGTCTGGGACAATTCCGTTGAAGATATTTATTTCATCGTGTGATAACATACACTGAACGGCAATGAAAACGCAACACTTTTTAAACTTGAATCTTTTCGTAATCCGTTAAGTTATAAGCTTGAAATTTTGTATGCTGACTTCGATTTATATTATCTACAGAATTCAGCTTTTTTTATGAAAATACTTTAATAACCAATCGTCCATAGTGGAATAGCCTTAAACTGCATTTTTCCGCGTGCTGATGGGTGGCTAGCGATTTTACTCGCATATTGTGCAAGCATTTTAAAGAATATGGATGGATGAGTCGGAAAAAATCACTAGTAGAAAACATGGTGCATATGTCAAAGGAAGACACCGAAAGATCGGTCGTTATGCTCAAGTGTGGGGTATATGTACTAAAAACCAAAGTTTCGTTGATTTAAAGTCTCAAAGTCATTATTTCATTCATTTAACACAAGTTTGAATACATATACACCTGTTTAGAAAGATAAAAATCCATTAGAAATCATAGGATGTAAGAAATTTTTTTAAGTCAAGTGCGATTACTCTTGGATAATTATCCTCACTTTTTAAGATTAATCACCAAACTTTTACACTGAATTGTATAACTGGATATTACTGAACTAGTCTACATGCTCAGGTTATGATGTTCATTAACATTTCGACGTAAATTGTGTTTTGAAAATTAAGCACGCAATTGAAAAGCGCATTTTCTCCATTCAGTGCAATAATCAGTCTTAAAAGAATACCTATAGCTTCCATGCAATGTATTTCCTGTAACAAATGGTGATACTTTCACCATCCTTGGGACAAATATGATATAATTGAATTAATCTCAAAACGAGCAGTTTCGAATATACGCTTAGAGCCACTAAATTTGAAGCAGTGTTATACAGAAATTGGCAAGTCAATTATTTACTGAATTTATTACTCCACGATTATCTCCCTTTGACCATAGGAAATACACCAAGCTTCTAATAAAGCAAGCTTTACTATTTTAGTGGTTATGCGCGAAATAGTGCACAGGCCCCTTAACAGTACCTGTACTTCACTTAGCCCTTCTGCAACAACGGCATAGCATCCCACTAGCATTCAATGAACGTTTCATACGATTAATACGTCGTAGGTGTACACGATGCATCGGTCCAGACGGTGGTTTTAAAAGATTAAAATTGTGACTTTCTGTTTTATACTGACCCCAACACAACTGGTACAAAACTATGTTGCTAAACAACCTTATCTAATTCGAAGTGATATTCATGTGTCACTTGCATATATCTATTCTATGACACAATTTCGCGTTGCTTACACACTTATTAAATGTGTTATGCTATACTATGTAAGTGTTGCGTTTTCATGGCCGCTCAGTGTATAAACAATGTTTATCTTGCTAATTTTGTATTATTATAATTTGTTTGTCTCAACTCGTATCAATCGTGAGACAAGTATGGTATTCAACAATACGGCACTGTCTGGAAATCATATAAGGCTACAATATACGTGTACATGTATGATGCAGCAGAAATATGAGACGCATGTCGTCTTGGATTTGACAGCAATGACAAATAACATGTTCCAATACCGCCTCCTGTTGAACTGTTTCATCTATTATCACTATCTGATATTGTTTAAGTATCAAATTAAAACATAACATCATGATATGAATGTATTTCTCAGTGACGAAAACAGATACCTTACAAATGCCATGTTTGGCATCACTTTGTCCGGGACAATTCCGTTTAAAGATATTAAAACATATTTCCATAACAGTGTTCATCATACTATTTTTATTTTCCGACTATATTGTTACATATAAGTTTTTGTCTCTATTCGTGTCAACCGTGTGTGAAGTATGATATTCATCAAAGCTGCGCAGTTTGGAATCCATATAATCTACTTTATATGATGCAGCAGAAAATATGAGACGCATGTCGTCTATGGTATGACAGCGATGATAAATGACTTTTGTTTTAATCTAGGTCACGCCCCGGGGTTGTTGTGCCTGATTTGGTCGCCGTTTTATGAATTGTGTGGGCATTGCTCATGGTTGTTGTGCTGTGGTGCTTCTGATTTCTGTGCTCGGCTTGCACGGAACACTACAAAATACTGCTCGTCTTGGTCGCAAGTGTCTCTATGGATGACAATAGTTTGTGTACGGGAAAATATACAGGAACAAAACAGAACAGAATGTGTAATGTTTAACTATTGACGCAGAATAGCCATTGCTTTCTCGGCGAATTAATTTCATCTTTCGGCAATGTGTTTGTGTACCTCATATATATCGTTTTCGTACAACAGATACAGAGCAAACAATCACCACACAGTCTTCATCGAAATCCAAACGTTAAAAAATTAAAAATGCATATTATATAGTCCGTAACAATAATATGTTCTTTGTTATTATTGGAGCTACTGAACTGGTAATACTAGTATACATTCTACATGCATTATGATCATGTTTCCTTATGTTTATTTATTCCTACATATAGGATTCCATGCCGTTTTTGTTGTCCGATTATTATTTCTATTTTTATCGCAATGACATTCACAATAACAGAAGACAATCGTATCATAATGAGAGACAGTTCTATTAATTTATTGTTGAAGTTCCAATGCGGGGTCAAACGTACAATCATATATATTTTAACGACCATTATACCTCAATTATTTGACAAAAACACAACAAGCATGCACCAAACAGGGGCAAACGATTTTCGCATTCAAGATTGACAAATCACAGTGTTTAAGGACAATGCATTGTCTATTAAAGTGAATAAATTATTTCAACTGGTCTTAATGTAAACCACAACCTTTTTGCTAGACAATATCGTCATATCTGTACTTGTGGTGAACAGGATTAAAGGTCAATGGATTGTTCCTGAAAACCATAACTATAGAATGAGAGTTTGCTTATGTCCATCTCAACTTTGAATTTATATTGTTTATAGCAATGTGTGATTATGTTACGTTTATGGACATTTTTCTTTTTTCAGATTATAGTCTATACTGTGTCCTCATTCAGATGATTGTGTGTAACGTATACATTTATTGACCACAATTATTTCGCGGCAAATTCGCAAATCCTCATAGGCATGGTACCATCAATGAGCTTGTTGGTCACATGAACTTCGACTTAATTGATATCTGACTTATACATGAGTATAAATAAGTTATACATGTACGTTTGGTTTGATTTCCGCCTCATTGACCATGAGACTGAAAGTACACAACTTTAATAAGATGCAAAGAATTATTTCCTCTTTCAGAACAAACCCAACGCATCAGTGTATAATGCCGATACACGCGAGAATACATCTGTGTTTTCAAAACGTCATGTCTAATTGAGTTATAAAATTTCTGACATTTTCCTTCCCGGAACCAGGAACCATTATATTATACAGAGTTCGCAAACCAGTAGGTCACTTTCCCAACCTTTAAAGGCAACAAGACCGAGCACTTAAGCGATGTGAAGGTTGCGTTGACATTCAACATCGATATTTCTTATAATTCGCTGTACTTTTATATTATTATATTTAAATTGACAATAAACGTAATGTACTAACTGGTAGATTTACAGACAGTCTTTGTTATATTTCAGTTGCATTTTTCAAGCAATAAATGTCAAATAAATGGACAGCACGCTATTAGTCAATGTTATCAAAATAGACCTTTACCAGACGATTCCAGCGTGTCTTAATGAAATAGGAACATCAGCTTGAGGGTCGTAAGATATTTATGTATATATCTGTAGTTTACACTGACATATGCTAGTCCCTAGGTACATGTATATCAAAATAGTTATTAAGACTTGACACTCGCTATTCTTGGATTAATTTATCCGCCGGTGGAACTTACAAAGATGTAGCATTTTGTCGGGAAAATTGTTAACACGTTCAGAGAACGCATTGGAAACGGAAATTACAATTATGAAAATACATGACGAATATATTTTAGTCTGAAGTTTATTAAATGCATTAATTACAAGGTACATGTACTTGAAAGTTGTGTGATAGATATACCCGGTACTCAATCATGCCAATAACACTGACAAATTGACACCACATACCCAATCGGAAATATAAAATCTGAACATCGCAACTCCTCCAAAAATACGTTGAACTTCTTAGCCGAGTATGATGAACTTGTTCATTTGTTATATAAATTATACGTAGTAACACCAGTTGTCAATATTCATGTCAACTAACAGTATCGAATTAAATGTTATGTTATGGTGCGACATGTGATAGTATAGAGAGCTGCATCCTTAACTATTTAATCACACGATTAATAGCACATTCCTCTGTCTACTGGGTTAATCGGTGGTCGCTTTGGAAATCTTAGTTTCAGATCAATGAACTATAAGTACGAATTTTAATTTTCATCTGCATACAATAATTTCAAATAGATATTCCATGTTTCATTACGAATTTTCAACCCATCAATTACTGTCAAAACTATCAAAGTCACTAAAACAGTGTTCCGTTTGACAATTACGTACAAAGCGTAAATCATAATCAATGGTTAAAATGCATTTGCACATTCATTCAGACTTTTCATAAGTGCTGCTATATTACGTACGACGCGCCTATCCTTGGATCAATTATCTAAATCTGGAGTACTACTTGCTGTTAGAGTTTTATTTCCTGTCCCGACAAAAGCATCATTTAGCCAAACCCTTCATGCAGGATTACAATTAAAATAGTCAGCGTGTATTTAATCATTTTGACTTTCTTTCTTGTTGACTATAAATGCACGGTCGAGTCTCTAAGAATAGATGAGCAATATATATATGTATAGGTAAAGATGTGGGTTGTTTAGGAACGAAACACATTTCTCATATAGTGGTAATCTTTCTTGTTGATTAGAGAAGCTGTTCGAAGCAGATCCAAATAAAACATGTACTATTTAACTTCAGTTTAGTCAACAAGACAATTTCCGATTTCCATGTATATGTGCACACAAGAAGCGCCTTATGGTGAAGATTTGAAATATTTATGAGTCTTATTAATACGGTCGTAAGTAGTAGTTACGACCTTCTCGTTATAAGTCAGTGATATACGTAGTTATAGTTTTCGTAAAAGTAAGATTTTCAAACTATCCGTCAGAATGTCATTGTGGTACAGAAATGGAATCGAAAAATCAATAAACAAAACATGTATGTATCACTAGGATGCTTAAGGAACTAAGTAACTAATTTGTTGAAGTTCTCAATTCATCCAATTGACGCCTGCGGATTTTTAGTAGTGATGTCAACATGTTATGACAAGATAATTCATTAAGGTGATGCATACAATCAAATAAAATATGCGCTAACGTTACATGACAGATTAATAGCCAATAATTAAACGGGAACATTCTCTTAAATCCAGTGGGTTGTGATGAAGTTCACATATCAAAGAACGTTAATACATTAAATTGGCGAGATCGATCAGCTTTGGGTACTAAACAATCATCAGCTAAATAACTTTATTTATTTACCAGTTTTCAAGCGCTGATTAATTTTGTCCATGAAAAGACTTAGTTGACAGTTAGATATTTATACCACTGCACATCGGAAGTTGTAACTATGTATACCGTGTCTGTTTGTCTGTCTGTCTGTCTGTTTGTCTGGCTTCTTGTGGACACAACTCCTCCTCCACAGTTTTTAGTACTGAGGTTATTTTTTGCCAGAAATATGACTATTTGTCAGTGGGGGTATATTAGTCTGTGTAGTTCGCTGGCTTAGAATGTGGAGGTCTTAAGTACAAAATCGATATTTCGATATTTTGAGGAAATAAAAAAATCGATCTGAAAATTACTGTTTTCATATTGAAAACAAGTGTTTTCAACTTCTGTTTGGTCAACATGACACGTTCCGATTGTCATGAAAATAGGCTTATAAGAAGCGTTTTATGATGGAGATGTCAAATATATTTCAGTCCTATATGATCGTTAGTAGTTGTAACGACTTTCTCATTCTAAGCCATCGAGTCTTATCTCCTTTAGGATTTATCGTTGGTTCAGCAGTTCTTTCTTATGTCTCCCCTATTTGATGATGGAATGGTTTGCTTTGGACATGTCGATCTGTCTTTCGGCCGTAGACCAAATCGATTGCTTATAATAACTCAATCAGGATGTGCCTTTGAAAATTTACATGGAGGTTAGCCAGCAACAGTAGATGCTCACTATTCATTTTGAGGTCAATGTGGTTCTGTAACCTTTAACTTTACATTTATTTAGGTCAAAAGGTTTGCCTTCATCATAAGCTAAATAACACATTGCCCTATGATCTTCAAAATTTAGATGGCGATTGGTAAGCAGTAGTAGATTATCTCTGATAATACATTGATTGCAATGTCAGTAGTTCAAAGATCAAGGTAAATGTAACTTCAACTATTTCCGACTTTTGGGCTGGTATTGGAACATCTCTTGCTCGATTTATGTTAATGTTCGTTTGATGTCGAAATAAACATATCCTTGTGGCAGTCAGTTGACAGAACTAGCTTTCCGCACTATTACCCTGATGCTGCTTATAATGTCTCGCTCACGTAAAAAACTTGACCGTAGGTAATGGTCGCTAATATTAAATACAAATATCGGCACTAATATTTATTCGAACCTGTGTCCACGTTATGCTTGTAAATGACTGTAAACGCTTATTTATGGTCGCTGAACAGTGCCCCAGTAAGCAATTAAAGGTAGATATAGTCAGATGACTTACACATTCCTTTGTATATTCAAATATTAGTTTATTCTTAGAATAAGGCAAGTGTGGCCCTATGAGATACTCGGTAGATGGATTTGATAATGCTAGCACCATACGAGTACCTTGATGTTATTTTTATATCGTTGTACTTTATCCAATCGAGTAGGCGGTAGACAATGCCAAATTGAGATGCGTTCTCCATACACTGATAATGTATGCAATAACATTATTTCTTTAGTTCAATGTTATAACAACACAATGGCATAGTGACACGTCCTCACAACTTATATTCACCATCTTGACAATTTAACAGTCCGGTGGTTTGTTCGATCAAATATCAGTGTTACATTGTGTATTATCGTTTTCAAATTCAATATATACGTATCTTTATATCACGATTATAAACAATACATGTGTTGGGTAGGCGTTCGTGTGGTCATGGTCGTCGTGAGAACGTGGAATGGTTGCAAAACAAATGAATACAGATATTTCCACACTTGTGAGTGGCATTGTAGTTTCAATTTGCTTGAAATACATAACTCGTGTGTAATATTAAGCGAAGCGTGCGTTTATCACGAACCTATATCATATATAGAATAGTCGAACGTGCTACATTTGTGATCGTGTGGTAAAGTCAGGAAACGTATATATCACATAATTTTCTTTGTATCCAGGTTAGTATAGCCAGTACGTATAAAGTTATACGTACCACGTTTAGTATAAAGAATTGAATTTTTCCAATAAATCAATGCGCATTTTGCGTTTTTAGTGTCATATGATATAAAGAATCTATCACTCGTTGCAATTGATATATTTATATTAAACTCGTTCAGGAAATTTTTTTTTTTCGATTTTTTTCCAGAATTCGTTTGATATAAATTTATATCAATTGACAATTTGTGATAGATCCTCTATTGGTTGTAAACTACTTTGTGTGTATAAAATTGAAATTTGTTTTTATCAATTGTTATAGTGAAATAGATGTTCGGTAATCATTTTGCTGACATAATCGATTTCAAAAATATGTCTGATTGGCTTGTTTAATTACAATTGCGTATTCGTAATGTAATATAGTTGGTGCTTATGCGATGTTTGACTAATCTGTACATCTATTGTAACCCATCAGCATTTGGCTTCACGAAATCAGTGTACTTTGAAATTAACATGATTGACGAGTAATTACTGCCTAGTTAAGTTTAGAACTATTGTCTATTAATTCATCAAATGATTCAATGCACCGCCCTATATACGTTTGGTCCCCTCTGATATTTTGATTAACCCAACATGACAGTGTGATTGCGAGTCAGTATTCCCTAGAACCACAAACAAGTTTGAAACAACATTATATTATCTTTTGCAATGCCGAACTGTCAATTTTACCACTGTCGTGCCGATGTAACACATTACACCCGACTTTACCATGCAGAAAACCTGTTAGACCTCTAACACCATTATACTGTAACAGTTATGTATGCTCGTACAACACTCACATATGCACGATCTAATTGCCAGAATTGCTGTACAGGTTACAAGGTCGTTTTTAAAAACATCGTGTTAACATTGACGTATATAGACAATCAAGACCAGTTATATCTATAAATGCAATTTATCAAAGACGACCACATACACCACCCTCAGGCAGCCAATGATTCTCATACACCTTGAAATAGAAGACAAATATGACTTATAAATACTGTATAATTATTAGCTTGCATATTATATACAATCATAACCCCTTTTATCGTAACTTATAAGACCTACTGAACACCTGCATCGCCAAGTTCACTGTCTTATAAATATCAATCGTAGTTATTTGTGTATATAAACGTTTTAATGCATACAATTTCATACATGCAGGGTAAATATAGAAGGCTATAAAATATTTTTTAGAATAAAATATCCACGTTATACCAGAACAGAAGTGTCTTTGGCTTAAAATTGATCAATAACATATGTTTATATGGAGGATATTTGTATTTGTCCGTGTATGATCGGCTGATAATTCACCGAGCTGATGTAATATTTTCACTCGTGGGTACGCCACTCGTGACAATATAAGTCAGCTGCTCACGAGGTGAATTATCAAACGATCATACAAGGAAAAATATTAATATTCTATTTATTTCATGCTTTAAATAGCTTAAATGATGAAAATAATCCACTATATGCCTGGAATGTTTTGCGTTACGTCGTTTTCCCGCCATGTGCGCGTCGAGTTGCAATCGAATAGTTCTTCTGCGATGGCTTCAATTTCGTCCATTTGTTTTACATTTATGGACATATAATGTTCTGTTATTTGTTAAAGATTAATAGAGCAAGTGAAAATGCTTAATATTTTATTTTTGGTGGCGGAGAAAACATAGGCCAATAAGTTATTTTCATTAAGCATTCATAAGTAGATACAACCTAACGTTCAGGAAAGGGTTGACACATAGACAGGTGATCTGATCATTGTTCAATGCCAGATAAAATGTCAATTGTTCCAAAAATTGAATGTGTTCGTAATGTTTACTGTTTACCGTTTACTGTTTCTTCAGAGTTGAGTAAGCGCTCATTGTGCTTGTAGACTCCATAAATTAGTTGTACGTTTTTCCGGTTTCCGGTTGAAAAAGCCGACAAAAAGTTAAAAATTTGCGTCGCTAGTATATACCGTTCAGGTTAAACCTTCGATCTCTCCACGCTATATCAAGCTTGCTTCTAAATGAGTTGACGCTAGAGTTGTTTACAATAATTCCATCCAGGTTGTTCCATTCGTCAATCGCACGAGCAGGGAAAGCATTTAAACGCAAAGATTTTACACAACGATCTTTTGTGAGCCGGTATAAGTGCCCACGTGTAGAATTGTCATTGAAAGAAAATAGTTTTTCAAAATTATAGTCTTCAAGACCATTAATCATTTTAAACAACTGAATCATGTCATAGCGTTGTCTCCTATAGAGCATCGTTGGCAGATTAAGCTTCTATAATCTTTCAGAGTATGAGAGTCCGTTAATTCTGGTATAATGCGGGTTGCTCGCCTCTGTATGTTTTCGATGAGTTGCTTATGTTTCTTTTAATAAGTCATTTGATGCGAGATTATTGTTTCAACACAGGTATTGCTTTAACCTTTACTATAATTATGTCTGATTTAATTATTTACGATAACCGAACACGCAATATTCACGAAAATAATGAGCAATGGATGTCGAGGATATAGCTAATGGCATTCGCAATTTTATCAATAATAATACAAATTGTACGGAGAGGGAGTGTTCGCGAAGGTGTGACCTACGCCAACACACGATTTGTATCCTGGTGGAATTCATTAATAATTCATGTTCAGAAATTACAGGACAGGACTACGATTATTAGTCAAGTCGGAAATGAATTATATTAGAAGGTAATTGAAATACATTGCATGGTTATTAATGAGTGTATTATACATATTAACGTTATCAACACAGGAGCTCTATGTAGCTCTCGAAACTTTAATGCTGCATGCTGTAGCGTTTTCAATATGTTTCATCGATATTTGTTATCAAAACATTAAATGCCTTCTGAGTAGTCAATATGGTCCGTAAGTTTGAGATGGACGTCATACCTGTAGTGGAAGGTCCACAACTGCATGCAAAACTACAAACCTTGTTCTATATCCAATTATAGTGCTTGCTCTATTACTAATAGTTCAAATATGATCACTCCCTGCCTAAATGCAATCAAAGTTAATGTCCAACATCATTGAAATAAGGCTAATGAAGCTTAGAAAATACAATTTCTGGAGAATGTCTTGATACAGTAAAAAAAAGCAATAACAGTTTTCTTCTGCCATATGTTCTGCGGGTACGGATTATTATTTTTATACAATGCCTCATAATCATATCAAAAACGTTAATTGACCTGGTGGAGATATATGGTGACTTGTCATGAACATTTTGACACCGCCGACTGTAATGCCTGAACACAAAACGTGTATATTATGTGTTAATAAATGGTTGATTTAATATTAGCCCTGTTATTTGTTCGAGGGCAGTCGTATTGGCCCGAGACCGTAGGCATATGGGTATTCATTTTCTTAGTTAGATCATTTGCTACGATTTGGATTACATTTGGAAGCAAAAATCTGAAAAAAATAATGTTTTTCTCATTTTTTGCAGTCATTTATGTCAGTCTAGTTTGATGTGCTAACGTTACATGCGAAGACAAGTTTTAAAATAATTGATACTTATTTAATAAAATTGTCAATAAATGGGTGATATGATATTAACCCTGTTGTCCTCGGCCTACGGTCTCGGGCCAATACGACTGCCCTTGAACAAATAACAGGGGTAATATCAAATCACCCATTTATTAACACATATTATTAAATGACTATCAATTATAAGCCCTATAACACAGCTTTGCCCTAGTCTAATAATAAGCATGCTTCCGCTATATCAGGGCCGAAAGTCTATATCGGTTATCGGCCCCGGGCTGGAAAAGTGTTATAAAATATGATTGACTAAAAGACAGGGTCGAAAAGTGATATTAATATTGGCCCTCCTTTTAAGCAGTCTGATTGGCTGATAGACAGGACCAAAAAGAGATACAGATTCTCAGCTGAAATTATGGAGAATCGATTTTTACTCTCTAAAATGTATATAACTTTTTTATTACTGAACGGAAACATGTCATATGGGTATTCATTTTCTTAGTTAGATCATTTGCTACAATTTGCACTTTATTTGGACATTTTTTCGCAGTCTTTTATCTCAGTCTAGCTTGATGTGCTAACAGTACATGCGAAGACAAATTTTAAAATAAATGGTACTTATTTAATAAAATTGTCAATAAATGGGTGATTTGATATTAACCCTGTTATTTGTCCTCGGGCCAATACGACTGCTCTCGAACAAATAACAGGGCTACTATCAAATCACCCATTTATTAGCATATAATATAAAGATATAACGTTACTACGGTTGGTCTGTTAATTATTTGATCGTGGCGTCTATGCATGATAGTTTCCTATGATTGCCAGTGATCTTTGGCATTACTAACTAATACCTTTATCCTCCCAAATTCGTTACACGTGTAATCATTATTAGACGGTGAGGTTTGTGTTATATATAAAAGTCAATTGTGTTTCTCAGTGAACAAAACAGATACCACAACAATGCTTTGTTTGTCAATAATTCGTCCAGGACAATTCCGTTGAAGATATTTATTTCATTGTGTGATAACATATAAATAATGTTTATCTTGCTATTTTTATATTATATTTATTAGGTTGTCTCAATTTGTATCAATCGTGAGACAAGTATGGTATTCATTAATACTGCACTGTCTGGAAATCATATAAGGCTACAATATACGTGTATGATGCAGCAGCAATATGAGACTCATGTCGTCGTGGATATGACAGCTATGACAAATTACATGTTCCGATACGGCATCTTGTTGAACTGTTTAACTAATTTTACTCTCTTCGTACATCAAATTAAAACATAAAATATGACATGAATGTGTTTCTCAGTGAACAAAACAGATATCTACCTTACAAATTCCGTTTGAAGATATTAAAACATATTTCCATAACAGAGTTCATCATACTATGTTTATATATTCCAATTATATAGGTTGTCTCAATTCGTGTCAATCGTGTGTCAATAATGATGTGCATCAAGACTGCGCAGTTTGGAATCCATAGAAGGATACTTTGTATAATGCTGCAGAAATATGAGACGCATATCGTCTTGGATATGACAGCGATGATAAATGGCATGAGTTTGTGTGGGAATTGCTCAGGGTAGTTGTGTTGTGGTGTTTCTGATTTCTGTGCTCGGCTGGTTAGGTGGAGTGCTACCTTCCCTGTCGGATTTTCTCATTCCTTTTTTGTTCCTTTACGGCGATTTGGGAAGTGTTTCTATTTATATATGTATATTAATTAAGTACGCCAACTTTAAGCATCATTACGACATAATCGTACTCTTCTTAGTGAACAAAGCAGATACCCAACATATGCCATTATTGTAATTATTTTATTCGTGGCAATTCCATTCACGATATACCAATAATGGTTACCATATTGTGTTCTCAGAAGTTTATTTCAGTCGACAACAGACCACATGGAAGACAATCTATCCTTAATGTACAATGTATGATAGTCCAGAATATCTCTCCCATATCAATACTAAAATGCAACATAACGACACAAGACAATACCATGTTCTGCACACCTTGGTCGCATGTGTCTCTATTGATGACAATAGTTTATGCACCGGAACAACAATACTCCGAAAACAGGAACAAAACAGAACTGAATGGGTGATGTTTAAATATTGACGCTGAATAGCCATTGCTTTCTCGGCGAATTATTTTCCTCTTTTGGCAAAATGTGTGTGTACCCCATATCTATCGTTTTCTTACAACAGATACCCAGCAAACAATCACCACATAGTCTTGATAGAAAACCAAACGTTAACCAAATTCAAAATGCATATTATACAGTCCGTCTATCTCCGTAAAATAATATGTTCTTTGGGAGCTGCTAAACTGGTAATTCTAGTAATCATTATGCATGTATTATGTTTATGTTTTTTTTAGTGTATTTATTCCTACATGTATGATTTCATGCGGATTTGTTGTCCGAGTATTATTTCTATTTTTGTCTCAGTGACATTCACAATAACAGAAGACAATCGTATCATAATGAGAGAAATTTCTATTAATTTACTGTTGAAGTCCCAAGGCGAGGTCAAATGTACAATAATTCTTATTTTAACGATCATTATATCTGTATTAATCGATAAAAACGCAACAAACATGCATCATACCGGCGAAAAATCGCGTTCGCATTAAAGATGTCAGTTTTCAAATTGACACATCACAGTGTTTAAGGACAAGCGTTGTCTGTTAAAGTTAATTAATTATTTCAACTGGTTTTAATACAAACCACAACCTTTTTGCTAGACAATATAGTGAGATCTGTACTTGTGGCGAACAGGATTAAAGGTCAAGGGATTGCTCCTGAAAACTACAACCATTGAGCGAGAGTTTCGTTATATCCATCGCAACTTTTAATTTATATTGTTCATTAGCATTGTGTGATAATGTTAAGTTGATGGACATTTTTCTTGCTTCAGATTCTAGTCTATACTGTGTCCTCATTTAGATGATCGTATGTAACGCAAACATTTATTAACCACAATGATTTTGCGTCAAATTTGAAAATCCTCATAGGCATGGTACCATCATTGCGCTTGTTTGTCACACGAACTTCGATTAAATCGATATTTGACTTATACATGAGTATAAATGAGTTATACATGTACGTGTAGTTCATGGTCATTTGCTTCGATTTCCGCCTAATTGGCCAATGAGCTTTGACTGAAAGTAAACAACTTTAATGTGATATAAAAAATTATTTCCTCTTTCAGAACAAACCCAACGCACCAGTGTATAGCGCCAATACGCGCGAGGAAACATCTGGGTTTTCAAAACTTCATGTCTAATTGAATGGTAAAATTTCTGACATTTCCCTCCCCGGAACCAGGACCCATTATAGTATACAGAGTTCGCAAACCAGTAGGTCACTTTCCCAACCTTGAATGGCAACAAGACCGAGCATACGTACATATTTATGCGTATATTTAGTACTTAAGCGAGGTGGAGGTTGCGTTGACCTTCAACATCGAGACTTCTTAAACTTCGCTGTACTTTTATATTAATATATTTAAATTGACAATATACGTAATGTACTAACTGGTAGATTTACAGACAGTCTTTGTTATATTTCTGCTGCATTTCTCAAGCAATAAATGTCAAATAAATGGACAGCATGCTATTAGTTATTAGTCAATGCTATCAGAATATACCTTTACAAGACGATTCCATCGTGTCTCATTGTAATAGGAACATCAACTGTAGGGTCGTAAAATATTTCTGTATATATCTGTAGAATGCACTGACATATGCTAGTCCCTGGGCACATGTATATCAAAATAGTTTTTAGCACTTGACACTCGCTATTTTTGGAACGTATCAAGGAGGAAACATTGAATTAATTTATCCACCGGTGGCTGAGAACTTACAAAGATGTAGCATTTTTGTCGGGAAAATTGTTAACACGTTCAGAGAAAGCATTGGAAACGGAAATTACAAGTATGCAAATACATTGTTTTCTGAAGAATATATTTTAGTCTGAAGGTTACTAAATGCATTAATTACAAGGTACATGTATTTGAAAGTTATGTGATACCAATACTCAATCATGCCAATAACACTGATAACTTGACACCACATACCCAATGGGAAATATAACATCTGAACAACGCAACTACTCCTGCAACACGCTGAACTTCTTAGCCTAGTATGTTCTGTTCTGTTCTATGATAAACTTGTTCATTTGTTACATGTACGTGGGTGAATCAAAAAGTTCGTAGAAAAATATCATAACTCCCATAACTTCAATGAATTAGTCAAAACTACATGATTTTTACATTGAAACGCACACATGCTGTAACAGCATACCGGAGCACGTCAACGTCATTTGATGAACGACGTCAAACTAACGCCATGTTTGTCAATACTTACGTTAACGTTATGACTCATTTTCGCTTCTCGAGAGACTAATATGTAGGTATTTTTGAATAACCATTGTGATAATAGTTTCTGCATTTTAAATTGTTTGTTTAATATCGTGTACACTGTCCCGTAAGATTAATCTAAGTGTTTTGCTATATCCGTTATTATATAGCGCTGGTCCTCTTATACGACGTTGCGTTCCAACGTCACCAATATTGGGTGTATTGTATTCGGTTGTCAACTTCTGATATCCTACACGAAGCACTAAATATAGATACGTAGTACCCGGTAACATCAGTGGTCAATATTCATCTTAACTGACAGAATTGAATTAAATGGTATGTCACATCGCGACATGTGTTATTATAGAGAGCTAGATGTTTAACCATGCAACCACAAGATTAACAGCCCGTCCTCGACTGGGTTAACCGGAAGTTGCTTTGGAACTCCTAGTTTCAGATCAACGAAGTATAAGTACGAATTTTAATTTTCATCTGCATAAAATAAACTCAAATAGATATTCCTTGTGTCATTACGAAATTTTCACACACCAATTACTGTCAAAACTATCAAAGTCACTTATACAATGTTCCCCCTGTCCTTGCCGATTATGTACTAATTGTAAACCATAATCTTCGGCTACAGTGCATTTAAACATTCATTAAGACTATTTGTAAGTGCTGCTATGTTATATACGATGCGCTGCTCCTTTGACAAATCTTCTAAATCCAGAGTAACTGTTATATTTGTTGCTAGAATTTGATTTCCTGTCCTTTAATTAAATCCTTCATGCAGGATATCCCTTCAATAGGCTGCATGTGTTTAATCATACTGACTTACTCCCTTGTTGATTAGTTGTGCTATTTAAGAAAAGATGAGGAATCTGTATTTATTGATAAAGCCTTGGGTTTTGTTAGAAAAGAAAAAACATTTCTCATAAAGTGGTAGTTTTAATTTGTGATTAAAGAAGCTGTTCGAAGCAGATCCAAACAAAGCCTATACTATTCCATTCTACCATAGTGCGCAGAGATCTGGGATGTTGTCGTTTTATTCCAATTAAAGGATTCAACATATTGGTTCATGTTACATGTATACGTTGATATGAACCACTACTTTTTTTATAGTTTCGTAGTTATATGGTAGGGTTGTTCGAAAAGTACCTAGAAATGGAAAGGCTATGAAATGGTCATTTCTATTTTATCATGCATATTTGTAGGTTCCCTATCAACAGATGGGATGTTTTATGGAGCACCATGTGATACCTTGGTGGTCAAAAGTTTGAAACTGAGGTACATCAGTCTGAATGTTTCACAAGGCGTTCGAAAAATCGACGTCGCTATTGACACTTTCGTCTTGGGTCTGTATCCAAATGTCACGTGGTATTGCTACATAAAATAATTTAGAAGGCAATACAATGAAAAAATCGATACTATGCCCGGATAACAGTGGTATGTGCTTACATTTGGTCAATGATTTATTTTGAGCATTCAATAGTAGTTATATAAAAACGTCGGTTGACAAATACACAAGTGGATGATGATGTGTGATAAATGAAATTATTCCAAGGTTGTACATAATAGGTTCGTTGCTTTCGTAGGGCATTTGTTATGCATGCATTTAGTTGTTCAAGATCGGACACATTTATCGTATCATGCTGAAAAACCATTTAATGCACCTCAGTCCAAAACAAATATTGCATCAAATGCAAGGGAATAATTGGTATTGCAGCTGCGAGCGCATTCCGCATATGAAACACATCACAGCTATGCAGATTCGCTTATTAACTGATGACCGATCGCATACGTGATTCGATAATCGACTAAAACGCAAGACGATTGCTTAAAACTAAGATTTGACTTCTAGCATTATTTCGGATGGATGGATGAGCTCATCGAATCAAATGGACATTTACAATCAATACACATTAAGACGATTGTCTCAATTATTCGTTAATTTAGGAATGCAGCAATTGAAGTGAATGATGCTGCCTAAAGTATTCTTTGAATCGACGAGGCTCACAACTAGCAGTTTGTAAACCGCAAAGTCCACATCGAGCTTTGAAGTAAATAATCGTATGGTTTTAAAATTTAACTTCATTAAATATATAGGATATTTCTGGGATTATTAAGCTGTTTCCGCCCACCAATTACTGTCAAAACTATCAATTTGAAAATTATTGATTAAATCCCCTGATTTTGCCTGTTATTTACCATGTGTAAATCATAATCTGTGGTTAAAAGCAATATAAACAATCATTCAGGCGTTTCAATTATTAGGTGCTGCTATATTATATACGACGCGCCACTCCGTGGACCAATCATCTAAATCCGGATTTCTATTTGTTGCTTGAATCTGACAAAAGCATCATTTAGCCAAACCCTTCATGTAGGATAACCATTAAAACATACAGCGTGTATTTAATCATACTGTCTTCCTTCCTTGTTGACTATTTGTGCACTTTATGAAAATATGTTAAATCTGATTTATTGATAAATCCTTGGGTTTTGTTAGAAAATGAAAAACGCATTGATCATATAGTGGTAATCTTATTTAGTGATGAGAGACTCTGAAGAAACAGAACCAAACATTCCTGCTGAAGATATCAGTATGTCGCATGATCATCGCCTTTTTGGCAAGGGCTGTGTGTGCAGTTGTGTTGTGATGTTTCTAATTTCTGTGCTAGCTGGTTAGGTAGAGTGCTACCTTTCCTGTCGAATTTTCTCATACATTTTTTCAAAGAAGAAACCCGGATGTTCTAGACAACAGAGTGCTTAATTGAACGTTCGCTTATTTATTGTTCGGGATTCACAAACTTTTAAAGAAATACTTTCTTGATTAATATTCGCAAATTAACTAAATAAAAGAAAATATAAATGTGCTGTAAAATGTTGTATAAACATGTTGTTCTTCAGGGTGTGTTTTTTATTGCAAATTATATTTCCCCATACGTGCCAATTAAGTTTACCATCCAACCAATTTATATGTAAACACTAAGTATACGCCTTTACAACCAAAGAAAGGGATTGTTAGTTCCCAATAATGTTTCAATACTGTAAACACATCAATTGCTTCAGTATGTGCTAGTTTAATTCTCAATTATTTTACGATAAACGAGTAAGGAATATTCAAGACAAATGTGAGCAATGGATGTTAAATATTGTACCGAGTTGCATACGCATTAATACCAATTATAATGTAGAATGTCGTGGAGAGGGGTTTATGAACATGGGACTCACTACACTAACACACGATTTGAATCCTATCGGAATGCATTTACATTTTATATTCAGAAACTATAGGAGTTTAATAAAATAAATCAGGTGACCCTAGTGACCAAAAGGGGCATAAGTACGACTTGAAACAGTTATTTAACTTACATAACGTATTTCTTGCTTTTTTAGGTGTAAAATATATGCCTAAACGGTGACACTAACGACCAAACGGGGAATGACTGTGACTTGACCTACTTAACAAACACCATGCACAATGACCATCTTTTAATAGTTTCTTCATATTGTTCTCGTTATCTAAACACCATACATCAACATTATGTCAATTTCATATCCAAATATACGATTACTAATGTTGTACCCATTAACATCCTTAGTACTTTGTATCAGAAACGTGGGATAATGCACCACATAGCACCGAAAGACTAATTAATTGCCATGTAGCCATTGTTATGAAGTGTATTACTGCCCTCAAAAGTACGAATGTTGGATGCGATATAATTGACGTACTAGGTAATATTATAGAAGCACATTGAACTCAACATTTTAGGTGAAATGGTTTCTCTAGAATGCATTATCTATCACATTTGCATTTAGTTAGTTTGACGTTAATGGAACGACCAGCAACTTAGTTACCTTAAGACGTTTTACTGTTTTAATAATAAAAGTATGTTTGACAAAAAGTCGTATTGACGCAAACTAGTGTTGTATTGTATTCCATACGCGTTTACTATCCTCGTTATGTCACTCATATTTAATATTATATTTCCAGTCCTAGACTTTATAAAGTGTATACTATGAGTAGAATAATGAAATGATTTTTGTAGGTTATACTTACTAATTATATGCCGATTGTGTAACACGTTTTCTAACTTTAAATGACTAATCTCGACACTTCATTCCTGATGTTATCCATCGTCATGAGGGTATGAGAAAAAGAAGGCCAGACATAAGATAAAACTGGTATTAATACTACTCTGGACGTTAAAGTTTCAACTTGCTTTCCATGTTCGTCGACAAATGCATTTTTGAAAACAAAATACATAATATGAAAACATTTATGATATACAAATGTATCATACATGATTCACCACTAAGCATGTCATTTCTCTTAGAATTAATTCTCAATCCAGAAAATATATCAAAATCTTGATATAAATATCATTAAAGTGACTATGATCAAAATCTATTGCAATTTGTAAGCATGCGTTATCGTCATTTTAAGCACTTTCTGGGGCGCCTATGGTAGTTAGAATTATTTGTATAGCATTATCATTAATAACCATGCGATGTATTTCAATTATCTTTTAACATAATTTATAACTGACATGACATTGTCTTAAACTCTTAATTCCAAGATTCAATTCGTTTGTTGGCTTCGGTCCCAATGTCGTCAACACTCCCTCTCTGCATCCTTCTATATCAGTATTGGTATTAATGCGTATGCCATTCGTTACTATGATTAACGCCCATTTCACACCGTTTTCGTGATTATTCGTTCATCGTTTATTGTAAAATAATCAGTGAGAATTAAACTAGCACATATTGAAGCAATTGATGTGTTACAGTATTGAGAACTAACACTCCCTTTCTGTCATCATAAGGGCGTATACATATTATTTGCAAATAACAGTTGGATGCTATATGTTGCGCATATTTGAAATATACGTGCAGTATACAACACACCTTTCAGAGCAACATTTTCATACCACACTTTACAGTATATTTTTCTTTTATTGTATGTAATTTACTTGCGAAAATTAATCAATGATGAATTTCTTTATCGTATATATATTGCACATAAGAACAATTTACAACACAAACAATAAGCACTTTTATCCCTAGAACACCCGAGTTTAGGATGATTGCATTAGTATAAGCATATGTTTAACATCGTGTTTTAATAGATTTACTCCGGAATTCAATGAAATCGGGTTTGCTCACACTAACCCTTTAGTATATGCAATTTACCCACGTTTTCGTTCGATAAATATTCATAATTATATGAACCATTGGAATGAGCGATGTTCATTTTAATCACAATTATTATGAGCAAAGGATTATTAAGTTCAACATTATGTGTACCTCGTGTAAATTTGCAGAAAACTCACAATATTGTAAATTCCGGATTATATCGAGTCTTTGAAGTCATGTATCACGCGATGACGCGACAAAAAGATATTTTCAGTTGCAATGTTTGGATCTGTTCCGAACAGCTTCTTTATCACCAATAACGATTGTCGCTCTATGTGAAATGTGATTTTATTTTCTAACAAAATCCATACCTTACCAATAAATACAGATTTCTCTACCATTCATAAAAGTACGGAATAATCAACAAGGAAGGAAGTCAGTATGATTAAATACACAGTGTCTATTGTAATGGTAAGCTTGCATGAAGGATTTGGCTCAATGATGCTTTGGTCAGAACAGGAAATCAAATTCTAGCAACAAATATAACTATGGATTTAGACGATTGGCACAGGGAGTCTAACTCTTCCAAAGCGGCAACCGGTTAAGCCAGTCGATAGAGGGATGGGATGTTTGTGGGCGTTGGTTATAACACCGGACGAGGTTGTTGGAGGAGTTGTGATGTTGAGAGTGGGTATGTGATGTCAATGTGTCAGTGTTATGGGCGTTATTGAGTATTCCTATTCAATGCTGTTCAAGCACAACATTCTAGCATTTAATAACATCCAGCCTGAAACAAACTCTTCAAAATACCCTGTTATGTTTTTGCATCTTTTGTAATTTCCGTTTCCAAAGCTTTCTCGGTGTTAACACGTTTTCCTACAAACGATGCTACATATTTTTGTGTTCTCAGCCACAGGCGCTAACACTTATCCAATGACTCCTCTTTTATAATTTCCAAGAATAACAAGTGTTGAGTGCTACTAACTATTTTTATATGCATGTGCATAGGGACTAGCATATGTCAGCATAAATTTGTATATACATAAATACCATACGACCCTACGGCTGATGTTCATATGATAATAATACACGATGTAATCATCTTCCTAATGTCTATTTTGATAGCATTGACTAACGGCATGCTGTCTATTTTTACATTTATTGCTTAAGAAATGCAACAGACATATAACAAAGACTGTCTGTAAATATGCATCTATCAAATTGTTAAATTAAGTATAATATAAAAGTGCAGCGGCATTTCACCAATGCCGATGTTGTAGGTCAACACAACCTCCACCTCACCAAACAATATACGCATACATGTGAATGAAACTCGGTATTGTTGCTATTAAACATGATATAAGTGATCTACCGTTTAACGCGATCGACTACCAATATAATGGTTCTGGCTCAAATCTCGAAATCTCTGGGAACTAGAAATTCAAGGAGCGCTTGTTTGTATTTCTCGTTCAAATAGACATGAACATGTTGAAAACCCAGCGGTTTCTCGCGTATAGCGATGTTTTACACCGATGCGTTTAAGAAACACCTGGTCTTGTATGAAAGGGTATAATATTCCAGTTATTGAAGCTTTGCATTTTCATCATCTACAGACTATTGTCAACTATAGACAAAACGTCAAATATGGGAGTTCAGTGGGAAAAATACAAAAAAAATCGACATGTTTAAGGTCACTTTTGGTAGCAATTTCAGCATTTTCCTTATTCCATACCACATGGGGAATTTTAAGTTCTAATAATTCCCGTGTAAGTCGTTAAATATTTACTCATTGCACATTAAAGCTTACATTTTCTGATAGATACAACCTTCTTATATCGAATACAAATAATGATTTTATCATCAGACAATTTACTTTTCATATATATGCCAGTCGACGTGTTGGTATACTACCCATTCAAATGTCGACAAAATGACTCAAAATAGCACTTTGAAGGGGAAACAAAAGTTTTATTCATTTCTTTAATATTTATCCAATTTGTTTAAACTTTACACATATCATGTGTTGTATACATGTGTGTCTAATGAAAAAAGGATATTTGTGCTTGGACAATATACAATAATAATAATATACATGAATCTATCGATTCGGGAGAAAATTATTCAAATAGTGATTGTTCTCTCTGTCTGTTCGTCCACAATTGCATTTGTATCCACAATTTTGACTTAATGATTATGAAACTTGGTCAGAGTTATCACCTGAACAAAAAATTTAGGCCAAGAAATAAATTGATGATCAAGGGTTAAAAACTAGGTCACTAGGTCAAATTGTAGCAAAACTTTGTGTAGTCGCTAGAGGTCATAATTTTGGCCTAATATTTATGAAATTTGGTCACAATTATAATATCAACAAAATTTGGGTCAAAGTTATAAATTGGGTCATCTGGGGTCAAAAAGTATATCGCTAGTTCAAATCAAAGGAAAATGTTGTGTAGGTACAAAAGTTACAATTTTGGTCTAATATTTATGCAACTTGGTCACAAAGCTCATCTCAAAACATCTAAGACAAGTGCGTTATTGTGTAATCAGGGTCATAATAAGGTAAATAGGTTAAAATAATTTATGCGACTGTTTGGCTAAAGAAGGTTTGTCGATTATTTGACCTAGTGACCTAGTTTTTAACTCAGGTTAATCCAATTTCACACATGACCGTGATTTTGGTATGATGATCATTGTGACTAAATTTCACAAGTGTAAGGTCGAAATTGCAACCCCTGGTGACTATATCTTGTTTTTCTATGTTTTGACCTAGTGACCTAGATTTTGGCTCCGGTTAATCCAAATTTTATTTGACCTAGATTAGCTTCCGATGATCATTGCTGCCAAGTTTCATAAAAATCAGACCAAAATTGCGACCTCTAAGCACGATGTAAAAATAAGTTACTGATACAAGTCAAGATTTATTTACATCAAAAGTGACAAATATCGCGAAAACATGTGACAATTCAATATATTTGTGAATATCTCAAAAAGTCCCACGAATATTCAATTAGGACATTTTGTACATTGATAAGGATAGCTATACGCACCATATAAACACAAAACTGTTTGTTTTGCAATTAGTTTGAGGTTAAAAGTTAAAATGACTGGACTAAATGTACGCGCATTATCTTTATATCTCAATAAAGTTGGATACTTTCAGTCAAAACTTTTCAATAGCAATTTTTAGAACATGTTGGACAAGACTTTTAATCATATTTACCACACGGGCAGATCTCTCTATATGGTCTAGCATGAGATTGTGGTTAGAATTTAGACGAGTTAAGAAAATTAAATCACCCCGACAGACAGCGCATTATCCTCCCATACAACGATGCAACAAAAGTTTGGAAGTTACCATTTATTTTGTTCAATTTGAAAATTGAAATAGAAATATTTGCATGCAAAAACGATTCATCACCTGTATAGTGCATGTTTGTTGCGGTTTGTATCGATTAATACAAGTATAAGGGTTGTTTCAAATAAAATAAGAATGATAGTACGTTTGATCTCGCCTTGGAACTTCGTATCTAAATGAATAGAACTATCTCTCATTATGATACGAATTTCTTCTGTTATTGTGCATTTGGCTGTGGCAAACATAAAAAATAATACTCAGACAACAAAATCGTATGGATTCCTAGGAATAAATACTAGTAAACAATAGGAAACATAAAAATTAGACATGTGTTCTGGAATGACCAGTTCAGCAGCTCCTAATCACTAATAACACAATTATTTTTTATCGCAGCTAGAAGGACTACATGGATGTGGTTTGTATTTTGTATTTCGTTAACGTTATGTATTTGTTTGATGGGTATTGTGCGAAAACGAGAGATATGAGGTACACATACATATTGCCGAAAGATGAAAAGAATTGGCCGAGCTATTCAGTGTCAATCCTTAAGCACCACCCGTGTTTTGTTTCTGAAAATGTTTCTGTTTTTGGAGTATTGTGTTCTCCCTTCCAAAACTGTTGTTATCCATTCCATTGTAGAGACACATAAAGCCAAGGTGATCAGTACTTGGTATTGTCCCGGGTTGTTTTAGGAGTGATAGCAGAGAAACTACGTTACCACCTTTGTCTTCCGTTTGGACTGTTGACAGACTGTCTTGAACCTCTGAGAATACAATACTGCTGTTGCAGTATATCAATTAGTCCTTAATGGCTTCCAAACTACACACAGTAGATAAATACATGTAACATATTTCGGACACGATTGACACGAATCGAGACAACCTATATGATTAGAATTTAAAAACAGTAGGGTGAACACTGTTGTAGCATATCAATTAGTATTCGTTGGATTCAAATTGGGCAGCTTTACAGAATATCATACTTCACACACGATTGACACAAATCTAGACAACCTATTTATTACTAGGAATATAAAAATAGTAGCGTAAACACTGTTATGGACACATGCACAGATATCATTCAAACATCATTGTCCCGGACACTGTTATGACAAACATGGCCTTTGTAAGGTATCTATTTTGTTCACTGAGAAACACAATAATGTAATGATGTTATGTTTTAATATTACAATCATTTCTTAAAGAGGCCATATTGGAACAAGTAATTTGTCATCGCTGTCAAATGCCAGACGCTATGCGGCCCATAATTATGTTGCATCATATCAATTGTCCTTCAATGGTTTCCAAACTTCGGTGCAGCATTTATAGACGGTCAATTTGAAACTCATATAAACCCAAATAAACAAATACATATTCTCCTGATCAAGTCATATCAATTCGGACACAATCGGTCAATCATGTTCAAATTAAATGGTCGGACAATTTGTAAATCGCTGAAAATACAAAATGTAGAAACCAAAGATTAGAAAAAAAATACTTACACTTGCCATGAACTGTAATTCTCATTATACAATAAAACCCTATTTGTCATTACATCACATCTAAAATAAAACACTCCGTGCCTTGAACAGCTTATTTGAAACATTAATAGTGTATGCGCTATATGCACGCAACAAACCCTTCTGTTAATTCGAATCCGGTCGAAGTGGCATATTTCTCAAATATGCATTTGCATTTATTTTTGTCATCAATGTAACGGCCCACCCCATCCCATAGCATAGAAATCTTAACATGTTATCAAATTTGAACTATTAATAATTGAGCAAAACTTTAGATATATAACATGGTTTGTAGTTTTGCATGCCGTTTTGCAAATATCACTAACGTTGACGTCCGTCTCAAAATTAACACATCTTATCCTCTACCCAGAATGCACATAACTTTATGAAAAATATCATGAAAGCGAAAATGATTCATTTCTTTTAAATAAGCGAATCATCAGTATGACTATAACGAGCGCTGTATAGAGCTCCTGTGGTGGCTACATCAGTCTGTAGAACACTAGCATTTACACCATGCGATGTGTTCTAATAATGCAATTCATTTCTGACATTACTAATACTTTAATAGTCGTGTCCTGTAATTTCTGAATATGAAATATTAATGAATTCCGCCAGGTTACAAATCGTGTGTTGGTGTAGGTTCCACCTTCGCGAACACACCCTCTTCGAGCCTTATTATGTTATAATTGGAATACTAATATTAGGTAAATGTTTGTCAGAAATCGTGTCCCTAATACATCTTGTTTTTCATTATTTCATTTTTACATAAAATATCAATATTCTTTTATATAGTGTTTAAGGGTAAATTCAATTGATAGATAAAAGGCGTCCTTACTTCATTAAATCTTATATGTTTCTGGAAATAATGGTGCAAGTGAGCAGATGGTCTCAAATTGTTACCATTATTGTGCTTTGCTTAATTTGCCAGAATAGTTTCTTATAGGCATCGAAGGTGTACTCGATGACATTATGACCACTTCCATTATTGTCAAACCATACGAATGAAAATAACCAAAGTGGTGCGCTTTTTCACTCATTGTACTCTTATGCCAACTAAGTGCATTCCAAAGGTTAATTGTTACATACTGACGTTCCTCACAAATAAAACACATTTTTGTACTAGTTAAGTATCACAATTCATGTGACCTTTATTGCGAATATAAACCAATGACGTACACACTGAAGGAGTCGTTATAAAACAAACACTTGCAGTAACGGATTACTTTACATAAGTCGAATACTAGTATGTCGACCTAGTGGAATTCATTTTCATGTTCCATAACGATTGGCACAAACAGAGAATAGGGCCGCGGAATATATAGCACCGTTTAAAATGCTAAACAGGAATACAAACGGAACACGCTTGCCAAGATGACCCTATATCTCTGACGTGAGATCATCGACAGTGGTGAGATAAGGTTGTCTGAAACAAACATACTAATTAACAAACGCAGTGTTCATGATCTTCACAGCAGTTTTCATGTATCTATGCCACTATGAACTTTGGTTCCTGTCTTACACTCATGGTAAACGGAAATAAAAGGAAATCCACGAATAGTCAGAACGTTAACAAAACAAGTTTGTTATCTGTGATTAGCTGCTGTTGAACTGGTCATCGTATATATGTCCAATGGTTATGTTTCCTATGATGTACATGTATATTCATAGGACACCATGTGGTCTGCTTGTTTGGGGTTTAATTATGTACATTAACACAGCGACATTCACAGTCACTGAAGACAATCCTAGCATAACGAGATGTAGTCCTTCTATTTTATTGCCGTTCTCCCTTGGCAAGGTCAAACAACAATCATTTATATATATATATTTTATTCATCTTTTTTAGATATATACATACACTTCAAAAATAAAAACCAGTGCAATACACACAGAAACAAAAGCAATACATATTAACACATTATAATATAAACTTCAATTCTATGCTTGTGGTTATTAGATTGTGTATTGACTTGCCTTTAGAGAAGTGAAAAAAGGCGAAAAGAGGTGAGAACGAAAGAGGATGTAAGAAGGGTGTGAGCCTTTCAATATATTTTTCTATAGTGATGTGCTTGTGATATGATATTAGATATTAAATCCATTCCATTTTGTTTCAAACAATTCTAGTTTGTCTTTTTTGTAGCAATGATTCTTTCGATGTATATGCGTCGTGAAAGATGTTCTATTGAAGGAGTTAATTTGTCGTATTTACAATAGCTTACGAAGTATTTTGCCAATATAAATATAAAATTGGTAATGTTTTTGGTACTGCTATCTTTTTCGTTTTCCAGCCCTGGTGTTATGATTCTGTAGTTTAGTATATTTTCAAAGATTTTGTTACTGTTCACATGTTCTTGTATGTTAAACCAAAAATGTTGGACTGTTTGACATTCCAAAAAGAGGTGTTTTTGTGTTTCCGTGTTCATTAAACAGAAGTCACACAATCTAGAAGTTGTTAATTTGCATTTATAAAGATAGTCATTATTAGGTGTTACTTTCATTAAGAATTTATATTGATACTCTCTTAGTTTGGTGTATAGGGTGCAATGTAATAGTATAGTAAATATATTTTTCCATGTGATAGTTCTTTCTTGAAATTAATTTTCCCATTAATTTTAATGATTGCTTTTGCATGAACCTTTTTTGTTTTGATTTATGTTTCATACAACATTTTATGTCCCATATTACTAGATTTGAGCTTGTCAAACAGGTATTCCGGTTCTAATGATGGTAGATTGTTTTCGTCCATTAATTGTTTTCCCAGTGTTTTGTTTATAGACTTTATTAGTGATAAGTAGTTGAGAAATTCTCCATTTTCGATACCATATTCATTTTGCATTTGTTTGAAGGTAAGAAAGTATTTTACTTGGAAGTAATAAATTTGATCTATGACTATGATGTCCTTCTCCAACCATTTTTTTATATAAAAACATATTAACATGTGTATGTTTAATGTTCGAGTTATTCCATATAATTTATTTGGGAGGTTATTCATAGACTGTGAAGTATAGTTAATTGAACACCATGATGAGATAATGTTTTTCAGAAACGTATGGTTAAAATTAAGTTTATTTGCATCTGTTTTACTAATGATACATTTAAATATACTGAGCCAAAGTTCTAACTAGACCCCATGACTATTATGGTATATTTTTGTTGGTAATGGAAACATGCAAAAAAATTACATAATGTGAAAAACAATTCATTTTCCCCACAACAAGATTAATCATTCAATAACAGAACATGTTGGCTCATCACAAAGCACATTCTTTTACAACTTCACCCTCTAAGTTAAAAGTCACACTTTTCAAAAAGCGCGTATATCCGCCATTGTACCGAGTGACTTCTGAGCAACGTCTAACCCTGGTTCGGATGTAAAATCGAATATACCCCTGTTCAAAGACAGACAGTGCCCTAAAGTTGAATTGCTGCAATTCTTGAAGATTTTGAGGGGCGATCGGAAGTCGTCTGATGCGTCAATCAAACTCTAGCCAGAGGTGGTTTATATGGGGATTTTTAACCCAACTAAACCCTTTAAGATGATTATGTGGTAGGAAATTCTTAATTGTGGCAGTTGTGTGACTAGTAGCCTCATGTTCGAGGGGTAATCAACAACACGTCATCATTTTAGGAATTGACGTCTGAGATATCGCGATTATTCAGCCTCCCGACGTCAATGACGTTTTTATTGAAAACGACTACGTAAGTGCCATTACACAAAACATCAACCCCCTATAAGCGTATTTACACGGGGCCGAGGTCATCGGGGCTCATCCGCCTCACTTTCGGTTCGAAAATACCTGTTCAGAGGGTATGTTTAAATGACGTCAACACAATCAATGCGACCCGCATTAATAATCAATACCGACAGGAATCCTTTTTCTCAAGGTAAAGCTAATGTTTTAAACAATAATAACCAATCAAATCATAAAAATAAAGGAATTGACGCATTTTACCTGACTCCATGATGTTCAGTTTCCAACATTCCTATAGCACGTGTTTTTTTTATCGTTCTTCATTCGAAGCATGTTTAACTTGGTTTAATGATTTTATGTTTTTCAGTTCGGGATGTCTATAGGCTTTGGAAGCGATTGCAAAAAAATCATTTTCGGACAATGGCTGGTGTTCCGCACGTGAAAAACACGTTTTGCACGTGCTTCCTCGATTACGTAATTCTAGGGCATTGACAAACATTTTTTTCTTAAAATGTGTACACTGTCAATACACATTATAGTCTTAGAGATTTCAGAACAATACCTTTGACAATGGAAGTCTTATTGAGGTTTATAAAACGTCTAGTTGGAACTTTTGCTCAGTGTATATCATATCCATGTTTTGAGAGCTCCTTATTATAAAGTACATTCCATTTAGCTTCAGTTTTTGTGCCGATTCTTTTAACCCAGCTTGCTTTCACTGAATTTAAAAATGCATCTATATCTAATATTTTCAGTCCCCAATTTTCGTATCCCTGGATAAAAGTATTTTGAGATAGTTTGTCCGGTTTAGAATCCAACAAAAAGTCAAACATGATATATTTATTTTTTAATTCTTTCTTCATCTGGGCTATTTAAAACAGTTAATGGATATACTAGTTTTGGGAACGCAAAATATTTAAGAACGGTAATTTACCTACTAGAGACAATTTCCATCTCCTCCATTTATAAAGTGTATGTTGAAATGCATCTATTTTTGGGTCTAAGTTCAATTGTAATATTTTATTTGGATTATTTGTAAAAACAATTCCTAGCGTTGAAGCTTCATCTGATGTCCATGTGAATTGTTTTGATTCGCAGTATATAATATTTGTATTTCGTAATGATCCTACTCTAAGTACGGTACATTTATACACATTCAATGATAGGCCAGGCACCAGATTAATAATTAATAAGATTTTTGAAATATTTTTCTATTCCCTCTAAAAAGAAGCTTGCGTTATCAGCAAATAAGGTTTGTTTAATTTCGATATTTTGTATCTTGAGACCTTAAATAAATATTGTCGTTTTTGTCAATAGATTGTGATAATATTTCAATGCCTATGATGAAAAGATATGGGGATAAAGGACAGCCTTGCCTCACTCCCTTGTCTATCTTAAAAATACTTGACAAGTTGCCATTGACTGTAATACATCTTTTGGCGTCTCTATAAAAAAGTTTAATCCAATTAATTAATGTGTTACCGAAGTTAAAGTATTCTAAACATTTGAATATATAACCGTGATCTACACTATCGAAAGCTTTATGAAAATACGAAAAAAATATTAATCCTTTTTAATTATCTTTGTTTATTTGTACGATTACATCATAAAGTATTCTTACATTTTCACCTATGCATCTACCTTTAATGAATCCAGTTTGGTCCTTATTAATTATATCATCAAGTTCTTTTTTCATTTTATTAGCAATTGATTTTGAAGCTATTTTATAATCTACATTTAAAAGCGATATAGGTCGCACAATCATTCGTATTATAGACAATCATCATACTGTATAAAGAGGTCATGTAATTTAAATAAAACCCAACTACGCCAAACAAATGTTGAATCAAACGCTATTCTCATTCAACGAGTTAATTGTTAATTTGAAAAAATAAATGTTTGAAACTACCTTCCAGGTGTTGTTGTATTGTTATATTCAATGACAATGCTATGTCTGTCTTGTTGAATAATTTGTCTTAAAGTAAACCATGACATTCAGCTAGACAATACATCAGACCCTGTACTTGTGGCGAATGGGATTGAATTGCTTGACCAAAACGTTCAAGGCTTTGCTATCCATTGTAAACCACAATTCTTGTCATATTTTCAATACCAACACGAGTTATTGTGTTCATCTTTCAATTTCTTGTCTGATTTACTCCAACATCTGATCCATGTTCAGATGTGCGCGATATGTACAGTACAGCTACTCGTCGTATACCTCCATTCATGGTCTGCACCAAACCCACAAATCACCCGGACATCGGACGAATATTTCCGTATATCGGATTAGTATCGTATTCTATGGCATCATGCGGACACCGGTCAAGTAAAAAAAGTTAAGTAACCAATTTTCTAGGGCTCTTTTCAGCTGTTAGGCCGCTCAAGCACCCTTTGACATTTCAACTTCCCCTGGTCATTGAGCTACATATGGAAACCTACACTTGTGCCTCCCTGGGGAGACATTTCTCTCCTGTGGTGTGGCAGCCAACATCGATCTGCGGCGCTCAGGAATAGACACTGCCCATACAGGTTCCATTTTTCACCATGGTTGAGTGGAGCTGTGGGTCTTGCTCAGAGAATTTAAACAGTGGTCCAGAGGAGGATCGAACCCGGGGCATCTCGATCCATAAGCGCGCGCCCTACCTCTAGGCAACCGCTCCCCACGGTAGCAATGCATTAATCAACATAGACTGAAGTTATTCCGTTTGTGGCCCAATGACCGACGAATGTTCGTTATCCGGCCTCCGCTTCGATGCTACCAAACAACACCGTCCAATGATAGGACGGCGAACGGAATGCATTTGGGACCTCAGTGAATTTAAGTTAGATTATACACTCAGGGACAAAAGAAACGCAAAACATATATAACAGTATTTTTCAAAGTTATTATTTTTTCAGATTCACTGAAATTTTACACACTCATTGGTTAAATATTAACGAGGCATACTTCAAACTTTTATGCATTTCTGTAATTGAATACTATTTTTACATAAGTTTCAATCTAACAGTCCAACATTGCCAAAGTCACATTTTTGTCACATTCATTATCTGGTGTAAGCATCACGAAAACGAATGCACTTTAAACATCCACGATATAATATTTGTGGTGTATAGTTGTGGGATAAAGTTTCACTCGCGAATAAATGCCTCCCAAGTACTGTAAAGCCAAGAAAAACATAGACGAAGTTTCAAATCATTGTAAATATAAATTGATTGTTTATTACCTACCAATAATTATTGCGAAGTACTAAACTGTACATGCATGTTAATGACTTCGGTTGTTGGAAAAATGCACTAGGAAACACGTACACATGTTAATGATTGATAAATTTAGTCAGTATGCATGATACTGGTGTTAAATGATTTAAGACGTGTGACGTAAATTGGCTAAATATAAACGACTTTGAAGTGTATATCGTTGTCGTCTTTAATGAAAGTTGAAAAGAAAATGAATCAAAATGGAAGCGCAATATTTTTTAAAAGGAACTTTATTTTTTCAAAACAGTTGTCATTTTTCCTGCCCGTGGTCTCCTTTGTATCCTAGCTGAAATTCTGACTGGATGGAAGCGGTTCCTGCGATATAGCATGCGTATGCATCCGTCTTGTCGTTGAACGGTTATCCTTGATTTCCTTATGTGTTTGCGGTCCTTAACCGTCCAGAGGCCTGATATTGTCCATGTTTTCTTGCAATGATTTAAGGGTGGTAATGCAATTGTCCGACATCATCATAAGTCCTCGAACCCATTTTGGGCATACCGACTGCTTCAGCCCGTGTTTGTTCAGACAAACATGGCATGTTTAAACTTATTTCATATGTTTTTATTTGATGAGTTTTCATAAGTGTTATGTATACACTGTCATTCGGCAATAGAAATGTTCCGCTTTGCGATTTCGCACGTGCTCCATGTGCGAAAAATGCGTTTTACCCTAAATCGGTAAAAACTGGTTAAAACACATTTAATTATGTAGAAAAGTGATGAAATGTCAAGGTTGTAACCCATGTATCATTTACATTAAACGAAATCATTATATCGCACTTATTTAGAAAATTATGACCCCCGAAAACGTTTTGCGTTTCTTTTGTCCCTGAGTGTAGATAGGCCAAGGTTTCGGTCACAAGCACTGTTCGATGTCCAAATCATTCTAAAACTGAACACTCTCAGCAACTTTAGAATCGTCAAACATAGCAACAGTCGTTACTGTCTCGTAACATCACGAGAAATAATTATACGATATGCATGCGAACATCACAGACAAGTCTTGCAGAGGTAGTATCGGATGACTGAAGGAATTGAAGGTTCGAACATTTGACAAAATTGTCGATTTTCCTCTAGATATAGAGATCTAAGTTACTGATTTCGTTGCGGAAGGGTAAGTTGGTACCTTATTTGATGAATAGGGCGTTGTTCAAACTGAAATATTGTTCAGAAACAGAGATCATCAACCCGAACACATGAACAACCATAGCAATAAAACTTCGATATGTTTCCTCTATTGAGTTATATTGCAAAGAAGCTTTGACATAAATAATTCTGAAGTAAGCAATATGTCTCTCGATTTGATAAGGGGTAATTTATCGTTATATGAATCGTTACCTAATAACAATATAGTATATTTACTAGATATATCATTATAGACGATAATAGCATTTCGATAAATAACATTGTCCACCTTAATTGTACTGAGTAGATATCTGTTTATATTTACTGAAGTTTAGGCTGCATTGACCTTCAAAGTAGACACTGTTAACCCTCACTGTAATTTAATGTAATATTGACAATAAACGGAAGATTAACAGTCAATCATTTTGTATTCTTGTTGCATTTTATGACATTATATTCGTAAGTACAACTTCGATCAATGGTAAGTTCACTTTAATTACATTGAGTATACATATTTAAAGGACATAACAATTTAGTATAGTTACGTACATTTACTGAAGTTTAGGTTGTGTTGACCTTCAAAGCAGACACTGTTTACTCCCGCTGTACTTTAATAATATATTTAAATTGACAATAAACGGCAGATTTACAGTCAGTTGTATTTGTATTATTATTCCATTTCTCAAGTAATAACTGTCAACTAAATTGACAGCACCATGTTAGTAAATGTTATACAAATAGACATTAGCAAGACGATTACATCGTGTCTTATTGGAATTGAAAAACCGGCCATAGGGTCGTACGATATTTACGTCTATGTGATTGTCATTTACTCTGGCCTTTTCTAGTCTCTAGGCGCAATCATATCAAAATAGTTTTGTGCAACTGACACTTGCTATTTTAGGAAATTATCAAGGGTGCTATTTTGAGGAAAATTTGGATTAATTAATGAAAACGCTGTTGGCGAAGAATATACAAAGACGAATAATTCTTTCTTGACAAAGGTGCCAATACTTTCTAAGAACGTCATTGAAACGAAAATTACAAAGATGCAAATTCATGACAGGGTCATTCCAAAAATATAAGTTTTATTTTCGTTAGTGGTTCCGAAAGGCAGACAATTGTTAGTTGAAAACAAGTACTAAAACACTCTCAATAACTCTGAACAGAAGTGCATTTAACGTACATACTAAACATTATCCAAAATGAATACTATGCGTCTATTTAATTAGCGTCCCACTGCTCAATGGCTATTAAGTATTATTGAAACTGTCCTATTTGATGACATCGGGCACAATTGAAAGCTCGTCGATAATCGAAAATATACATATACGGCTACATTAACGTATATTTCATTCATTTTTACAAAGCTGTCCCCGGCTATGACGGTATGGATAACCGCCTTTTGTTGTTCATCTTAAAGTTTAGGTCAATGCTTCTGCAATAAATCGTCATGTGAATATGCAAAAAGTATAAAAAATATCACAGTAATTACAAAAAAGCAACTTTAATAATGAGTTCAAACATTCATTGTATATATATTAGCAATAACTATATTCTCGGTGGATATATGTCATCTTTAGAATAATAATACGGGGGAAGTAATTAAAACATTCTTAAAATAACATACGTACTAATAAGTCGATCCAGTAAATCAGAAGTACAATAAGTTGAATTTCACTTCATTGCTAGTTAAAGGTCAAATCAGATGACGTATATATGTTCAGAATGCCGCAAGATGAGATACTCCCTTTTTTCCTGTATTTTCTTCGTCTCATGTGTGTTCCATTAGGTGTCCCTCTTAGATAGTGTTTGCAGACTTTGTCTATTTACGTTTTTTGTAAGTGTATGTGCATTGTATATCCAATCATGATCGAACATTGATTTAATTCAGCTTCCATGTCTGTTAGGAATGAGTCTTTTTTGTTAATAGCATTTTTAAGGCCAACTGGTAGCAATTTTTTCGTACCAGTCAATGTGAGGCCGATTCATTTTCCACATAACGATATTAGTATTAAATTCAACATTGTTGCAGTAGAGTTGTAAGATTCTGGTTTCTAATAAAATATTTAGCTGAATCCCTATAGTCTTACGAAACAATATGCTGATCAAGCTTTGCCAGTGTTGCCTTTTTGTATTTCTATGTTCCTTTTTCTTCACTGACGGTGTCGAAGTGTTTTTTTATCTTTTTCCTCCTCATTTTATTATTTCTATCTCTGTGGTTAACATACAATGTAAGTTTTTGATGTACATATTTCATCTAATTACATTATTACCGGAATAAAACTTTATATTAGTGAATAGCTAATCGATGTCACTGAAAATGTCATGAAATAATTGTTTCTTCATTTATGTTCAACGTCTGTCGTACAATGTAAAAGAGCAATCAGGTATGGCAATTACTAGTTTTATGAAGCATCACATATTCTAAAGCGTTGCATAGGGACAAAGTGGAAGGTTGCTTGTTATTGGAAAGCTTACAGGGAATGTATCACATTACATTTCGCTGGCTTAGAATGAGTAGGTACTACTTACGACCTTATAAGGCTGATACATGTTTAAAATCACAATAAAAAAGTTAACGCTTCCTTCGAGCCTATTTTTATGTAAATCGGAACTTGTCATGTTGACCAAACTGAAGTTTAAACAGCTTGTAAAGAGTAATGTTCTGACAGACTTTTCTTGTTTCTCAAAAATATAGATTTTGTACTACGACCGTTTCGTTCGAAACCGGCGATTTGTGTTTCTTTTGTCGACAAAATTACGTTTTTACCAATTTTAGGATTGCAAACCTACTATCACATATAAGGAAACAAAACGTATGAAATATATTAATATGTTCTATTAAGTAGTTGTATGACTACATCACATTTGAGCTTATATCACCGTAACAATTTGTACCTTCTCTTAGTCTCTATGTGGTGGGAGCGACCCATAAATGACAAAACAAGTTATACTGTGTGAGCGATATGTTCCTCCAGATAACTCATTTTCGACGCAATTTGCATTTACAATCTAAGCCGTTAAGGTCAATCTAATTTCGATACTATTAGACAAATAATATATCCTACTGACTGTTTACAAATACAGAATGCTAATTACGATTAATCGTCAGTGGAGCTTTATATGACAACAGCAAGTCAATAGTGCGTGCTGAAAGTCCTTAGTGAACACTACAAGACGTGTAGGCAGGTCATTAACTGCATATAATGAAGGTCAATCTGAATACTGGTGTTATAATTATGTTTATAATTAGTATGTTGTTGTAATGAATCATAACAATATAAAAAATGAATAACAACGATGTTAATGTGTAGTCTACACTTGCTTCAGTCATTGTGAAATACGCATCAAACTATTTACAACGACAATAAGTTAATACAGTTATCAAATGAACTTATCTGATACAGGGTTAATTTCGCATTTATTTTTGCATATATGATTCTATCAACTTGGTCGTTTCTGATCATAACAATTATTTGTCATTAGTTTAAGGCATATCACTGGCTTAGAATGAGAAGGTCGTAAGTACAAAATCAAGATTTGGAGAAAACAAGAAAACAAGTGATTGGATAGCGTAGAACTATCCTTAAGAATCAAGTGTTGAAATCTACGAAATCAACTTCTGTCGTGATGATACACTCATGAGACAAGGCATATATATAGTCTCACTAGCAGAGTGTGACGGTCATCTAATGCGTATATGGTCGTTAAAGCACTATGTTGCTAAACAGAATAATAGCTTACTATACATATATGAACTTTCTCTTGCATACTCAAGGGATAATGCCGGTTGTAAATTAGCAGAATACCATCATGCTGGACACATTCTGTAGTGTGTTTATATGCATCCAAAGTCGTGTATTCTAGCCACAATTAACTCTCCATAAAAAAATATTGGATTTATTTCACCTTGACATTACAAATCGCATCATACCGATCACGTTCAGGCGGAGTTATTGACACGGTTATGATAGCGAGACCAAATTAGAATCTGGAGAAATAGCAGGAGTGAATCGAAACCGGACAAAGACGTTTATTCCAACACGTACTGCTATATTTTGATAAAGATAATGCCCCCGATCGTCCGATATTGTCAGTTGATGGGAGTTATAGCACGTAATTACGGCTTAACGGTTTAATATCTTAATATCAGGAATATGAGTAATAAAACGTCGTGTTTATCCTTTGCTAGCCCTTTTGCTCAATCGTGATCAACGTAGCGCTGTGCATCGTTTGGCACGGAAGGGCGTATAATGTTTCATTGTACTATTGCTTTGTTTGTCGTTATGGCACGTTGATGTCTTTGACATTTGGTACTGTCTGTGTGTCCTTGCTACGTGCATGTTTCACTTGAGGCTTAAAGCATCCATTTAATTGGGGATGTGAATGGCTTGTACTGACTCTTGCGTGTGTGGCTAGGCGCTGCCTCCGTAGTTGTGTGGCTTAGGTTTGTGGCTTAGGTTTGTGCCCTACTATTTACTAATGCGCCTGACTTTCAGAGTAAAAAAACATGTATACTGTGTCCAAATTTTGTGTCAATGATTTCTGTTACTCGTATTTGTTGTTTACCTAGTGACCTCAATTTGATTGTATCGTTTTTGCTTGCTCATTGTGTGTATAAATAACCGCCTTTTGTTCACCTTCAGGTTTAGGTCAATGCTTCTGCAGTGAATCGTCATGTGAATATGCAATAAGTATTAAGTAAATATCGCAGTAATTGCAAAAATATAACTATAATAATGAGTTCAAACATTCACTGTATATTGAATTAGCAATAACTATATTCTCGGTGGATATACGTCATCGTAAGAATAATAATACGGGGAAAATAATTAAAACATTCCTAAAATAACATACGTACTAATAAGTCGATCCAGTAAGTCAAAAGTACAATTAGTTGAATTCAACTTCATTGCCAGTTAAAGGTCAAATCAGATAACTTATATATGCTAATAATGCCGCAAGATTAGATGCTCCCCTTTGTCCAGTATTTTCTTCATCTCATGTGTGTTCCATCAGGTGTCCATCTTAGATAGTGTTCGCAGAATTTGTGTTTTAAGTGTATTCGCATTGTATATGCAATTATGATTGAACATTGAGTTAATTCAGCTTCCTTGTCTGTCAGGAATGAGTAAGTCTTTTTTGTTTGTAGCATGTTTAACGACAGCTTGCAGTGTTTTCGTACCACTCAATGTAATGCCACACCATTTTCTATATAACGATAGTAGTATATTAAAATCAATGTGAGGCCGAATCATTTTCCATATAACGATATTAGTATTAAATTCAACATTGTTGCAGTAGAGTTGTAAGATTTTGGTTTCTAATAAAATATTAAGCTGGATCTCTTTAGTCTTACTGAACAATATGCTGATCAAGCTTTGCAAGTCTTGCCTTATTGTTTTTCTATGTTCCAGTTTCTTCATTGACGATGTCTCCTAAATGTGTTTTTGTTTATCTTTTTCCTCATTTTATTATTTCATTCTTTGTGGTTAACATAAAATGTAAGTCGTTGATGTACACATTTCATCTAATTACATTTATTACCGGAAACAAAACGTTATAATACTAAATAGCTCATCGATGTCATTGAACATGTCATGAAAGAATTGTTTCTTCATTTATGTTCAACGTCGGTCGTACAATGTAAAAGAGCAAGCAGGTATGGCATATTAGACAATTACTAGTTTTATGAAGCATCACATATTCTAAAACGTTCCATTGGGACAAAGTGGAAGGTCGCTTGGTATTGGAAAGCTTACAGGTAATGTATTACATTACATTTCGCTGGCTTAGAATGAGAAGGTACTACTTATGACCTTATAAGGTTGATAAATGTTTAAAAACACAATAAAAAAAGTTCAGTGACGCTTAATATGACAACAACAAGACAATAGTGCGTGCTGAAAGTCCTAAGGGGAGGTTTAGTCAGGTAATCAACTGCATATAATGAAGGTCAATCTGAATACTGGTGTTATAATTAAGATTATAATTAGTATATTGTTGCAATGAATCATAACAATATAAACAAATGAATAACAACGATTTTTATGTGTAGTCTACACTTGCTTCAGTCATTGTGAAATACGCATCAAACTATTTACAACGACAATAAGTTAATACAGTTATCAAATGAACTTATCTGATATAGGGTTAATTTCGTATTTTTGTTGCATATATGATTCTATCAACTTGGTCGTTTCTGATCATAACAATTATTTGTCGTTTAAGGCATATCACTGGCTTCGAATGAGAAGGTCGTAAGTACAAAATCAAGATTTTGAAAAAACAAGAACACACGTGATTGGAAAGCGTAGAACTATCTTCGAGAATCAAGTGTTAAAATCTACTACCTCTACTTCTTTCGTAATGATACACTAATGAGACAATGCATATATATAGTCTCACTAGCAGAGTCTGACAGACATCTAATGCATATATGGTCGTTAAGGCAATATGTTGCTGAATAGAATAATAGCTTGCTATCCATATATAACTTTCCCTTGCACACTCAAGGGATTATGTCGATTGTAAATTAACAGAATACAATCATACTGGACACATTCTTTAGTGTGTTTATATGCATCCTTAGTAGTGTATTCTAGCCACAATTAACTCTCCATCAATTAATATTGGATTTATTTCACCTTGAGATTACAAATCACATCATACCGATCACGTTCATGTGGAGTTATTGATACAGTAATGGTAGCGAGACCAAATTAGAATCAGGAGAAATTGCAGTGAATAGATAACCGGACATAGACGTTTATTCCAACACGTACTGCTATATATTGATAAAGATAATGCCCCCGATCGTCCGATATTGTCAATTGATGGGAATTATAGCACGTAATTACGGCTTAACAGTTTAATATCTAAATATCAGGAATATGAGTAATAAAACGTCGTGTTTATCCTGTCATTGACCTTTTGCTAAATCGTGTTCAACGTAGCGATGAGCATCGTTTGGCAAGGAAGGGCGTTTCGCTGCATCAGGTTCATTTGGTTATTGCTTTGTTTGTCGTTATGGCACGTTGACGTCTTTGACATTCGGTACTGTCTGCAGGTTCTTCCTACGTGCATATTTAACTGACTAATGCGGCTGACTTTCAGTGTACGATCAATGTATATTGTGTCTCAATTTAGTGTCATTGATTACTGTTTCTCGTATTTGTTGTTTACCTAGTGACCTCAATTTGATTGTATCGTTTTTGCTTGCTCATTGTGTGTCCTTGGTGCACCATTGTTTATATGGAGTGCTGACTTTGGTTTCGTATTGCAAATGGAATATGGTTCAGATATGATTGTATGCTCCAAAGACGTATGAAAAGTCCTCATGCTTCACTGGTGCCAAATCCATGCAGAGATTTACATTTTGTTCGTCTTATCTTGACCCATGTACGCAATATTAAAGGGGAACTTAGTGATTCAAATTCTCATCAAAAGGTTCCCATGATGGATGATGTTTACAACTCTTATAGAGAATAGTATATATACTGTTCATGTTCTTTCTCTTTCATTCACTAATTCAGTCGTTCATCAGTGAGTTATTATTATTATTATTATTATTATACCATATTTATATAGCCCTTTTTCATGTATACACACGTTCAAAAGTGCTGTACAGTCCCGACTAATACATATTTAAAACAATATACAATGTACATAAAATATACAAAAACATTTTTATCAACGCTATTTAGTCTCCCATCATATCGTATCATATTGCCGAAACGAAATGCAATATTAAACTTAGGAGACATGGTATATAGAAATACTTTGCTACAATAAGATAGTGGTGTACAACGATTTGATTATCTGTAGGGGTATTAACTGAATGTAAACCTCAACTAGGACAAGGATAACGTCAAGTACCATTACCACATGTCCTAACGATGAGTTATACGTTAGATCTGTAAATTCAGCCGCCCACTATATCATACATGGACTCACTCAAACGGTTCTAGTTCTTCACAATTCCTGGTGAACGTTGCACAATCCTATCAGATAAATTGTTCCCCTATCGAAATTATGAATGAATCTGTCTGAAATGACAGACGATGGGAAATTAACCTTTCACTTCTTTAATGCGAATCTAGCCTATCCGCTAGCATCATATTCAATCATTAGTTAATGAAAAAGCAAGAACCAATTTGGATTCTTCTACTGTAATAACAAACATCATAGACGCCAATCACTTCAAATGATGTATCACGTCATATTACAGCCTGAGACAAAGCACACAATGTCATGATCAAAGTAAACCAATTTGTTTAATATATTCATTCACCCAATATACAACAAGGGATATTAACCTGTTATAACACGACACTTGTTCAATGCTACCTATAATCAAAGGTCGTATGCGTTTGACAGATTAATGGCTTGTGATGCAATTCTATTTTTTTATCACTGAACGTTCATACGTTCAATTAATGAGATTGATCGAAATCGAGAACCAAAGAGTATGAGACAAATGCCCGACTAGCAGACTTTTGTTACGCTCATACATTTGGCATGACAATGGCTCCCAAGGATTTTTCACCGAGGTTTGTAAGCCAATATTGTGTATTGTATTGGTTGACAAAAAATGAAATAACAAATAAAAATGTACCCCTGAAGAACATAAGAAAAATATTTTCATTTAACAGCGATAGCTATCAATGCTATACAAAACTACCAAACTTAAACACACTAGAATTATATATCGCAAAATGTTCTTATCAATTGCAATAAGATGTTCTGATGTTTATTTGATCTAAATAGATCTGCTTCAACTATAAAACTATTCGTTTCTTATTCATGTAATTTATTTGATCAAAATTAAGTTGTTGTATTAAACAATAACTGGAATGATTATCGAAATACCGAAGTCAAAGACATGCGTCATGAGTGTGGGACAATGAGGTATGTAAAAATTGACGAATAGCATGGTGATATAGCAGCGTAAAATTCGGTGCTCGACTAAATGGCGTCGAAATATGTACATTTGTACTATTTTTTAAATGTTTGTGCAAACTATAAAACACATATCTCCCTGAAGAAGTAAATTGGTAAGCTTGGTCGTGTCCATATTGTGGCAATCTTATCATACAATGTGATAGCTTGACTGATAATTGGGTATATAAAAGACAATTTATTTTAACATCGGTAGTACATATATGTTTCTCATGAACGTCATGGATTGTTTTTGTGAAGCATTGATCAATCATAACTTATTAAAACTTAGTAACATAACTCGAAAAGAAATTCAGGAATAGACGTTAACAAAACGTTTGGTCATCTGTGACTAGCTGCTGCCGAATTGGTCAGCGTATGTATATGTGTATGTCCAATGTTCATGTTTCCTATGATTTATATTTATAGGACACCATTTGGTTTGATTGTCTGAGGTTTAATTATGTTAATTACTGAAGTGACATTTCCAGTCACGGAAGACAATCGTTGCATAATGAGATATAGTCCTTGCTATTTTATTGCCGTTCTCCCTTGGTAATGTCAAACGAATAATCATTTGTATTTAAAACAACCATAATACTGTACATGTCGCTGGCTTAGAGTTAGAAGGTCGTTACTACACAATCAATAATTTGAGAAAACAAGCAACAACTATCTTAAAAATGCTCTTTACTTATGGTAAAACATAATGAACATTTCCGATTTTCAAGAAAATAGGCTCATAAGAAGCCCCTTATGATGTATATTTCAAATATGCATTAGTCTTATGAGGTCGTAAGTAATAGTAACTACCTTCTAATTCTAACCCGGCGATGTACTTATCAATAAAATCCCACGACAAACAAGCGTCAAACAAACGTTAAATCGAAGGCCATTCTCATTCAACGAGTGAATTGTTAAACTGAAAAAAAATGTTTGAAATTACCTTCCAAGCGTTTGTTGTATTGTTATATGCCATATGCGTTGTCAGTCTTGGTGAATTAATTTGTCTTCATGTGTACCATAACATGCTGCTGGATCATGTAGCGGTCCATGCACTTGTGGTGAATAGGATTGAATTGCTTGACCAAAATATTCAACTATTTATTTCATTTTCAATACCAATACGTGTCATTGTATGATTAAAATAGTTTTCATCTTTTAAGTTCTTGTCTGATTTCCTCAATAAACAATTGACACATGTTATTTTAGGAAATTATCAAGGGGACTTTTTTGAGGAAACATTGGATTAATTAATGAAAACGCCAGTGGCTAAGAATATACAAAGACGAATCATTGTTTCCTGGCAAAGGTGTCAATACTTTCTAATAACGTCATTGAAACGGAAATTACAAAGATACAAATTCATGACAGGGTCATTCCAAAAATATAATCTTTATTTTTGTAAGTGGTTACCAAAGACATACAAATGGTAGTTAAAAAAAACTAAAACACTCTCAATAACTCTGAACAGAAGTACATTTACACAAATTTACAGTACATACCAAATGTGTACTAACATTATCCAAACTTACAAAATGTATACTATGCGTCTTTTAATTGTGCGTCCCACTGCTCAATGGTTATTAAATATTATTGAAACTGTCCTATTTGATGACATCGAGCAGAATTGAAAGCTCGTCGATAATCGCAAATATACATGTTTGGCTACATTTACATATATTTCATTTATTTTTACAAAGCTGTCCCCGGCTATGACGGTATGGATAACCGCCTTTTGTTGTTCATCTTAAAGTTTAGGTCAATGCTTCTGCAATAAATCGTCATGTGAATATGCAAAAAGTATAAAAAATATCACAGTAATTACAAAAAAGCAACTTTAATAATGAGTTCAAACATTCATTGTATATATATTAGCAATAACTATATTCTCGGTGGATATATGTCATCTTTAGAATAATAATACGGGGGAAGTAATTAAAACATTCTTAAAATAACATACGTACTAATAAGTCGATCCAGTAAATCAGAAGTACAATTAGTTGAATTTCACTTCATTGCCAGTTAAAGGTCAAATCAGATGACGTATATATGTTCAGAATGCCGCAAGATGAGATACTCCCTTTTTTCCTGTATTTTCTTCGTCTCATGTGTGTTCCATTAGGTGTCCCTCTTAGATAGTGTTTGCAGACTTTGTCTATTTACGTTTTTTGTAAGTGTATGTGCATTGTATATCCAATCATGATCGAACATTGATTTAATTCAGCTTCCATGTCTGTTAGGAATGAGTCTTTTTTGTTAATAGCATTTTTAAGGCCAACTGGTAGCAATTTTTTCGTACCAGTCAATGTGAGGCCGATTCATTTTCCACATAACGATATTAGTATTAAATTCAACATTGTTGCAGTAGAGTTGTAAGATTCTGGTTTCTAATAAAATATTTAGCTGAATCCCTATAGTCTTACGAAACAATATGCTGATCAAGCTTTGCCAGTGTTGCCTTTTTGTATTTCTATGTTCCTTTTTCTTCACTGACGGTGTCGAAGTGTTTTTTTATCTTTTTCCTCCTCATTTTATTATTTCTATCTCTGTGGTTAACATACAATGTAAGTTTTTGATGTACATATTTCATCTAATTACATTATTACCGGAATAAAACTTTATATTAGTGAATAGCTAATCGATGTCACTGAAAATGTCATGAAAGAATTGTTTCTTCATTTATGTTCAACGTCTGTCGTACAATGTAAAAGAGCAATCAGGTATGGCAATTACTAGTTTTATGAAGCATCACATATTCTAAAGCGTTGCATAGGGACAAAGTGGAAGGTTGCTTGTTATTGGAAAGCTTACAGGGAATGTATCACATTACATTTCGCTGGCTTAGAATGAGTAGGTACTACTTACGACCTTATAAGGCTGATACATGTTTAAAATCACAATAAAAAAGTTAACGCTTCCTTCGAGCCTATTTTTATGTAAATCGGAACTTGTCATGTTGACCAAACTGAAGTTTAAACAGCTTGTAAAGAGTAATGTTCTGACAGACTTTTCTTGTTTCTCAAAAATATAGATTTTGTACTACGACCGTTTCGTTCGAAACCGGCGATTTGTGTTTCTTTTGTCGACAAAATTACGTTTTTACCAATTTTAGGGTTGCAAACCTACTATCACATATAAGGAAACAAAACGTATGAAATATATTAATATGTTCTATTAAGTAGTTGTATGACTACATCACATTTGAGCTTATATCACCGTAACAATTTGTACCTTCTCTTAGTCTCTATGTGGTGGGAGCGACCCATAAATGACAAAACAAGTTATACTGTGTGAGCGATATGTTCCTCCAGATAACTCATTTTCGACGCAATTTGCATTTACAATCTAAGCCGTTAAGGTCAATCTAATTTCGATACTATTAGACAAATAATATATCCTACTGACTGTTTACAAATACAGAATGCTAATTACGATTAATCGTCAGTGGAGCTTTATATGACAACAACAAGTCAATAGTGCGTGCTGAAAGTCCTTAGTGAACACTACAAGACGTGTAGGCAGGTCATTAACTGCATATAATGAAGGTCAATCTGAATACTGGTGTTATAATTATGTTTATAATTAGTATGTTGTTGTAATGAATCATAACAATATAAAAAATGAATAACAACGATGTTAATGTGTAGTCTACACTTGCTTCAGTCATTGTGAAATACGCATCAAACTATTTACAACGACAATAAGTTAATACAGTTATCAAATGAACTTATCTGATACAGGGTTAATTTCGCATTTATTTTTGCATATATGATTCTATCAACTTGGTCGTTTCTGATCATAACAATTATTTGTCATTAGTTTAAGGCATATCACTGGCTTAGAATGAGAAGGTCGTAAGTACAAAATCAAGATTTGGAGAAAACAAGAAAACAAGTGATTGGATAGCGTAGAACTATCCTTAAGAATCAAGTGTTGAAATCTACGAAATCAACTTCTGTCGTGATGATACACTCATGAGACAAGGCATATATATAGTCTCACTAGCAGAGTGTGACGGTCATCTAATGCGTATATGGTCGTTAAAGCACTATGTTGCTAAACAGAATAATAGCTTACTATACATATATGAACTTTCTCTTGCATACTCAAGGGATAATGTCGGTTGTAAATTAGCAGAATACCATCATGCTGGACACATTCTGTAGTGTGTTTATATGCATCCAAAGTCGTGTATTCTAGCCACAATTAACTCTCCATAAAAAAATATTGGATTTATTTCACCTTAACATTACAAATCGCATCATACCGATCACGTTCATGCGGAGTTATTGACACGGTTATGATAGCGAGACAAAATTAGAATCTGGAGAAATAGCAGGAGTGAATCGAAACCGGACAAAGACGTTTATTCCAACACGTACTGCTATATTTTGATAAAGATAATGCCCCCGATCGTCCGATATTGTCAGTTGATGGGAATTATAGCACGTAATTACGGCTTAACGGTTTAATATCTTAATATCAGGAATATGAGTAATAAAACGTCGTGTTTATCCTTTGCTAGCCCTTTTGCTCAATCGTGATCAACGTAGCGCTGTGCATCGTTTGGCACGGAAGGGCGTATAATGTTTCATTGTACTATTGCTTTGTTTGTCGTTATGGCACGTTGATGTCTTTGACATTTGGTACTGTTTGTGTGTCCTTGCTACGTGCATGTTTCACTTGAGGCTTAAAGCATCCATTTAATTGGGGATGTGAATGGCTTGTACTGACTCTTGCGTGTGTGGCTAGGCGCTGCCTCCGTAGTTGTGTGGCTTAGGTTTGTGCCCTACTATTTACTAATGCGCCTGACTTTCAGAGTAAAAAAACATGTATACTGTGTCCAAATTTTGTGTCAATGATTTCTGTTACTCGTATTTGTTGTTTACCTAGTGACCTCAATTTGATTGTATCGTTTTTGCTTGCTCATTGTGTGTCCTTGGTGCACTATTGTTTATATTGAGTGTTGACTTTGGTTTCGTATTGCAAATGGAATATGGTTCAGATCTAATTGTATGCTCCAAAGACGTATGAAAAGTCCTCATGCTTCAATGGTGCCAAATCCATGCAGATATTTACATCTTGTTCGTCTAATCTTGACCCATGTACGCAATATAAAAGGGAAATTTAGTGATTCAAATTTTCATCATAAAGTTCCCATGATGGATGTTGTTTAGAACTCTTCTAGAGAATAGTATATATACTGCTCATGTTCTTGTTCTTTCTCTTTCATTCACTTATTCAGTCGTTCATCAGTGAGTTATACATTAGATCTGTAAATTCAGCCGCCCACTATATCATTCATGGAATCACTCAAACGGTTCTAGTTCTACACAATTCCTGGTGAGCGTTGCACAATCCTATCAGATAAATTGTTCCCCTATCGAAATTATGAATGAATCTGTCTGAAATGACAGACGATGGGAAATTAACCTTTCACTTTTTTAGTACGAATCTAGCCTATCCTCTAGTATCATATTCAATCATTAGTTAATGAAAAAGCAAGAACCAATTCGGATGCTCCTATTATAATAACAGACATCATAGACACCCGTCACTTCAAATGATGTATCACGTCATAACAAGCCTAAGACGACGCACACTATGTCATGATCAAAGTAAACCAATTTGTTTGATAATTATATTTATTCACACAATATACTACAAGGGATATTAACATGTTATGACAAGACAATTGTTCAATGCGATGTATAATCAAAGGTCATGTGCGTTTGACAGATTAATAGGAAATTGTTATCGAGAAAAACTCACCCAGTGGGTTGTGATGCAATCATAGTCTAATATCATTGAACGTTAATAATGTTCCGTTAATGCTATTAATCAGAATCGAAAAATGTGATGTACCAACGATTATGAAATAATGAAAGAGCATTACTCCAGGTAGTTGTGTCCTGGTGTTTCTGATTTCTGTGCTCGGCTGGTAAGTAGAGTGCTACCTTCCCTGTCGGATTTGCTCATACCTTTTTGCAGATTTTGCAAACTCATACATTAGACGTGACAATGGCTTTCAATATGTTTGTAAGCTATTATTTTGTGTTGTATGGGATGACAAAATTAAAATAACAAATACAAATGTACCTCCGAAGAACATACACTGTCATCTATGATATTCGAACAAAGTGTCGATAGGTGATTTTGATTTACTGCGCTGATCAACGTTTTAGATAAGTATGTTTAAAAGATATACGAATACGTCAGCCTTTTACATTTTGATTATTGGAAATAACGGAGGCAAATGATGGGCGGCGTAAGAGATACCAATATGATAAACTTTATAGTATTTTATTTATTAATGCTAAAACACACTGAAATGTAAATACATAATTATGTCTTGCTAGATGCTTTTAATATGTATACCTAGATTATTGACACGAGGTTCGGGACAATTTATCGTTCTGTGTTGGTCGATACGTCCGATTTCAATACCAGAGGTTTTGTCTGCAGCATGCTTAATAGTTCTTCTAAGGATCCAAATATTTGTGTCAAGGCAGCCTTTATAAAAGAAACATTTACAAAATTTGCCTTGTCTTGCAGATCCAACGAAGGCCATCGTAGATACATTTATACAACTAATGTATGTATTACGAAAGGGACACTAGGTCATTTATAAAATGCATTTCAGTGATCTCAATCCAACTTTCTTATCTATTAGTAGTCTTATGTATATCTGGTCTGTATACCAGACAGTTATTTGCATCCCTTTATCACACATATGTCTCTCGAAGGCCTGAGTCGTTGGCAAATAAGACAGGGACAAACCGACTTGGCATACATTTAATCATTAGTACGCAAACAAAACACATAGTGCTAGAAATGCAATAAGTTTAAACTAATATGGTTTAATAATAACTAAGGGTGATATAAAATTTTTGAGTTCACAAACTTAACTAGACCTCACAGTTAAATTTCGCTCTGATATAAGTCAAAATAATTTCAATGTAGAAGTACACAATGTCCGTTTGAAGGCGTTTACAGATTAGGACATATTTAGAATAGCATATATATCGATATATCAATTAAACATACTTCCTGAAAAATGTTTTCAATATTCAATCACTAAACGATACTATAACATTAACGATACATCAGCACACATCCTCAGAAAGATAATTACATGGTGTACGTACTTACGTAGCAATTATTCTTTCGTATCGAATGGTAGAACAGGTAAACTCTGTAGTCACAGTCCTATTCAAAGAATCGACGCTACCACCCCTAATTACCATGTCTACTTGTTCAATTGATGATTGTAAAATATTTAGTCAAGATCTGTATCCATGCCATTCAAGTAATAACACAAATACCATTCACATAAGATGGGCCGCCGTAAAGGCTATGCATGTTTAATTTTAAATGGCCTAAAAGCGTATTAAGATAAGGATCAAACAGAGATCAAATGTTTCCAAACCTACCTGTTGGGTAAAGCTCCAAACACACTGGGTCAAGCAATCCCCTGAAAAATAAACACGTTTAGTTTGAAGTTTCTTTTAAGCATATGTTTCAAAGGACGAGACATTAAACTAAGGGAGAAATGTTTCAGAGCCATCATATTTACTTTATTCATTGAACTACAGCTACATATCCAATTAAATATAAGTACATTTATTTGCACTTGCGTTATGCCAATGTTACATTCTTGTACACTCATAGGCTATATTGTGAATGCTTTATTAACCACATGCGAATCGAATTATGACACGCACATGTTTTGTTTAAAATGCTGTTTTATTTTAATTAGTTTTACAGAACAATCGATGATATTAAAATGTTGTAAACATAGACAGATTGAAGACGTTTGGAACTACTTACATACGGCTTAAATTTACTGCTTCACACGATTGTATGATTTAGCACTAAGAAGACTCGGGCCTATCCTATGCATGTTAGTAATTGTTGATGAAACGTGTTAGCAAGTTCAGCGGAAAACATGCGTAATCAAACGATAAATATCACGAATTGTTAGTACAGTAAGTTGCCTGTAGTAAACATCGTAACATACGAATCTTTATTTCAAGGTGTCGTGATTGTTCTTAGTTGAATAACACACTATGATTTCATCTACCAATCTTACAGCGACTCTTATTATTGCCAATCGTGCACTCATGGTGTTTGCTGATGAGCTGATAATTGATTTACTACATCTAACAGACATATTGGCATTGCGCAACAATGAAATCGTCGGTTGGGAGTTTCTCCATACTTATCGAACTAGTACTGTGTGGCCGTTTTGTTTCATATCTGAGTTTATCCATTCTCTGTATGCGTCCAGAAATAGATGAACACTTCGGTAGTACCTACCCAACTTGCCTCATTAATGCAATCAAAATAAAGTGTTACGAATTAACTTTTATAATAAATCTAAAAAAAAACATGATATCATTGCCCATTAAGTAGTTGAAGTACGAACAGTATACACGTATATATAGTTTTAGTGCAATAATTGCAAACGCAGATTTAGAAATACAAATTATATATATTTATTTTTACGTAATTACCTTCCTGAAAAAATGTCACCATGTTTTTAAAGATATATCAAGCTAATACACCCTAAATTAAGACGGTGCATGTTTGTTACGGCACAATTAAAGAATGATTCCAGTATGTGACAAAGTTCGACGACACGTTGTTTCATCTTTCCCAACAACTTTATGTATTATCTGGATATGAATTAGACAATGAAATCATTACTTATGAAACGGAATCTTCAATCAGGTTTGAATTAGCAGCATTTGTTTCTATATCATTATTACTAAGACAGGGAGCGAATTGGATGTTTATTATTGTAAAGAATAACATTCCAATTAATGATCATATATTTTGAAAATCGCACAAAATGTGAATGTTCAACAACACTCTAATTATTAGGTGACGTTCTAACCAACTAATGAATAATTTCACGAGCAAATGAAGCAAGTAATAAACCGACATATCTTGACTTTTGGTGAACGGTTTCATTGTATTACACTCGTGACTGCGCCCCCGTGAAAATAAGTAAAATTCGACCATACACTAACATAATTAGATACCCTCTTCATATTCTTGAATTCCGCCTTTCTATTTTCTACACCATCACACATTTACGAGCACGGCGATAGTAAAGCCTAACATGTTATTACTACTTTCATAAGCATTGACAACAAGTGTGATACCGGAATTATATATACGTGGGGTGTTCCACAATTAAAAGGACTTTTTTCATAGCAGCGCGGCAAATCAGAAATTAAGAAAACTAATTGTATATAATTAAATTTTGATTTTTCACTGACAAATATGCCAAATATCAGAGTAATTGGATGAACATTAAGAAATTTATTAAACATTAAATATGCTATGTATCAAGGAGGCGGGTCGCACCGTGGTGTTATTATGACGTCGCATTTCAAGCACAGCATTTTGATATAAAGAAACTTTTAATATTTTTGTTTATAGCCATCCTGACTTTCTAAACAGATATAATAACACTGTTCCGAGTGTTTAGATGTGTTTCCGTAACCCTGTTCACAAAAATGTCTTGCAATGATGTAATTGCTCAAACCTTGGGGCGTCTATCAGGGAACAAACAGTGTTTATTACCGTCAACTTAATTTTCTATTACCTCACATGTGCTTACTTGTAAGTTTATAGAGCCGCGATCTGTAAACCGTTTGAGCCAACAGAATACAAGTGACTGCGTAGTGCCACTACATTTTATGAATTTCATCATTTTATTGGTTAACACTGTTGGTTTTCCAAATGTATACCATTATTTGACAATCGTGCGATTTCTGTATATTTGCGTTGACGTCATTTTCACCCATGACGCGCTTGCATACATACCATTGATTACTGACTTTTGATAACAAACACGAACCGATTTTTTCGAAAGTTTGCATGTACATGTCAAAGTCATCCACGTAATGTCATACAATTAGGCGTTAATATTTATGACGAGGTTATTGAGATATTCACATATTTAATAAGGATGATAATGACAAATAAAAGTGTGACGCCCCTTGGTGTTACATGTTTTCTATGACAACGCTTTGTATGAGCATCATCAGCAACAACAAAATCTGGTGCTACCAATATGAAGAGCATACATTGCTGAGTATATGAGACAAATTTCATTAAAATGTAAATGTTGAATAAGAAGTTATGAGAAAAGTCCTATTATTTTTGGAACACCCCTCGAGCAAATAGCCCCTTGCCAGTGAATGTTTACGTATTCATGTCCTTTTATGTGTGGGGGCGTCCCATCAACGAGAAAAGTACTTATCGGTATGTGGGAGATATGTTTAACCAGCAAAACTGTTGTCGACTTGATTTGCATCAACATTATTGTTTGCAGTTTATATCGTTCATGTATTCTTAGTGATTCACTTAAATCATATATTGAATTTATTCAAACATCCCCAGCTAGGGCCTCAACATGCCTCGTATCATTCACGGACTAACAATAGTTCAACTTACAATTAAACAGCTTAATACGACTAGGCGGTATGGCTTATACTTCACCTTCCTGCATAGATCAATTCTTCTCTTCCAGGAATCGTCATGTGAATATCGAAGATCTACAGTACATGGGTACGTAAATGTGACATTAATTAAAACTATAATAATGAGTTGAAACATTCAAAGTGTGTAAAAAAAAAGTAATAATAATGTGTTCAGTGGATTGCATTTAGATCGTAGGAATAATAATAGAGGAGAAATAAGTAAAACTTTCTTAAAATAACATACGAGGGGGTATCAAAAAGTTCGTGGACTGACCCGTTCATTCTGATATGCGTAATGCGATTAAATTATTTATTTTATCATCTTAAACTACCTTTAATTCTATACTGAGAAACAAAGAAAGAGTTGATGAAATGATAATATCAATAAAATATATTAACGATTTAAAAGATGACCAACAGCTACCCGACGCACTTTTATGACGTTACGACGTCATGAAACGTCAACACTTTTGCCACTTTTTGATCGTCTAAAGAATCTAAAACTCACAAACCTGGATTTAACTGTTGTATTGCCCACCAGAATACTCAGTTTTTACTAAATAGCATTTTATTCATAAAAAAGTTCAGTCAGTTAATGACAGATTTGACAAATTCATTTATACCAGCGCCGATAATCACACAGTACATGAAGTCTACCCTACCGATATTAGCATCATTCAACTCTCATCGCTACATCTTTTATACGATTTAAACATATTAACTTTCGCAAGACAACCTTACTTTTATATACTTGGGTACCATGCTCTAATCTGAGATCAGTATTGGTGTATAATTGAGTAAAATAGCAAAATGCAACGGAAGATCGATATTCTGGGTGTAACGTCATGTCGAAAAGTGCGCCGACGTCATGAAATGCGTCGAAAACCAGGCTACACAAAACGGCACGTTTATAACGTCACATCAGTATCCGTGAGAAAAGCGTTATAATATATACACCAGGATGATGCTACGGTCTTAATGTTCATGTCGATGGTTTTATATTTCAAATCGGATGACGATTCACAGAATTATAGGTTTATTTGGGAGGTCAAGTGAATGATATTTTTAAAGTGCGCCGCGGAGCATATTTCAAGGTACCATAGTAACCACCAAATACTCGGAAAAACTTTATATTAGCTGGAAATTTGCAAATCAATTCAATATACGTTGTTTTAAAGAATGTGTGATTTTTACTGAATTCGGTCAAAAACTATACAAATGGCAGGCACAGTCCACGAACTTTTTGATACTCCCTCGTACTTTCTAATAAGACAATCCAGTAAGTCAGAAGGATAATCGATTGATGAAACGTTTCCCTTTCATAACCGGATAAAGGTCAAATATAATAACGTAGGCATGCTGATGATGCCACTATTAAGTGTAATATGTTTTTAACAACTGTGTATTTTCGTCCTTCCATGTTTTATCGGATCTTCCTCTCTCGAATGATCATTCAGATCAGCACCTTGTTTTCGAAACAATATTTTGCTACATTTTCATGAAGGTTTTAGATGACAAAATGCTGACAAAGCTTTGCTTATTATTGGCTTATTACATTTTAAAATTTTATGGTATGTTCAGTTTAGTGGTGCACATATAATGTAAATATTTGGTGATGACGAATGTCGTCTGCTTTCATTCATTAATTGAAACATCACTTCGACCTATCAAATAGCTATTATTCAATTTCATTTAATAAAAATTCCGAGACGACTTTCTATTTTTATTTCTGTTCAAATATAAGTTGAACGCCTTTCGAACAGTGCATAATATATGTACCTGTTGTAAATATATCGAAGTATACAAACATGTATGCTGCATTACTATGTCAGACTTAATGTGAAACTTAACAAGAAGGAAAACGTACAAAATACATGTAAAGGGAAGTGGTTATACATATGAACGATAACACGGTTAACAAACAAGTATGAACGTGCTGATAAATTATTTGAAGGTCTCTTAGTCGCAAGGTGGGGGCGTCCCATAAATGTCAAATCAATGTGTAATGTTTGAGCGATATGTCACTCCAGAGAAATCTTTTACGACCAAATTTGCATTAACAAGAGAGTTTGTGTATTGTATTATTAATGATTCATCGATTCGGAAGCTGTTTACATGACACCAAATCTGTTCCCATAATGTCACTAAGTACATCAATTATTAGTACATTCAAAATTTCGCCTGTTTAAGAATAGTGCATCAAATACACATCAATTGCTATATGGTAATTATCAGGTTACGTGCATCTTTTTATGTTTTTTTTTTTATATTTGAGCAGCTGATACTTTACTTATGCGGATTTCGACGGATACACAGATGACATAATATTCGAATATACGAGATGTTCAAATCACCAACAGACGTACGTCATATAATGTTAATGTGAAACCCAATATAATTGTCTTGTTATTTGATTCAATTGATTTCCACAAAAGATTATTGATGTTGAAATCTTTGATCTAAACATCGAGTCTAAATTTGATAAACGAGTTTGATCTTTAGTCGTTTGTTTTCTCGTACTTATTATTGTGTCACGGCAATCATATCATTCAGTTATATTTTGTGATCAAATAGAAGAACACACTGGCTTCTGAATGTCTGCACAATGCATTATAACACCTGCGGCAATGACATATAGCATCAGAACGAAGTTACATTAATTTACATTGTATTTTTATTTGAAGGTGCAATGGGGTATAAAGCAGAATCCTACAGCCAATGTAAACACTATATCACTGTGGTAGTGGCGATTTAATGGCCGATGATGACAGGTAATGCAATATAAAACACAAATACGGAACATTGGAAATTTAATATTATATTCACAGTTAAACTCATCACGTGTTACAAATGTATAAATACATGTATATAAAAATTACAGTTTATGATAGACTCGTCACAAGAAAAGTTTAAACAATTGAAACAAGAAGGTCTTAAATGACAATAAATATTCCTTATTCCATTTTAACACTAGTATGGGCCTATGTTCGTAATACTCTAATTCGTGTTAAAAAGGACCGATAAGACGAAGCAAACATTCGCGCAATAGTACATACGCATAAAAATAACTGTTGATTTTAAAATTATGTTGTTCGAAATATCGAAATACCCACAATGAATATATGCATTTAGAAAATAGTTGCTGACAACAAACTGTCGTGCTTATCTAAATTTGATAAAGCAAAAGTTAACAAAGTGTTTTTCGAAGTAGGATATTTACACGGGCGTTAATATACGAAACACGAACTCAGGAGAAATAGCAAGAGTGATTAGAGAACCAGACAAAGACGTTTATTCCAACATGTAATGCTATATATTGATAAAGATAATGCCCCGATCGTCCGATATTGTCGTTTAACATCTTAATATCAGGAATATGAGTAGTATAACGTCGTGTTTATCATTTCCTTGCCGTTTTGCTAAATCGTGTTCAACGTAGCGCTGTGCATCGTTTGGCACGGAAGGGCGTATCAATATATAATGTTTCATTGTACTATTGCTTTGTTTGTCGTTATGACACGTTGCTGTCTTTAACATTCGGTACTGTATGCGTGTCCTTGCTACGTACGTGCATGTTTGACTTGCAGGCTTGCTTTAAGCATCCAATTAATTGGCGATGTGGATGGCCTGTACTATGCCTGTCTCTTGCGTGTGTGGCTACGAGCTGCTTCCGTAGCTGTGTGGCTTTAGTGTGTGCTCTACTATTAACTGATGCGGCTGACTTTCAGAGTAAGATACATGTACATTTTGTCCCAATTTTGTGTCAATGATTTCTGTTACTCGTATTTGTTGTTTACCTAGTGACCTCAATTTGATTGTATCGTTTTTGCTTGCTTATTGTGTGTCCTAGGTGCAGTATTGTTTATATTGAGTGCTGACTTTGGTTTCGTTTTGCAAATGGAATATGGTTCAGATCTGATTGTATGCTCCAAAGCCGTATGAAAAGTCCTCATGCTTCACTGGTGCCAAATCCATGCAGAGATTATTTATAATTTTCAAAATTTTATGAAGGGGTTCCACAACTCATAGTCTCAGAATTTCACGAAAATCGCACCCTTTCATTGTTATGACCATAGGAATAGATATTTGTGAAAAAATCTAGCATATCAACATCCGTTGCCATGGTAACCAAGAAATAGTGATTTTCCTTGAAAATTAAGATTTTTTGCTTTTTCGAGTTCTGAAAAATGCATTTTTCAAAGATTCATCATTTAATAAATACACTTGATTAAGCTGATATCTTTGATGTTTCATTATATGCTTACCTAACGTAACATTTCTGCATAGGCAAATCTATATTGCGATTTTTTCAATACTCCGTCAGTTTAAACCATCGGTACCCCTTTTTATCGAATTTTTCAGAAATGTGAAATTTGCAATAATATGGCGATTTAAAAAGACGTTTATTTAAAAATGCATGCAGATCCACATTCGCCATATGGTGTTACAAGAACGATATGTATTCAGGTTAGACATACTGGAAGATTGAGTTATGGCAAATTGAATTGATCTTTTTCTAAGGTCTTGAAAATTGCAAAAAATGGCATTATGCCATTTTTTTATTTTTAAGGATCTGTGTCAATTTGTAATGGAATTGATGAAATATCAAACAAACACATAACTTATTGGTATCATGTAATATATACATAAGTAGCATAAACAGAAAATCTCAATCCAACATCCAAAACAATAATTATTTTTTATCAAGGGGTTAAATTTGTACCCCACCCACCTAAATTACTGTTTAAAATAATAAGTTAATGAGCAACAAGATGAATGAGAGTCAATATGTTTTAATATAACTTTGTAAATACATGGCTTATACAGTGTAGATAGAAAAACTGCAATGGCAAATTATACAACAACAATGTCAAGGTCACACACAAAGGTCAAAGGTCACATTGATAATCCGGAAAATGGCTCAAAATTTGGAAAAATTCATAATCATAATAATTCACAAAATAGATAAAACAGTGTCAAACAAATGTTAAACAAGTGTTAAAAATGTTAACAGCATTTGAAGTCTGAATTTTCACATTTATATTATTAAGGTCAAGGTCACACAAATGTCGGATAGAGGTCAAATTCTCCCATTATCCATCATAAAGTTCTTATGATGGATGATGTTTACAACTCTTCCAGAGAATAATATATTTACTGTTCATGTTCTTTCTCTTTCATTCACTTATTCAGTCGTTCATCAGTGAGTTATACATTAGATCTGTAAATTCAGCCGCCCAGTATATCATATATGGAATCACTCCTACACAACTCCTGGTGAGCGTTGCACAATCCTATCAGATAAATTGTTCCCCTATTGAAATTATGAATGAATCTGTCTGAAATGACAGACGATGGGAAATTAACCTTTCACTTCTTTAATACGAATCTAGCCTATCCTCTAGTATCATATTCAATCATTAGTTAATGAAAAAGCAAAAACCAATTCGGATGCTCCTATTGTAATAACAGACATCATAGACACCCGTCACTTCAAATGATGTATCACGTCATAACAAGCCTAAGACGACGCACACTATGTCATGATCAAAGTAAACCAATTTGTTTAATATATTAATTCACACAATATACTACTAGGGATATTGACATGTTATGACAAAACAATTGTTCAATGCGATGTATAATCAAAGGTCATGTGCGTTTGACAGATTAATAGGAAATTGTTATCGGGAAGAACTCACCCAGTGGGTTGTGATGCAATCATAGTCTAATATCATTGAACGTTAATAATGTTCCGTTAATGCTATTAATCAGAATCGAAAAAATGTGATGTACCAACGATTATGAAATAATGAAAGAGCATTGCTCCAGGTAGTTGCGTCGTGGTGTTTCTAATTTCTGTGCTCGGCTAGTTAGTAGAGTGCTACCTTCCCTGTCGGATTTTCTCATACCTTTTTGCAGATTTTGCGAACTCATACATTAGACGTGACAATGGCTTTCAATGATTTCTCTCTGATGTTTGTAAGCTATTATTTTGTGTTGTATTGGATGACAAAATTAAAATAATAAATACAAATGTACCTCCGAAGAACATACACTGTCATCTATGATATTCGAACAAAGTGTGGATAGGTGATTTTGATTAATTGCGCTGATCTACTTTTTAGATAAGTATGTTTAAAAGATATACGAATACGTCAGCCTGTTACATTTAGATTATTGGAAATAACGGAGGCAAATGATGGGTGGCATAAGCAATGCCAATATTATAAATTATATAGTATTTTATTATATGCTTTCAATGGATTATGGCGATTTTCAGTGAAAATAACAATGACAAATAACAGTGAAAATAACATTTTTGATAATTCACTGTTTTTGACGGAACTACTTTCTTCAATGAAAAAATAAATTACCTCCCTGTATTGTTTGTTTAGTTACATATTTACCTCCTTGATTATGTTTGCTACTTGACAGCCGTCAAAAATGGAGTATTTTGCTGAATTTGATACCAATGGCTTTGCATTTGAAGCTATTTTTGGCATTTATTCGAGCCTCATTCACAGGTAACTGTATCATTGAAAACGAAAAAAAACGAAATTTTTTTTTTTAATTTTAATATATTTTTGTATACAGTACGCAAAGAAAAAGAAAAAAAAATCAAAAAAAATATTTCCCCGAAAATTCGTTTTTTTTTTCGTTTTTACGATACTGTTGGCACTGCACCTGTGTGACCTCATTATTGTGAGGAATAAAATGAACCTAGATGCAAATCGAGAACCTCAACAAGTGACAGTCAGGTGAAAGAACCACTATTTATGAAAGTGCTTTCTTAGAAGGGCCTTTAGAAAGAGAATAGATCCTTCTTATAAACTTCAATTTACTGGAGAGTTGGAAGGCTTATTCTGTTCTGACATGCCAATGTCTCAGAATGAAATTTAAAAGGCGAATCTGAAAATCTGAACGAGCTTTGAACAATTCAAATAAAAACAGTAAACACAAACCTACAATTTATCGAAGCATATAGAATCTATTGCTGTAAATGATCATATTAAATGCATTTTGAGATTCAAAATCGCATCTCGTCAAAAAAATCAACATGTCGTCCTCGTTTTTCGATGTTGTGATGACGTCAAAACACATGATAAAGTCACTCTGTACGTCGATTCCCGTTTTTAACTGTCAGTACGAGTATTTCCCCTTATTAATCAGACTGGCGACATAGAAAAAATAAGTCTATGACGTGATAATGGTTAAAAATTCCCGGCATCGTGACTTGAATTCACAATGGTGGATGTCAAAACTGTTTGTTGACAATGAAATTACTCCGCGATCAAATTTAATAAATGCCTGTTATTTCGCTTTCAATAAAACATTAAAATAATTTTCTGTTCGTCAAATATTATATTTGTTTTATTTATAAACTTTACACATATCTTGTTTTATGTTTTGCAGAAAAATACTACAGCAAATAGTTGCACTACTTTCAGTGGAACTTCTGTTAAAAAAAGTGAATAGGTTGAACTGAATTTGGGGCGCCCCACGGGGTGAGGTTCCAAGAGGGAATTGTTAAATATTATTAATATGATTAATTACGCATATAATAAACAGAAAATTTGTTGATTTTTGGTGTTAGATCGAATTTTATTTCACTCGTGATCACATAAATCTATATTTTCACTCGTGGCTGATTTCTGTGATCACTCGGTGAAATAAAATTCGATCTTACACCAAAATCAACAAATATCTTCTATTTATTTATTAATGCTAAAACACACTGAAATGTAAATACATATGTCTTGCTGGATGCTTTTAATATGCATACCTAGATTATTGACACGAGGTTCGAGACAATTTATCGTTCTGTGTTGGTCGATACGTCCGATTTCGATACCAGAGGTTTTGTCTGCAGCATGCTAAATAGTTTTTTTAAGGATCCAAATATTTGTGTCAAGGCAGCCCTGATAAAAGAAACATTTACAAAATTTGCCTTGTCTTGTAGATACATTTATTTAAGCAATGTATTTATTACGACAGGGACACTAGGTCATTTATAAAATGCATTTCAGTAATCTCCATCCAACTTTCTTATCTATTACAAAATGTAGTTGTCTTATGTATATCTGTTCTGTATACCAGACAGTTATTTGAATCCCTTTATCACACATATGTCTCGAAGGCCTGAGTCATTGGCAAATAAGACAGGGACAAACCGACTTGGCATACATTTACTCATTAGAACGCAAACAAAACACATAGTGCTAGAAATGCAATAAGTTCAAACTAATAATGGTTTAATAATAACTAAGGGTGATATAAATTTATTGACTTCACAAACTTAACTAGACTTAACAGTTAAATTTCACTCGGAAATAAGTCAAAATAATTTCAATGTAGAAGTACACAATATCCGTTTGAAGGCGTTTACTGATTAGGACATATTTAGAATAGCATATATATCGATATATCAATTCATGCTCAGCGGGGCATTATCTAGAGTTGTTGATATTTTACTTCTACGGAGGCCATCGGGTACAAATATAGCATATCTGGATACAAATGGACAAAACCCTAAAGGAGGCACGGGCTATAATGTCAAAACCAGAACCGATATAATTGTATTTATATACAGCTTATACCACACAGAAAACGACGACAGTCAGTTCCTTAACTGATTCAATTGAAGTCCAAATTATAGAAGCGGTTATACAGTATATTTGATCTGAACATCGAGTACTTTCCAAATGTCTGCAATATGAAAACTGCTGACATATGACAATATTACATCATACTGTAGTTACAATACGTTGATATGCATTGTATTTTAATAGGAAGGTACATAGGGTCTACAGCATAATACTACACCCAATGCAAACGTTGTATCAATGTGATAGTGGTGATTCCCTGAACAATTATTGATAAGTAATGTAATACAAAAACACAAATTCAGAACATTGGAAATCAAATTTTATATTAACAGTAAAACTCATCCCTTGTTATAAATAATGTACATTAAATAATCGAAAAACAGAATCGTTATAATTAATATGAACATATCGCATAAACATACATTGCAGGAATTCGGAAAGCCATTTTAAGATATCGCTTTTAGAATACTTCCATGCAATAAGACTTTTTTTGGCATTTGTCTGTGATTAATCTACACTGTATTTTTATTTAGAACTTTCCAGTTTAGGTCTTCTTTCAAAGTATGTGAATGAGCAACATGCAAATATTAATGTACACATATTATAGTCAAACATACAATTATAAGTGACACCTCCGCGGTTCAAACAATAAAACATTTTCGGCAAAACTGGCTCTTTATAACAATGTTATTATACAGAATATATCAACATAATCAATAATCGCTTACATATTTGCACTATTTACAAGAACACGTTAATATGTAAAATTCAGTCAAAGAAATAAATACACTATGCATCCCAAATTTTAACCACCATCTGTCATGTTTCTTTACTCACATATGCTCCGTCTATGTCGCATTGTGCTTTTTGCGGCACAATTTAATGCATCATTCACGCGAATAGAATTGTAGCGACTCAAATTCAATAAAACAGTAGAAATGGTAATTTTAAAGTTAACGAAAGACATTTGCAGGGATATTCGCAGACTTGTGTATACATATTGTTACCGATGTTACCATGTTCACACAAATATGTACCTATGTTCATACATGTAATACTCCATTTGTGTCACTACAAAGGGTCGATAAGTCGATGCAAACATTTGTCCAATTGTACATAGGCATCTAGATAACAGTAGAATGGTTTTAACAGAATATTTTTCGAACTATCGAAGTAACATCCACACTACAAAATACATTCATATCGTCGAAAAAAAAGTCACTGACAACAAACTGTCGTGCTTATCAATGGACTTTTGATATTTGCACTTAAATATTCGAACGACAAAATCAGATGAACAGCACTTACGAAGATGTGTGGATTTTCTAATTGCACATCCTATAAGACTTAATTGTAAAAGGAGTAGATTCGATAACCATGCAATCTGGCCTAAAGAAATGGTAAAAAATTAAGTTCTTTCAATCTTATATTTGTTTATACTTTTGATTAGCCAAGGCATCCTAGCACCGAAATATGCACGTTTTGACATTCCCTGTATCCATGGTATCCAGCTAGAAGCTTCTAAAATCACTATGATCACCGTATTTTTCGAGTTTTAGAGCATTTCTGGACCAACAACATCAAAATTCAACATGAGCGCAGCTGTCGACAATCGAGATATTTTAGTCAGTCGTTGCGATGTCAAAACTCTTTGAAATGACAAAATATCTCGATTGTCGACGACTGCGCTGTGGTCGAAATATATTCCCAACCTGTCTGCATCTGATGCGGAATTTATATAATTTCCAAAAGTTAGGTAACTATTTCCTCTAGATTTTTTACTTTAAAAGAGATTTTACCTTGCCATTTTCATATTAAAGTGTCGAAAAACGTCCGGAATCGATATAGGTTTTATATAGTACCTGTAGTCATGACGCAATATTGTAAACAGTCTAAAAATAGAACACACTACTCATTAACGTAGCGGGTCGGTACCTAAATATTCTTCAGCATATTGATCTAGATCTGCACGAATTAACGGAAAAATAGTTAGTCGATATCGGTGTTATAGGTAATTGAGAGTCAAAATAAGGAAATTATCACAATAAGTATTTATTAAATTCATAACTTGATGCAAATTGTCGATGATTTAGCGATGCTAACTTGCGTATAACGCCTCATTCCAACACCCCCTGGATTATGTACTTTAGCGTGACGATTTGTCTGTAGATCTACTGCTGTTGGAAGTTTCTGACAGTAATTTACGAGGAGTTGAAAATATATCAAATAAAATTAGCTAATTAGTCTAGTAGATTAAGATTAATAGAATATTCATGTTTTAGGATTTACATTTTTGATTTAAAGTATCAACGTGTACCGTCGTCTACATCGAATACCTTGTGGCGTCGTGGAAAGACGTTCGCTCTCCATCTTGACGGACACGGATCGATCCTCCACGTTGCCAATACTTTTACGTATTTTATTTCATAACTTTACACTGATTAATTGACATTTTAACAACTGCGGTACTTTTTTAAATATCTTTTTTATATCATGAGATACGTTAAAATACTGAATTTGTTGATAACGGTAATGCTATATTCTCCATTTCTGTGGTCACCTACAGTAGTAGATCTAACAGGCAGTGCTAAACTAAAACTAATGGTCGGCGTGGCTGTTCATTTTAAAAAATGGTGCCGAGAGATGTTGAAAATGACATCTTCCTTGTTCCTTGGACATCAATACAGCAACTATAGGACATTCCACCCCCAGTACCGTTACATAATAATACATTCAACACCATCCACACATCCTAGAAGTGTATACAAGTCCGTAAAACATCAAGTTCTTAAACATTTTGTTGTGTCGTCAGATGGTCGTCGAAATGCATTTTTACATACATTTAGGCTCATGTATCCAACGTAAAAAACACTTGTATTAGTGTTTTAAAACCATGTTTGTGTCCAAAAGTTCTATATAGTTCAACAGGTTTGACTGGACGGTTCAGGCAGGAATATGGCAATAAATAAAACATTTAGAAACATTATACCTAATTATACAATTGTATACATTTTCAGCGTCAAACGGTCAATTACAATATGCTTTGAGAACTTGAACCATTAATCAGTAACTTGGACCGAATCAATCCTACTATTGGGACAAGATCAACATCCCCTAAACAAGCAAGATACTGACACTTTTGGTCTTTAGCAATATTGGTTCATAAACCATGTTATTCGAATTTGCTTGAAATCTCTGTCAGACTTGAACTTCAAAAACGTCAAGAGATCGTAAATACTGGTAGGTGAATACTTGCACTATTTAAGGACATGCTTGCACAGGGGACACGTACGCATGTAGTCGTTTTATGGACGTTACTGTGGTCCTTAATGTATTATCACAACTTTTAATTAAAATGTTATTAGTACATGCATGTGTTGAACAAAATATAATTAATATCGTCGATCGCCAATATGGGCGACGGTAGGAGAGAGACTGTCAGATAAACAACACTGAAGTTTGATGTCTACCCTAACTCATTATAGTACATTGTATGCCCAAAAAAAACCACATATACGACCTGGTAGACATATCCATAAGGATGTCACTCATGCTAGTATCTAGAGTCTCTACACGTCATAAAAAACATACAGACTTACTCACTGAATTTTATTAATGGAACAGCGAATTGCTTACAGGTGCGTGAACTGATATGGGTTTCTGCAGATATTTCTGATGTTATATGGTATTTGAACATAAACTAAGCGTGGGGAACACAATACTTGTTCTAGGTTTGCAACCGTGGAACTACTTGAATGAGTAATTCGTATGTTGGTTTCTGTCTCTAGTAATTGCGTGTCATGTTGGTTTACGGGAGAATTCAATATGTGGCGTTGTTTGAATGCAATATTTGAATGCATTAGCAGGGGGGGATGTAATAACAATTATGAAGGGTGAATCACATAGTGAACTATAGACTTTTAAATTGAAAATGAAAACAAGCGTACTCTAGTAAATCTGAACAATAGAAATGTAAAATATGTTTATGGTTGTTAATTAGATGTCATATTGATACTAGTAGATAATGAACATAGATGTACTTCAATATTTCATTACTGAAATTTATAGGAATCTGTATTTTCTGTATGTTGGTTAACTCGAGGCAATACGAATAAGTGCACTACACGCCATTGTCTTCGATTACGGTATTTTATCCATACGGAATATGTATATCAGCAGCTAATATGATCGGACACATCTCAGCATAATTACATGAATCCATCTTATTTGTACCAGTTAAAACACATGGAATAGCCTAATATCTTCGATTGTTTGTGTTGCCATAGCAACCACCTCTCACCAACTACAATGTATTGGCAATCGTAGTTACGGAATACCGTTAGGGCCATCGTGGTTACACATTAAAATCCAGAGGGCGACAATGCGATAGTGCGATAGTACGATGGCGACAATGCGATAATACGATGGCGACAATGCGACAGTACGATGGCGACAATGCGACAACGCGATAGTACGATGGCGACAATGCGATAGTCATATCGTACTGTCGCCATCGTACTATCGCATTGTCGCCATCGTACTATCGCGTTATCGTACTGTCGTCATCGTATTATCGCATTGTCGCCATCGTACTATCGCATTGTCGCCATCGTACTATCGCACTGTCGCCATCGTACTGTCGCATTGTCGTCTATCGCCTTCCGGTACACATGCGCACATCGTATTTTTTCCTAGATGGAGCCACTTTTAAAAATACTTTACAGGTCGGGATATAGTTTAGTCTTATTTGTTTTATTTTTAAATCAAAGATATTCAACTCAAACTTGGAATACTTGTTCACCATCACCACCTCAACCTTACAATGAAGGCCCATAACCCTAGCTCCCCTTCTTTTGGAGTTATGCCCCCTTTATACTTGTAAAATAGCAAAAAAACAAGGTTAAAGTTTTGACAAACTTATATAACATCATTACTAACAAATATATTCAACTCAAACTTGGAATACTTGTTCACCATCACCACCGCTACCTTACTGTAAAGGCCCATAACCCTAGCATCCCTTGATTTGGAGTTATGCCCCTTTTATACTTGTAAAATGGAAAAAAAACAAGGTTAAAGTTTTTTTAAACTTGAATAACTTCATTACTATCAAAGATATTCAACTCAAACTTGGAATACTTATTCGGAAGGCGATAGACGACAATGCGACAGTACGATGGCGACAATGCGATAGTTCGATGGCGACAATGCGATAATACGATGACGACAGTACGATAACGCGATAGTACGATGGCGACAATGCGATAGTACGATGACGACAATGCGATAGTACGATGGCGACAGTACGATATGACTATCGCATTGTCGCCATCGTACTACCGCGTTGTCGCATTGTCGCCATCGTACTATCGCATTGTCGCCATCGTACTATCACATTGTCGCCATCGTACTGTCGCATTGTCGCCATCGTATTATCGCATTGTCGCCATCGTACTATCGCACTATCGCATTGTCGCCCTCTGGATTTTAATGTGTAACCACGATGGCCCTAACGGTATTCCGTACGTAGTATATCTCCGTATATATTGGTCAAATAGTATGTACCTAACTTTATTAATTCGTGCGTTATGCCATAATTTGTAAAATATCAAATATCCGCCGTGTTTCTGTTGCCATAGTTACCACTAATGTTGTCAGATTGTTTCAAGAAAATGATTTTTATATTTTAATCATAGTCCTCTATCAATATGCTGATTTTTATAAGAATATCTTGATTACTTGTCCAGTTAAGCCAAAATTCGTTAAACATGTTATATTTCCGCTGTTTTCGTTTCCATAGTTACGATAGAACATTTTGTTTTTGTCAAAATCAAAAAATATCAAGACAGGCATATTCTCCTTATTTACATCTCCAAACATTCTTAGTATAATCGACCAATCTTGCAAATTGTGTGAGTTATTGCATGTCCCAGTTTTATGCTGCTATTTTTGCGTGTTTTATACCGTTGCGTTGCCATAGTGACAATTTATGCTACCAAATAAGAAAAATACATAGATATTCACAACTCTCATAATGTGTTGAGACAACATAAAGCATTTTTATTTGACTGGGTCGAGTCCTTTCGTCTGCATGCTGCAATCATTGTTTCTTGGAGATGGGCAGATTGATTGAATACTGCCCGTTGCCATGGCAACATAGGAATACATTCATCAAATCAAAATATAATTTTCCATCATTTGACATCAATACTTGCAACTTGTCAAAATATAATTTATTTCCGTGGTTGGGCCATTTTTACCACTTAGTGAACCTACTCCTTTGATTAATATGAAGATATTGTATAAATATACACATACAATGTAACTGGAATTCGGAAAGCTATTTCATGATATCGCTTTTAGAATAGTTCCATGCAATAAGACTTTTTTGGCATTTGCCTATGATTAATCCACAAAGTATTATTATTTAGAACTTTCCAGTTTAGGTCTTCTTTCAACGTATCTGAATGAGCAACATGCAAATATTAATGTGCACATATTATAGTCGAACTTACAATTATAAGTGACACCTCCGCGGTTCAAACACTAAAACATTTTCCGCAAAAATGGCTCTCAATATCCATGTTATTATACAGAAAATATCAACATAATCAATAATTGCTAACATATTTACACTATTTACAAGAAAACGTTAATATGTAAAAAGTGTCGAGATAAGTCGACAATACCACAAGCACAACAAGAACACCAGCCTTAATTAATTATAAAGTTATTAATCACATATACACAAAGATACGTACGAACAAATTGGTCAAACAATAATCGGCAAGATAAACCAAATTTGGTTTCCGAAATGTTAACTTGGTACCATTCTGAGACAAATCTTGTGATGCGTCATTTAAGCCATCGATATATTATTGTCTCTGTTCTGACCAGGGGTTACTAAAAGCATTACATATATGTAATAACACCCTTTTTCTAGAAACTTCATAATGATATAAGTAGCTTATATAAAATAGGTTCACACTTGGGATGGAGATCCAATTACTGTTCATGACCCATCATATTCTTCACGGATTACAAATGCACTAAATGTAATACTTCGTGACATTTGTTCCTAGAATCTCTGATATAAGTTAGATTTATCAGATTTATTCGTCTCGCATATAATCCTGACCTTTAAGTACGTTATACATATCAGCATAAGTTACCTTATGGAAGACCACTCCTCACTGCTTGTCTTTGATCCTTTTGACATGGAATTTAGCATGATTTTCATTACAACAATCAGAACGACAGTGTTGATCTGAAGTAGAACGGTTTACAATAAGTCCAAAGAGATATATACTGGTTCCAGTTAATGCGACTGCAGTTAAATTTTAGAAAATCTGCCTGACATATTGCTTCACTAGATCAAATGTGGTAGTTAAATAATAAGATGTTTCTGATTCCAATCACATTCGTATTAAAATTTGTACATTTGTATGCTGCCAGCACCCTCGATTAAGACATCAATTTTTATTGTGTATTAAATTGGATTGTGACACATTAAGTGATTTGAACAAAACTGTGTATGCTATGTATTACCTCAAGTCAGTTATCAACATAGTAACCTGGAATGTATATCTAATTCAACTGATTTAACATCTATTCACTGCGAAAGGTCTCAAAGATAAGGTAAGCACTGCACACTTTAATCAGATAAAGTGTTCCCCTATCAAAATTATGAATGAATCTGTCTGAAATGATAGACGATGGTAAATTAACCATTTAAAACTTTAGTACAATTCTAGCCTTTCCTCTGTTATCATATTCAAACATTCATTAATAAAAAGGCGAAGAAGCGATTTGGATGCTCCTACCGCAATTACAAACACCATAGACACCATTACTTTCCATCACGTCATAAAACAGCCTGATACGAAACACTCTATGTCATTATCAATGTTAACCAGTATTTTCGTTCATCAAATTGACTTCCAGGAATATTAACATGTTATTGTTCAATGTGAAGTATAATTAAAGGTCAGGTAAGCTTGGCAGATTGATAGCATCAATTAGTCGCTTTTCAAGTAATTATAATGAATGTATATTATCATTGAACGCTAACAGTGTTCAATTAATGACATTGATCAGATTTGATAACTGTCTTGTTAAAGCGATTTTTGGAAAAGTCTTACGCGCTTTCAGTAGGTCTTGCAATGACTTGCAATAGTTTCACTCGGAGGTTTGTGAGCTAACAAGTTCTATTAAATCGGTTGACAAACATGATCATAATTTATACAAATGTGCTACTTAAGAAATTACACTATTCGTCATTATATTCGGGCTTGTGTGACTAGAGCTCTTTCTACAGCAATAAGTTAAAAAAGAAGTAAAGTTACCAATTTTCTAGGGCTCTTTTCAGCTGTTAGGCCGCTCAAGCACCATTTGACATTTAAACTTCCCCTGGTCATTGGGCTACATATGGAAACCTACACTCGTGTCTCCCTGTGGAGACTATTTCTCTCCTGTGGTGTGGCAAACAACATCGATCTGCGGCGCCCAGGAATAGACACTGCCCTCACAGGTACCATTTTACACCATGGTGGAGTGGAGCTGTGGGTCTTGCTCAGAGAACTTAACCAGTGGTCCAGAGGGGGATCGAACCCGGGACCTCTCGATCCCGAAGCGCGCGCCCTACCTCTAGGCCATCGCAATAATTAGCATGCAACATGATGATAGTGATTTGCATGAGAAATGTTCTAAGAGCTTTTTGTGTATAAAAGTGCAATGAAATATACTTTGCATATATGTTTTAAAGATGTGTCAATAAGATTTGCGCGCATGCAAATAGACAAATACATCTACACAAATAATCATAGCATATTGATGTTGTCAAATTGGTGTTTACTCCTACAGCGGTGTGGAACTTTTAAGGTTTAAATCATGAATAGTTTTACTCACCAAAATCACCAAACCCACAGGGGGAACAAAAGCTATCAGTTCCACCTTTGTGCTTAGCCAACATCTGCAATATATAATGCAGTATAATCGCAAATGCACAAAGTGTTATGTAATATAAGCCAATGAAGCAAAGTCGTTATTTTTGTATTTGTCACCTCGTAGTTGAAAGAAAATGAGACACATAATTTATATAACTAGGCCTTTTTGATAAACATTGTTGATTGAGTAAATGACATTCTAACAATTCAATGTCTTGGTTTCAGTCATGTAATGTTGAAGTTTCATGAATACACATGTTTTATACCAATATTGGGTATCTGGCTTTTATTCCATTGACTATGCGTTCAACAATGGAAATATGCGATGTTGTGTCGTTTAACTGTCAACGATGTACAATGAATGAGCCTTATATATAAAAAGGTCGTGACGACACTTATTTTTTATACAAAAGCATGTCGGTGATGATTTATTTGAACATTATATTCACATTGAATTGTTTTGAAATCACGACAAATGTATCTATGGATGTACATGCATTTCCTAAATATATACATTAGTGGGTGGGGCGTTGGCGATAAATGTGCAGTTATGTCTATCGTGAGAACGTAATTACGTTGATGCCACACTTGTTTATTGACAGCATTATTCACGTCATGTTTAAACACTTACACATTTTCGGAGCCATACTCATCATGGAATATGGCAGCAGATATTCCAACAACTATGAAAGCCACCCCTGCAATGTTAAAGTATCAAATAATCATACGTATAGGTATGTATTTGTAACCTGAATGTGTTATATCTAATGGTCATAATTGACTCAACTGTAAATGTGAGCATTACACGATTATATATTCAATTGACATCCATACTTTTGATATTCCAAAACCAAAATAATTAAACTTTTGATTCCCGTCTACGATTTGACCCAAGCCGAGGGTGCCAAATCTTGAAAGTAAATCGTAAACATGTACATAAATTGAAAGGATTGTGTTCGGTAGCCTTGATTTGATCTAAAAGTGTATATAATACACTTGTAGCATGTATTTACAGTAAGTCGTATTTTTGTTAATATGTCCTATATGAAGTCAAGGTGCGTTACTCCGGGTGGTATTCAATATCGATCTTATTTCATTGGATAGTATTGATAGTATATACCAAATTATTTCGTATGTAACTGATGAAGATATGATTAGGGCGTGATTTGACAGGGTTGGACTTATCCTTGTGTCAATAAGATTAAAATTCAACACAAACCATAGATCAGAAGTTAAAGTTAAGACCTGATAACTTACCCCATCCGACGGCGAGATATTTTTTGAAGTTAGACTTTGACTTGAAAACTTTTACAAGAACCAAGTACAAGTGTGCCCCTTCCACGAACATCCAACTAAACATTGCAAGCAGGACGTAATGGAGACAAATTGCCATTTTCATACAAACATACTGAAATATACAACCGCATGTTCGGATTTACATATTTTTTACACAAATATGATATCATTACATAACATCCATCCAAAAGAGAGCATGGATTTTATATTGGGGCACGATAAAACCATTGCAACATTAAAAAACTTCTAATTATCAAAGATAACATTTTCCAAAAACGCGCTGTCCATAACATAGTTCCGTAACCGGCATGAGTACATTAAGTACGTCATCCGTATTGAAAGACCACACATATACTTCATTGTTAGAAACATACCGAATGCAAATATGTTCTCAGCAGAGGAAAATGTCTAGTTGTCTTTTTACAAGCAATGAAATCTTTAATAGAATAAATATAAGTATTTGTATTTGAGTATATTTGATACAGCGATATCCGGGGGACTACACAACTTCAAACGAAGATATTGCTTCAAGACTAATGCAAATACGTCAGATGGATTAATATAAATTGAACAATATGCTTCAGGCATTTCAATAAATCAAATAATATTGGTTTTACTAGTTCAATATAGGATGTTTATTGTTAGTTTATTATATAACGATGATGATGGTAATAACTCATTTAATATCTTAAACCCGGAAGCCATAATCAACAACGTTATGTAATAAGCAATTTCGGAATGGGCGTATTAGCGTTATTGAATTTAATACTTATAATATACAAATTGATAGGACATTGTCATAGTACGTTTGTTCAGCAAAATATTATGTTAACTTTGCAAATTAACTTCCATGAGTAATGAGTATTTTGAAATTACTTATTTCGCGAGATTTTATTTGGTGTGGTGCAATATGTGCATTTTTAAGAATGAATATTTATGTATTATGCAAATTTATTTCCATGAGTAATGAGTCTTTATGAAATCATTATTTCACGAACGTTTAATTGGCGTTAATAGTTTTACGTGGTTCAGTATACCAAGGAACTTTTATGCAAGTTTGGCAACATTTTTGCTATCTTATTTATTCATACTTTTCATGTTTGACGACACAATTGGCCATATTGGATTGTATAATTTATAATATTAGGTGTTTACCATATTCTCTGTCCTACCAATGCCGACAATGAAGAAAATCTGGACTAATATTATAGTCAGTGCAAACAGTTCGTGTATCCGTACTCAGTCTTCAGTCTGGGAAAATACAAAACTCAAACAATCATTGTAACAACTCACCAAATAATTCCGGACGTTTAGAAATATGCTCGGTTCAAAGCAGTCCACATTAGCAAAACTATGGCTTTGTTTTGTTGACGCACATATTCTAAAATTAACAATTAAACTGAAAACACATCATATTGTTACGAAATATTTCAAATGTAATTAAATCTTATCTCAAAGTATTTTGAAGAAAACAGTCACTAAAGATTTGAATTGGAAAAAATATCAAGTTTTTATGAAATTTTGATATATTTTATACAAGTGATAAACATGTTAGATGGATACTCTGCAGTTCTTTATATAATAATATTAATATAGATATTACATATATTAAACCACTATTAATAAAACAATATATACACATGCTTTTAATGCCTTTCCTACCCTGGTTAACAGACACAAAGGTCACAGGTAACTCTCAAATGGAATCATTGTATCCTTACGAGAATCGATTTCAAACAAACAGCGGAAAATGGTCGATCAAGTCCATCAACAAGTCCCTAGTCATCACTGATGATTTCATCTAACTTGTGGTTATGCAATGAATAACCGATGGACATACACCTTAGCTTAACTTAAAGTATGTAAATGTATGGATTCGAAGAAGGCTTGAGTGAACAGTTGTGACAAATATCACCAAAGTTCGACTGAAGGTCGTCCGGGTGTCAGTGTAGCTAAATAAATACCGTCGCATGCATGCATATGATTACCTGAATACCACGAAGACTATTATAGTAATCAAACAACCACAAATCGAGAGAGCACTTCCTCCATAAGACATGTACGTTAGTATATCTGAGTTGAATTCATCGATTTCGTCCTGAAATGCATAAGGAATAAGCAAAATATTTTTTCTCAATACCTCATTTATTTCATAAATATAGTTCTATTGACACAAACTGAGAATGTTTTAATTGGGATTTACAATATAATTATATCCATTATCATTGCCTGCCCTTTTTTGCTGCTGGTGCACGTGTGTGCACTTACGAAGATTGGCGGACTTTCTAATTGCACATCCTATAAGATTTAATTGTAAAATATGCTCGCTGCAATTGCTGTATAAAGCAAAAGTGTAGTTCGTAGGAGCACTGTGACCCTTTAATATCAGAATGTCATTGGCAATCGCCAATGGGTGCATCCAAAGAACGGCATGTCTATTTATTGACATATATTGAATTCTAACTTACAGATACACCGTACATATCCATTAATACAGCGAAATTTGTGAGATTATTACAGTAACACGTTGTATGAGTATCATTATTTTCTAATGCTGACCACACACAGCCATCTCACAACCAACGATTGTCGCTTACCCTGTAGTGTAATGTGAAATACCAATTACATAAACTATGTCTTCTATGTACCTACATATAAATACTCGGGTGCACATACATTCCAAAGCCACACATAAACAGCAACACCAAAGCCTATATACTCCCACTAGTCAGATTTATAAGACATTGTAAGATATATATAGAGCTATTTAACACATATGGTCCAAATTTATTGTCTCATATTTTCTACAGTGTTTGTGCAATGTCAATATTCGCCATAAATGTCACATATTATACATAATAAAGTAACATTATCTCAAATTTAATACGTAGTAAACATAGCTTGGTTACTTCAATTAGTTCATAGAACATAGAAGCAGCAAACGATTTTTTGCTAGAGCGAAGCATAAATCGTATATCGTCAGACACTGTTATGTCTGAACAACACTGATATTCGTGTTTAATTGGAGAAGAACGTATTTAACCATCTATTAGCAGATACAACCAGATGTGCTGTCTAATTGAGGGGTGACAGGCGGATGGTCTGATACACGACTTACAATAGCATTCCAATATCTGCTATAAAGCATCTTTGTTCATTTAGATGATATTTATTAGTTCAGAGTCAAACAAATGTCTTAATACAAAAATGTTTCGGCTTCATTGAAAATCTATCAGAAAATTCAAGATTTCAAGTAGTACCTTAATGATATGCAAGTTGATAGCGCTTCTTACAAGTTATATATACTGTATTCAATGATACGACAAAATACAGTGGCACTGGGTGAGAACCAGAAAACACATATTATTCCGCAGTGAGAAAATTATGGGTATACAAAACTCATTAAAATGTTTCCTTGTTGACACATACTAATCATGGTATTACTGTATGGTAATATAAAGGTAAAATGTGTTCGCGTTTAGCTCAATTTTCACCAAAACATGTAGTGAGGCTGATAAACAGTTTTACCAAATATTAGCATTAGCACTTAGTTGTGTTCAAATATCAAATATAAGTTTGCACGACGTCATCGACCAAATATCGATTTTTCACTGAATTTAATGAAAATCTTCATAAATATTCTTTAACATTTTGTCCGTATTTTGTTGTTTTCATTTTTTCAAAATATCGCTTTGTTTCCTAGCAACGCGACGTTACGCACACAGCTAAATTCTAGGTTTTAAGCGTGTAGATTGGTCAAATTAAGGTCTATATTAATTTACAAAACTGTATATGATAGTCATTGATTCGTTGAATATGCGTATATGAAAGGAGCAGGTACGATAAGGGGTGATTTTGGCCTAAGAATTTTAGAAAAATTAAAATTGCCGATGTCGCGTTTTTCTTTGCATATTTAGAGAAAACAATGTCTAAACTGTCTGTAAATCACATTAATATATCCTTACACATGTATTTTGACTTCATACGGGGCCTATTTTGACCCCTTGAATTGCCGAAATAGGCAATTTTGACCTAAATATCGCCAAAAAAATACAAAGTGTAATACGAGCACAGCTGTGTACCAAGTTCTTATTTCGCACATATGTTGATAATTTAATAACAAATAAATGTGAAAAGTATAAACTTGGTACACGACTGTGCTCGTATCTAGCTTTTTAGAAAGCTTACATTCCGTCCCAATCCGGTTTTTAGTACCACCATCTTTCGAATCAGTCAAATATTCGTTAACTTTCATTACACGTCAAAGTATTTATTAAATTTAGTTAATAATGATTTATCTGACTTGTTCGTACAACAAATATGTTTGCTACCTGATTGACTATTCGAAATAGGTAGGTTGTAACATGCATACACGAGTGGGTACGAATCATTTTGGTGACGAACGTAACCAAGTAAACAAACATGCTTGACGACGACTTACTTCAGTGGCTGGGAAATCAATAAACAAGCATCGATACGTGTCAGAATTCATTTTGATAGTGGTTACTTACTTTGGTCAAAAGTAAGTATTCATTTTATTTCTTTCGTGATTATTGTTAAGGCCCATTGATTTACGATTAAACTTTTTCCCAATCAATTTTGACGCACCGTAAATTCTGATCTCTGAAAACAACAGATATGTGAATTTATTCCCAGTGTAAATATAGTTGACGATCTTTGAGCTTGTACTGTCCTATATGCAAGACTTATAAGTTTTAAATGAATGCTAGTCTTATTTAAACATAAATTTAACCTGCACAGTAATTTGCAAACAATCACATCGAGTGCGGATTTGTTGATTTGTATCAAGAGTTGTGGTTCTTGATGAGCAAATAGTGCTATGGTATTAAGTACTTTTTCTACAGCATGTTTCAAGCGGAAACTAAGCCATTTAAGCATGCATATATCTAGTATTTAATATTCTGGTCAATAAACTTAAAGTTACAAGGCTAGATTAAAATTTCATAATTTAATATGGTTCATAATGAATATTAAAGCGTCAATGGTCCAGTGGTTAGCCCATTCGCTCTCAACTTCGGCGGTCTGGGTTCAAATTCGTTGAGGATCAAACTTTTTTTCTTTTTTTTTTAGATTTAATTCATTTATATTTAAGATATTATAATATGTTTCAAATGTCCAGTATCTATGCATATATATTTTGGACTTTTCAGACTATTGTGAAAGTTAATGAAGGCCAAGTACTAAAAAGTCCCCTACTCTTTAATATGGAAAATCAGATACAGTATGTACATTATAATAATGCTTCGGTAGGTTGACTTCTACCTACAAAAGCTTTTTAAAATTGGTAACTGTTAAGTTTAAATCAATTTAAGTTATCACTTATTGTAGCTCATTAGTTAAAATCAATCACTAGTAATTGGTGCTCTTTTAAAAAATCCATTCATTTGATGCACTTCTGTCTGCAGGGACGGTTTCAGGATTTGTTGTTGGTGTGTAAATATTGACCTTGTCCTTATCTGGGGGAATTAAGCAAGCAAATGAGTTTGAAAATGGATTTTATATACATTTGGTGAACATGTTGTGTCAAAATTATGTGTGTCTGACTGTCTGTTCCATAACTTGTTACCTGGTCGTAAATGTACAAACAATGCTGTAAACAAGATTCAGACCTGAAGTATGTGCTACAGGGAGATATTAAAAAGCTCTGGTTACATAAATTTAATAAAATGATACTTGTATTTTTCAGAAACAAATGTGTTCAATGCAACTGCTGTGTCAAAAGGACAAAATATACTGACATAAGAGAGCTGAGGGATGGCAACAACATACTTATATATATTTAAACACCTAAATATAGTGTATAGACACTGGGTCCCATTTCAACTGTTTTTAACATTGGCCCCTTTTTGTGGTGGTTTGTTTTTTGCCCAGATATGTTTAACTGGTACATGATGTAACTGGCAAATTAAAACTGCCCATTTTGAAGACAAATTTATGTTTTTGTGTATTTTGCTTTATACCTGTTTCAAATACATTGTGACATGTTTCAGTTAATTTTGGTAAAACAGATGCACATAAATATACTATAAAACTTTTTTCATATCACAACTACACTATTGAAATATGTAGTCAAAATTCTCAATACTAACTGATTTCAGGTTTTACATGTTTATTTACTGTTTACAGTAGATTATCAATACTTCTATATCTGTCTAGATCTGTCCATTTTTGTGAAAGAATCATGTCGAACACATCTATTTGTACATGTATTGCACACTGGAAGGTAGCACTGTACAGATCTGTGCAAATGACCAGTATAATTGTAAAAATAGAGTTACAAATCAGGCAGGGTAGGTAGCACTCTACAGAGCTCTACAAGTACACATAACCCCACCAATTAAAACTTGAATAGTGTCTCATATTTCATAAATTATGATGTGCATGGTATATATTTTATGTCAGATGATTTTACAGAAATAAAATTGTTCATTTTTATATTTTAAATCAGTGTTTGTGTTTTATTGACACTATTTGTCATATGAAATGTTAATTGGAGTAGTTCTGCCTTTTAACATAGATTTTAATTAACAACAAAAGTTTGAAACAAATGCAATGCCCACTAAAAATAAGGATACAGTTGCCAAATTAAACTTGACTAAATTATGTAATGTATGTTTATAAGAAAACCACGTACATACTAGTTTTTGAAACTACATTTACTAACATATTCTAGTCAAAAGTGAAGATGATTTTGTTTGATTTTTGAATAATCATGTGATCCAGTAGGCTGTATTTTGTTGCTCTATAATGTATTATAATTAGTATTATTATAGATCAGTAAATGGGAAATAAGCTTTATGTATATACTTATTTTTGATGGGCAGTGTATGTCAAACATAATCATGTTTATTTTTTCTTCTAGTGACACTAGGTTTCCTAAATAACCAGTATCACTGTGACTAGATCACACCACTTTAGTAATGCATATAATGATGATTTATTGATAAGAACACTGGCTGTAACAAGACCTTTATAACAGTGCTTGAACATTAATTTCAACTTGTGTTTTGTTGCCATGGAGTCACACATTTTCTACAAAGTCTACAAATTCTATCTAATTTGAACAAATGGTCGTTATGGCAACAGAGATACATATGATGGATGAAAAATGACCAAAGAAGTAATGTTTTGCATTGGCACAGAATGTTTTGCATTGGCACAGATGAAGAAAGTGTTAAATAAGTTTTTTTTCATATTCTGGTTATTAACAATTATTGGTTGCTATGGCAACCATAAGTTGCTATGGCAACCATAAGCAATGGAAATGAAGACAAGATGCCTGATTCATATACTTATAAGTTAAGACCTTCATTTATGTCAATTTCGCAAAATTTAAGGAAAAACTCAAAATTGGGATTTTAAAACTGTTGCTATGGCAACAAAATTAAAGAAATTAATCCTACATAGTTTGAACTATACAATTGAATGATGTGTCTATCATTTGCATTGCTTATATAAACAATCAGAAGCCTTAAAGTTGCTTTTTTAACATATTTAAGTTTTAGCATAAATGGTTGCTATGGCAACTGAGAAAGTATGAGAATAAAGCAAAAATAGTTGAATCATACTCATTGACGTTAGGTCTTTTACTAACAGTATTTTCACAAAAATAACATGTAAAGCGCTCATTTTGGCATTTATAAGTAATTAAAAGAAATGGTTGCTATGGCAACAAAAATAGCGAATTATCAATAAAAATATCAAAATCATAGTCGGGATATGCATGCCTTAGAATGACAAAAGTTTCATGAAAATCGGAAGTTGGGCCAAAATCAGCCCTTATAGTACCTGCTCCTTTACAGCAGTTTCGAAGTACAATTACTCAACGATAGGAGTTTTATGTCGAAAATTGGTCAGTATAAGATGCCGTATTTGCCACACCTTACCCTATTCGGGGCTATGTGCGTAACGTCGCGTTGCTAGGAAACAAAGCGATATTTTAAAGAAATTAAAACGACAAAATACAGGCAACATGTTAAAGAATATTTATGGTGATTTTCATTAAATTCAGTGAAAAGTCGATTATTGGTCGATGACGTCGCGCAATGGTAGTCTACATCCTTAAATACATTTATCTGTTGCACTTAAACAATGTAAAGGTTACATTCTTGCACACTCGTAGGTGAGTGCATAGTATGATAAGTCAACATGAGGTGTATAGGTGCAGTACTAAGAATAAAACAACGGTAATATTGTGAAGTGCGGAAAATTATCAAAGCAATAGTTGTCCATTTGTGAACGGGGTGGATAAACGATCAAATACGAGATAGGAAGATAGTGTTCCATTACGCGTACACTATTAGCCATACTAAAGTTGATAAACATTGTGAGATCTTTGCTGAAAATACTTTAAATTTACTGATAGACACGACTGTTTAATTCAGAACTAAGGTGAATCGGCCAATCCTAAGCATCTAAGATGTTTGCAATGTATAAATATCACGAACTGTTAGTACAGTAAATTCCCTGTACCGAATACCATAGCATGCGAATCGTTATATGATTAAATACGAAAGAAACTTCAAGATGAAGTGATTGTTCTTAGTTAAATAACACACTATGATTTCATCTACCGATCCTAGAGCGACTCTTATCATTGCCAATCATGCAATCATGATGTTTGCTGATTAGCTGATAATTGCTTTACTACATCTAACAGACATGTTGGCATTGCGCAACAATGAAAAAATCAGTTTCCCCAGAACTAGTACTGTTTGGTCGTTTTGTTTCATACTGTTATTTAATCATTATATGTAGTGGGTTTATGCGTCCAGAAATAGATGAGAATTTCGGTAGTACCTATCCAACTTGCCTTATTAATGCAATCAGAATAACGTGTTGCAAATTAAATATTATAATAAATCTACAATAACATGATAACATTGCCCATTAAGTGTGTGATGTATGGATTATATACACGTTTATGTACTGTTAAGATATAATTGCACACGCAAATGTATAATAGGTACGTGTTTCAACTGATGTATTGGCAAATAAAATATGGAATAATTGACATTTGCAATTATAAGCCAATTTAGAAATTATTCATTAATGCGATGCTGAAAAACGCAATTTATCCAAAATAGAATGGCATTATACATTTACATGTGTAATTTGAAGTACAAAGAAATCTAAGACTGTTCAGAATCTTTAAGATTGATGCTATCCGCTGGTGTTTCCAAGAAAGGGTGATAATCAATTTTAGCCTTTATATAAAAAATACAATTAGTAAGCTATGGTTGATATCTTTTGTTTGATAGGTCCCTGGTTGGATCGTCCACACATACCCAATACATGGGTAGGGTTGTTACAGGCATTATTAGTATCGCAATTTCAAGGTACATGTATATCAAATCCAAAATATGTCATTACAATGTACATATCTTGAAATGATACTTATAAGGTTTAAACACTTGTGTTTCTTCATTCTCTGTCGTGGATATATGCGTCCAGAAATAGATGAGAATTTCGGTAGTACCTATCCAACTTGCCTCATTAATGCAGTCGGAATAATGTGTTGCAAAGTAACTATTATTATAAATCTCCAATAACATGATAGCATTGCCCATTACGAAGGTGAAGTACGAACTGATTTCACGTAATATACGTACGATGATAATGCAATAATTGCAAACGCAAATTTAGAAATACAAATTATACATATTTATTTTACGTAATTACGTTCCTGAAAACTTGTCACATTGTTTTTAAAGATATATCAAGCTAATGCACTCTAAATTATTATGGTGTATGTTTGTTGGGGCACAAATAAAGAATTCTTCCAGTATGTGACAAAGTTCAACGTCATATTGTTCTTTTCCAACCGCTTCTTGTATTATCTGAATATGACTTTAGTCAAATAAATATGATTACTTAGGAAACGGAATTGGACAATTTATCTTCAATTAGGTTTTGATTAGCAGCATTAGTTTCTATATCATTATTACTAAGACTGAGAGCGAATTGGATGTCTATTATTGTAAGGAATAAAATTCCAATTAATGATCATATATTTCGAAAATCGCGGTGACAGAGAATGTACAAAATGTGAATGTTCGAAAACACTCTTATTGTTAGGTGACGTTCTAGCCAATTAATTAACTATTGTACGAGCAAATGAAGCAAGTAATAAACCGAATATTTCTTAATTTTTGGTGAACGGTTTCATTGTATTACACTCGTGATCACAGAAATTATATTTTCACTCGTGACTGCGCTCCCGAGAAAACATTGACTTCATATGCGCATTTTTCTCCATTTAGTGCAATAATCAGTCTTAGTCTTAAAAGAATAGCTATAGCGATCATGCAATTTATTTCCAGTTACAAATGGTGATACTTTCACCATCCTTGGGGCAAATATAATACAATTTTATTAATCTAAAGGCGAGCAGTTTCGAATACGCGTTTAATGGCGCAATATTCGAAGCAGTGTTATAAAGAAATTAGCAAGTTAAATATTTAATCAATTTATTACTCCAAGATTATCTCCCTTTGACCATAGAAAATACACCAATGCTTTAATATACCATATTGTTTGATTTTAGTAGTTGTGCGCGAAAAAGTGTATATTCCTCTTCAAAGTACCTGAACTTCACATAGCCCTTCTGCAAAAACGGAACAGCATCCCTCTAGCATTCAATGAACGTTTCACAAGATTAATACGTCGTAGATGCACAGGATGGATCGCTCCTGACGGCTGTTTTAAAAGATTAAAACATGCGACTTTCTGTTTTGTACTGGTAAAAAACTATGTTGCTAAACAAATGTATCTGATTCGAAGTGCTATTCATGTGTCACTTGCATATATCTTTTCTATAACAAAATTTCACGATGCTCACATACTTATCAAATGTGTTATGCTATACTATGTAAGTGTTGCGTTTTCATTGCCGCTCAGTGGATATATCAAATTATCCGTTTTAGGACTACTTGACCCTCGAGCAAATAGCCACTTGACAGTAAATGTTTACGTATTCATGTCCTTTCATACATGTATGTTGGGGCGTCCCAGAGACGTGAAACCGTTATTGACTTGCATCGCATCAACAGTGTTGTTTGTGGCGTCTATCATTCATTCATGCTTGGTTATTCACTTAAACCGTAACATCCAATTTACTCAAACAACTCCAGTGAGTGCCTCAATATTACTCCCATTATTCACGTGGCTAACAATAGTTCAACTTACAATTATCATCATTTAACGGCTAGGCGGTATGTATCATACAATCCATTGATAATAGAGTAATCGCTAGATAGATAGCCATAGTAAGTTAGTCGTTTGTATACAGGCATATTCCATCGGTAAAGTACGGCAATGTTATGTGATCCTCTATATACTATGAATTAATACCATCTATACTTCACCTTCCTGTAAAGGTCAATTCTTTTCTTCCAGGAATCTTCTTGTGAATATACCGTATATGTGTACGTAAATGTCACATAAATTAAAACAGTACTTATGAGTTCAAACTTTCAATGTATGGAAAAAGCAATAATCATATGTGCGATGGACTGTATTAAGATCGTAGGAATAATAATATAGGAGAAATAAGTAAAACTTTCTTAAAATAACATACGTACTAATACGACGATCCAGTAAGCCAGATGGACAATTGATTGATAATAATTTCCCTTTCATAACCTGTTAAATGTCAAATCAAATAACTAAGGCATGCTGATGATGCCACCATTTAATGTAAGGCATTGTTTTAAACAAAATAGTATGTGCTTTCTTTGTTCATCCCTTCCTGCTTTCTGGTTTTATATGATCTTCCTCTTTCGGTGTTAATTATGATCAGCACCAGTTGAAAATATCGGCTTGCTTTGTCATTTTAGTATCACTGCATGACTAATCCGTTTCGCTTTTGTTGTTTATTTCATTTTCTTGTGCCTTGTTTTCTTCCTTGAAGCCGTGCACCTGTATGCTATTATACTATGACAGACAAAATGTGAAACATATAAGGAAAGTTAACGTATGGAATACATTGACAAGAAGATAAAATGTCCACCAAACAAGTATCATATTAATGATAAATATGTTTTAAGGTATGTAAGGCTCAAGATGGGGGCGTCCCATAAACGCCAAATCAATTAAGAGATATGTTACTCCAGAGAAATCATTTTTGACCAGATTTGCATCAACTAAAGTGTTTGTGTCGTACGTATATAGAGTCCATGCATTATTAATGATTCGCTTAAGCTGTTCAGCCCAACTTGCTCCCATAATGTCACAAAGTACATCAATTCAAAGTTCGCCTTGTGAAGAACAGTACATCTAATACATAGCAATGGCTTTATTATAATTAACTATGCTCAGCGGTGCATTATCTAGAGTTGTTGATATTTTACTTCTACGGATACCATCGGGTACAACGATAGCATATCTCGACACAAATGGACAAAACCCTAAAGGAGACACGGGCTATAATGTCTACACCAGAACCGATATAATTATATTCATATACAGCTAATACCACGCAGAACACGACGACAGTCAGTTCCTTAACTGATTCAATTGAAGTCCAAATTATAGAAGCGGTTATACAGTATATTTGATCTGAACATCGAGTATCAATGTGATTTATTTAAATATTTAGTCTTTGTTTTTCTCGTACTTTCCAAATGTCTGCTCAATGCAATGCAATATTAAGACTGCTGCCATATGACAATATTACATTATACTGTAGTTACAATACGTTGATATGCATTGTATTTTAATAGGAAGGTACATAGGGTTTACAGCATAACACTACACCCAATGCAAACACTGTATCAATGTGGTAGTGGTGAATCCCTGAACAATTATTGATAAGTAATGTAATACAAAAAAACATAAAAACAAAACATGGGAAATCAAATTTTATATTTACAGTACAACTCACCCCTTGTTATAAATAATGTACATAAAATAATCGAAAAACATAATTGTTATGATTAATATGAACATATTGCATTAACATACATTGCAGGAATTTGGAAAACCAGTTTAAGATATTGCTTTTAGAATATTTATCTAGTATAAGACGTTTTTGGCATTTGTCTATGATTGATCTACACTGTATTTTTATTTAGAATTTTCCAGTTTAGGTCTTCTTTCAACGTATGTGAATGAGCAACATGCAAATATGAATGTGCACATATTATAGCCTAACATACAATTATGAGTGACACCTCTGCGGTTCAAACAATAAAACATTTTCGGCAAAAACGGCTCTCAATATCCATGTTATTATACAGAAAATATCAACAAAATCAATAATCGCTAAAATATTTACACTATTTACAAGAACACGTTAATATGTTAAATTCAGTAAAAGAAATAAAAACACTATGCATTCCAAATTTTAAGCACCATCTGTCATGTTTCTTTACTCAATATGCTCCGTCTATGTCGCATTGTGCTATTTGCGTCACAATTTAATGCATCATTCACGCGAATAGAATTGCAGCGACTCAAATTCAATAAAACAGTAGAAATGGTACTTTTACGGTTTACGAAAGGTATTCGCAGGGAGTGTATCCACATGCAAAACAAGTAGGCCTTAAACTTGTGTATAAATATTCTTACCGATCTTACCATGTTCACACAAATATGTACCTATGTTCATACATGTAATACTCCATTTGTGTCACTACAAAGGGTCGATATGTCGATGCGAACATTCGTCCAATAGTACATAGGCATCTAGATAACAGTAGAATGATTTTTATCAGAATATTGTTCGAAATATCGAAATAATATCCACACTACAAAATACATATATATCGTCGAGAAAAAAGTCATTGACATCAAACTGTCGTGCTTATCGAAAGTTGTTAATGCAAGTGTTAACAATGTATTTTTGATATTTGCACTTAAATATTCGAACGACGAAATCAGATGAACAGCAGTGGTATTTTATGTAGACATGAGTTAAACACGTCTCATTTTCTCACTTTAGCATAGAGATCGTTTCTGTCGAAGTCATTTAGCGTACCTATGTCTTGATTATTTGAGTTTGTTTGTTTTCCGTAATACAATACATAGTCACCGGATGAAACGGAAGTGTTATGTTTTGACCACCGAGGAGCATTATTAAGCGCACGATCCCCTTCGTAGAATTCATTCCCGTCGGATCGCGTATCTGTTACGTCAAAGTGGCTCTGGAATGGTTGGTGTAAACTGTCATATTGCCCATGACTGGTATTTGACAAACTTCTGTGAGGTGACGCAGTTCTTGGATCGTAGAAAACATCGTCTTCAAAAGCAACCGAGTGAGGCCTCTGAACCTGGACGAAATCTCCACCTCTATTAATCTGTTTGCGATCCAACGTAGATGATAAATCTGTGGACACGGTCTTCAACTGAAAGCAAACGCATAGCCATTTTTAACTATTTTCAGCTACGTTTGTGCCAACCAATATCAGAAATTTTGTGTTGAGTACATTTTATTTCAATGACAAATCACGGTCTTTCATATTGAATTTCGTTTATCGCTAAATTCAAATAATATTATTAATTTAGTATTTCATATTACAAATACACAGTCATGTACTCATATAGGCGTGAAATGTTCAAATGATGTCCTATTGGAGCGAGTACGGTGCAAATTTGTGCACCATGCGACTGACGACAGAATAATCTTTCTACAAGCACATAGTGTATGTTTCCTCAATTGACCATTTCCACTTGATATTTAATTGAAAATCAATAGGCCATTGCAAACAATTAAGCGAATAGCGTGTTGCCCTGTATGACTACAAAATGTACGTTAAATATAATTTAATATACCAGGAATTGTAATTGTGACGAATGCATTTGATCATGCAGACATCCCCAAATTTCATTTCTTTATTGACACATTATACGATGGCAATGGCAATGAAACATACTTACAGAATTTCTACTGTTGCTGTATGAGGACAGTTGCAGATTAGAACCATACTCCGAGTCCCGTTTCAATGTACTCTTTTTGGAGAAGGAAGATTCGGTTAATCGCATCTGACTTTTCCGCCGTAACCGACGATCGTATGCGTTTTGAACCTGAAACATTTGTATACTGTATGTTGAAACCCTTCTTATGTCCCGTGCCATTAAACCAATCCTTGATAAAAGTGTATACTAAAACGTGTTATGTTTGTTATAGCTGATATAGAAGTTTGTATTCAGTTCACACATATTACGATTCTAATATGCATATGATGACGCCTCTTTGTAAGTGTGTGGAAACAGGGAAACCTTTAGGTAGTACGACATTATTTGCTATGTTGTTGAAATCAGTGGTTACATCAACACGTTTCACGTGTATCTATTCCACGTACTGTTTACTAAATTTTATAAGAAAGTATTTTTTAATATACTTACATCAGCACTGAGCAAGCAATGGAAAACGAAGAAGAAAACGCCCTGAAAATGTAAAATGATATTGCCAGAGTGTATTGATATATAATGCAATAATTGTCCAGTTCAAATAGAGAGTGTGGTACAGCATTAGGCGATGTCAATCTGTCTTAATTTAGACTGGACGGCGATCTGGTAGCTATAGTACAGCTGATAAGAAATCATCACTTTTTACATAATGTGTGCTCTTTCCTAACATTTTTATTTATAAAACGAACCATATTTCAAAGTAGTTTAGGCAACATTATAATTGCAACATGCATTTATTGACTACGCGAAGATATTTATAACAGTTCGTATTACCTGTAGTGAATTGAGGAATGTAAACAAGTATGTAAATACAAGCGTTTCCTTGTTATTGATTGATAGAAATCCAAACGTCCACGTTAGTCCGAGTAAAGGAAGTAACACGGATGCAGCTTTCAGACCAGTCCTAAATAATACAAAGTGTCAGGATAAGTCGACAATAATAAATTCACATCATAATGTTTTAAGTTATTAATTACATATGTTCAAACACAGAAACATACAAAGAAAATGGTCAAACAATCATCAGTAAGATCATTAGTGTGCAACACGCTATACAACTATTCATGATTGTATTACTCCTTATCATTAACAAACATTTTCACAAATTTGATCTCCAAACTTTTACTTGGACCTGTCCTGAGATGTATCGTGCGATGCGTCATTAAAGTCATCGATCAATCTTGAGTAATGAACAGATTCGCCGACGCTTTTATGACTTGATTTCATGTGAACATTTGTGTAGTAGTTTTCGTTCCCAACATAATATTATGTACAAAAACCCTATATAAATCAGCAACAGTTATAAGAATATCAGCAGGGATGTACTATGGGCTGGGTTTTTTGTCAGGTTACTAAGAGCATCAATTATATGTAATAACACAATTATTCTAGACACTTCGTAATGATATAAGAATCTAATATAAAATAGGTTCACACTTAGGCTCGAGACATCCAATTACTGTTCATGACCCATCATAACCTGCACGTATTACAAATGTACTAAATGTAATACATCGTGACATTTGTTCCCAGAATCTCTGAAATAAGTTAGATTTATCAGATATATTTGTCTCGCATATAATCTCGACCTTTAAGTACGTTAGACCTATCAACATAAGTTACCTTATGGAAGACCGCTCCTCACTGCTTGTCTTTGATCCTTTCGACATGGAATTCAGCATGATTTTCATTACAACAATCAGAACGACAGTGTTGATCTGAAGAGAACGGTTTACAATAAGTCCAAAGAGACATATTCTGGTTCCAGTTAATGCGACTGTACTTAAGTTTTAGAATATCTGCCTGACATATTGCTTCACTAGAGCAAATGTGGTGGTTAAATAATAAGATGTTTCTGATTCCAATCACATTCGTATTAAAATGTGAACATTTGTATGCTGCCAGCACCCTCGATTAAGACATCAATTTTTATAGTGTATAAAATTGGATTGTGACACATTCAGTGATTGGAACGAAACTGTGTATGCGATGTATTACCTCAAGTCAGTTATCAACATAATAACCTAGAATGTATATTCAACTGATTTAACATCTATTCACTGCGAAAGGTCTCAAAGATATTGTAAGCAATGCACACTTTTATCAGATAAAGTGTTCCCCTATCAAAATTATGAATGAATCTGTCTGAAATGATAGACGATGGTAAATTAACCTTTTACAACATTAATACAATTCTAGCCTATCCTCTCTTATCATATTCAAACATTCATTAATAAAAAGGAAAGAATGTTCGGATGTTCCTACTGTAATAACAAACACCAGAGACACCATATCTTTCAATTAAGTCTTCAAGGCAGCCTTATACGAAACACACTATGTCATGATCAATGTTATCCAATATCTTCATTCATCCAATTGGCTTCTAGGATTATTTACATGTTATTGTTCGATGTGTTGTTTGAATAAAGGTCATGTGCGCTTGGCATATTATTAGCAACAATTGGTCGCTTGTGGTGCAATTATAATACATTATCACTGAACGCTTACAATTACAATTAATGACATTAAAACAATTTGAGAAAATGTCTTACTAAAGCGACTCTAGGATACGTGCCTGACTTTTGTTACTCTCTTTTGGTAGGCATGACAATAGCTTGCAATAGTTTTATTCGGAGGTTTGTAAGCTAACATGTTCTATTGTGTTAGTTGAAAAACATGACGATAATCAATACAAATGTACCACCGAAGAAATTACAGTGTCATACATAATAATAGGGCCCATGTTAGTAGAACTATTTCAACAGAAATAATCGCAGCGATTTCCAGCAGCATGCATCATTGTGCTTTTCAAGACAAATGGTTAACGAGATTTGGGTTTACAAAACTAAGTACAATTTAATATGCATTCTTTACAGACATGTTTCAAAGATGTGTCAATCAAATTTGTGAGCATGCAAAAAGACGAAAACGTCTACATTTTTGTCAAACTGTGGTATGGAAAAATAAGGTTTCAATTATGAATAATGTTCACTTACCAAAATCACCAAACCTACAGGCGGAACAAAAGCTATCAGTTCAACCTTTGTGCTTAGCCAACACCTGCAAAATATATTATGCAGTATAAACGGCAAATGCATACAATGTCATGTAGTATAAGCCAATGTAGTTTTATTTTTGTATTGCATTACCTCGTAGTTGAAAGAAAATGAGACACGTATATAACTGGGCCTTTTTGATAACATATTTCATTGACCTTCTAACATTCAATGTCTTGGTTTCAGTCATGTAATGTAGAAGTTTCATGAATACACATGTTTTATACCAAAATTTGGTATCTGGCTTATATATTTAATAGACTAGGCGTTCCACGATGGGAATATGCGATGTAGTGTCGTTTAACTGTCAAACCTTGTACAATGAATGAGCCTTATATATCACAATGAATAAAAAGGTCGTGACGACACTTATTCCTTATACAAAAGCATGTCGGTGATGATTTATTTGAACATTATGTTCACATTGAATTGTTTTGAAATCACGACAAATGTATTTATGGAAGTACCTGTATTTCCAAAATATATACATAAGTGGGTTGGGCGTTGGCGATAAATATGTAGTTATGGTCATCGTGAGAACGTAATTACGTTGATGCAACACTTGTTTATTGACAGCATAATTCACGTTTAAACACTTACACATTTTCAGAGCCATACTCGTCATGGAATATGGCAGCAGATATTCCAACAACAATGAAAGGCACTCCTGCAATGTTAAAGCATCAAATAACCATACGTATAGGTATGTATTTGTAACCAAAATGTGTTATATCTGATGGTCATAATTGGCTCCACTAATCACTCAAACTGTAAATGTGAGCATTACACGATTATATATTCAATTGACAGCCATACTTTTGATATTCCAAAACCAAATAATTATACGTTTGATTCCCGTCTACGATTTAACCCAAGCCAAGGGTGCCAAAAATTGAAAGTAAATCGTAAACATGTACATAAATTGAAAGGATTGTGTTCGGTAGCCTTGATTTGATCTAAAAGTGTATATAATACACTTGTAGCATGTATTTACAGTAAGTCGTATTTTTGTTAATATGTCCTATATATGACGTCCAGGGCACTGTTTTATCAAAGCATTTACGCTAGCGTAAACCAAAGATTTCCTAAAATATCGCGTACGTCGATAATATTTGCGTAAATGCGTTTTACAAAGATATTTTAGTTCTCATTCGGTCGTAAGTTTTAGCTTATTTCTACGCCAAGGCTGGGCAACCCTAAATGGCAAATATGAACGTAAGTGAAGAGTTTTTAACATGCACTGATGATTTTTGACCGTCGCATGTTATTTTAGACCGTCGTTTGTTGTTTTAGACCGTCATTTGTTGTTTTAGGCGTGATTAATCATCAAATCTTGACGCATATTTATCCATTCTGGTACCCGTTATATTTGTTATATTGGTTATATTGTGTCCCGAATTACGTTCAATCTTCAATATTTTTTGCGTAAATGTATGCTAGTACTTGCGATCGTTTAGTAAAACACACTTACGAGTTTGCGTAAGGTAGATATCTATGCGTAAATATACGCGACATTTACGCATTCTTAGTAAAACAGTGCCCAGGTGCGTTACTCCGAGTGGTATTCAATATCGATCTTATTTCATTGGAGAGTATTGATAGTATATACCAAATCATTTCGTATGTAACTAATGAAAATATGATAAGGGCATGATTTGACGGGGTTGGACTTATCCTTAGGTCAATAAGATTACAATTGAACACCAACCATAGATCAGAAGTTGCAGTTTAGACCTGATAACTTACCCCATCCGACGGCGAGATATTTTTTGAAGTTAGACTTTGACTTGAAAACTTTTACAAGAACCAAGTACAAGTGTGCCCCTTCCACGAACATCCAACTAAACATTGCAAGCAGGACGTAATGAAGACATATTGCCATTGTCATACAAACATACTGAAATATACAACCGCATGTTCGGATGTACATATTTTTTACGCAAATATGATATCATTACATAATGCATCCAAAAGAAAGCATGGATTTTATATAGGGGCACGAGAATACCGTTGCAACATTAAAAACTTCTAATAATCAAAGATAGCATTTTCCAAAAAGCGATGTCCATAACATAGCTCCGTAACCTGCCAAGGTATATTCAGTACGTCAGCTGTTTTGAAAGACCACATATATACTTCATTGTTTTAAACATACCGAATGCCAATATGTTATCAGAAGAAAATGTCTCGTTGTCTTTTAACAAGCAGTAAAATCTATAATAGAAAAAATATCAGTATTTGTTTTTGAGCACATTTAATGCAGCGATATCCGGGGACTACACAACTTCAAACGAACGATATTGCTTCAAGACTAAATCAAATACGTCAGATTGATTAATATAAAGTGAACAATGTTCTTCAGGCATTTCAATAAATCAAACATTATTGGTTTTACTAGTTCAATATAGAATGTTTATTGTTAGTTCATTATATAACGATGATGATGGTATTAACTAATTTTATATCTTAAACCCGGAAGCCATAATCAACAACGTTATGTAATAAGCAATTTCGGAATGGGCGTAGTTGCGATATTGAAATTAATACTTATAATACCTCAATTGATAGAACATTGTCATATTACGTTTGTTCAGCAAAATATAGTGTTTACTTTGCAAATTCACTTCCATGAGTAATGAGTCTTAATGAGATCAATATTTCACGAACGCTTAATTGGCGTAAATAGTTTCACGTGGTTCAGTATACCAAGGAACCTTTTTGCAAGTTTGACAACATATTTGCTTTCTAGCTTAGTCATACTTTTCATGTTTGACGTCACAATGGGCCATATTTGATTGTATAATTTATAATTTTATGTGTTTACCTTATTCTCCGTCCTATCAATGCCGACAATGAAGAAAATCTGGACTAATATTATAGTCAGTGCAAACTGTTCGTGTATCCGTACTCTCTCAGTCTTCAGTCTGGGAAAATACAAAACTCAAACAATCATTCTAACAACTCACGAAATAATTCCGGACGTTTAGTCCATATGCTCGTTATAAGGAGTCCACATTAGTAAAGCTAGGGCCTTGCTTTGTTGACGCACATATTCTAAAATTAACAATTAAATTCAAAACACATCATATTATTTTGAAATATTTCAAATGTTACTAAATAATATTCTATCTCAAAGTATTATGAAGCAAGCAATCACTAAAGATTTGAATTGGAAAAATACCAAGTTTTTATGAAATTTTGATATATTTTATACAAGTGATAAACATTTAAGATGGATACTTTGCAGTTCTTTATATAATACTATTAATATAGATATAACAGATATTAAACCACTATTAATCAAACAATATATACACATGACACATGCGTTTAATGCCTTTCCTACCGGGTTAACAGACACAAACGTCAAAGGTAACTCTCAAATGCAATCATTGTATCCTTACGAGAATCGTTATTAAACAACCAGCAAAATATGGTCGATCAAGTCCATCAACAAGTCCCTAGTCATCACTGATGATTTCATCTAACTTGTGGTTATGCAATAGATAATCGATGGACATACACCCTAGATTAACCTAAAGCATGTAAATGTATAGATTCCAAGAAGGCTTGAGTGAACAGTTGTGGCAAATATCACAAAAGTTCGACTGAAGGTCGTCCGGGTGTCAGTCTAGCTAAATAAATGTCGTCGCATGCATTCATATGATTACCTGAATACCTCGAAGACTATTATAGTAATCAAACAACCAAGTATCGAGAGAGCACCTCCACCATAAGACATGTACGTTAATATATCTGAGTTGAATGCATCGATTTCGTCCTGAAATGCATAAGGAATAAGCAAACTATTATTTCTCAATACCTCAAATTATTTCATAAATATAGTTCTATTGACATACGTACAAACTTAGAATGTTTTAATTAGGATTTACAATATAATTATATTCATTACCATTGCCTTCCGTTTTTTGTTGAAGGTGCACGTGTGTACACTTACGAAGATTTGAGGATTTTCTAATTGCACATCCTATAAGATTTAATTGTAGAATGTGCCCGCTGCAATTGCTATATAAAGCAAAAGTATAGTTCGTAGGAGCACTGTGACCTTTTAATATTAGGATGTCATTGGCAATCGTCAATGGATGCAACCAAAGAACGGCAGGTCTATTTATTAAGATGACATTGGCCATAATCAATACATGTATATCCAGCTAAGGCAAGTGGTGTCTATTTATGGGCAGCTATTGACTTATAACCTACCGAAACACCGTATATATCCATTAATACAGCGAAATTTGTGAGATGATTACAGTAACACGTTGTATGAGTATCATTACTTTCTAATGCCGACCACACACAGCCATCTGACAGCCAACGATTGTCGCTTTCCCTGTAGTGTAATATGAAATATTAATTACATAAACTATGTCTTCTATGTATGTACCTGTACCTACATGTAAATACTCGCGTGCACATACACTCCAAAGCCACACATAAACGGCAACACCAAAGCCTATATACTCCCACCAGTCAGATTTATAAGACATGCTAAGATTATATACAGCTATTTGACACACGAGGTCCTTATTTATTGTCTCATATTTTCTACAGTATTTGTGCAATGTGAATGTTCACCATAAATGTCAAATATTATACATAATAAAGTAACATTATCTCAAATTTAATACATAGTAAACATAGTTTGGTTACTTCAATTAGTTCATAGAACATAGAAGCAGCACACGATAAATTGGTAGAGCGAAGCATAAATCGTATATCGTCAGACACTGTTATGCCTGAACAACAGTGCTATTCGTGTTTAATTGGAGATCAACGTATTTAAGCATCTATTAGCAGATACAACCAGATGTGCTGTCTAATTGAGGGGTGACAGGCAGATACACGACTTACAATAGCATTCCACTATCTGCTAGAAAGCATCTTTGTCCATTTAGATGATATTTATGCATTAGAAATAAGGTGTTCAGAGTCAAACAGAAAATGTTTCAACTTCATTGAAAATCTATCAGAAAATTCAAGATTTCAATGAGTACCTGTTGATAGCGCTTCTTACAAGTTAAATATACTGTATTCAATGATACGACAAAATACAGTGACACTGTGTGAGAACCAGAAAACACATATTATTCCGCAGTGAGAAAACTATGGGTATACAAAACTAATTAAAATGTTTCCTTGTTGACACAAACTAATCATGGTATTACTGTATGGTAATATAAAGGTAAAATGTCTTCGCGTTTAGCTAAATTTATCAGCCTATATCATTTACACAAATACATGTAGTGAGGCTGATAAACAGTTTTTCCAAATATTAGCATTAGCACTTAGTTGTGTTCAAATATCACTCTGTGTTATGTATAGTTAGTTTACATCCGTTAGTTTTCTGTGTGTTTTGTTATGTTTTCATTCATTTATCAAGGTACAAAGTGAAGGAGATTGTTTATGTACCCGGTCGACTCTCTACAGTGAGTGATTCTACAAAAACTTTGAAATTTCATGTTTACTTTGACGGTGTGAAATGCGATATAGAAAGGGAATTAACATTTTTACGTTACCAAGATGTTACTCTAACAAATCTTAGACAGAATAGTGAAATGTCTTTGGTACAGCTGATCAAATAAAATACCCCAATTATGATAAAAAAGTGTGCCCAGTATTTGCAGGTAAGAGCACAAAGTGTTCATGTCAAGTGAGTCAACGTTCGAAATTTTATTGCATCTATTTGTTTAAGTGTTACTTACGTGGCGGACATGTTCAAGAAAACACATTTTTGTTGTAAATGTCGGGACAAATTCGCATTCTGAAAATAAGATAAAATACCATAATGAATAACCATCATACCATTGTTGATTCATCCCCATGCAAGAAAAGTATGACACATTTAAATCCTTACATCAACACACTAAATACTCGTACTGATGATTTACATGTACAAAATAAATAATATAGTTTTACTAGGAATGGAACCCAAAGCAAGTATCAATCCGTTTTATCATTAATTTATGTCGTTTCTTTTTCAACGAAACGCTACAAAAGCCGTTTGGTTATTTAAACATTATACTGTACATATTGTTTGGCATATACTCGTACCAACTAATGTTCGAACTCGCGATTACAAATTTATCAATGATCGTAAAGTAAAAGATAAAATAGTCAAATAAGGTATACCAACATAATATGCAATACCTTTAACACAAATGTTAGTTTTACTGGTTCCGTAAGATGTGAAAATTCTTCTTCTTTAACATTCAGGATCTTGCTCGATAGTATATCAGAGTTGACTACTTCTGTCAGATTTTCTCTGAAACAGGATTAGTAATGTGTAATCTCATCAAATAACCAAACGCCCATGAAGCATTTACAACTTAGCAGCTTCAAGATTATAAGTTATTAGTTATTCTGTGATCGAAAGGGATATGAGGAAATTGGACAGGAAAGCTGCACTCAACTTAGCAAGCCGAGCACAGAAAAATCAACAGCAAAACCCAACATAGCTACACGACACAACGTCCACACATAACCAAATAGAAATGGTTAAAAGCAAAAGTCGACGCCGCCAAAAAGCCCAAAGAGTCTGTTAATTGATTTAGCGCAATTATATTAACGGCATGTCTACAGCCATCTCAGCTTAAATAAAAAGCCCTGAAAGTATATGTTTAAAGATGATAAATTAAATACATCGGTTTTATTTCAGACATTATGAATGATAATTTACTTCGGTAAATCCTTTATCAAAGCGTTCGTCTCCGCTAACAGTTGTGATAGAGAGGTGAACCTAGCGGTGTACAGATGTATGTACGGGTCTGAAAATAAAGACGAAATTAGATAAGAACAGATTTCCTGAGTAAATTCTAATCAGTATGTATGTTAGCAATCAGTATCAACAAGTGTCCAATATCAACTAGAAAAACCAGACCCAGTATTCGCAGCCAGACTGCAATGTGGTATAAACAAAGCATTTATTATAATAAAAAGAAAACTTTTAAAAATTGTTTTTATAATTTTCTAATTGTACCATTAACAGTTCAACACGAAAAATAACAGTTGCCGTCCATTGTGGCACACTTTTCAAACATTTATCAAAAGTAACAACGATCACTTTAAATACATGCCATTGGGCGATTGTTCTACTTAATTTTATTAAAGATTTTTTTTGAAACCCAATGTGTGGACTTCAGACAATATATTCATTTCTTTTAGTCTTAAATACTTCGAACCATACACCATTAAGTTGTATTAAATAATAATTATTTTTCATCCCGTTATAATCCATCTTTCTCATTGGTCTATGAATGCCAAGTTTAGATAATCGGAAACTATATTCATGACAAAGTTGTGCATTTACCACTGGTCTTCCTAACAGCTTTCGTGAGAACGTCATCAGGTAGCGAAAGAAGGGTGTCACCAACTTGTAAGGTTTGTAAGAATGACGAGAAATCTGCAGTCCTATCAAGCACATGTACCTTGAATTCTGAAAAAAACATATTACAATACAGACTTGTATAAACTCAATAATAATTATTTAATATCATGACACTATTTCAGCTACATGACATACGCCAGTAATTATGTCAATAATACACGGTTCAGAGACGACTAGGGGAGTACGGAAACTATTACAGGAAACACTTATCGAATGGTACGCCTTAGTTATGAATCAAACCCACAACACAATTTTTGTAATTCCCTTGTTTGTAATTATGAACGTATTATTATGTACTTCATCGGTGCGACTATACTAAGTTCCAATGTAGAATTTTACTTTCCTTCGGTATTTTGAACAGTACTCGTGTTTCAAAGGACAATGTTATTCGGTATACAAATATATTGGATCAGGCGAAAGGGTTGTTAATGTAGAATTGTAATTGTTTCAGCTAAAATAAACTCGACGATATTGTATGAAGAAGAAAATATTAGGTATTTGTTCATTGGTATGCAATTTTCATACCTAGATTATTGGTACGAAGTCCAAGACTGTTGACTGTTGTCTGTTTATTGGTATGACCAAGTTTGATGCCAGAGGTTTTGTCTGCAACATGCTTCGAAAGTTCTTCTAAGGATCCAAGTATTGATGTCACTTGATTCTCAAGGTAGCCCTGATAAAATAAATATTGGAAGTTATCACTAACAAAAGTGTCCATCATGTTTTAATCAGAAAGCACACGCATCAACGCGTGTCTTTAAAAGTATTTGAAAACGATTATTACGACAGGGACACTTTGAAATTTCAGTAACTCCTTCAATATTCCCTTCCTAATTATGTAAGCTGGAATCGACATTCAGTTAAGATCTGCTCTTAAAGGCGACGGGTGAATTACAGAAAGTCTGTTCAAAACATGGTTTGAAGGCATCTACTGATTCAGATGTTGAACCCTATCAGATTAGCAGAGATGTCGATTTAAGATAATAAAAAAAACATATCAATTTGTTACAAACATATAAATTTACCATCTCACATTAAAGCATTAACATACAGAATAAAAATATAGGTCTACTACATTTAAAATAGTTATATACCAGATCAATCACAGCAACAACGTCGTAAGATAGAACATGTAACACTATGTAATCTCCCGTCTTATTCCGGGAATCGTCGACAACAATAATGTTTGTTCTATTAGTTTAACGAATGTTTGAAATTATTTTGATCAATATCTCTATCAAGGTCGATGAAGTAATAAAACAAATAACATCAACATAAGATAAGACGCATTTAAAGCTCTGTATGTTCTATTTAAAGGGACTTAAAAGCTTGTTAAGATAAGTATCTAAACAGCGAACAACTGTTTCCTAACCTACCTGTTGGGTAAAGCTCCAAACATCCGATGTCACTGGGTCAATCAAACTTGTTATAGCATTTCCAAAACCCTGAAATAACAAACACGTTTAGATTGAAGTTTGTTTAAAGCATATTGTTCAAAGGACTAGACATAAAACTGAAGAGATGCATGTCACAGAGTTTACTTTGTGCATTTCTTTTCTGTTACGGATACAATTAAATACATTTATCTGCAGCACTTGAACCATGTACATGTTACATTCTTGCACACTCGTAGGTAAGTGCATAGTATGATAAATCTGAGATGTACATATGCAGTACTTAAAATAAAACATCGGCGATATTGTGAAATGCGGAAAATTATTAAATCACTAGTTGTCCATTCGTGAACGGGTTGGATAAACTATCAAATTCGAGATAGGGTGATAGTATTTCCATTACGCGTACACTATTAGCTATACTTAAGTTGATAAACATTTTCGGAACTGTTGCAAATACGTTTTAATTTTACTCATACACACGACTGTGTAATTTAGAACTAAGGAGAATCGGCCAATCCTTAGCATATTAGATGTTCGCAATATATAAATATCACGAATTGTTAGTACAATAAATTGCCTGTATCGGATACATGTACCATAGCATACGAATCGTTATATGATTAAATACAAAAGCAACTTCAAGGTGAAGTGATTGTTCTTAGTTGAATAACACACTATGATTTCATCTACCGACCCTACAGCGTCTCTTATCATTGCCAATCATGCAATCATGATGTTTGCTGATTAGCTGATAATTGATTTACTACATCTAACAGACATGTTGGCATTGCGCAACAATGCAATCGTCGATTGGTATTTCCATTTACCTATCAAACTACATGTAATACAGTGTGGCCGTTTTGTTTCATACTGTTATTTAATCATTATCTGTAGTGGGTGTATGCGTCCAGAAATAGATGAGAATTTCGGTAGTACCTATCACACTTGCCTCATTAATGCAATCAGAATAACGTGTTGCAAATTAAATATTATAATAAATCTACAATAACATGATAACATTGCCCATTAAGTGTGTGATGTATGGATTATATACACGTTTGTGTATTGTTAAGATATAATTGCACACGCAAATGTATAATAGGTACGTGTTTCAACTGATGTATTGGCAAATAAAATATGGAATAATTGACATTTGCAATTATAAGCCAATTTAGAAATTATTAATTAATGCGATGCTGAAAAACGCAATTTATCCAAAATAGAATGGCATTATACATTTACATGTGTAACTTGAAGTACAAAGAAATCTGGGACTGTTCTGAATCTTTAAGATTGATGCTATCCGCTGGTGTTTCCCAAAAAGGGTTGATAATCAATTTTAGCCTTTATATAAAAAATACAATTAGTAAGCTATGGTTGATATCTTTTGTTTGATAGGTCCCTGGTTGGATCGTCCACACATACCCAATACATGGGTAGGGTTGTAACAGGCATTATTAGTATCGCAATTTCAAGGTACATGTATATCAAATCCAAAATATGTCATTACATATCTTGAAATGTTACTAATAAGGTTTAAACACTTATGTGTTTCTTCATTCTCTGTAGTGGATATATGCGTCCAGAAATAGATGAGAATTTCGGTAGTACCTATCCAACTTGCCTCAATAATGCAGTCGGAATAATGTGTTGCATAGTAACTATTATTATAAATCTCCAATAACATGATAGCATTGCCCATTACGAAGGTGAAGTACGAACTGATTTCACGTAATATACGTACGATGATAATGCAATAATTGCAAACGGAAATTTAGAAATACAAATTATACATATTTATTTTACGTAATTACCTTCCTGAAAACTTGTCACATTGTTTTTAAAGATATATCAAGCTAATACACTCTACGTTATTATGGTGTATGTTCGTTAGGGCACAAATAAAGAATTCTTCCAGTATGTGACAAAGTTCAACGTCATATTGTTCTTTCCCAACCGCTTCCTGTATTATCTGGATATGACTTACTTATGAAACGGAATTGGACAATTTATCTTCAATTAGGTTTGGATTAGCAGCATTCGTTTCTATATCATTATTACTAAGACTGAGAGCGAATCGGATGTTTATTATTGTAAAGAGTAACATTCCAATTAATGATCATATATTTTGAAAATCGCGGTGACAGAGTGTGTACAAAATGTGAATGTTCGAAAACACTCTTATTGTTAGGTGACGTTCTAGCCAATTAATGAACTATTTTACGAGCAAATGAAGCAAGTAATAAACCGAATATTTCTTAATTTTTGGTGAACGGTTTCATTGTATTACACTCGTGATCACAGAAAATTATATTTTCACTCGTGACTGCGCTCCCGAGAAAACATTGACTTAATATGTGATCATTCGGTAAATTAAAATTTGATCATACACCAAAATCATTAAATACCCTCTACATATTCTTGAATTCTGCCTTTCTATTTTTACACTATAACACATTTGAGTTCGGTAATAGTAAAGCCTAACGTGTTATTATTTTCATATACATTGACAACAAGTGTGATACAGGAATTATATATCAAATTATCCGTTTTAGGACTACTTGACCCTCGAGCAAATAGCCCCTTGACAGTAAATGTTTACTTATTCATGTCGTTTCATACATGTATGTAGGGGCGTCCCAGAGACATGAAACCGTTGTCGACTTGAATTGCATCAACAGTGTTGTTTGTGGCGTCTATCATTCATTCATGCTTGGTTATTCACCTAAACCTTAACATCCAATTTACTCAAACAACTCCAGTGAGTGCCTCAATATTACTCCCATTATTCACGTGGCTAACAATAGTTCAACTTACAATTATCAGCTTAAAACGACTAGGCGGTATGTATCATACAATCCATTGATAATAGAGTAATCGCTAGATAGATAGCCATAGTAAGTTAGACGTTTGTATACAGGCATATTCCATCGGTAAAGTACGGCAATGTTATGTGATCCTCTATATACTATGAATTAATACCTTCTATACTTCACCTTCCTGTAAAGGTAAATTCTTTTCTTCCAGGAATCTTCTTGTGAATATACCGTATATGTGTACGTAAATGTCACATAAATTAAAACAATACTAATGAGTACAAACTTTCAATGTATGGAAAAAGCAATAATGATATGTATCGTAGGAATAATAATACAGGAGAAATAAGTAAAACTTTCTTAAAATAACATACGTACTAATACGACGATCCAGTAAGCCAGCTGGACAATTGATTGATAATAATTTCCCTTTCATAACCGGTTAAAGGTCAAATCAAATAACGAAGGCATGCTGATGATGCCACTATTTAATGTAAGGCATTGTTTTAAACAAAATAGTATTTGCTTTTTTTGTTCACCCCTTCCTGCTTTCTGGTTTTATATGATCTTCCTCTTTCGGTGTTAATTATGATCAGCACCAGTTGAAAATATCGGCTTGCTTTGTCATTTTAGTATCACTGCATGACTAATCCGTTTCGCTTTTGTTGTTTATTTCATTTTCTTGTGCCTTGTTTTCTTCCTTGAAGCCGTGTACCTGTATGCTATCATACTATGACAGACAAAATGTGAAACATATAAGGAAAGTTAACGTATGGAATACATTGACAAGAAGCTAAAATGTCCACCAAACAAGTATCATATTAATGATAAATATGTAAGGCTCAAGATGGGGGCGTCCCATAAACGCCAAATCAATTAAGAGATATGTTACTCCAGAGAAATCATTTTTGACCAGATTTGCATCAACTAAAGTGTTTGTGTCGTACGTATATAGAGTCCATGCATTATTAATGATTCGCATAAGCTGTTCAGCCCAACTTGCTCCCATAATGTCACAAAGTACATCAATTCAAAGTTCGCCTAGTTAAGAACAGTACATCTAATGCATAGCAATGGCTTTATTATAATTAACTATGCTCAGCGGTGCATTATCTAGAGTTGATGATATTTTACTTCTACGGATGCCATCGGGTACAACGATAGCATATCTCGACACAAATGGACAAAACCCTAAAGGAGGCACGGGCTATAATGTCTACATCAGAACCGATATAATTATATTCATATACAGCTAATACCACGCAGAACACGACGACAGTCAGTTCCTTAACTGATTCAATTAAAGTCCAAATTATAGAAGCGGTTATACAGTATATTTGATCTGAACATCGAGTATCAATGTGATTTATTTAAATATTTAGTCTTTGTTTTTCTCGTACTTTCCAAATGTCTTCTCAATGCAATGCAATATTAAGACTGCTGCCATATGACAATATTACATCATACTGTAGTTACAATACGTTGATAATAATAATAATAATCATAATAAAGACTTTATTTATAGAGGCAACGTAGTTAGGCATTTGCCCAATCTTCCCTACGAGCCTCTGAAATTCAACACATTTACATAATATATACAACAACAGTCACATTAAAAATGGCAAAAGGAAAAAAAACTAAACAATTCAATAATAAGGAATATATAAGTGCAATATATAATAGTAATGTCATCTTAAAGAGGCGTTTCCTACAACTCCGCTCTTTTAAATCGATTCAGGACTACTATAAATTAAATGAGAATCATTATTGCTTAGACTTCTCAAATTTTCAACAAAAAGCTCCCACTGATTACCGAGGAGAGAGTAAAAACATATTGCTGTAACTAGCCAAAATAGTTCCGAGTTGTTTCCCTTTGACCACATAATAATAAATCGCTGGAAGCGATAAATTATTATTGGTGATTAAAATATATTTTGACATTATAGAGACATATTTGCGCTCACTTTATTCTGACACATTATAATAATTGATTGTGATTTGTACATTTAGCGCATTTAATGTGAAAGTAGAGAAACTATTCAAGTTATAGGGAATGCCTCTTTAAAATACAGATTTGCAATATCAGATACAAATGTATCAACTCATTGTCTTTTTACATATATTGATTTTTCCAAAAGGTAATATATTTGGTTTTGAAAGTGTTTAAATTTTCTGCTGTGCGTATCTCTTCAGGTAAGGTATTCCAAACCATGGGGCCAGAGTAATCGAGTGATTTTCGGGTGAATTCTAGATTCGGTTTCAGTACATAGAGATTTTGTTTATAATTTGAAGATCTTAAGGTGCGAGTTTGAACCTCATGAATTTTCTGAAATTTATCTTTGAGATATGCTGGGCAAATGCCATTCAATGATTTGTATACAATAATAGATTTTTTGTATTTAAGTCGTTCAGAGAAAGTCATCCAATTTAGAGTAGCAAATAGTTCTTCTGAGGGGGTATCAAAGTCCTTGTCAAGAATCACTCTGGCTGCTCGCTTTTGAAACCTTATTAGACTTTCGAGTTGACTGTTGCTACAATTTCCCTATATAGAACAGCAGTAATCTAAATGGGGGAGTATATATGCATTGTAGAACAACTTCCTGATTGGTATGTTTATGTAGTGTTTAATTCTTTGAAGAAGATACAGTTTTGAATTGCATTTTTTTATTACCAAGTTCACTTGACTTTTCCAGTTCAGGTTTTTATCAACTTGAACTCCTAGAAGGCGCTCTGAATCAGACAAGTCAATTTGATCTTGTGCTAAATGTAGAGAGATACCTTGATTTGATTGAGTTTTGGTTGTAGCACTAATTGTCATTGCTTTTGTTTTTTTGGCATTCAGTGCCATTGAATTGTTTTGACACCATGAATATACTTTATCTATATTATTTTGAAGGTTAGTTTGAACTTCTTCATAAGATTTACCAATGGCTGTTAGAGTAGTGTCATCTGCAAACATATCTGTAAATACATTTGTTAGTTCTGCAGGCATATCATTGATATACAATATGAATAGTATAGGTCCGAGGACGGAGCCTTGTGGGACGCCTGATGTAATATGACCTGCTTCTGAGAGTTTCCCAGACACACAAACCTTTTGATGTCTGTTTGTCAAGTATGATTTGAACCATTGGAGTGATGCTGGACTGAAATTGAATGCTTTTAATTTGTTTAGAAGTGTTGAGTGATGTACTAAATCAAATGCCTTCGACAAGTCCAGAAAGACTGTTCCAACAAATTTATGTTCATTAATGGAATGTATCCATCTGTCAACAATCGAGGTTAAAGCTGTTTCACAGGAGTGATCAGCTCTTAATCCTGATTGGTTTTCATATAGTAGGTGGTGTTCCTCAAGGAATGTTTTTAAATGGTCAGAGATATGACGCTCAATAATTTTTGACAAGATAGGAAGTACAGAGATTGGTCTATAATTGTTTTTGTCACATTTTGATCCTTTTTTGTGGATGGGTGTTACTTTAGCTATTTTGAACTGATCAGGAAATATATTTTCAGAAATACTTAAATTGAGTATACATGTTATAGGCTTGGATATTATTTCTGCCGACATTTTCAGAAATTTAGGACTTAGTCCATCTAAACCAGCAGATTTTGCTGGATCAAGAGTCTTGAGCTGTTTTTCAACATACTTCTCATTCAACAAAGGGATTTCAAACATGGGGCTAGCTATGTTCGCCTCAGAACTTTCTCCTATTTGTGTATTGCCGTTATTAGGAAATGACTGGAATATATTTATGAAGAAATCATTAAATGCATCAGCAGTTTGTTTGGGATCTAAGATTGGGTTGCCCTGATTGTCATTTATAAAATTTGTTTGAGTTTTGGAAGTTTCTCCTGATAGGCATTTTAAGTTTTTCCACAATGTAGTTGAATCTTTTTTATGGTTGTTATTGATGGTGTCCGAGAAATATGATTTTTTAGCATTCCTTATCTTGCATCTCACTCTATTTCTTTGCCTATTATAGTTGAACTTATCTCCAAAAAACTTGTAATGATCTCTTTGTTTTATTTCTGAGTGTATTTCATGTGTGTACCATTCAGGTTGATTTGTATGTTTAACCCGTTTTGATTTTATGGGTGCATGTTCATCAAGAGCTGACAAAAATAGTTTTATAAAGTAATCTAGAGCATCATTAGGGTCATCATAAATAGAAAGTGTACTCCATGGCTGATGCAGCAATTCTTGTAAAAATGATTCTTGATTGAACTTTTTAACATCCCGGTAAGTTATTAATTTGTGCATTGGACCATCAGATGAAGAGGAGGTTTTTCTCGTGAAACACACTGGATAGTGGTCACTTAATGAAATATTCGGAACATTTACATTCTTGATATAACTAGGAACATTGGTATAAGCATGATCAATTAAAGTAGATGTAGAATGTGTAGTTCGAGTGGGACATTCGACAGTTTGATGTAAATTGAATAAATCGTTTAAAGCCATCCACTTGTCTACAATGGTAGATTTGACAAGCAAATTTATATTAAAGTCTCCCATTATTATTGTTTCTTTGTTTTTACAGGCAATTTTATCAAGAATTTGTTCATAATCCAAGTACCAAGAATTTAAAACTGAGGGTGGTCTGTACACATATCCTACAATAAAAGATTTTTGTTTAACAGGGTGAATTTCAATCCACAGTATTTCCAAAGATTCACTTTCTAAATCTTCCCTACGACAGCAGGGGAAATCATTTTTTACATAGAGCACAAGTCCTCCACCGTTTGTTTTCCTATCCTTTCTAAACAGTTGATAATTATTTAATTGAAATTGGTTGTCAGAGAATTTTTCGTTTAAAAACGTTTCACATAGTCCGAAAATATCTATTTCTGAATGCTCACTGAGTAGAATTTTGAGTTCATCGAATTTTGGAGATATATAGTGTATATTGAGATGCATAAATTTCATGCCGTGTTTATCAAACCAGTGTTCGTTTGTTCTGTTGTTGATTGTATGATGTCTTGCATTTTCTAATATGGGACTGGCGCCCACATCTGGTTGTATGACATCTGCTGTTGTCTGTTCCGTGGTTGGTGTGGAGTCATGTAACATTGTTGTTGTTTGAATGGTGGTCCAATTTTCCTCTCCCGGCCACGATTTGGTCGTCTGTTGTGGGGGCTGGCCGCATGAAAATTTCCAGGATTTTGTCGGAAAGAGTTAGGAATTTGTAGACATTCTGATATAGATGATTTTAGGTTCCTGGCAAACATTGGTGCTCCTCTCGCGTTAAGGTGTACTTCGTCCCTGTATAGGGATTTGTCAACATTTCCATTATCCATAAGCGTGTTGGAATGGTCAACAAAGGCATAACGATTTTTAGTACAGAGCTTTGATAGAAGTTTGTTAGATTCATTAATAACAGTTAATGAGAGTTTGTCAAACTTTTTTGGCAGCAGTGATGATATCATTATTTTTGCATTTTCACTGAGTTTTTGTAGTTCCATTGTAAGTTCTCTGTAGTATTTGATGATATTGCTAGAACTGTCAGCACTGGATACATTGTTTATTCCAGCATGTATCACTAACACATCAAACTGGGACAGCGGAGTCCTGTCATTGATTGACATCAGATTCCTTCTGATATCCTGAATTTCAGCACCCGGGTGGGTTCTTATTTTGACCTCAAAGTTTGGTCCAGATAATCGCTGGGGATCGAGTATTCTCGTCACTGAATCACCCAATACCAGGACTTTTGATTTCTGCCTGCTATAGTTTGTCCTTGTGCTAGGTGTCTGCCTCTGGTCCGTTCTATTAGGAGTGGAAGAATGTGTAATGCTTGTAGGTTGTTCCTGAATGTTTAAGTCTGATGTTTGCTCAGCTTTGTGTATTTTAAGTCTCTTCAGCTCATGTTGAAGTACGGAAATGTCGTCCTGTTGGCTTTTTAGGTCTTGACGAAGGCTAGTGATACTATTTTGAGTTGGGGGACTATTTATTGCCTGTTTCATTGAGACTACAGACAATTTCATATCAGCCACATCCTGGTTGATTTGTTTCACCTCTGCAGACAGGTCAGTGATTGTTTCGATGGATGTGTTTTCTCTATGTAGTTTCTCTCTTAATGTCTTATTTTCAGTTTTCAACGATTGGTTTGTTTGTTTCAATTTTTTATTTTCTTCCTCAAGAATGAGTAACTTGGAAGTAGTGTTGGCCATTGTTTCTTTGAGACGAGTTGTTTGAATATCATTTCCTTGAGAACTTTTTAATTCCTGTATCACCCCTTCTTGGACTAAGGATTTGGCACGTGTTTCATCTAGTTGAAGTTCCAAATCTTTTGCTTCTGCAGACAGGGCTGATACCTTCGCCCGAAAGTTCTGCATACACGATTTATAAGTGGCGGCTGCCTTATGCTGTTTTATAATCGTTTTTGCCAGCTCCGCATTTTTCAGTTTCAGTGAGTCATTTTCTTGTGGTTCAAGTGAGTGATTATGCTTCATTGTATTGTCCTCACTAGATAGTATAGAGCTTGTGGCTGAGGTGTCTTTTAAGTCACTCACAGAGTTTACGCTTTCTGCACTAGCTACTTTTTTAACGTTGTTTCCTCAGAACAATCAATCCCCAAGGAGTTAGCACTTATATTGCTACATATGGTTGGCCTAGAGGAGCGCAAATCATACCGTCCAGTTAAGGTGGATGGTGTTGAACTAAAAGTAAACTTCTTTTTTATGGATCCAAACAGACTTTTCGATTTTTGTTTTCTTTCTTTTCGTTCTGGTGTCACAAAATAACTTTTAACATTTGTCTGTCTTTTAAGTTTTGGTGAATTCTGAGTGGGCTGTTTGAGCTCTTCAGTCAATTTTATAAAGAACACGTTATACCAGTCTTTTTGGCCTTTTCCTTGTACCATAATTTTTTGCGACTTGGCAAATAATGTAATTTTTATTGTCTGTCCATTTTTTGATGCACCAGAAGAAATGAATCCTGTGTTGTTAAGATTTGTCTTGAAAGAATATGTCTTGAGAAGCTGGCTTTGTACCTGTTCATATGTTTGCCTTGAGTAGAAAGTGACAGTACAACAGTCCACTGCATCTGGGAATTTGACATCATAAAGCACACCATTGTTTTTGTCATAAACGCTTGTGTCCGAGTCTTCCTTTGTTTCAAACAAAGATGCATTATTTGAAGCCATAATTGTATGTCAGTCCACACAAATATGGATACTTTTTAATGGTTGGTGTATGTCATCGATTATGTAACACCTTGTAGTATGTCACATCTATGGATGTTACTGAGAAGTTAATTGACTGATAACGATCTACAACTGTAGCTTGTTGTTTTCAAGTATGCCCTTAGGACAATGTCATGTAGATTTGACAAGTGTGATATGAGTTTTTCAGAAATTTATACACAATATTCCATATGATTTAAACTTTTAAATCCTCTTAAACACAGTTCACTTATATTCTTGGTAATTCCTTTTAACTATAAAAATCCAGTAAAAAATCCCTTCATCACAATGTAATTTCTTAAATTTTAGTCCGTTTATTTTCCGTGAAAAACGTAATTTTGTCAGAGCCAGTTTATGTACATCTGCACTGTTTGCCTAGTAGTTATGTGATATGCATTGTATTTTAAATGGAAGGTACATATGGTTTACAGCATAACACTACACCCAATGCAAACACTGTATCAATGTGGTAGTGGTGATTCCCTGAACAATAATTGATAAGTAATGTAATACAAAAAACATAAAAACAAAACATGGGAAATCAAATTTTATATTTACAGTACAACTCACCCCTTGTTATAAATAATGTACATAAAATAATCGAAAAACATAATTGTTATGATTAATATGAACATATTGCATTAACATACATTGCAGGAATTTGGAAAGCCAGTTTAAGATATTGCTTTTAGAATATTTATCTAGTATAAGACGTTTTTGGCATTTGTCTATGATTGATCTACACTGTATTTTTATTTAGAATTTTCCAGTTTAGGTCTTCTTTCAACGTATGTGAATGAGCAACATGCAAATATGTATGTGCACATATTATAGCCTAACATACAATTATGAGTGACACCTCCGCGGTTCAAACAATAAAACATTTTTGGCAAAAACGGCTCTCAATATCCATGCTATTATACAGAAAATATCAACAAAATCAATAATCGCTAACATATTTACACTTTTTACAAGAACAAGTTAATATGTTGAATTCAGTAAAAGAAATAAAAACACTATGCATCCCAAATTTTAACCACCGTCTGTCATGTTTCTTTACTCACATATGCTCCGTCTATGTCGCATTGTGCTATTTGCGGCACAATTTAATGCATCATTCACGCGAATAGAATTGCAGCGACTCTAATTCAATAAAACAGTAGAAATGGTATTTTTACGGCTTTCGAAAGGCATTCGCAGGGAGTGTTTCAACATTTGAAACAAGTATGCCTTAAACTGGTGTATGAATATTCTTACCGATGTTACAATGTTCACACAAATATGTACCTATGTCCATACATGTAATACTCCATTTGTGTCACTACAAAGGGTCGATATGTCGATGCGAACATTCGTCCAATAGTACATAGGCATCTAGATAACGGTAGAATGATTTTAACAAAATATTGTTTGAACTATCGAAATAATATCCACACAACAAAATACATTTATATCGTCGAGAGAAAAAGTTACTGCAAACAAACTGTCGTGCTTATCGAAAGTTGGTAATGCAAGTGTTAACAATGTTTTTTTGATATTTGCACTTAAATATTCGAACGACGGAATCAGATGAACAGCATTGATATTTTATGTAGACATGAGTTAAACACGTCTCATTTTCTCACTTTAGCATAGAGATCGTTTCTGTCGAAGTCATTTAGCGTACCAATGTCTTGATTGTTTGAGTTTGTTTGTTTTCCGTAATACAATACATAGTCACCGGATGAAACGGAAGTGTTATGTTTTGACCACCGAGGAGCATTATTAAGCGCACGATTCCCGTCGTAGAATTCATTCCCGTCGGATCGCGTATCTGTTACGTCATAGTGGCTCTGGAACGCTTGGTGTAAACTGTCATATTGCCCATTACTGGTATTTGACAAACTTCTGTGAGGTGACGCAGGTCTAGGATCGTAGAAAACATCGTCTTCAAAAGCAACCGAGTGAGGCCTCTGAACCTGAACGAAATCTCCACCTCTATTAATCTGTTTACGATCCAAAGAAGATGATATATCTGTGGACACGGTCTTCAACTGAAAGCAAACGCATAGCCATTTTTAACTATTTTCAGCTACGTTTGTGCCAACCATTATCAGAAATTTTGTGTTGAGTACATTTTATTTCAACGACCTATTACGGTCTTTCATATTCGTTTATCGCTAAATTCAAATAATATTACTAATTTAGTATTTCATATTACAAATACACTGTCATGTACTCTTATAGGCGTGAAATGTTCAATTGATGTCCTATTGGAGCGAGTACGGTGCAAATTTGTGCACCATGAGACTGACGACGTAATAATCTTTCTACAAGCACATAGTGTATGTTTTCTCAATTGACCATTGCCACTTGATATTTAATTCACAATCAATAGGCCATTGCAAACAATAAAGCGAATAGTGTGTTGCCCTGTATGACTACAAAATGTACGTTAAATATAATTTAATATTCCAGGAATTGTTATTGTGACGAATGCATTTGATCATGCAGATATCCCCAAATTTCGTTTCTTTATTGACACATTATACGATGGCAATGGCAATGAAACATACTTACAGAATTTCTACTGTTACTGTATGAAGACAGTTGCAGATTAGAACCATACTCCGAGTCCCGTTTCAATGTACTCTTTTTTGAGAAGGAAGATTCGGTTAATCGCATCTGACTTTTCCGCCGTAACCGACGATCGTATGCGTTTTGAACCTGAAACATTTGCATACTGTATGTTGAAACCCTTCTTATGTCCCGTGCCATTAAATCTAACCTTGATAAAAGTGTACACTAAAACGTGTTATGTTTGTTATAGCTGATATAGAAGTTTGTAGTCAGTTCACACATATTACGATTCTAATATGCATATGATGACGCCTCTGTGTAAGTGTGTGGAAACAGGGAAACCTTGAGTTAGTACGACACTATTTGCTATGTTGTTGAAATCAGTGGTTACATCAACACGTTTCACGTGTATCTATTCCACGTACTGTTTACTAAATTTTATAAGAAAGTATTTTTTAATATACTTACATCAGCACTGAGCAAGCAATGGAAAACGAAGAAGAAAACGCCCTGAAAATGTAAAATAATATTGCCAGAGTGCATTGATTTATAATGCAATAATTGTCCAGTTCAAATAGAGAGTGTGGTACAGCCTTAGACGATGTCAATCTGTCTTAATTTAGACTGGACGGCGATCTGGTAGCTATAGTACAGCTGATAAGAAATCATCACTTTTTACATAATGTGTGCTCTTTTCCTAACATTTTTATTTATAAAACGAACCATATTTCAAAGTAGTTTAGGCAACATTATAATTGCAACATGCATTTATTGACTACGCGAAGATATTTATAACAGTTCGTATTACCTGTAGTGAATTGAGGAATGTAAACAAGTATGTAAATACAAGCGTTTCCTTGTTATTGATTGATAGAAATCCAAACGTCCACGTAAGTCCGAGTAAAGGAAGTAACACGGATGCAGCTTTCAGACCAGTCCTAAATAATACAAAGTGTCAAGATAAGTCGACAATAATAAATTCACATCATAATGTTTTAAGTTATTAATTACATATGTTCAAACACAGAAACATACAAAGAAAATGGTCAAACAATCATCAGTAAGATCATTAGTGTGCAACACGCTATACAACTATTCATGATTGTATTACTCCTTATCATTAACAAACATTTTCACAAATTTGATCTCCAAACTTTTACTTGGACCTGTCCTGAGATGTATCGTGCGATACGTCATTAAAGTCATCGATCAATCTTGAGTAATGAACAGATTCGCCGACGCTTTTATGACTTGATTTCATGTGAACATTTGTGTAGTAGTTTTCGTTCCCAACATAATATTATGTACAAAAACCCTATATAAATCAGCAACAGTTATAAGAATATCAGCAAGGATGTACTATGGGCTGGGTTTTTTGTCAGGTTACTAAGAGCATCAATTATATGTAATAACACAATTATTCTAGACACTTCGTAATGATATAAGTATCTAATATAAAATAGGTTCACACTTAGGCTCGAGACATCCAATTACTGTTCATGACCCATCATAACCTGCACGTATTACAAATGTACTAAATGTAATACATCGTGACATTTGTTCCCAGAATCTCTGAAATAAGTTAGATTTATCAGATATATTTGTCTCGCATATAATCTCGACCTTTAAGTACGTTAGACCTATCAACATAAGTTACCTTATGGAAGACCGCTCCTCATTGCTTGTCTTTGATCCTTTCGACATGGAATTCAGCATGATTTTCATTACAACAATCAGAACGACAGTGTTGATCTGAAGAGAACGGTTTACAATAAGTCCAAAGAGACATATTCTGGTTCCAGTTAATGCGACTGTACTTAAGTTTTAGAATATCTGCCTGACATATTGCTTCACTAGAGCAAATGTGGTGGTTAAATAATAAGATGTTTCTGATTCCAATCACCCTCGATTAAGACATCAATTTTTATAGTGTATAAAATTGGATTGTGACACATTCAGTGATTGGAACAAAACTGTGTATGCGATGTATTACCTCAAGTCAGTTATCAACATAATAACCTAGAATGTATATTCAACTGATTTAACATCTATTCACTGCGAAAGGTCTCAAATATATTGTAAGCAATGCACACTTTAATCAGATAAAGTGTTTCCCTATCAAAATTATGAATGAATCTGTCTGAAATGATAGACGATGGTAAATTAACCTTTTACAACATTAATACAATTCTAGCCTATCCTCTCTTATCATATTCAAACATTCATTAATAAAAAGGAAAGAATGTTCGGATGTTCCTACTGTAATAACAAACACCAGAGACACCATATCTTTCAATTAAGTCTTCAATGCAGCCTTATACGAAACACACTATGTCATGATCAATGTTATCCAATATCTTCATTCATCCAATTGGCTTCTAGGATTATTTACATGTTATTGTTCGATGTGTTGTTTGAATAAAGGTCATGTGCGCTTGGCATATTATTAGCAACAATTGGTCGCTTGTGGTGCAATTATAATACATTATCACTGAACGCTTACAATTACAATTAATGACATTAAAACAATTTGAGAAAATGTCTTACTAAAGCGATTCTAGGATACGTGCCTGACTTTTGTTACTCTCTTTTGGTAGGCATGACAATAGCTTGCAATAGTTTTATTCGGAGGTTTGTAAGCTAACATGTTCTATTGTGTTAGTTGAAAAACATGACCATAATCAATACAAATGTACCACCGAAGAAATTACAGTGTCATACATAATAATAGGGCCCATGTGAGTAGAACTATTTCTACAGAAATAATCGCAGCGATTTCCAGCAGCATGCATCATTGTGCTTTTCAAGACAAATGGTTAACGAGATTTGGGTTTACAAAACTAAGTACAATTTAATATGCATTCTTTACAGAAATGTTTCAAAGATGTGTCAATCAAATTTGTGAGCATGCAAAAAGACGAAAACGTCTACATTTTTGTCAAACTGTGGTATGGAAAAATACGGTTTCAATTATGAATAATGTTCACTTACCAAAATCACCAAACCTACAGGCGGAACAAAAGCTATCAGTTCAACCTTTGTGCTTAGCCAACACCTGCAAAATATATTATGCAGTATAAACGGCAAATGCATACAATGACATGTAGTATAAGCCAATGTAGTTTTATTTTTGTATTGCATTACCTCGTAGTTGAAAGAAAATGAGACACGTATATAACTGGGCCTTTTTGATAAACATAGTTCATTGACCTTCTAAAAATTCAATGTCTTGGTTTCAGTCATGTAATGTAGAAGTTTCAGGAATACACATGTTTTATACCAAAATTTGGTATCTGGCTTATATATTTATAGACTAGGCGTTCCACGATGGGAATATGCGATGTAGTGTCGTTTAACTGTCAAACCTTGTACAATGAATGAGCCTTATATATCACAATGAATAAAAAGGTCGTGACGACACTTATTCCTTATACAAAAGCATGTCAGTGATGATTTATTTGAACATTATGTTCACATTGAATTGTTTTGAAATCACGACAAATGTATTTATGGAAGTACCTGTATTTCCAAAATATATACATAAGTGGGTTGGGCGTTGGCGATAAATATGTAGTTATGGTCATCGTGAGAACGTAATTACGTTGATGCAACACTTGTTTATTGACAGCATAATTCACGTTATGTTTAAACACTTACACATTTTCGGAGCCATACTCGTCATGGAATATGGCAGCAGATATTCCAACAACAATGAAAGGCACTCCTGCAATGTTAAAGCATCAAATAACCATACGTATAGGTATGTATTTGTAACCAAAATGTGTTATATCTGATGGTCATAATTGGCTCCACTAATCACTCAAACTGTAAATGTGAGCATTACACGATTATATATTCAATTGACAGCCATACTTTTGATATTCCAAAACCAAATAATTATACGTTTGATTCCCGTCTACGATTGAACCCAAGCCAAGGGTGCTAAATCTTGAAAGTAAATCGTAAACATGTACATAAATTGAAAGGATTGTGTTCGGTAGCCTTGATTTGATCTAAAAATGTATATAATACACTTGTAGCATGTATTTACAGTAAGTCGTATTTTTGTTAATATGTCCTATATATGACGTCCAGGGCACTGTTTTATCAAAGCATTTACGCTAGCGTAAACCAAAGATTTCCTAAAATATTGCGTACGTCGATAATATTTGCGTGAATGCGTTTTACAAAGATATTTTAGTTCTCATTCGGTCGTAAGTTTTAGCTTATTTCTACGCCAAGGCTGGGCAACCCTAAATGGCAAATATGAACGTAAGTGAAGAGTTTTTAACACGCACTGATGATTTTTGACCGTCGCATGTTATTTTAGACCGTCGTTTGTTGTTTTAGACCGTCATTTGTTGTTTTATGCGTGATTAATCATCAAATCTTGACGCATATTTATTCATTCTGGTACCCGTTATATTGGTTATATTGTGTCCCGAATTACGTTCAATCTTCAATATTTTTTGCGTAAATGTATGCTAGTACTTGCGATCGTTTAGTAAAACACACTTACGAGTTTGCGTAAGGTAGATATCTATGCGTAAATATACGCGACATTTGCGCATTCTTAGTAAAACAGTGCCCAGGTGCGTTACTCCGAGTGGTATTCAATATCGATCTTATTTCATTGGAGAGTATTGATAGTATATACCAAATCATTTCGTATGTAACTAATGAAAATATGATAAGGGCATGATTTGACAGGGTTGGACTTATCCTTAGGTCAATAAGATTACAATTGAACACCAACCATAGATCAGAAGTTGCAGTTTAGACCTGATAACTTACCCCATCCGACGGCGAGATATTTTTTGAAGTTAGACTTTGACTTGAAAACTTTTACAAGAACCAAGTACAAGTGTGCCCCTTCCACGAACATCCAACTAAACATTGCAAGCAGGACGTAATGAAGACATATTGCCATTGTCATACAAACATACTGAAATATACAACCGCATGTTCGGATGTACATATTTTTTACGCAAATATGATATCATTACATAATGCATCCAAAAGAAAGCATGGATTTTATATAGGGGCACGAGAATACCGTTGCAACATTAAAAACTTCTAATAATCAAAGATAGCATTTTCCAAAAAGCGATGTCCATAACATAGTTCCGTAACCTGCCAAGGTATATTCAGTACGTCAGCTGTTTTGAAAGACCACATATATACTTCATTGTTTTAAACATACCAAATGCCAATATGTTATCAGAAGAAAATGTCTAGTTGTCTTTTTACAAGCAGTAAAATCTATAATAGAAAAATTATCAGTATTTGTTTTTGAGCACATTGGATGCAGCGATATCCGGGGACTACACAACTTCAAACGAACGATATTGCTTCAAGACTAAATCAAATACGTCAGATTGATTAATATAAAGTGAACAATGTTCTTCAGGCATTTCAATAAATCAAACATTATTGGTTTTACTAGTTCAATATAGAATGTTTATTGTTAGTTTATTATATAACGATGATGATGGTATTAACTAATTTTATATCTTGAACCCGGAAGCCATAATCAACAACGTTATGTAATAAGCAATTTCGGAATGGGCGTGGTTGCGATATTGAAATTAATACTTATAATACCTCAATTGATAGAACATTGTCATATTACGTTTGTTCAGCAAAATATAGTGTTTACTTTGCAAATTCACTTCCATGAGTAATGAGTCTTTATGAGATCAATATTTCACGAACGCTTAATTGGCGTAAATAGTTTCACGTGGTTCAGTATACCAAGGAACCTTTTTGCAAGTTTGACAACATATTTGCTCTCTTGCTTAGTCATACTTTTCATGTTTGACGTCACAATGGGCCATATTTGATTGTATAATTTATAATTTTATGTGTTTACCTTATTCTCCGTCCTATCAATGCCGGCAATGAAGAAAATCTGGACTAATATTATAGTCAGTGCAAACTGTTCGTGTATCCGTACTCTCTCAGTCTTCAGTCTGGGAAAATACAAAACTCAAGTAATCATTCTAACAACTCACAAAATAATTCCGGACGTTTAGTCAATATGCGCGGTTATAAGGAGTCCACATTAGTAAAGCTAGGGCCTTGCTTTGTTGACGCACATATTCTTAAATTAACAATTAAATTCAAAACACATCATATTGTTTTGAAATATTTCAAATGTAAGTAAATATTATTCTATCTCAAAGTATTTTGAAGAAAGCAAAACTAAAGATTTTAATTGGAAAAATACCAAGTTTGAGTTTTTATGAAATTTTTATATATTTTATACAAGTGATAAACATTTAAGATGGATACCCTGCAGCTCTTTATATAATAATATTAATATAGATATTACATATATTAAACCACTATTAATCAAACAATATATACACATGACACATGCTTTTAATGCCTTTCCTACCCAGGTTAACAGACACAAACGTCACAGGTAACTCTCAAATGGAATAAATGTATCCTTACGAGAATCGTTATTAAACAACCAGCAAAATATGGTCGATCAAGTCCATCAACAAGTCCCTAGTCATCACTGATGATTTCATCTAACTTGTGGTTATGCAATGAATAATCGATGGACATACACCCTAGATTAACCTAAAGCATGTAAATGTATAGATTCCAAGAAGGCTTGATTGAACAGTTGTGGCAAATATCACCAAAGTTCGACTGAAGGTCGTCCGGGTGTCAGTCTAGCTAAATAAATGTCGTCGCATGCATGCATATGATTACCTGAATACCTCGAAGACTATTATAGTAATCAAACAACCAAGTATCGAGAGAGCACCTCCACCATAAGACATGTACGTTAATATATCTGAGTTGAATTCATCGATTTCGTCCTGAAATGCATAAGGAATAAGCAAACTATTATTTCTCAATACCTCAAATTATTTCATAATTATAGTTCTATTGACATAGGTACAAACTTAGAATGTTTTAATTAGGATTTACAATATAATTATATTCATTACCATTGCCTTCCGTTTTTTGTTGTAGGTGCACGTGTGTACACTTACGAAGATTTTAGGATTTTCTAATTGCACATCCTATAAGATTAAATTGTAGAATGTGCCCGCTGCAATTGCTATATAAAGCAAAAGTGCAGTTCGTAGGAGCACTGTGACATTTTAATATTAGGATGTCATTGGCAATCGTCAATGGATGCAACCAAAGAACGGCAGGTCTATTTATTAAGATGACATTGGCCATAATCAATACATGTATATCCAGCTAAGGCAAGTGGTGTCTATTTATGGGCAGCTATTGACTTATAACCTACCGAAACACCGTATATATCCATTAATACAGCGAAATTTGTGAGATGATTACAGTAACACGTTGTATGAGTATCATTACTTTCTAATGCCGACCACACACAGCCATCTGAAAGCCAACGATTGTCGCTTTCCCTGTAGTGTAATATGAAATACCAATTACATAAACTATGTCTTCTATGTATGAACCTGTACCTACATGTAAATACTCGCGTGCACATACACTCCAAAGCCACACATAAACGACAACACCAAAGCCTATATACTCCCACTAGTCAGATTTATAAGACATGCTAAGATTATATACAGCTATTTGACACATGAGGTCCTTATTTATTGTCTCATATTTTCTACAGTATTTGTGCAATGTGAATGTTCACCATAAATGTCAAATATTATACATAATAAAGTAACATTATCTCAAATTTAATACATAGTAAACATAGTTTGGTTACTTCAATTAGTTCATAGAACATAGAAGCAGCACACGATAAATTGGTAGAGCGAAGCATAAATCGTATATCGTCAGACACTGTTATGCCTGAACAACAGTGCTATTCGTGTTTAATTGGAGATCAACGTATTTAAGCATCTATTAGCAGATACAACCAGATGTGCTGTCTAATTGAGGGGTGACAGGCAGATACACGACTTACAATAGCATTCCACTATCTGCTAGAAAGCATTTTTGTCCATTTATATGATATTTATGCATTAGAAATAAGGTGTTCAGAGTCAAACAGAAAATGTTTCAACTTCATTGAAAATCTATCAGAAAATTCAAGATTTCAATGAGTACCTGTTGATAGCGCTTCTTACAAGTTAAATATACTGTATTCAATGATACGACAAAATACAGTGACACTGTGTGAGAACCAGAAAACACATATTATTCCGCAGTGAGAAAACTATGGGTATACAAAACTAATTAAAATGTTTCCTTGTTGACACAAACTAATCATGGTATTACTGCATGGTAATATATAGGTAAAATGTCTTCGCGTTTAGCTAAATTTATCAGCCTATATCATTTACACAAATACATGTAGTGAGGCTGATAAACAGTTTTTCCAAATATTAGCATTAGCACTTAGTTGTGTTCAAATATCACTCTGTGTTATGTATAGTTAGTTTACATCCGTTAGTTTTCTGTGTGTTTTGTTATGTTTTCATTTATTTATCAAGGTACAAAGTGAAGGAGATTGTTTATGTACCCGGTCGACTCTCTACAGAGAGTGATTCTACAAAAACTTTGAAATTTCATGTTTACTTTGACGGTGTGAAATGCGATATAGAAAGGGAATTAACATTTTTACGTTACCAAGATGTTACTTTAACAAATCTTAGACAGAATGGTGAAATGTCTTTGGTACAGCTGATCAAATAAAATACCCCAATTATGATAAAAAAGTGTGCCCAGTATTTGCAGGTAAGAGCACAAAGTGTTCATGTCAAGTGAGTCAACGTTCGAAATTTTATTGCATCTATTTGTTTAAGTGTTACTTACGTGGCGGACATGTTCAAGAAAACACATTTTTGTTGTAAATGTCGGGACAAATTCGCATTCTGAAAATAAGATAAAATACCATAATGAATATCCATCATACCATTGTTGATTCATCCCCATGCAAGAAAAGTATGACACATTTAAATCCTTACATCAACACACTAAATACTCGTACTGATGATTTACATGTACAAAATAAACAATATAGTTTTACTAGGAATGGAACCCAAAGCAAGTATCAATCCGTTTTATCATTAATTTCTGTCGTTTCTTTTTCAACGAAACGCTACAAAAGCCGTTTGGTTATTTAAACATTATACTGTACATATTGTTTGGCATATACTCGTACCTACTAATGTTCGAACTAGTTATTACAAATTAATCAATGATCGTAAACTAAAAGATAAAATAGTCAAATAAGGTATACCAACATAATATGCAATACCTTTAACACAAATGTTAGTTTTACTGGTTCCGTAAGATGTGAAAATTCTTCTTCTTTAACATTCAGGATCTTGCTCGATAGGATATCAGAGTTGACTACTTCTGTCAGATTTTCTCTGAAACAGGATTAGTAATGTGTAATCTCATCAAATAACCAAACGCCCATGAAGCATTTACAACTTAGCAGCTTCAAGATTATAAGTTATTAGTTATTCTGTGATCGAAAGGGATATGAGGAAATTGGACAGGAAAGCTGCACTCAACTTAACAAGCCGAGCACAGAAAAATCAACAGCAAAACCCAACATAGCTACACGGCACAACGTCCACACATAACCAAATAGAAATGGTTAAAAGCCAAAGTCGACGCCGCCAAAAAGCCCAAAGAGTCTGTTAATTGATTTAGCGCAATTATATTAACGGCATGTCTACAGCCATCTCAGCTTGAATAAAAAGCCCTAAAAGTATATGTTTAAAGATGATAAATTAAATACATCGGTTTTATTTCAGACATTATGAATGATAATTTACTTCGGTAAATCCTTTATCAAAGCGTTCGTCTCCGCTAACAGTTGTGATAGAGAGGTGAACCTAGCGGTGTACAGATGTATGTACGGGTCTGAAAATAAAGACGAAATTAGATAAGAACAGATTTTCTGAGAAAATTCTAATCAGTATGTATGTTAGCAATCAGTATCAACAAGTGTCCAATATCAACTAGAAAAACCAGATCCAGTATTCGCAGCCAGACTGCAATGTGGTATAAACAAAGCATTTATTATAAGAAAAAGAAAACTTTATTTGTTTTTATAATTTTCTAATTGTACGATTAACAGTTCAACACGAAAAATAACAGTTGCCGTCCATTGTGGCATACTTTTCAAACATTTATCAAGAGTAACAACGATCACTTTAAATACATGCCATTGGGCGATTGTTCTACTTAATTTTATTAAAGATTTTTTTTGAAACCCAATGTGTGGACTTCAGACAATATATTCATTTCTTTTAGTCTTAAATACTTCGAACCATACACCATTAAGTTGTATTGAATAATAATTATTTTTCATCCCGTTATAATCCAACTTTCTCATTGGTCTATGAATGCCAAGTTTAGATAATCGGAAACTATATTCATGACAAAGTTGTGCATTTACCACTGGTCTTCATAACAGCTTTCGTGAGAACGTCATCAGGTAGCGAAAGAAGGGTGTCACCAACTTGTAAGGTTTGTAAGAATGACGAGAAATCTGCAGTCCTATCAAGCACATGTACCTTGAATTCTGAAAAAACATATTAAAATACAGACTTGTATAAACTCAATAATAATTATTTAATATCATGACACTATTTCAGCTACATGACATACGCCAGTAATTATGTCAATAATACACGGTTCAGAGACGACTAGGGGAGTACGGAAACTATTACAGGAAACACTTATCGAATGGTACGCCTTAGTTATGAATCAAACCCACAACACAATTTTTGTAATTCCCTTGTTTGTAATTATGAACGTATTATTATGTACTTCATCGGTGCGACTATACTAAGTTTCAATGTAGAATTTTACTTTCCTTCGGTATTTTGAACAGTACCCGTGTTTCAAAGGACAATGTTATTCGGTATACAAATATATTGGATCAGGCGAAAGGGTTGTTAATGTAGAATTGTAATTGTTTCAGCTAAATTTAACTCGACGATATTGTATGAAGAAGAAAATATTAGGTATTTGTTCATTGGTATGCAATTTTCATACCTAGATTATTGGTACGAAGTCCAAGACTGTTGACTGTTGTCTGTTTATTGGTATGACCAAGTTTGATGCCAGAGGTTTTGTCTGCAACATGCTTCGAAAGTTCTTCTAAGGATCCAAGTATTGATGTCACTTGATTCTCAAGGTAGCCCTGATAAAATAAATATTGGAAGTTATCACTAACAAAAGTGTCCATCATGTTTTAATCAGAAAGCACACGCATCAACGCGTGTCTTTAAAAGTATTTGAAAACGATTATTACGACAGGGACATTTTGAAATTTCAGTAACTCCTTCAATATTCACTACCTAATTATGTAAGCTGGAATCGACATTCAGTTTAGATCTGCTGTTAAAAGCGACGGGTGAATTACGGAATGTCTGTTGAAAACATGGTTTGAAGGCATCTACTGATTAAGATGTTGAACCCTATCAGATTAGCAGAGATGTCGATTTAAAATAATAAAAAAAACATATCAATTTGTTACAAACATATTAATTTACCTCTCTAAATGATGATCTCACATTAAAGCATTAACATACAGAATAAAAATATAAGTCTACTTCATTTAAAATAGTTATATACCAGATCAATCACAGCAACAACGTCGTAAGGTAGAACATGCAACACTGTGTAATCTCCCGTCTTATTCCGGGAATCGTCGATACCAATAATGTTTGCTCTATTAGTTTAATGAATGTTTGAAATTATTTTGATCAATATCTCTATCAAGATCGATGAAGTAATAAAAAATAACATCAACATAAGATAAGACGCTTTTAAAGCTCTGAATGTTCTATTTAAAGGGACTTAAAAGCTTGTTAAGATAAGTATCAAAACAGCGAACAACTGTTTCCTAACCTACCTGTTGGGTAAAGCTCCAAACATCCGATGTCACTGGGTCAATCAAACTTGTTATAGCATTTCCAAAACCCTGAAATAATAAACACGTTTAGTTTGAAGTTTGTTTAAAGCATTTTGTTCAAAGGACTAAACATAAAACTGAAAAGACGCATGCAACAGAGTTTACCTTGTGCATTTCTTTACAGTTACGGATTCAATTAAATACATTTATCTGTTGCACTTGAACTATGTAAATGTTACATTCTTGCACACTCGTAGGTGAGTGCATAGTATGACAAATCAACCTGAGGTGTATAGGTGCAGTACTTAGAATAAAACATCGGTAATATTGTGAAATGCGGAAAATTATTAAAGCAGTAGTTGTCCATTCCTAAACGGATTGGATAAACTATCAAATACGAGATAGGGTGATAGTATTCCATTACGCGTACACTTTTAGCTATACTTAAGTTGATAAACATTTTGGGAACTGCTGAAAATACTTATAAAATTACTGATACGCACGACTATTTAATTCAGAACTAAGGAGAATCGGCCAATCCTAAACATCTTAGATGTTCGCAATATATAAATATCACGAACTGTTAGTACAGTAAATTCCCTGTACCGAATACCATAGCAAACTAATCGTTATATGATTAAATACAAAAGCAACTTCAAGGTGAAGTGATTGTTCTTAGTTAACTAACGCACTATGATTCCATCTACCGATCCTTGATAAGCGACTCTTATTATTGCCAATCATGCAATCATGATGTTTGCTGATTAGCTGATAATTGATTTACTACATCTAACAGACATGTTGGCATTGCGCAACAATGAAATCGTCGATTAGTAGTTCTCTATACCTATCAAACTAGTACTGTTTGGCCGTTTTGTTTCATACCGTTATTTAATCATTCTCTGTAGTGGGTGTATGCGTCCAGAAATAGATGAGAATTTCGGTAGTACCTATCCAACTTGCCTCATTAATGCAGTCGGAATAATGTGTTGCAAATTAACTATTATAATAAATCTACAATAACATGGTAGCATTGCCCATTAAGTGGGTGATGTACGGATTACATACACGTATATATATTGTTAAAGAAATAATTGCACACGCAAATGTAGCAGGAGTACGTGTTTTAGCTGACGTATTGGCGAATAAAATATGGAATAATTGGCATTTGCAATTAAGAAGACATTCAGCCACTTTATAAATTATTCATTTAATTTAATGTTGAAAAACGCAATTGAACCAAAATAGAATCGCATTATACATTTACATGTGAATTTTGAAGCACAAAAAAACTGGGATCGTACTGAGGTGGACGATATCCGCTAATGTGTTCCAAGAAACGATTGTGAATCAAACATTGCATTACTGCAAATAGATATCTAAACAGGGAGTACATTATGTAATTGATCATACCTTAGCCTATATGAAAAAACAAAGAATTAGTAAGTTAATATGGTCGAATTTTTTTCGTGCGATAGGTCATGAAGGTCCCTGGCTGGGTCGTCGAAAAAATGCGTAAACATAAAAAAAGGATAGGGTGTAACAGGCATGCATTATTACTTGCGCAATCTCAAGTCATATAAATTCCAAATTATTTCATTACATATATTTAGATATTATTAATAGGGTTTAAATACTTTTCACATGATTCAATAACCGTAACAATTGGGATTATTTTGTATACTAAAGAACGGTATATCAAATACCAAAAATACATGTTTTAACTATTTTTGGGACATATCGAAAATAGTACGAGACCAGGGCCAAATTATAAAATTCCATACATTTCAATTTCAGTTAATTTTGAATTAACCATTGAAGAATAAAAACAACTTCACAACGGTGCCCAACATTCATAAGTTAAATTTCAGATGCAAATTTTAGTGGCAGTTATTTGCTGCATATAAGGTTTCGTTTGCACATCCTGTGTGTTTAAAGCATACACATACTCGTTGAGTTTGCATTTTGCCTATAAATTGGTAAGTACCAATTATGTACAATCTCTAACTAGTTGTAAGGTAAATAAAGGGTCCAAATCAGGCATTTGATGCAAAACTTGCAATATACGACTTGCGCATTAAAACTACTGTTGTCGTAACAACCATTGCCTTATCTGAACGAAACCCTTTAGTAATTCATACAATGAACTTTGCATACCTAACTTAAACCAATGAACAGTTGTTGTTTTCCAAGTAAAATTGGTACACTATTTTGAAAAGATCTTAAAATTATCTATAATTTCTGGAAATACTATACGAACAAATTGCTAAAACTACAATCAATAACTAATTATGTTTTGTCCTTTTTGGTGCTTTTCCAAACATTGTTTCATAATAAAAAAATAATGTCTAAGTAGCATGTTTGCCTGGAGACTGACCGATGTTCAGTAATGGTATGACTAGCGTGTAATGGTAGAAATTCCAGTATATAACGTATATTCTTTCCTTATAACTTTTCGAAATTGTTCTAATAACATCATTACCGGGCTAATACAATGTAGATTAAGGTAAACCAGCAACTTGGTAAACAATAAATTGGTTTGTTTCAACAAGAACAAAGAACATTGCACAGTATGTGGCCAAGTTCAACATCCTTCCGTTTCATCATCTCGATTAACGCTTGAACAAGGGACTTATTACTGATTTAATAGAATCGATTTGAATAACTTAGAAGGATTTATTTCTATATATATTTTAGAAGGGCAGAAGAAGTGGCTGTTTCTATAACAAATCAAATTCAAACAAATGGCACAGCGAGCAAGTCAGCTATAATATAAGAGTTTACCTCTGTTATAGTGCCAAGGTTCGTCAGATCAGTGTTGACCTTTTTTACCAGTGTCGCTAATTTACTGACTGTACCACTGGCGCTTGTAAGATCCCCAGCATAAAGTCTCCTTTTCTCTTTGTTGTGTACAGCTTTACCTATTCCGGACGTTATATTTATCAACGCGTCAGAAGTGACCTCTTCAGCTTCTGCAAGTTCATCGGCGCCCACAGAGAATGCATGGAATTTTGGACTCACACATAAACTTAAATCTGGCTGAGCCCACTCGGCCTCACCGTTGATTTCAAGGCACTGGCGTGTAGCGGTTCCTGGAAATAGATGAAAGGAAGTGTGACACAATCTACATGCAAACATTTATGTTTTCGTTCTGAACTACCAGTATCGATATATTTATCTTGTCTGTTTTGTGCGATAGTATCCAGGATAGTAAATATAATGAGGCAATATTTGTGTGTTTGGTAATGGATACCCCATAAAATCCTCTAAGCATGTATATAGAACATTTAATAAATATTTGAATAAGTTTATTTTACTCTTTTAAATGCATCTGTTTTGAAATATATTCATCCATTTTAAAGCTATTGAAAGACTACAAGTTATTTTAAATATAACTTGCTGCAAGTAAGTATTATCAGTAAATAAAATCAAAGTACATTTAGTATTTCCTGTTTGGCTGTTTCTGAGTACTGCTTTCCCTTTCCAATATCGCTACATCTTTTGTATATTTGTTTATTTGACTGTTTGTTCAACAAAATCCACGCATGTCACCTCTCTATTTTTACACCATTAGATATTATTTATACGCGCTCGGGGATAGCGAAACCTTACATGGCATTTGTATTACATTCATTGACATCAAGTGTGGCAACTTATAGAACTAATTCATTTTATCACTGCATGACCTTCGAGCAAATAGGTTCTTGACAGTACACGTTTACTAATTCATGTCCTTTTGTGTGTGGGGGCGTCCCATCAACGAGATAATCGCTTTACCATGTGGGATATATGTCTTACCAGTGGAACAAGTGTCGACTTGATTAACACCAACATTATTGTTTGCGGCTTACATCGTTCATGCATTGTTAATATTTCACCAAAACCTTAACATTCGGTTTACTCACACAAACTCAACGCATGCCTCAATAGTACACCAAGCATTCACTGTAGGATGATGCAAGCTAACAATACTTCATCTCACAATTACTAGCTTATCGCGACTGCTAGGCGGTTCAGTTTCGACGAAGCTGTTTTAACAATCATTGTTTTCATTTGTAAACGGATCACGTAATTAATTGATAAAAGAGTAATCGGTTATAATTGGCAATTCCAATGTGATCACCAAACCTCTTTTAGCATACTTTAATAGCTGCGCTACTATTGTGGGTAATTACCGGAGGTGTACGTTTTCATAGGCGGGGAAAATCACGAAGTCGTTTGGAGTATAGCTCACTAATGAAAAAGGATCGGTGTTGCACGGTTCGCCAGCGGGTCAATTTGGACGCAAACTCCCGAGATGGTTTATCAGACTGCAATCATCAGCTCGGCATGTTGGTCTAGTGATGCAGTGGAAAATGAATAGTATGTGAATAGCAAATGTCACTATATAGACAGCACAATGATCATTAGAATTATTTTATAAAAGAAACACACTTTAACCTACTATTCTTCTAGTATATTAGCTGAGCTTTTCATTATATGAATAACACGTTCATTCAGTTTGCTTGTTCGCGATCGAATTGTTGTCTCCCTTGGTCTGCTTCTCTACAGAGAGATGCATTCCATGTCCGAATTGGGTCACCGTAACGGCATATATTTGTGAAAGTAGGTCATCCCACTCATTCGGTCTCGGCATCAACGTTTAAATGTCATAGACGTTGTTTACATACTGATTGTTGCAAGTATGGTGACATTACCCTGTTAATAACACGTCTTGAATTGCCTCAGTCATAAATGTACTCTTACGAGAAGGTCAGTACGTCAATATAAAACAGTTTGTCCTTGTTCAGAAAAGTACAATATATAGTAAATAATACTACAAATACACAGACAATCACGAACACATTCTCGAATAAAATAACAAGATGTAGATGTCATTTCTTAATGAAGTACCCGCGGTGATTGTGATTTATGTAAAACGCACATATCGCTTAGAAAGAGGAGGTCGTAAGAAAAAAATCGATATTGACGAACACAAGAAATAACTGTCCGATAAAAAAACTCTTTACTTGTGATAAAAAAGCTGTTTCAACTTCAGTTTAGTTTAACACGACAAGTTCCGATTTCCATGCAAATATGCTCATAAGAAGTCCCCTGTGATGCTGATTTTAAATATGCATCAGTCTTACATGGTCGTACTTACGCCCTCCTCATTCTAAGCCAGCAATTTCCCCGTTAAATATTAAAAGAAATAGTAAAGCAACAAGGAGGTGTGGTCCATATTGGTGGATAGAAAGGTCTATACTTACCATTTGCATTTGGACACAACTGGCTATCCATAAAGCCCATCTTTGTCTCGTTCCATTCAATGCCACAGCCAGGATATTTATCTATACCATGCGAACAGAATGTGCCATCTGTAAACAAAAATCAAAAGTATCATACCAAATCAAATCGATTATAGTTAAAAACAAATGCCCATACAGCAAAACATACTAAGATAAATGACGATAATTATCTATATAATAATACAAAAAAAATATATGTGCAATAAGCAAAAGCAATGGTATTGTTATATACAATATTATTTTATTAAGGTTTTCTACTCTCAATCAGGTGGGCATTGTTTTTTGGCTGGATTTCGCTGTTTCGGGCATGGGGTTTGTTAACTAGGTCAAGTCGCAGGGACTTTGGGAACTAGGCCTGGAACTAGGTGCGTTTCAGGTGAGCGACCTATGGTACTCTTGTTGTTATTTCGTTTTACAACTGGGTGATCCTGTACTTTTATAACGGGGAGTTAGGCTTGATTATATGTGAGTATTACTCCGTGCAGTAGTATCATTTTGTGTTGTTACTAATGTCTGTGTTCGACTGGTTTTGTTGAATGTTGCCTTCCCAGTCCGATTTCATCAAATCCTTTAATATCAACCTTTACCAACTAAGCTAGCCAATGTATCGTCTTGCTCACAAATACGAAATTCATTTCGGAGTTAATCAAACATACGTACAAACATTGACTGCTAGTGTACAGGTAATATTCAAAGTTGTATGGCGGAGTTTCGTAAGTGCTACATTCGCTATCAACACCGAGGCGATGGTGCTAATCGAGATATATGAAAGTATCACGAAATACATTACTTGCGTAAAGGCAAGCCAGTAACTGGAGCAGACTATCCACATACCCAGAGGTATAACATATGCGGAAAATATACGAAATGATAAAATTAATACCAAAAAGATCGAAAAGTGGGCCAGGAAAGACATCACTTAACCAGTCGAACTAAGAAAACAGTAACACGGCCATCTCCCCATTACAAAAGAGCAGGATGACATTGTTTCACAACGAAACACCAAAAAAGACGTTAGCCGAATGAAAAACTGCTTAGATTCGACCTAGTTTACCAAGTCCCCGTTATTAGCCTAAAGAGCAGGATGACCCAGTTTCAAATACAAACACCATTAATGTTGTTATCGAATATAGTACCAAAAGCAGTTGTTAATAGACAAATAATGTTTTGTTTTCTCTTACCATTTGTGAACTGACATCTATCACCCCAGGCGTTGGAAGGACAGACACATTTTCCAAATTTGCTTTCCTCGCAAATGCCGCCATTTTGGCATATGACTCCATAACACCATATCTTAAACCGGCAATTAAAGCCTGCATATCCACCAACGCATTCACATTTGTAACTATCCTCTTTAGAAGTGCATGTTCCGCTGTTTTCACACGGATTTGACAAACAAGGGTCCGGATCCTCACACGTATATGCATCTGTAAGTGATTGACAGTGCTCATCGGATGACATACATTCAGCCGCCCGGCATTCTTGCAAGGGTGAACATTGGAAGCAAGGGTAATCCGGATCTGAAACAAACGCATTAAAATATCAGTATACATCATAATTATTGACAATACTATATTCAGTAAAGTATTGTATAAAAGTTTTAAAACTGGTGTACAGAAAACTATGTCTACAATGCCTCATCTTTAATGGCTAACCTTAGACATTGTTGCTAAATAAAAAAAAACAATACCACAGGGCATCATTCACAAAACTCGGCGATTGGAATAAGTATTAGAATAAGAAGGTCTTAACTTTCCAAACACCACTCGCTGTGTTCAAATTTAGTATGGTCAACGTAACCAATGTCGAAATTTATGAAAACATTACGGGTTCTGAAAGGTCGTAGGCACTAACAAGTGTAAGTCAGCAATATTTATACAACGTAGATTTTTCAAAAGGTCAACAGTGTGTGATAGAAATTTCGTCTTTTCTTCGAAAATGTATACATTAAAACAACATTTGTAACGTATGATTTTGTTATCCCAATTGTTTTTTAGCGTTTGATACTTCAGAAACGTGAGTTCGTTTCTTCTTTTATACCATTGACTCATTTATGCCACCAATAATAAAGCGCCGATATGGTATTTATAAGTCATAGTCGCACATTAGCGATCAAACCTAAATTAGTACATACATACGTAAACATCACTTACACATATACTTTACAGCAAACGTCTGGTCATTTGTTGTATTTTCATTCGTGTATTCAATATGTAGAGAACTGTTGATTGCATTTTTATGAATAAAATAGCTCTGTGTAATTGTGTTTTCTGTCCCTCTACACATTGTAGGTGGCGCACCGAGTATCCCATTGATCTAAAAATAGAAATAAATTTTAAATGATTAACCGTATATTTATAATAATGTTCATATCATTGTTTATGAATATTTATTTGATTAATGAGTCCGTTTTGCCATCCTATTTATATATTCATACATGTCTGTATTTTAAAATACGTGACGAAACCAGCGACTTACTGTAGTTTTATTGATGTTTTTTCATGTAGTACTTGATCCAAAAGTATATTTAAGTTGCAGATTCATTACAAAAATCCAAAATGGAGATTAAATAATTGTAAAAACATGTTCCGAGGGGCACAGTTTGTCTTTAAATTATGACACATAAACAGTTACTGTATTCCGCCCTATATAATCGGTCCTGCTTTTGTGGGTAATTCCATCACATAAGAACTCCAAACTAATGTATACATGTACCTGTCGATATACTACGGATTTTCGTAATTTATTTCTTAAATAATTCGACATGCATGACGGTGCTTTTAATTAGTGGTGGTCACAAAAAGGGATAACGTATTTTTCAAAGTGCTCTGATGGATAAAATGTTGTTGAAACAGCAAGACTGTTTACCATTTTATGAAATTATTCATGAGATTCATACTTTCGCACCAAATGATCCTACCAATTTTCATGACAAATAAACGCGTGTCCCAGGGCAAAATCCTCATTAATATTTTAAGTGGTTGTTATTACAATGTTTACCTTGATACGATCCGAATGGTCACAGGTCGTAGGACCATTAACGAATTCGTCATCCAGTGCATGTGTAAAATTAATGAGAGTCAACAGAATGCTGACATTCCCGTCAATATTTGTGATATTGGCGGGGAACGGTATTGTCCAGTTTCTAGGTCGATTGTCGTACATGCAATTCTCTTGAATTGCGATAGTTCCATTCCAAGGTTGTAGGTCCTCTGTAGCTGCACACTGAGTATGTCCTCGGCTATCTTCAGTTCCTGAAATATGCATGTACGTGTAAAACATTCTTCGGAATATGTTTTTTTTTTTATAATTATAACTTCTACTAAGCAATGCATACATACATATCTGGATCTATACCAGGTAACAAAGAAATGCATACAGTAAAAATATGGTAGTATATAATGTTTGTTCTTTTAACTCAATTAATAAGGATACAGAATCTCCTCTTGTCGAGTACTCAAGTTCAGTAATGTTATGGTAAATTGACGGAATTCCTAGGCAGTGGATTCAAATCTTGCGGCATTGGTACTATATACATTCATGATACATCGATCAAGAACATAAAGAACGTCACATTGTTCAAACAAGGGTCATTTTGCAACCTACATTTAGCTGTATTTATATAAGTGCATAATTATATACTTCCTATATACTTCCAACATACTTCCGATGTAACCAGGGGATTTTCCATATGTCGCTTATATTATACTAGAACTACATAAATGTAAAGATACACGAGTTAAGATCAATGCAATCTTTCCGATGACATTTTGCCATATATATTAAATTTAATTGAATCGACCATATTAGCACTGTATATGACGTACGTATAGACAATTAAATTAATCAAAATGTTACCAAGTAGGAATTCTACAAAGGTCACGTTAGGTTGATACGCAGACTTGTGACAACAAATTACTGAAGTGCGAGTAAAGGAATGCAGTATTGTAACATTATTTGCATTTGTTATAATAGGAATTTCCTTATATAAAAAGGTGCTAAACGCACATAGTGATTGAATCTCTAGTAATTTTCCGAAAATGTTATTACAAGCTGGGCGCAGTCATCCTGTTAATTAATTTATTCTATAGGTTTGACGAATATCGGAGCAACAACCAATCTGCAATATCGTCACAACCATACTATCATAGCCGTTAAAGGCTATTGTTTGGTGGCTTTATGTGTGGTACTAAAATATGGTGCTAAAGCCTTGTGATGCTTGGTCTTGTTTGTGTTCCTTTTATGCCACTCTGTCAAATATGTTGGGGTCATATAATTTGTTGTGCCCTTTTCTAGTCGGCTGTTTCTGTTGAGCGATATCTTCTCCCGTTAACATCAAAGGAGCATAGCAGACATGTTCTCAGATAGACATCGGAAGGCCAAAGTAGACGATGATGACCAAACATTACGTGGAGAAGAAACATCGAAACAGAAATGAAAGAAATTGGCTAGACCTGAGGAGAATTAGAAAAGAAGCCAAAAGTTACAGGCTAATGGAAAGCTATTCATTACTTGTCACATATGTGCCTCCAGGCAGAGGTAGGTAGCTATCTTCTTGGTTCGACTATATATTAGCGGTTATATGTACATTCTGTTCACTGCCTCTCGTATTTGACTGAAATACAACTTTGCATAAAACGCGTATAACAAAATGTAAATAAAGCCACACTACCTTGTGATGCAATAATACTTGGTTGTAGTATTATAACTTGCAGAAAGGCTAAAATAACAGATGCCTCCGTTTTCATTCCTCTCACTCGAAAAAACATTGCCCTGTAAAGAAAGAAGTCAATTAATACAGTCATATACACTCATTTCATTTGTGTACCACACAGTAAGGACGTAAATACATTTTTACTGTACATATGTTCCAACTCAATACATTTATTCTTCTTAACTTCGTTTCGTAATAATTGAAGTAGTCGAACATTTAATTTACTAGACAAACCAGTCCTGTTCGTTAAAAAAGGTATGAGCAAATCCGACAGGGAAGGTAGCACTCAACCTAAGAACCTAACCAGCCGAGCACAGAAATCAGAAACACCACAACACAACTAACCTGAGCAATGCCCACACATAAGCTAAGGAAACAATAAAAAAAACAAGTCCCCGCCGAATTAATGCAGGATGACCAAATTTCACAAAGAAACTATAGAATATTTTAGCGGTTATTGCATGAGACCGAATGAAACGCAGCCAAAACTCAATCGAGAACTCCGAGGCCCCACTGCACGGCGACAATAGCACAAATCCATGCCAAAACGGCGACCAAATGAGGCACAACAACCCCGGGGCGTGACCTAGTCTAAAACACTAAGGAAAGTGACCTGACATTATGCGACTTAAAGAGGCACAACGACTTGACCTTGTCTAAAATAATGGCCAAGGTAGGAATGGGGTGGGTAATAACATTACATATTTCTAGCAACTACACTGAGCAATGCCTACAGATAAGCCGAAGAAACAATTACAAATACAAGACCCCGCCGAAAGAATCAAATATATAAAACAAGTCACGTGCCAGAAACAAAACTAAAAAGCAAACTATAGGGAGGTGTTAAAGAATCATCTGGTTGAAATATTTACACACAAAATGTACAACTATTTGTAGAATTACAACCGGGGTTGTTGTGCCTCATTTGGTTGCCGTGTGTGGTATTGGTCTGTGTGGGCATTTCTCTGGGTAGTTGTGTCGTGGTGTTGCTGATTTCTGTGCTCGGCTGGTTAGGTTTGAGTGCTACCTTCCCTGTCGGATTTTCTCATACCTTTTTTGCCCGACATGTTGATACAATAGATAACAATATTCAGCAGCATGTAATGGTACTTCGTGGTCGTTATTTTGTAAATATAGCGAATAATGTTCTATTATATTGAAAGAGGTAAACACACATTCAGTTATGCATAGGTACCACCGAGCATTTTTTGCCTCGGTGATTTACCCCAAATGGAATTGAATGAGTTTCGGGTGGCTTCGGGAACATGATACCCCTCATAGTCTAGGGGATGCTTCCTGGAAGCCATGCGACATATGTTGACATCAAAAGTACATTAGGAAATTTGAAAACATGCATGACATTTTAATTCCACGTTACCGATGCGGATTTCCTAAGTGATACATAGGGTTTACAGTTCTAGTTACTCTGATATGTGCCATGGTGATAGTATTGTCATCTCCAATGATACACGAGTCTCATTTCGACATCAGTATGTTCGTGGTAGTATGGTACATGACCGCCACAAACGACATAATATACCAAATAAAGCTAGGCAATTATGCATGAATTGTTTTGTAACGATAGATATTGATATTGATAAATCGCAGGCTTAGAATGAGAAGGTCGTAAGTTGCCTTTTTAGACTAATGCATATTATTTTTTTAAATCTACATCATAAGGCGCTTCTTATGAGCCTATAATTATGAAAATCGGAACTTGTCATGTTGACCTAACTGAAGTTGAAAAAGCTTGTTTTATCATAAGTAAAGAGGGATTGTTAAGACATTGTTTTGGTTTTCTCAAATGAAACTCTTGGTTTTGTAGTTATGACCTTCTCATTCTAAGCCATTGAAATATACCCTGAACTAAATTGATTTTAAACATGTATCGGTCTAATATGGCCGAATGTACATGCGACACTCTTATTATAGGTCAGCGACGAATACACAATCACATTGTTGCACACATGTGTGACCGTATCTATAGACGCATTATACACAGTCATAGTACATGTACAATAGTACGCATGCACTTAATAATATGCAATTCAAAATGTGCTACACACGTTCTAAACATGCGCAAATTATGATTCAGTTTCTAACGATTCACGTTGATTCGTATACCACTCGGAGAAACAAATGCCAATTGAAGGTCAATTAGAACATCAAATGTCAGATAACACTAATGTTATATTCACCATTATGGAATTCGTACTGTGTGTAACTCTTGCACGCATGACATTTACGATTAATGAGATTAACGCTATTGCCATTATACGTTATTCCCATGTAAGATAACACGGTACAAACGTTTCATTTACTAATAGACACCGCCCTTAGCCTCCATATGATATAAATCCTGTTTCTATCTATTATATGACTTGTAAATGTCACTTCAATAACATGATATCGCTGGCTGAGAATTAGAAGGTAGTAAGTTCAGCTCACGCAATTTGAAATATTCTACTGACTGATCATTTTCGTCCAGTACCAACAACAAACAAATGTAACCATTTACTGTGATCACACACAAGTAACAAAGTATAAACCGTCAACTTAAAAGTCTGAACTAGAAATTCGCGATTATCTCCTTCTGGTGCTTCCCCATCGCAGTACGCCCGAAACGAACGGACCAAACTAAAACTTACCCGCGATATGACATTTGATAGTTTGCGATTCAACGAATTATTTGACTCGCATAGAAATCCGGGAACTTAATTGGCGAAAGAGCTCGTTCCAAACAGTCAAAGAAATTTTTAAACTTACGATCAAATTTAATCCTTTATCATACTTTTACAATTATAAAATGTGGTAATTGTAGCTGTAATTATAATTATGATTAAGTTAATGAACAATATCCGTCCGCATTTTGCTGTTGTAACATAATTCTACAGAATTTAAATTTGAACGTAAGTTTACACTTTCCGTAAGTATGTTGGTACAACAGTACCCAAGTGTTTTATTTGGAATATGATTGAGATTGGAATTCATCAAATACCATGTAAACACATCGGGGAGGGAAACGTGCATATCACGTCCTTGACCTTCACTGGTTAAAACACAAAACGGAATGGTCAGCACACAGCGGGGTGGTCAATCTAAACAACAACCCCTTGTCATGTATTATAATTGGTCGCATGGTTCAATTAGCCGGGATGATTTAATTAATGTTCAAAGTTCAGATTTTTTTTTCGACAAGAAAAATGACAACACAATATTATACTGTAGCGTAAGTGGTCATGCAAGAAAGACACGGCACAGTGGAATCGTTATTGTTGCATTTTCGTTTCAATTGTTTTCATTACACATCGTAAGGTGGGCGTCAGCGATACAAATCCATTCAATGATTCATTGAAGAGTTACAAAGCTCCAGGTTGGAATTCCAGAATAGAAAGAGTGGCAGCGACATAAGAGGAAACCGGACAGGGAAGGCGGACCTCAATTTAACAAGCCGAGCACAAACAGTAACAACTACACGGAGCAACGCCCATGCACAACCCAAATAAATAATTAAAATCCCATGTCCCGCCGCGAAAATGCTGGATGACCCAATTTCACAAAGAAATTACTAGAAAGCGGTGATCCAAAGTGACCGAATGTCCGCCATCAATATACGCCAACACGGCCACCCAAGTCAGCACATGATGCCTTACAGCGACTTGACCTAGTTTACAAACACCGTGACTTAATTTTCCGCAGCAAATTGGACTAGCTGACAATCGCCATCCACCATAGACACGGTGCACAATCACGTGGTTTGTGACGTCACATTTTGGTATCGCGAACAGTAATTTTGGTAAATAAACGCTCGATTCAACCAAGAAAAATCGTCGTAAGTATTATTTACGCATTTTTGGAAATTATCATTTGTATGTTGCAAGTCCATATATCAATGCATAACCCCGACAACCACGAATATGTCCCTGTCTGCTCTAGTTTTAACGGAGTTGCGGCCAAACTGACCAAAAATCTCAAAATTGGTGTCGGTATTGCTGACAGCGGATTCAAGAACACCATAAAACACGGGTTTCTTGATGGGGTCTTCGAAAGGAATCATCTGTTGGTACTGTACGCCTACAAACAGCTGATGATTGGTTGTTTTGTACATTAAGTCACTATTTCCAACATAAAATAGGATTTAAAATAATGCTATTGCAACACGTTACGAAAGTTAAATGATATATTGCAACCAGTATAGTATTATCTCAATTAGCTGAAGAATATCTGAATATATATATATGAAATGCAGTTGGTTTGAAAAGCTTCGGGTTCGAGTGAGTTTCAGGTTTCTTCCACATATCGGTAAATTATACGAGGAACACTATTTTAATTACAGCAACACAAAACTTAAAACTGCCATTAACCACATGTATAAACTCTATAATGGCTTAACGCTAGCCCGGCACGATCCCATACATGTACATAATGAAGATAATACTATTATAAACGTCTGCATTAATTCCATTATCTTTCAGGTGCAATAGACATGCTGCAACACAAATGCACGTCTGTCCGACCTGTGGTAAGACGTTTTCTACTGACTCCGACTTAAAGGCCCATGAGAAAATGGAGAAGAATCAGCGGACATTCTGTTGTGACATTTGTAACCATCACGCACTTACACGTTTTGAACTGAATGAACATATGCATAGTCATGCAGAAGATCGCAAAATGGCATGTCGACACAGTGGTGCAAAGAACAAGCACAGATCCTCTCTTAATAGGCACATTAGTCAACGCCACAGGCTTCATTGAAAACAGTTGTTCACACTGAAAAGTTACTCTGCGGTTCATAAGTTCATTCTACTAAAGTTATTGTTTCATGTTTAAGATTTAATATTTTTCAGTTCAGATCTCGTATTTATTCTTATTATAGCCTCCCTTATTTTTTTTGCAAACGTAGCATAAAATACTAAAATATTAGTTCCAGAGAATTACATCCATCGGATTTACATGTGTATACATTTGTGTGTTTTAAAAAGGAATTGAAATATGCTTTGGTACATTTAAATTTCGAGTTGGGCGTTTATTTGAGGTATAAGTGTTTTGTTATATCGGTCCGAAAATTTTCGTGTTAGGGGAATTGCATATTTAAAGATAAAGGCCGTTTATAAGTAGAATAAATGCGGTATGTTCGTGATATACATTTCGTTAACACAATGCCCTTTTTATAACTTAATTACTGATGCGCTTGCTCCAATATAAGGATGTGCTCTTTATAGGCGTGACTTAATAATCAAAGCTATTTATCATTGACATGCATTAGTATGTTTCAAAGTTTTCCTAGTTGTGTTGTTTTAATAGTTATTGTTAACATTTTTTAATTCTTAAGTTCAAAATGTACAATCACGTGAATTACATTGGTATCGCTTCTTGCTAAACCTGCACATTGTGGCAGTCTCGGACTCATCTTTACATATCCGGTTGTACCATATTAAAGCCAGCTAGGTATTAGTTAACGAACTATAGAATGTCTGTCTTTGATTTAAACACTGCGCTTGTAGTTGACACAATACCAAAATAAGTCACACGATATGTATCATAGTTAAGAGCATTGTTCATAAATTGAAATGACACAAATATAGGCTTACATATTTATCATATAACTAGATAAATGAGCGGTCGACAAAATACAAAGTAATAATATTTGTAACTTTCATAATTATTTATAGTTTGTCTGTGATTTACAACAATCTGTGATGTAATTAATGCCAGAATTGCATATTTTACAATATAATACAAATTTAGTTGTTCGCGAATGTACAGTCAAATCTTACACCATTAAGTATAGTTGATGCCACAACCAAAATGATGCAACACAAGACATAATCTATCAGAAACCGATCCTCGGTCTAATACACCTTCAACTTAAACTGGCTCAATCATATACTAGTATGTAGCAAACCTTAAAACTATGAATAAGATCATTTGTGAAAACAAACATATACATACTGTAATTAATTACAGCATTATTAAAAACTAAAAATAATTGGCTGAACTAATCTCTTAATCGAGTGTTGGTGTGTATTGATGAACACCAAGATAAAAGTATCGATGACACAATTCTGGCATTAGGTGTTTTGTCTTATAACAAAAGAACGTCTTGAAAGTTCGTTCTGGTTTTAAATTTGCTTAAACAAAATAAAGTGGACATAAGCACCACCAGTCAATAGAGAAAGTATTGTAGTACAAAATGTTTTTTAATAAACACCATTTTGTTCGTACTATTATGAATTTTCCGAAGAACGAATTTTCCTGATGTCATTTAATATAACGTTACAACATTATTTATTATAAATGACTTTTATTTTGCTAACGTATGATTATGAATGAAGTTACATGTTTTTATAGAATATTAAAATCAAATCTTAATGAGACCTCTTAATTGTCTTTGTTGAATCTTTATTTGTCAGAAAAGTCGAGTTCACATCATCATAATTTTAACCTTAAAGTAATGAGCACAAGATGTGAGATAACTAAATATTTCCCGACGTCGATATCGATAGGCCTGTTGCTAACACACGAAATATCCAACAATGGCGTTTCATAGTCGTTCCGCAGGCTATTTTGAATTTTGAGAAAATTTGCTGTCATATTATAGTGTTGATGTAGACGCATATATGTGTCGTGTATCAATTGTCAAGCCCCATTCTCATCGTCGGGAGGATCTTGCTTTCATTTCGCCGGGCACTGCTGTCCCACCGAACACCAAGGGAACCCCTTTTACCGCATTCCTGTCAATGCTCATGGCAGCTACCTTTTTCCTGCATACAACCCGGGTTCGCTCTGGGAGGTCGAAGTCGTGGTTCCTGTAAGAATCAAACTTCAAATTAAAGTACAGTGTACTGATAGTAAGGTCATACCAAATTGTATTTTCGTTTAGCGTCCACCCTAAGTTCGAAAACCTATCTAGCTATACTGAGACAAAAACAAAACACTCGAAAAACACCAAGTAATTAAACGACTGTCACTGCTTTTTTCATTATTATATAGCTAACAAACACCCAAGCATTACCAATCATAATAACCTACTGCAATAACTGAAAAAAAATGGTGTGAATCCTACTGCTGTGTAGGGGTTGGGGACATGATGGTGAACACGAATGATAAGTATGAAATTAAAAATCAAGATATCAATGGAGTTTGAAAATATAAAACGTTATAAACTTTGTTGTTTTTTCCTTCACTACCCGACGCTAAACGAAGAAATGATTTGGTTTGGCCTAAAGCCATCGTTAATGTTTTATGGAAATGACCACAGTACGGATGGCTAATTGACCAAAATAACACTTGGTTCAGAAGCATATTGTAGCATACTTTTACGCTGGTTGCAATATCATTTAACTTTCATAACGTGCTGCAATAGCATTATTTTAAATCCCATTTTACGTTGGAAATAGCGGCTTTCATGAACAAAACAATCAGTCATCAGCTGTTTGTAGGCATAAAGTACCAACAGATGATGCTGTTCGAAGACTCTGGCAAGGAAAACCGGGTTTTATGGTGTTCTTGAATCTGCTGATAGCAATACCAACACCAATTTTGAGATTTTTTATCAGTTTGGCCGCAACTCCGTTAAAACTAGAGCAGACAGGGACATTTTCGTGGTTGTCTGGGGTATGCATTAATATAAGGACTTGCAACATACAAATGATAATTTCTAAATACGCTTAATTAAATACTTACGGTGATTTTTCTTGGTTCAATCGAGCGTTTATTTACCAAAATTACTGTTCGCGATACCAAAATGTGACGTCACAAACCACGTGATTGTGCACCGTGATAGAAATGCCTTTGATAATATGCACACGTACATCCTTGTGTTTTTTATAGTTATGTAATTGTAACTGTACGCTCTTCATTATTAGAGAAATAAAAGAGAATTTCTATCATTTAAGCTGATTTATGGGGCAGATAACTGATCGTATGAAGTTAACTTGCATCATTTACTAGTAAGTTAATTTATGAAGTCGATAACCGATCGTACGAGAAGGAAAATGAATATCAAACAAGAGGGATGTGATAAGGAAAGCTGTATCAGATCAAAGGCACGGATATAACTGACGTAAGCTTACTTCTACATGTTTTATTATTTTCATAATGCTGGCTTAGAATGAGAAGGAAGTATTTTAGTGTTACTTACAACCTTACAAGACTGATACATATTTAGAATCAGCATTCCAAAGCGCTTCTTATGAGCATACTGCCATGCAAATCGGAACTTTTCATGTTGACCAAACTGACGTTGAAACTTGTATTACCATAAGTAAAGAGGAATTTTCGATCAGTTTTTTCTTGTTAGCAAAAAATTATCGATTTTGTACGTACGACTTTTTTATTTTAAACCAGCGATAATCTTGTTCTTATAGCATGAAAGTGGATCATATTCTAGCAGACGTCCGTTGTCCAAAATGGCGCTACCGAGCGCTTTCATAGCGCTTTCATTCAATTACCGCCCATTCAATTAAATATAGAAGGCATGGATAGCCGTTTTGCTTTTGCAATGGACACCAGATATAGTGAATACCACATGATCACAAAAACTAGTCACATAAAAACAGCAGAGCAGAAATTGGCATTACAAAGAGCTTGTTATACCACTATCAAGCCTCGCATTGATGTCAGATAGTTTTACTGAGCGAAGTGCTTAAGATCCGCGGGCCAAACTTAGTACATGAAGTTCAAACTGCGTTAAAACAAACTTTTGCTTTTGAACGGTAAGACAGGTTTAGCCCACAACTTGTATTGAAAAGTTACCGTGTCTACAAAGGATGCCTGGTGCGTGTGTGTGCCCCTCTGTGTAGTCGATCGTACGAAATTATACGAGTGTCTTTAAAGTTAATAGATTTGGCAAAACGGCGTGTGTTTTTTAATAAATGCGTTTGAAGTGTGGGTTATACTTGGTATTTAGATAACTAAATACTGAAGATAGGGCAATCAAAATAATAAATGAACGTCAAAACTAATTAATATTATACTGCCAGAACGTTAACTATTTTGAGCGGTAATATTATCGCAACTACATACATTAGTCCAAACTTTAGTATCAACACTACACTAAAGTTTATAAAAAATGATTGATAACAAAAACAACTATAAGATTTGTTTCAAATTAATAAACTACTATACCACTCGATTTGACTTATCTCGTGTTTATACTATTTATAGTGAGTTCCAAAAGTTCTGCATCTTAATTAAAAATTCATTTTTATACGCCCGTTGAAAAACGGGACGTATTATGTGAACACCCTTGGCGGGCGGGCGTGCGGGCGTGCGGGCGGGCGGGCGGCGGCGTCCAATATTTGTCTGTACTCTAACTCAAACAGTTTTTGTCCAATCATCTTCAAACTTGGTGACAATGCTTATGGGTGTAATATCTAGGCCAAGTTCGATTATAGGCCAAATCGGTGCAGGCCTTCTTGGGTTATGGTCCCTCTTTTACCAAAAAAATGTGAAATTGGCCTTGTCTGTACTCTAGCTCATTCAGTTTTCATCCGATCGTCTTCAAACTTCCTGACAATGCTTATGGGTGTATTATCTAGGCCAAGTTCGATTATAGGCCAAATCGGTGCAGGTCTTCTTGGGTTATGGTCCCTCTTTTACCAAAAAAAGGTGAAATTGGCCTTGTCTGTACTCTAGCTCATTCTGTTTTCATCCGATTGTCTTCAAACTTGCTGACAATGCTTATGGGTGTAATATCTAGGCCAAGTTCGATTATAGGCCAAATGGGTGCAGGTCTTCTTGGGTTATGGTCCCTCTTTTACCAAAAAAATGTGAAATTGGCCTTGTCTGTACTCTAGCTCATTCAGTTTTCATCTGATGGTCTTCAAACTTGCTGACAATGCTTATTGGTGTAATATCTAGGCCAAGTTCGATTATAGGCCAAATTGGTGCAGGCCTTCTTGGGTTATGGTCCCTCTTTTACCAAAAAAATGTGAAATTGGCCTTGTCTGTACTCTAGCTCATTAAGTTTTCATCCGATCGTCTTCAAACTTCCTGACAATGCTTATGGATGTATTATCTAGGCCAAGTTCGATTATAGGCCAAATCGGTGCAGGTCTTCTTGGGTTATGGTCCCTCTTTTACCAAAAAAATGTGAAATTGGCCTTGTCTGTTCTCTAGCTCATTCAGTTTTCATCTGATGGTCTTCAAACTTGCTGACAATGCTTATTGGTGTAATATCTAGGCCAAGTTCGATTATAGGCCAAATTGGTGCAGGCCTTCTTGGGTTATGGTCCCTCTTTTACCAAAAAAAATGTGAAATTGGCCTTGTCTGTACTCTAGCTCATTCAGTTTTCATCCGATCGTCTTCAAACTTCCTGACAATGCTTATGGATGTATTATCTAGGCCAAGTTCGATTATAGGCCAAATCGGTGCAGGTCTTCTTGGGTTATGGTCCCTCTTTTACCAAAAAAATGTGAAATTGGCCTTGTCTGTACTCTAGCTCATTCTGTTTTCATCCGATTGTCTTCAAACTTGCTGACAATGCTTATGGGTGTAATATCTAGGCCAAGTTCGATTATAGGCCAAATGGGTGCAGGTCTTCTTGGGTTATGGTCCCTCTTTTACCAAAAAAATGTGAAATTGGCCTTGTCTGTACTCTAGCTCATTCAGTTTTCATCCGATCGTCTTCAAACTTCCTGACAATGCTTATGGGTGAAATATCTTGGCCAAGTACGATTATAGGCCAAATCAGTGCAGGCCTACTTGGGTTATGGTCCCTCTTTTACCAAAAAAATGTGAAATTGGCCTTGTCTGTACTCTAGTTCAAACAGTTTTCATCCGATCGTCTTCAAACTTGCTGACAATGCTTATGGGCCAAGTTCGATTATAGGCCAAATCGGTGCAGGCCTTCTTGGGTTATGGTCCTTCTATTACCAAAAAAATGTGGGTGTAATATCTAGGCCAAGATAAGTTTCAAGATGATTATTCAAAAATGTTTTGACACAATATGGGCTTTTATTTCATAATCAATATTTTTTTCACTAGCACAATCAAGACGGGCGTATTTTGTGACATTTTGGCATCTTGTTTTAATAGTGATTTTAATAGAACTTTTTACGAACACTGTCCATTTGCATACCCTAAGTGTTTATGTTGATACCTAATTCCGTTGTGTTTCGTCACGCTTGAATGATCACACTATCACAAAGGGTAAAACGTCAATTAAAGCAAGCATAATTTGGGTTTTTCATTTTCGACTTAATTGTCACTTCCAATTTACTTGCAATGTGTCTGTGATACGAAAAAACACAATAAGTTAGTCAAATAAGTTGGATTGCAAAAATGGATATGGTGAACGTAATCGTGTATATAAGACGCTAGAGGCTGGTGTTTTACTAAAACTACTTTGTGTCGGATAAAATTGGGATGTATATGACGTACCACGTGACAACAGGTCAATGGTCAATGCCGCTGACAAAGACATGAAATGCTGCTATAGTTTTTGCACCAAGTACAATGGCATTGTTGTAGCTTAATTGTAGTCCACCCAACATTCAAATCATGCAAAACTTTCTTTCATTTTGCGTTTTTTATGACAAGGCGGCTGTTTCTTAAAATCTGACCTGTTGTACAGACTCTATTACAACATCAACACTTGTCTGTTGTCAAAGATAGATAATTTGAGGTATTAATACACTTTAATTACCTCCCTTACACTGCAAATAGTAGTAAATCGTTGCGTGTACTTTGAAATCGTTGGATGGTGTCACATGTGGTTTTATTATGACTCAATACATATCTTTAAATCGATAAATGTCATGGATTTATATCAAGTACACATCGATCTACGCGATATGAATCATCATAAATAAGTAGGAGATTCTAATAAAAAAGACACACACTATGTTGGATGCGGAACTTTTGGAACTCAGTATATTTCATCATATTGGAGATGTACACACGTAGACGTATATTAGGTTCTATATCGTTTAACGGGTTAATGCACAAGGGGTGTTCTCAAAGGTATGACTGCCACTAGTACAATGGGTTGATTTATCATCAATACACATGATTAAATTCGTCTGCTCTATATCATATCCAAATTCATTTGAAACAATCCCTCGTTTTTTAACGCTTAAAAATTTACATTTTTTCCATATAGGTCTAAGTGTACACATCTCTATTAGCCGTGCAGCAATATTAGAATGGAACATGTACTTTGTATTATATACGAAATGACTTGTAATTAGTAATTTCTAACTATTTGCTACTTGTCGTTCCGACATTTGTTTTAAAATTATGATTTTGTTTAAATGTTGTTTTCACGCTTTAATAAAAACAATGGCATAATTTTGTATCTTTTACGAAAAAGTGCTTAGTATTTCGCTTTGTCCATGAGATCGGAAACTTCCCCTGGGAGCTAACCCCATACTTTTACATGCATATTAGTTGAGGTAATAAATTATCATGCCGAAATGTCTTTAAAAAAATGAGAAAAAATTCAAGTACAACGAAAGGCCGCCTTGCATTGTACTTGATATGACGCATCCCATCTGACACTTATTTTAAAATAAGTAAAAGCTTAACATTTAATCTGATATAGTTATCAAATGGGAGTTTTGTAACCGGGGTCAACTTGTGTCTTATTTGTTCTCGGCTGCCTTGTGACTTTTACCTTATTAATAAGTCGTTTAGCTCGATGGTGCGTAGTTGCGCGGATTTCCGTCGGAATGCGGGTATCTATCATAAGTGTCGGTGTCTCGTTTGATTAACTACATGGTGAAAAATCTACACAACGCTTGAATGTTAGGTAGAGTATTATGACGAGAAAATGAACATTAAAGCTGGCCACATTTTCACTTAATTTTTAATAGTTTGTCCTATCCATTACGCTTGCGTAATAATGAACTTATCAATCAGTTGGCGTTCGTTTTCTAAATGTTTCTTTGTCTACAAATGTTGCAGTTATCTATACATAGTTTTAGTATTTAATTGAGTCAAGGAATGTGTCAATACTACGACTTACAGAATTCAGTGCTTCAAAAAATTTCTTAATGCAACACTTTCTGTTACTTGCGAACGCCGCGGAAACTGACATTATAAGTACGGGTATTTACGCAACAATTTGTGTTACTTGCGAACGCCGCAAAAACTGACATAAGAAGTTCGGGCATTTACGCAACGATCTATTACTTGCGAACGCCGCAAAAACTGATATAACAAGTGCGGGTTTTTACGCAACACTTCGTGTTACTTGCGAACGCCGCAAAAACTGACATAACAAGTATACCTTAGAACAAACTCGTGTTTTGTGCATGTTGTACAGCTCGAATAAAAGGGAAATCCTTACTGTCCGATTAAACGACGATTGTTGAAATACAGCCACATAGTTTCGTCTTTGAATTATGTTATAGAGGTAATGAAGGACATGGAAAAGAAGCAGTTAATCAAGGAAGTAAATTTCCGCCTATGATGATGACTTAAATAAAACAGTCGAGTACAGAAAACATAAACAACACGGACCATAGCAATCACATTACATAACGTCAAACGAGACTATGAAGTTTCAGTTGTCAAAAAATCCCTAAAACTTTTTTTTTAATTTTAAAAACAAGATGGACGACCTAGTTTCATCTATAAAACAGTTGGATAAGATATTTTCAGCTATAAAACGCAGAAAGCTATAAATCGTGTTTAGAAACCATAGGCACCGCTCGCCTCTCGTATTTATATAAACTATTTAGTTCAACTTATTACCGTACATCGCTTTCGTTTTAGAAGGATGATGCTATAAGCGTAAAGTACATATTGATAATTAATCATATAAGCTAACATATCATGGAGTATTTTTTGATAATTTCTGGAATTATTTCTAAGATTGGCGAAAATATGTTTTCGTGTCCTGATAAAAAATATGGAAGTATTGACATAAAACTATTTTCGGATTCACTTTGTTTGTATTCATACGCGAGGAATTTCGATGAATATAATATAATCGGTTATACATACCTCTTTATTATGCTTTACCTAGTAAATGCCATATTTATAGGAATGTTTTATAATAATTAAAAAGTACTTGGCGCAAAGCCTGACATATTTATTTTACTAGGTTTTGGGGTCAGGTAACGTAAATTATTTGTGGGTTAATAGTGCAAAACATTGAGTGGTAGTATGTAAAACTAATTATATATACTTATCACGATATGAATAATATTGTAAACAGAAAATGATAAACACACGTTTATAGATGTAACCATGTGGTGGTGAATATTTAGATCACTAGATCTAATCAAACAACCAATTGAAGGGTAAATATAAAGTTATTGCTTCAGAAAAACGAGCAAAAGATATAAATAAAGCCATTGGTGCGGTGTTTTCAAAGCGTACGGTCTTACCACGTTACTTGCAGAGTTTCTGTGTGCTTTAGTTTATGTAGGCACCACGTGGTTATAAAGAAGACGTATATCATTACAGTGTTTCTTAGTAGAGGGTTTTGATGTGTAGACATGAAACTAATAATACCTGATTGCAGCACTACTCCGTCAAATTAATTCTTATTTATAAACAGTAAAGATTTTAATAGCACATCCGCAGCGTGGAACTTTACTGTGTACACTTATCATTAGTATCCCTTATGTATTTATATCAGTGGTAATTATTCCAACTTAATTTTTATCAAGTGTTGCCAGGTCTGCAACGTTTATTAATCATTCGGACACAGGTTTTGTGTAATTATTTGTAGGTGTGCATGGGAGAGGAGATGATATGCTCGGCTACAGGTAACTGTATTATTGATAAAGAGTCCAACGAAAACTAATGCGGAATTTATAATTTTCTATGTAAAAGAAAAATAAATTTTACAAAAAAAATCGTGTTTCCATCAATGATATAGTTATTGTCGATTCAAAGATGTCTGTCATAACCGCCAAAATGTTCCATCTCTTAATAGCTAAATGCAGTAAGTATAACCGCTATGCTTTAGGACCATTAGAGTTGTAATCATATAAGTGTATTTATGATGGTAAAATTTAATCCTGAGAAACCTGTACTAATCGACCGGGTTGAATGTTTGTTTACGCGGTTGTGACAGAGATCTTTGAATCACCTATATCAGTGTGTTGAGCATGACGCCAAGTTATCACTAAAACCCGTTTAGTTTCGTTTTGTTAAGAAATGATTCTGTTATGAAACGAACACAATAAATATAGCAATTAAGGCAATCCCGCTTGTTTCGCACATGCACAGAGTTGTATGGGGAGTAGTTACAGAAGGCACTACGATACAGTAAATTATACCGGTTGCAAAAGTTAAATTCATACTTGTCTTATGAATAATGTATAATACATACAATTTCAATGATAGAAGATGTAACATTGCTTAAGATTTCGTAAACGTTTTGCTATTGACAACATGTACTTATATATACGTCAACTTATTATGTTCTTTTTTAGATACGCATAAATATTTGTCATTTCATATCATTCTACAAGCTCTGACTCATGTTTCTCTCGTTGGAATGAGAGATCAAAAATGCGAAGTCATCCTACTTCCTTCAAAACCGTATCAAAATACACGAAACACATAAAGAAATACGTTGGAAAACACAGCAAAGTATAAGTGTTGATAATGCAACATGGGTAGGAGTTATATTGCGACGTCTAAATATTTTAAAATGTTTGCAGCATCGCTTACAATTGAATGAGAACACCAAATAAACATTTGTTATAAAAACACCTGGAAGGTTGGTAGTTCAACATTTCACTCGACTTTTGAAAACACCTAGTTTTGTTTTTTAGGAATTGCATACGTTTTAATTCAGAAAACAATTAAGCTGTCAATGCTTTCGTCGAACTACTGAGTTATACATAAAAAGCATTGTATTCATGTAGCAATCAGTATCTATAATACATTTTGTAATTGTATTTTTGAATAGTCGTGAGAGCGTAATCAAATAGACGAAATAGACAATTCGTAACGTTACAAGTTCTTGCAAATAAAATATTAATATGTGCAAATCAGTTATTTGAATTCTGTTTTAATTCTTGGAAACTGTATTTTGTATTTTTTATTATCAAAGGAAGTATAATTTTTATATCACACTTGGCTATGACAAACAAACGCACATTCATAGCACTGTTTTCGTTGTTCATGTGTTCACGTTGAAATTGTTGAAACTCAAAAAGGATGTATTTATGAGTCAAGCGGTTGATTGTCCACCTTTTTCCTTTTTAGACTAACCTTATTCACAAACATTGTGAGTCTAAAACTCAGACTAATACTTTATACTGTCACATCTCCGATTTCATGTTGTTATGAATATATCGATTTTCAAAAAAATAGGTATACATGTCCAGTGGGTAACAACACATAATCAGATAATATTTCACATGGTTAAATCTAACTGCAAAGAAATGTCAGCGGTTATAAATGTTGTCAGTTGTAAGTCTAAAACACAGGTTCAGTCTTTCTGAGGTCTTATAATGTTGGCGAATATAAGGCCTCTACCAGAAATAATGCATTGGTAACCATTAATAGAAAGTATTGGACATCAAAGTGTTGTAATGAAACTCCTAATTTTCTGGTTGATTAATTACTGTGGAATTAATAATTATGACACTTTGTATATAACGCACTGGTATTGCTATATTTTGTATGAGAGGGATGCGTTTTGTCAATTAACTATTTTGAAGTTGACTAATAACTGTTGCCTCGGACTGTGTTTTAGTCTTTTGAACATCACGGTTCCATCTTTTAACTCGTATGATTATGTTTGTCATGCGTCTCGCATACAGCTTCATCAGGATTCCAGTGATGCCGCGCTTTTGATCCGCCGTAAGGGCGCATGAGATGTTGGTGCAGAGCAGTAAATTTAAGTTCATAAAAACTAATTAATTATTTTTTTAAGATTTAACATGTTATGATAAATTTACCTTAAACATAGTGAGCTTCTTTTTTTACTGGGAATATATTTTTATTATCATATGTCAAAAGGTTTCATGGTTTTACGCATTTGCAGTTTTTATTATTGATATGAATTACATTTGTATTTGGAAACACTTGCCTTACTTTTAAATTTAGGTTCACTGCGAGTATACAGTTATTTAAAGCAATTTGTCGATTTAGTTTATTAAGTTTCTACAATACGCACTGCGGTGCAAAATTTGAATTGCTTTCTAATGCGATTTAGACATTATAACCAATTTAACTAATTTATTTTTCTTTGTGCTAATTGACAGCTTCTCTTTAAAATACTTAAAATGTTTATTAACTGGATCTGTATACAGTTTTTGTACTTAGTATGTGCTATATATAATCATCTGCATTGCATCATTATTCGACAATTTAATATAACTGAGTTTAGTATTAATTTATATCTTTAAAAGTACATCTATCATTAAATTAATATATTAATAAGTAATAAAGTACAATGTATACTCAAAACTGAGAAGAAAAATCGCTCCTACAAATTTTGGAGAATATATTCTATGCTATCTAGAATTGACAGTTTGAGTGATGAATTCAAAGTGAAGTATTTGTAGCTTCTCCAAAAGGGTCAACAAAACTAAATTCGATATTCATCAAATATTTTATTATTCGTCATTGTACCGGGGTCATGAAGAGCATGCAATGTCAATTTTGTGTCTTATGACTCGCCGTTCGCGTTAGGTTTATTCACAAACATTGTAAATAAAAAAACCCCTCAGATTTAGACTTTTGTTCTCGCTGTGATGTTTTTACAAATATTTCGATTTTGGTTTCAAATAAGTATACATGTTCAACAATCAAATAAAATCGCAGATGGTTAAATCCAATTGCAAAGAAATGTCAGTTATTTAAGATGCTGGCAATGTTAAGTCTAAGTTTCAGCCTTACACTGTTGGTGAATAGGGCCCCTGGTCTTGATATTTATACTCATTTTGTATTTAATTCTCAGCTAAAGAAAGAAATAAGTATAATGTGCTAAAATATGTTTTACATTTATTGTTATATGTGTAGTCTTCAACGTGTAGAAAAGATTTCTGAACTCGGTATTTTATAAGAAATAATCTAAATGTTATGTATCCGTTGATGTTGTACTCTGTCTACCAAAACGGTTTTTTTATGAAATAGTGAATCCCTTTCTTGGATCATATAAATTTACGACAGAATTACAGATATTAAAAAACCCAGACTTTTGTTAGTTTCGTCGAGTGAAAAATGCGTCGTTTAAAGCTATTTTGAGCTGCATTAACAGCAACGTGACTCAAGGAACGGATGTTTTTTTAAATATAACCCATGTAAAGGAGTAAATAAATTTTGAAATATATTTTTTCAGATAGTGACAAAACCACGTATATCTTTTGAGATTCTAGAAAATATTAATGAACAATTTGGCTACAGACTCGAACACGATATTTCAATTTCCGAAGCTCGCAGCGTTGCGTATCGCGTATCCCATAGGGGAGGATTGTAAGGAGACTTGTTAATTAAAGAACATTATACTGAACAGAAAATAATATATATATGGACATAAATCCTACCTGTCGTGGTAAATCCAAGCCGATGTATTGTTTTACACCGAAATATGTAAACTTTAAAACAATGTAGTGTGATTTTACGAAATAACGAGTAATTAACAGTGTATGTTAATTTGTCTTAATGTATGTTCACTATATGGATTACTAAATACTTCAAAACTTCTCAAATCCGGGTACAAAGGCGTTCTCGAAATGTTATCACCAAATCCATGCAAGTTTCTCCGTAGTTAAAACAATGTCAGAAGATTTTGTAAATGAGGATGAGCGTTTGTTTATGCGTTTATCTGGTAACAGCTTCATTTGGATGAGATAAGCCAACATCTACCGGGTATAAAAGGGTGGGTTACTAAAATAGCCGGGACCTGTCTGTATGAGGTCGGCGAGAATGCTTTGATGTGAATCTGAAATGCGTGTGACTAACTTTTATTTATAATTTGAATCACAGTAACATTTCTAAGGTTACAAAATAATAATGACGTTCATTTTATTCCTTTTCGATGCCCGAATACTAGTATATATGAGCCGTACTCCAGGAAAACCTGCTATTTTGACTGAAATAATAATTGTGAGATTTTTCATAGTTTTAAAGAATAATCATAATGAAGCGAAATGCAAATAATATATTAGGTTTTAAGGAAATTACAGCTGTAGAGTCCATATTCAGAGTTTTTAGTCAGACTTCGCGAACGTCATTCAAACATTATTCGACGTTACTCTTAACAATTTTTGATAACCTCACCATTTAATCATTTTTTGACATCAATTATTCAAAATAGAATCAAAATGTAGAATTGTGTCTTAATGTTCAAAATATGTATTAAGACCTATATTGTTTGCTTTCAGAGAACGACTTTTACTGTTTTAAGCCGCTTACTCCTTGTTTTTCTCCACCAGAGTACTTTTCCGAAATTGGTCACCATAGCAACGAAGTATGTGATTGCAACATAATGCATGAGAAATTGTTAAGCTTAGATGTTGCACTATGTGGGTAGATTACTTAAAAAAGAGTCCATTGGTCACATTGGTGTGCATTTTTTTCTTATGTTTGAGCTTTTTTAAAACCTTGTTTTATATACTTGTAGTAATTACATTATGTCAACTTAGCAGGTTTTCCTGGAGAACGGCTCATATAGTTTATTACAAAAAAAAAACATATATGCCTGTCATTCTCCGTGTATAGATATACATTTTCACATATTTTATAATATATATAATAATTATAATAAAATGGAAATTCAACATAGGATTCAACTTTAATAATGATTTTGATCAACAGACATATCATTCACAACAAAAAGCGGTTACACGAATGTCCGCTGTCGCTGAATATATAAAAAAAAATTTAAAGCGGAACGGAATGTTCATTGTTTAGCAGGATGCTCGGAAATCACACAGTCACATTTAAACATGAAAATGGACTAGGATAACCTGAATAGAAATAAACACACATCATTGTTTAAAGAAAACATAAAAGATGCTTGATTCTGCAAACGGGTTCGTCGGGTAGAGTAGTGGTTTGTCATATTGAAACTAAATTGTATTGTGGACTCGATTTGAAACCACTGAAACCACACAATATCACGTGCATTTTTTCTAAACTGTAGGTATTAACCTTATTTTTTTCTTTGACACGAAAGTCATACAGTAGAAAGTATCTTTAAACGTTATCTAGTATTGGTTTATAATTGTTTAGATAATTAAAATAAAGAATTAAATAAGAAGTTGTGTGCTCATTAGAACAAGTTACAACACCAACTAGCCAATCTCATAGTTGCTATCGAATTTGGCGTAAACATAAATACTTAAAACATCAGTGCTATATATATACATGTAATTGCAGTTCAAACACTTCATAATAGTGTGGAGGCCTAGATGATTGGCGAGAGGTCCCGGTTTAAACCATAGTCTGCACCACTTCATCACTTCTCTGAGCAAACACCACTCCACCAATGTGTAAATTGGTACCTGTGAGGGCAGTGTCTAATTATGGGCGCGGCAGATCGATTTCAGCTTCTACACCCAAAGAAGAGAAATAGTCTCCCCAGTGAGACTCGAATGCAGGTTCCAATATGTAGCCCAGTGACTAGAGGAAGTAAAAATGCCAGAGGGTGATCATTAATGCTGCATTGCTGCATTCCTGTCGGAGAGATAATAGCGCTTTTTGCGAATTAATAACATTTGCTAACGTTTTCAAAAGTAGTAGAATACGACATAAACAGAACTATACGAACAAGTCTCAAAATATTTCAAAACACCAAACGTCAGAAAATTCAAAATTCGCGGACATTTAAACCAGTGGAAGAAATCATTTCTACAGTATCTCTACCATTAACGAATTGGACGCGACAATTTTCCACATCACTGTTCTACTTTGTATGCCATTATTTCACTGACAAACACCATATAGAATGTCAATTGGATTAAGATACCGCGAATCGTATAGATAAAAGCTTCAGTGACACAAGGGAACATAATATCGCCTTACTTAATCTAAACGAAAATAGACGGTTATTATTAGATATAAACTAATTAGATAATTTATAGAGCTCCTTTGGGTTTGTAAGTACTTGAGTACATCAATATTTCCAGTACTTTATCTGATCCGAATATTAGACAACACACGAAGCAAGCTACGTATGCTGACATTGCCTACTAGTCCTATAGATGACGATACAATAACAAATAACATAGTCTATGACTAACCGAATGATACGTCTACTTTAAAGGATGAAGTTGTAAATGCAAGATGTCGTATGTGTCACAAATTACTTTCGGTTGCATTTAGGATGAGCTCTAAAGAACTGCTTTGCGATAATGTTTTTATTGCAGGAAATTTGGGCTAGTGCGTCATGTTAATTCTTTTCATTTATTTGCATGTAATGTTTGATATATTTATAAGCTATGTATGATTTGTCTTTAATAAACTTTCTGATCTGTTCTGTACGTCCATCGTAAATGATGGTAGTTTAATCATTTAAACCTTAGTTGACATAACAACCTTATGACCATTATACAGTTTAAGCGGTGATAATATATAATATTACTACCGATATAATAATTGTTCTAGTGTATAAAATGTGAACGTTATGATACTGGTAGATGTCCATCACAAGTCGAGGTATGAGACTATTATATCGTTGAACAAACACAAGATAGGCGAATAGAGAAACGTCAACAGATTTCAGGCGACAACAGGGGCGAGTGACTAAGACACAGGAAGCATCAATGTGACATAGGAAGTGATGATTTATTATCATGATTGATATTATTTCAAAAGGGCTTAAGTCGAACTTAACCCGATAATGAATACAGGAGGAAAGTATTTTAAACAAGTCTGAAAAGGACCAATCCAAACAGTATGTATTAAATGTCACTTGTTCTCTACAGTATGTTTTACAGTCATTCTATTTATGGTAGCCAGACTTTCTACAAGTCATTGCTCCGCACATTTATCACCGAGCCAGGTGAAGGTAAAGTGTCACTCAAAACCTACGCATTCTGATACCATAGTGTAAAGGGTTATTTTATATGACCTGGAAGTAATTATTCAAACATTCAAACCATCGCCATTTGCGTTGTCTACTGGACTATACTTGCATAAACATGTATATGCCAACCATTGCCAAGGAAAGCCTTCATTTGCCAGTCAACTTTCTGCTGAGATATGACAGACATAAGAGTGCCTCAACCCGGATTTGAAACCAGGTCGCCGGATTAGGCACTTTTTGTTGAATTGTCTAGTTTTTTACCGCTGTATGTATACTATATTTATGTTGTTTAAAAATTCATTTATCATTAATAGATATAACGCGTCTCGTGCATTGGGCAGACCAACCACTCTCTTAACTAGCTTTCAGATTATAAAATTGTACCTTGTATACTGTCTGTCGGAAGTGGTTATAAAGCCCGTACGTGTTTGACATCTGCATCACAAGACGCTTTTTATGAGCCTGTTCAACGAGCCTGTTGTTATTATCAAAGCGCCGATGGCACTGAAAGAACAGGGATTGTTCCTGTGGTCAGAAAAATATTTTTCCAGTCACAAAGCATATGAGGGCATATGCCACCAAACGCTATATGTATGTTCCAGCATCTAGTTAATACATTATTGCCACTACTGCCTATACTACTCGTAGAATTTAAACGTTGAGCGTTTATCACTGACCGGATGGTAACCTAGCTTACATAACATAATACAATCGCTGTCTCGATATATATATCAAGCTTCCTGCGATAAAGTGCTAAGTCATCACGCAACATTATAAACACTATCACGGCTAAAGATTATGCGATAAAGTCCGAAGTCATCCCACGGAATACGCAAATTTATCTATTTTTAGCTTGCAGTCTTAACCGTGAATTTCTATCGCCTGCACTGAACGACTCGCTTACGCCCCCTGTTCAAAGATCGGAAATGGTCATATTGACCAAACTAAGGTGATAGTGCTTGTTTTTCATAAGTAAAGAGTAGTTTAAGGCAGTATTCTTGTTTTCTCAAAATGATTTTTGTACTTGCGTCGTTTTCATTCCAAGCAAGCAACTTGTTAATTTAAACGACACGTATAATCATCTACATGACGTCGAAACATTATTTGATGTAGATCATTGCTATGGAGACATATTAACAACGTCGTGTTGATGTGAGTTCTCGATAAAAACGTAAATTCTGTCACCAACTCACCATGTTCATCTCAAATGCCTTCTATATAATCGCTGCCATAGAATGTGAAGGTCGTACGAACAAAATCAATATTGTGAGAAAACAAGGGAAAACTGTTCGAAAATCACTCTTTAATTTTGGTAAAACTAGCTGTCTAAACATCAGTTTGGTCAAAACGACAAGTTCTGATATTCATGGAAATAGGCTCATATGAAGTGCCTTGTGATGATTTTCAATTATGTGTATGTGTCAGTCTTATAAGGTTCTAAGTAGTACGCACGATCTTCTCATTCTAAGCCAGCGAAATGTCCATTGTTTGGTACTCTTGAAAACTGTTAACACGTGATTAACGTACGCCTTGCCCTAAAAGAGATTGTGTTAAAAAAACGTTTTATATGTTTCATGTTTCGTGTTATACACGTGGTGATTAAACTATTGACCAACATGTATTAAAATGTATGACACAGTCGTGTAATAACTGTATAATAATCTTATAGCTGCTTTGTTACGAATGTGACATTTTGTTAAAACATGTTATCGAAACATGTGACTGTCATAACGTCACTAACGCGGGGGTGATGCCACCAGGTCTGTAACGATGCCAAGTTATGAAATGCTAAGTGTCAGATCAGTTGAAACGGAGTTTAAACAAGACGCCTACATCTGCGAACAGTCAATCAGCCACCTGAGTTGAATAATAGCAAAAGTGACATATTGCAAAGTGTCTTCTATTTGACATCAAATCAAACATTTGAAGCCTCCGCTACGTGAATATGGCGTGTGAAATGACAGCAAACAAATTAAACCATTTGCAATTGCGAATTATTTCACCTGTGACAATGCGTACTTTGGGATACTTGCTATGATATATTTTGACTATTTAGTAACCTTATACAGCCAAATTAAGTATTGAGATTAATTATCTAGTATTTTTGTGTTATAGAAACTGCACTAAACGGAAAATATCTAACTATCATACAGAAGCGCTGCGATTGGGTCTTGTCAACAATGCAAGCGACAGAAGCAGATATAGACCGTACTATTTATACCCCCGTAAACTACTAAAAAGATATGAGGAAATCGTACAGGGGAAGTCAGCAATCAGCTTATCCAACCGAGTACAGAACTCGGTTTCAACATAACACAACTGCATGGGGTGCCATCACATAACCCAACGGAATAATTAAAGCCCTAGTCCCCGTTTCACAAGGAAATAACGAAAACGGTGATTACAAGAGACCGAAAGAAACGAGGCTAAGACCTGACCTAGTTCTATAAGTCGCCGCTGGAAAAAAGCAAGGTGACATAGTTCCACAAAAAAATATATACCACAACAGTGACCCAAAGCGACCTTAAAGCCTTACTGCGATTTGACCAAGTTAACAAGCACCATTCCCAAAACCGCGAAATCCAGCAATGAAACAATGCCCCCTACCGACCAGATCACGACCACGTGGTTCTGACCTAATAATGAAATTGCTAGACCGCCACATGGAACAAACACCTTTGGTATTTATATAATTAGATACGTTGGTGCCAATGAAGCTGCTAATTTCGAATAATTGCAATTCACAGTTTCGACGTGATTTACACGGGAAATACTATATGGAGTGTTCAATTTATTCTTAGCTGGAAGCAGATATCATGTCCTATATGATATTGTTGATTATATTTTCTGTCCTATAGACTGTGAAAAGCCATTATATGTTAAACAAAAAGTAAACCAAAAACAACAGTCAATTCATATTCATGCTGCATTACGGAAGAGGCTTAAATGATTGGAAATTCGATCATTGTGCCTAGAAACCTGACATGTCACCGCAACATATCTGAACGTGTATAGCCGATGTGCTAAATTTCAATACCACAGATATCATTTCAAGACCACGAAAATAAGACTTGAATACTAATGAGACATTATAGTTTTAATCCAGTTTTTAACTAGACACTTTAAATATGCGTGCTTGCTGAATCGTTTGTCGCCGTGGGCGTCATGATATATAAATTTGCTTGAGGAATCTTTTTGGGGGCTACATATTACATATTGTGTGCATGTCTGTTAATTGAGCGGCTTCATAAAGCTGTCGCAGATTTTGTTTTACTATTTGTTGTTTGCGTGACAATAATGAATTATGTTCACTTCTTAATTAAGTCCTGAAGTTTGAAGCTATTGTTTTTCTATGCTTTTTATATTTTTCTTTGATGATATAGACATCATGTTTAAATAAAAGCTTAACTGTTAGTTTTGGTTGATAATGAAACAAGCAAAAAAATTTAAAAGGGCTTAAGTCGAACTTAACCCGATAATGAATACAGAGGGAAAGTATTTTAAACGAGTCTGAAAAGGACCAATCCAAACAGTATGTATTAAATGTCACTTGTTCTCTACAGTATGTTTTACAGTCATTCTATTTATGGTAGCCAGACTTTCTACAAGTCATTGCTCCGTACATTTATCACCGAGCCAGGTGAAGGTATAATGTCACTCAAAACCTACGCATTCTGATACCATAGTCTGAAGGGTTATTTGATATGACCTGTAAGTAATTATTCAAACAGACAAACCATCGCCATTTGCGTTGACTACTGGACTATACTTGCATAAACATGTATATGCCAACCAATGTCGAGCAAAGCCTTTATTTGCCAGTCAACTTTCTGCTGAGATATGACAGACATAAAAGTGCCTCAACCAGGTCGCCGGATTAGACACTTTCTGTCGAATTGTCTAGTTTTTTTACCGCTGTATGCATACTATATTTATATTGTTCAAAATGAATTTATTATTACTAGATATAACACGTCTCGTGTATTGGGCTGACCAAACACTCTCTTAACTAGCTTTCAGATTATGAAATTGTACCTGTGATTTTAAAGCCCGTACGTGTTTGACATTTGCATCACAAGACGCTTTTTATGAGCCTGTTCAACGAACCTGTTGTTATTATCAAAGCGCCGATGGCACTGAAAGAACAGGGATTGTTCCTGTCGTCAGAAAAATATTTTTCACAAAGCATATGAGGGCATATGTCACCCCAACGCTATATGTATGTTCCAGCATCTAGTTAGTACATTATTGCCACTACTGCCTATACTACTCGTAGTATTTAAACGTTGAGCGTTTATCACTGACCGGATGGTAACTTAGCTTACATAACATAATACAATCGCTGTCTCGATATATTTATCAAGCTTCCTGCGATAAAGTGCTAAGTCATCACGCAACATTATAAACACTGCCTCGGCTAAAGATTAGGCGACAAAGTCCGAAGTCATCCCGCGGAATACGCACCTTCATCTATTTTTAGCTTGCAGTCTTAACCGTGAATTTCTATCGCCTGCACTGAACGACTAGCTAACGCTTCCTGTTCAAAAATCGGAAGTGGTAATGTTGACCAAGCTAAGGTGTTAATGCTTAAAGAGTAGTTTAAGGCGGTATTCTTGTTTTCTCAAAATAAATTTTGTACTTGCGTCGTTTTCATTCCAAGCAAGCAACTTGTTAATTTAAACGACACGTATAATTATCTACTTGACGTCGAAACATTATTTTATGTAGATCATTGCTATGGAGACATATTAACAACGTCGTGTTGGTGAGAGTTCTCAATAAAAAAGTCAATTCTGACACCAACTCACCATGTGTATCTCAAATGCATTCTATATAATCGCTTGCATAGAATATTAAGGTCGGAACAAAATCAATATTGTGATAAAACAAGGAAACTGTCCGAAAATTACTCTTTATTTTTGGTAAAACTAGCTGTCTCAACACCAGTTTGGTCAACATGACAAGTTCTGATATTCATGGCAATAAGGCTCATAAGAAGTGCCTTGTGATGATTTTCAATTATGTGTATTTGTCAGTATTATAAGGTTTTAAGTAGTACGCTCGATCTTCTCATTCTAAGCCAGTGAAATGCCCATTGTTTGGTACTCTTGAAAACTGTTAACACGTGCTTAACGTACGCCTTGCCCTAAAAGAGATTGTGTTAAAAAAACGTTTTATATGTTTCGTGTTATACACGTGGTGATTAAACTATTGACCAACATTTATTAAAATGTATGACACAGCCGTGTAATAACTTTATAATAATCTTATAGCTGCTTTGTTACGAAAGTGACATTTTGTTAAAACATGTTAACCAAACATGTGACTTTCATAACGTCATTAACGCGGGGGTGACGCCTCCATGTCTGTAACGATGCCAAGTTATGACATGCTAAGTGCCAGATCAGTTGAAACAGAGTTTAAACAAGACACCCCCATCTGCGAACAGTCAGTCAGCCACCTGAGTTGAATAATAGCAAAAGTGACATAATGCAAAGTCTCTTCTATTTTGACGTAAAATCAAACATTTGAAGTGTCAGCTACGTGAATATGGCGTGTAAAATGACAACAAACAAATTAAACGATTTGCAATTGCGAATTATTGCACTAGTGACAATGCGTACTTTTGGATACTATTCATACCACCGTAAACTACTTAAAAAATATAAGGGAAATCGTACAGGGAAAGGCAGCAATCAACTTATCCAACCGAGTACAGAACACAGTTATAACATAACACAACTGCATGGAGTGCCAACACATAACGCAACGAAATCATTAAAAGCCGTAGTCCCCGTTTCACAAGGAAATAACAATCAAAGTACTGAAAGTACTGACAGGCTGGCGAACTGCTAAGGAACAATAGCTTTTCAAGTAATATAACATCAAGTGGTTTTCTAAGTCGAAAGAGAGGTAAGTGCTGGACTTAACAAAAAAAAATAAAAAAAATAAAAAATTTAAAAATATAAAAAATTTGGAGCGGCCGTGATTCGATCGCTGGACCTTAGCATCAGAAAATTACTAAGCGAGTTGCTCAACCACTCGACCACGATCTCGTTGAAGAATGTTGACCTAAATAATTTACCATAATAAAATCATTGTTGTGCGCACTATATCGCGTTAGTATATAACGCGTAGTAATAATTATCAACGCATTTAAACACCTATTCTTTTAATTTCATACAATTTCCTTCCATTACAAGAAGAAACTAATATATTACAATCGAACAGAATAAATGAAACAAGGAAAGTTGAATGTTCTTATCTTGCAAAACTGACTAACGAGGAGGAACTATTTGCATCGAGTGTATAGATTCTGTGTTGTCAGTTTTGGGAGTAAATTCATCTTAGTGGATTTCATTTTTGTGTGGCGATAAGCCACACAATGTAATAACTATCTTTCAATCTTTCAGCTTTATATATACTACCAAGTTAACGCCTTTATGCCTACACCAATAAATAGTTTTATGATTTGAACAATATTACAAGCATGCTACACAGGTTACACGTATCATTGAACCCGATTTGTTTACATTACCAACATTTATTAATATTAAGACCAACAATTATATCATACTTTTATTGTTAGAGGATATTTATAGCAAATCATTCTGCATGGACTATATTCCTACTACCAAAGCATGTTTTCACTGGTGGCGGGAAGCTGAAATAGTTCTACGTAGATTCGGTTCACGGTACGACGAATAGACCGCTACGGTACGGAGTTTATCCATTCTTCAGTTAAAATGAAGAAAAATATGAATCATTTGCTTGACATTACTAATCAATTAAACGAACGGACGTCAATATTTATTTAGATTTAATTACGAGTGCGGCATCTCAGAAGCAATATTGTGTTTGTTATCAACGAGCGTGGAAAGTGACAGGACGATCGCCGCTATATTGGTTATGCAGAATGGCTAAAGTCCGTTCGGGACCGTACCATACGAATCCGGACCGAAAATACGTTCAGAATAGTGAAATAAATACGGACAAAAATTGTAAAAATAATTGACAGCTCATAGAATGGAAATGTTTATTATGTTCGAAAAAGAACTTTAAAGAAACAATAATAAATTAATCAGTGAAACTAAAGTTGACAGTTGTGGGCTATAATGGGGATCTTCTAAACTTCATAAGACCCTTACATACAGTATATGGGACATGACTGTGCAGTATTGGGGAATTATTTTTTTAAGTGAACTTCATTTGTTGGTAAAAGTAATTGCTTTTAATAGGTATTTTGGTAAGAGAAGACGTCTTATAAAATGTCTGCCTGTTTATATAAGGAAAAAAGCCTTTATGGGTGTAATATCAAAAGTGTCAACAGTAAACATACTCATTATGTATACAGTAGTCTTAATGAAAAACTATAATGTGTATCGTAATACGTATCGTATCATAAGGTCTGTATCGTGATACGTATCGTATCATAAGGTCTGTATCGTGATACGTATCGTATCGTGAGGTGAGCGTATCGTTACACCCCTACTAGTCCTGTTTCTATAGCAGGGGGATGGCCATCTCGTTTGTTGTGTTTTAATTTCAACTGTATTCAGTTGTATCGAGACTACCCAGTCACTCATCTTGACACCGGCGCTTGGTGTCTTGAGAGCAGCACAAACATTCGAGTGAGTCTGGGCTTTTCAGAGCTCTGACACAGCATGTTGATGCAAACTTTATTTGATTGGTTATAATGACATCAGTACGCCACACATATGTACTTTCAGTGCTTTGATTTAGGATTGTAATAGTCTGGCGCGAAATCGCCAGCCTAAAAACGGTGATTACAAGAGACCGAAAGAAACGAGGCTAAGACCTGACCTAGTTCTATAAGTCGCCGCTGGAAACAAAACACGATTACCTTGTTTCACAAATGTATGCCACAACAGTGACCCAAAGCGACCTTAAAGCCTTACAGCGATTTGACCAAGTTAACAAGCACCATTCCCAAAACCGCTAAATCCAGCAATGAAACAATGCCCCCTACCGACCAGATCACGACCACGTGGTTCTGACCTAATAATGAAATTGCTAGACCGCCACGTGGAACAAACACCTTTGGTATTTATATAATTAAGTACCGGTACGTTGGTGCCAATGAAAATGCTCATTTCGAATAATTGCAATTCACAGATTCGACGTGATTTACACGGGAAATACTATATGGAGTTTTCAATTTATTATAAGTTTGAAGCAGACATCATGTCCTAAATGATATTGTTGATTATATTTTCTGTCCTATAGACTGTGAAAGCCATTATCTGTTAAAGAAAAAGTAAACCAAAAACAATAGTCAATTCATAATCATGCTGCATTACGGAAGAGGCTTAAATGATTGGAAATTCGATCATTGTGTCTAGAAACCTGACATGTCACCGCGACATATCTGAACGTGTATAGCCGATGTGCTAAGTTTTAATACCACAGATATCATTTCAAGACAACGAAAATAAGACTTGAATACTAATGAGACATTAAAGTTTCATTCCAGTTTTTAACTAGACACTTTAAATATGCTCGCTTGCTGAATCGTTTGTCACTCTGGGCGTCATGATATATAAATTTGCTTGATGAAACTTATTGGGGGCTACATATTGCATATTGTGTGCATGTCTGTTAATTGAGCGGCTTCATAAAGCTGTCGCAGATTTTGTTTTACTATTTGCTGTTTGCGTGACAATAATTAATTATGTTCACTTGTTATTTAAGTCATTAAGTTTGAAGCTATTGTTTTTCTATGCTTTTTTATATTTTCTTTAATGACATAGACATCTTGTTTAAATAAAAGTTTAACTATTAGTTTTGGTGATAATGAAACAAGCAAGTTTCACAATCGATACGTGCATGTATGTTGAAACCACTCGTGTCAACTCATTACTGGTTGCATCTTCCCACTGGCCACAACATGTGATATGAGAAATAAGCGCACCCCCTTTGCATTTCTAATTAACACTGATACTAGTAGAATGTTGCACATGTTCACTGCTGTCGCAAAACAGCATGCCGTATACTAGTACACTGTACGCTCGATTGTTCTTCCAGCCCGCATACTATACAGTGGAAATAAAATACGGAGGGTTAACACTTCCTGAAAAAAATGGAAACAAATCAAATCAAAATCATGGTTCATTACAATGTAGGCTTAAGTGATTGAAAAAAAGATAAAATAAACTTTATTTCACGTCGATTGTGATAAACATAAGAAACATAAGCTACAAGCTTGTATATATTCGACATAAAATGAATTGAAAAATCTATTCGTACATACCGTTAGAATACTGTAATGTCACCGCGACATTCTGGCCGATTCTTCAAAAGGCCAGTGAGTTTTTGATGAGAAAACGTAAGCTAGTCAAATCACAGTCTTGCTGCATTGCAATGTACGTCTTGAAAACGGAAATGTCACCGCGACATTGCAGGAAGTGTATAACCAACTTGTTTGTTATTTATGTTCACAGATCTCACTTCAGAAGGCGAAACTAAGACTTGAATAACAGTGAGACGTTTCATTATCAATCCAGTTTGTTATTCGATACTATAGGTTCGCTTGTTTAACAGTGTGTCACTGTCGGCTGGACGTATTCATCATTAAGAATACAGGTAACCTAACCTGTTGCATACTACTGTAATACTGTAACGTAAAATTGTTTATTCCGGATTTTATTTACTTATTTTCGTTTGTTAAATTGTGAATGTTACCAATATATCATTTCTTGTTCTTTTTATTATGCATACTGTCTTTAATGAAAAAGTCATCATGTTTCTATCATTTACATGGGTTTGCAACAGAGTTATAGTTTAGGTCGCTAGTGAATCAAACAAGTTTCAGTATCTGCACGTATGACTCAACCGACTACTGGTGGACCCAATTGCTTTACCATGCAGCGATGACGAGTGATGAGAAATAAGCGCGCCCTATACAATACTGGAAGCCAGTCAAGAGAAACACTAATGCTAATAAAATGTTGCACATACTCTTTGCAGTCACCAAAGTACATGCCACATTGAATGTCCGGTTTGTTAAATGTTAAACTCCATGTCTTCATACTGTGCAACCCCAGTGTTGAAGATAAACCACTTCGAGCAATGCATGTAAAACAACAATCCAATTTCTGTCATGTTTCATTACAGCATAGGATTACGTGAGTGAAAATTCGGTTTCTACGTCTAGAATTCAGAAAAGTCACTGTGACATTTCTGGAAGTGTATAACTGACATGTTACATTTCAAGTCCACAGATATCACTTCAGAAGACGGCAAAAGACTTGCAGGTGAATGAGACATTTAACTATAAATAGAATTAGTATATCACTAAGTTTGCTTCTAGACACAAGCTCGCATGTTCAATCGTTTGTCAGCGTGTGCGCCAATATAGACTTGCTTGATGTATTCGTTCTTGTGGTTACGATTTGTCGTTCCGTGTCTACATCTTGCACGAGTGACTACATGTATTATAGTTTCTTTTAATTGTCTGTTCCTGACAATATTAACTTATTTTCGCTTGTTGTATTTTGACTTATGTACCTTTCGTTAGGCAATTCCTTGTCATTTTTCTTAATGATATCACAAGCGTCCCCCTACATGTATTGTTGCATGCACCTGACGCCATTGCCCCTTCGTAATTTGGATAACCAGTCAAAAGACACTAAGTTTGGTACTAATAAAATGTTGAACATGTTTACTGCTGTCACCAAACATTCGATATAATATAACGTAACCATGATTTATAGCACGAAACGTATGTGTTGTATAGCAATTAGAAATAAAAAAAAGACCTAAAGGCATGGGTTGCTAGTAACTGTGTGGATTTGAATTGAATTTTCTGTGCACCTCATTATTATCTGAAGAGCATGCAATACCAGGTTTTATTATACTTCTTCCTGCATACTGTGACAACCAGTGTGGATGGGAAACTGCTTCTAAGAATTATTACATTTAATGTAAAACCAACAATCCGATTACAATCATTCTTCATTGCAATAGAGGCTTTAGATTGATTGGCAATTTAATTCATTCGTCAAGCAAATTGAAATGTCACCGCGACATATCTGAAAGTGTATAGCCGACACCTTACATTTTAATTCCACATATCTCAATTCAGGAGACGAAATAGCACTTGAATAGGAATGAGACGTGTAACCATGAAAAGTAAATACCGTGTGTTACTAGTCTGAGACACTAACTACTCGCTTGCTGAATCGCTTTTCACTTTAATACTTACAAATAATTGCAACACTTCGATCGTTTCGACTTGACTAACAAGAAAAACTAATGACCGCATGTAAAACAAGTTTGCTGCTGTCACCAAACTGCATGCAACGTTCAATATGCGGTTGGTTTTACTTCCAGCGTACTATGAAAACCAAGTGTGGAAGATTAACCACTTCCGGTAAAACAATTACAACCAATAATCCAATCAATTACAAAATAGGATTAAGTGAAATTCGTTTTGTACGTCAGAAATGTCACTATGGTACAGTTTTAAGTCCACATATATCTCTTTAGAAGGCGAAAAGAAGACATGCATATAAATGAGACGTTTACCTAGAAAAATGATTACTAATTACAGTCGTAGACACTAGCTCGCTTGTTCAATCGTGTGTCAATGTTGGCATGAATATATATATTAGACCTTCTTGGTGTATTCGTTATATTATAATCCTTCTGGTGATTGTGACTAGTGAAGCTAGTTTGTAGGAAAAAGAACGACACAGAAATTGAAATAGGGATTTTTTATTAAAGCGGAAACCAGCAAAATATGTAAAATCAACAATCCATTACAATCATGCAACATTGCCATTGAGACTTAAAATGATTGGCAATTCGATTCATGCGTACAGATAACGGAAATGTCACCGCGACATATCTGGAAGTGTATAGTCGATACCTTACATTTTAACTCCACAAATCTCAATTGAGAAGATGAAAACAACACTTGAATAGAAATAAGACATTTAACTATAAAAACCATGAAAAGTTTATACCGTGTGTTAATAGACACTTCATGCTCGCTTGCTGAATCGCTTTTCACTTACATACTTACGAATAATTACAACAAACAGTTTCGACTTGGCTGCATTTAGCAAGAAAAACTAATGACTGCATGTAGAACAATTTCACTCCTTTCAACGTCCAACATTCGGTTCATTATACATCCTAACTGCATTCTGTGAAAAACCAGTGGGGACGGTAAACCACTTCCAGTAAAAAAAGTGCAAAACCACCTTTCTAACCACGATCATGCTGCACTCCAGTAGAGGATTAAGTGATTGACAATTCGGTATCTACGTCTAGAAAACTGAAATGTCACTGTGACCTTTCTGGCAGTTGTGTGTAGTCAAGATCTTACATTTGGAGCACATAGATCTCAATTCGGAAGACGAAGATAAGACTTGAATGGAATTGCGACGTTTAATTAAAAATCTAATTTCAAATTGTTACAATGCACTGTATACTCGCTTGCAGAATCGTTTTATGAACCACTGGAGGCGCCAATATGTAAACTTTCATGGAGTGTCCTTTATGTGGGATACAGCTGGCGCACTTAGTAAGTAAAAAAGTCTTAATTTTACAAGGCTAACATTTTAACAATAATGCAGTCTTCCATATGGGCGCCAATGTCTTTTTCCTGCATGACTGACTTATCACTGACGTTGCTTCTGTATGCTGTTTTAATTATCTTCGCGTTGCAATATGCCACTCGTTAGAATGCGAATATTGTTCATTTGTTTTACTACTAGTATTCGTTTAAGTTTTACTTTGATGGTGTAGACGTATTAGTTTCTGTTTATATAATCACTTACATAGAATTGTATTCGAACTGAAAGGTATTTAATGTTGATAATGAAACAATTCAGTTTGTATTCAGAGTAGGCTATGCGATAAGAAAGCGATAAGAAAACTGAAGCCTAATTTAGGTTTAGAAACACAGACTCTTTCTCCAACCAATTGGAAGTACGTGTAATACTATCGTCGCCATCCTGGTGATAAGCACGTGCAATTGTGTAAGTTATTAGACATATGATGTAAGATAATGTGAAATTGTACTGTATATATACATTTTGCATATGAGCCATTCTCCAGGAATCGGCATATATAAGAGACCTGTTTATTCATGAGGAAATTAAAAGCTAAGATATAGTACTGTATGGGTAAATTGCTTAAAAAAGAATCAATAGATATGCATTTTTCTTGTTTTAGAGTGTTTTTCAAATCATGGATTACTACAGTGATAGCATAATGTCAAAATAGCAGGTTTTCCTGGAGAACGGCTAATAGGGTATTTAATAGCCAGCGATGCTGGCTATTGAAAATATCCATACCAATAATGTGCGCGTGCGTATCTTAGTCGAGCAGGTACTAATTATGCTTTCAGAAAAGTTATTTCCGGTCAAAAATTTCAGGCAGTTTTCCGAGATGAATAGTCTTGGAAAATAAGAAAATTCTTAATCTCGAAACGGTTGAGCACAAACGTTTTCTTTTGTATTTTTAAACCTTTTAAAAAATTATATGAAATGAAAAAAGATGAATCAACAAAGGGAAGTTAACACTCCGAGGAGCGGAGCGACGAGTTTTAGACCGTCCCATTTTTAAAGCAAAACAATAACATAGTGTGCTGCAGTTTACTTTAGCCAACTTTAGACGTTAAGTAACTAAAACGAACAAGTTCTATAACATATTTATTCAAATGGATTGATTCCGGATTAATTGTCAACCAAGTTGAGCACTTCAATGTTGTTGTAAATTTGCTTCGATTGAAATTGGAAAGAGTGTCACGAAATCATGTTCCGGATGAGTTGAGAGTCCGAGAGTCTACACACTCACTGTATGCAAGCTGCTTAGCACAATTGTGTGATATTTGTTGTGGGTCTAGATCTTGTGAATATAAACCTGGGACCCATCAAATGTCATGCGTGTCGCTTTTGTAATATCTTCGATTTTCCAAGCGGATACAGTATGGACGAAAGGCAAACATGGTTAGGTCAGGTAGGCATGGGAGGCTGGAAATTATCTATATTCCTGGACAAAATAAAACATCTTATAGTAGGCCTACACTATTACAGTACAGTATAGGTATGCCGTTGATTTTATTGACTTTGAATCAAATGATGACAATTTGAATGCATTGACTTGATTTGTACAATTATTGCATACATTTGTTATTTCCCTTGGATAAAACATATATAGCGACTGGAGCACTTGTGTATATCTACAAATGTAGCCTAGCTGTTATCTAATATTTATTGAATACCCATTCAGGCGATGCCTTAGTTCATGTTATGTATAATGACATACGTGTATGCTCTTTTCTTGAATAAACTATATATATATTTGTTTATGTTTGACTGAAAGGTTTAGTTCTTTACACATTTATCAAACACACTAACAGAAATTACTCCCTATACGAGATCGCATTGGTATGGCCATACCACTACATCTCTGGCTGATTATTCACGTCAAGCATCATGTGTTTATTTCACGCAGAAAAAGTTCGACACAACCACCTACATCTGCCATATATGGTGCGGTTTATGTGGTCAAAAATAAAACACAATTGCTTGAGAATTGACAAGGCTGCTGTCGATCAGATGCTACTTAAGATTATTTGCAGATGCAGCAGTTATGGTTTCTTGGAATATATAAGCAGTTGAGACATGTCATTACGTATGAACAGGAGACATTGTGGCTTAGCATTCAAACCAATCAGCGTTTTTTGACATATCACTTTTGATGTATCGGTTTCATTCTCGGTAAATTATGAGTGAGCCCAGTTGTCTGGAAACCTTACCTGATGTTTTGGACTACAAGTACTGGTTGACTAAGATTTATGTAAGCATTTCGTATTTTTATTAACTTTACAAATACATCGGGGAAACTTCTGATTTATGTTCATGTTCATACACGTAATACCATGATGAGGTTAACCAATATATACTTACGATTGTTTTCTGAAATATTTGGATCATCACACTGGTGTTGCCAATACTTACAGTCACTCTCAACGTGGACCTGTAGAGTACAGTCTACGACTGTGACCAGAATGAATGTCAGTGATTGTGATGATGATTAGAAATCATATTATACATGTATTCGCATACATTATAAGACATTTGTCAACATTGTAAATGTTATTTTGCGTCATTTGGGTTGAATTCAATTGAATTGCACTTTATCTAATGCATATGAAAACCCACATCGAATGAGTTCCGATGTTCCACGGTGTCGCCGGAGTTATACATTTTATACTTATACATCAAAGACAATCTGCGAATAGAAATGATAGTTACAATTTTCTGCTTAAGTCCATACATTCCATTGAATACTGTTTAAATCAACCCTGTCATTCAGTGATAGTATTGCTGTTTTCGATTGATCCTATCGTTGAAATGACAATTTGCATCAAGCTAAGCTTTCACACCTTCTGCCATAATCATGATGCCATATCTTCCAGCTTCACAATTGAAGTGACATGGCATCGTTAATGAATCCCATGGGAGTTACTGGTATCCTGTTCTTCTGCACATTACTTTAAGGTGCGTTTTGAATGTGTCATATTGTTAAAAAGAATTAAATGCGCTGTACAATTCCTAGAGAAATCGGACAGTATACGCCGTGTATGTCGATGTATAGTATCAGTTTGGTAGACAAAAACATATATTATTTATCTCGCATGCGTATGGTAACCACAGTATATCTTTGTCACCTGCTATAATACCAAATACATTGACACATTCGCCCTTGTTTTTTTAGTTGATGAAAGTAAAATACTTTGTATATTCACAGCAACCTGATATTTTTTATACAAATGGCACCAAAGTACTATATATATATATACATGACCCGTTTCTAAAAAACGACTTATTATCTCTAAGGGTGCATATCAGTAACGGGGTATTGGATAGTGTTTTGATGCCATTTATATAAAAAAAATATCAGGTTCTTGTGGTATATAAACTATATATGCTGAAATTCTAGCAAACTGTTCACAAGTTCAAATCGAAGATATAGTGTGTCCGTGCGCGATATCGTATTTCAGAGCTTAGTCTATGAATACACTTGCTAATGAAATATCATTAAATATCACCTATCGGGTATATTGCAATTGTGGAAAAGAAATGTTGCTTCCTTGGGGATTGGTATAAGGCTGTGCTGTTTCTGTTACAAGCCTTGTGAACTGGGTTTGGTGCATCGAAAAATCCGAATAGAAATACAACATTACTATATTTTATACCAGTGTGTGACAAACGGAAGTAATTCTTCAATATACTGCCCCTATAGTCTAGTAGGACAGGTCAAGATTAACTAAATGTTAATAACCAATAAGATTTATGTTTAAATCGTAATAATTGTACCAGTACAGCCATTGGTAGATGCCGCCGTTGTTGTGTCTTTCTTTATTTAGTTTGTGGTACAGTAATTACTTACTGCTATATTTCAAGGATATAGCATTGTGGTAGAGCTTTCACTTCGAGTGCGGGAGGTCTCGGGTTCAATCCCAGACCGCCTCATTCCAAGGCCGAAATAAAACTTGTACCAGTAATTTCATTGCTTGACGCTCAGCATTAAATGAATATGGCTTCTCTTCTATATATAGATAACATCTGGATTGTTGTGGATATACGTCTAGATGTTTCGTTCCGAGTTTAACTCTTGGAGTGGTGGCTAGACGCCGAGGCGGTGTGGCAATGGATTTGCCAAATGTTTGCAAAGACACTTGACCCTTATACAATTTTGAGTGAAATACATACATGCCAGCAACATCCTCATAATACATCAGTAGTTAGTCAAGTTTCGAGAATATGTCAGATGTAAAATACTCTGGTATGACGAGAATAGTCAGTAAAGGCCGCTAATAAAGTAGCAGCTATCTGGTTTTGTTATAAAAGGGTAAATAAAAGCACGCATGTATTGATATATTTTTTCTTTTATTCAAATGGAATGCATTCTGACTCACAATGAATGATACTATTAACATCTCACTGCCGTATATATGTGCAGTCGGACACCATAATTTGTGAGCATTCTAACCGAATATCCCATATAATCCGATTTTCCGTCATTATACGAAATACCCGGTATCATCCGAATGCTGATATTATATGAATGATTCGGTTTCATCGAAAAGCCAGTATCACTCCAAAATCTGGTTTCATCAAAATACCCTGCTTTATTCAAATATTCGTTACAAACCGAATACTCAGTATTATCCTGTGGTGATACATTTCCCCCATTAAATGTTAATGCAAAATTCAATTTTCATCTGCAGGGCTATTCCAAAAACATGTTGTCCGACTGCACATCAATATAAACATAATAATATATTCAGAAAGGGCTATATACCCTGTATCATTAAGATCCAAACAAAACATAGCATTTGGTTAGTTAGCACTTTAATTCACTACACGTTTCATCATAAAAGTATCATACAAACACTTCGATGGCTTAGAATTAGAAGGTCGTAAGTGCCACTTACGTCCTTTTAAGATTCATACCTATTTAGAATAAGCATCACAAGGTGCTTCTTATCAGCCCATTTTCATAAAAATCTGAAATTGTCATGTTGACCAAAATTAACTTTTAAAAACGTGTTTTCTCATAGGTAAAGATTTAATTACAGACAGTTTTCTCTTGTTTTCTCAATATATCGATTTGGTAGTTACGACCTTCTTGTTCTAAGCCATCGACTTGTGTATGACGAGCTATACCTATGGTTTTCTATCTGAATATTTCTGAGTTAGAGTTTGTCTTTGTTGTATTAACACTAACCATTTCGTATATTAATATATTTATTACTTAGTCTAGTTTAGACAATATTCGTATAGTGTTCTGCAACCGTCTTAAAAGGTGCAACATTGCCAAAACCATATTACCTCGTCAAATCATTCATCGGGTCTAGCAATTTTCAAAAACAACCATGAAAATTAAGTTGTGTAGTATTATTTAGTACTCTCATATCCAATTAAGCATGGTTCGACAAACTCATAAAACATATAAACGATGTCAATGACATCAGCCCGGCAATTATATTGTCACATGATAGTAGAAAACCCATAAGAGTCGCGTGTCTTTTTGAAAATATAAGTTGCTATGTGATTTCTAGAGAAGAAGTTTATTCATCAAATTAGCGTAAGCCTTTTTATTACGTTGCTGTTTGTAAAAGCGAGGCAGTTGTGAATGTTATGTGACAAGTGCCTGTAATCCGATCAAGTTTTGTCTCGACATGGGCAACAAATGTTATCATAACGCAGATAAACGTATAGGCATCCCAAACAATTATTTTACACTTGTACATGACAAACAATAACAAAATCAGCAGTTACGTTAGGACCTTTTAACAACAGATTTTCATCAAAAATATGTCAACTTCTTTAACAAATATTTCTGCATAATAACGTGTTATTAAAAAATAGTTGTGTCCCTTTGAAGACACAAATCATATATTCTAAACACGCGGACATTGAAGCAAAATCTCCATCCTCGCGCATGCGCGTCATTAACTAACCCTACGCATAACTATAACTTTGACATTGGCAAAACAAAACAAAAATAGCCATTTTCCTAATATCAGCATTATAGAATTTGTTTTAAATTTTGAAATAATTAAACACGAATGGACTTAACTATGGTGGTAGCGAACGCCAAACACAATTGGAAACTTTTTTCTAATTGATATATGAAATGAAGATTTAAATAAGCGATAAATCATCATAAAAGGGTTGTACAAATATTTCTGACTTAGGTAAGTCACGGAATTTTTATATCAACTTTTGATACATGTAGAAGTTTAGTAAAGCATATCGACGTCTGTTTTAGACGCGTCATCGGCAACATCATTTTATACAAACAACATTTTCGTGCCCGCGAAAAATTGTCATGCACACATGTGTCCAAGTTACAACTATATACAATACATTTAATAAATAGTTGGCTTCTCAAATTTCTATATATACATTATAGACAAACATAATTACTTTAATTAAACGAGTAGCCCAAGTCAGGTTTAATGTTGTTGTTTTTCATTTGACTCGCTGTGGTATTAACCTCAATATAACTGTTAAGATTGTTTGTTGTTAAGACAATTAAAGATTCTTCAAAATAAATGTCTGTCAAAAGAATTGATCCTTGCTTGAATACGTGCGTGGTTCACATTCTAGTCGGGAAACATCGTCGTCTATAAATTTGCGGTGGTTTCAGTTAAACTCGTTTGTATAAAGCAAGAGTACTATTTTTTAATCAAAGGTGACTTCATATGGCTATAAATAGAACATAGTTTACCACGCATGCGCACTGCACTGTATTGAGCGATACGTAATGAACTGCTGTACCACACACATGAACTGCCACATGGCCGTGACGTCTTCACTCTATGGCGCTCGTTTGATTATAATTCATTTGCTGTTCGAGTTTTTTTTTGTAATAAGAGCATCAAAATAGATTTCAGCTAGATGTTATTAATAAACGAGTGTTGTTTTTGACCTTGAAGCGCTCAAATGTATCTGGCGAGTGTCGATCCAGGTCGTTTACAACATCTTGGTCAAACATCGCGTTCTTCTTGTTAAACACATTGCTTGCTTCTAATTGTAGCATTTAATAAAACACGTTAAAAATAGATCAGCACATCTCGAGTGGCACGATTTCAGTTCATGACCCCGAAGTTGGCCCCAATATTTGCACCGCAGGTCGCATCTATATATATCGGTCCCACATTTGTACTGGCAAGCGTCGACTGGCATAGACTTCCCGAAATGTGGAAATCCCTGCACTGTAGACCCTAGCATAATGAGCGAAGTGGACACCCAGAGTGTGAAAACCATGAGCACTATGTTTTGCATCGTCTGAAAATAGAAAAGTAGCCAACTATAGAATAGGTATTTAAATATTAATCATGTTCTAAAAGTGTTCGTACTAAATTAAACGTCTTGATCTATTTTACGCATCGCATGTTTTATTCAATGTGGCATCGTATGTTTTATTCCCACAGCGAGTGGAAAGTCACGTACAAATTGAGTAATTAATGACTGGTGAATATGGTATTGGTTAAGCTATTACAATCGCGATAGATTGCGTTTAAAAGTACAACAACTATGTTTTACTCAACCTCCATAAGAAACAAATAAAAGCTACGCTCGTACAAGTATACAAGTTAACTATCACCTTATCCTTTCATTAGTGTATACCATGCATCCATTTGGAGCGACAATGCAATTTATTGTATTATATAATTGCCTCATTGTGGGGAGCGGTGGCCTAGAGGTAGGGCGCGCGCTTCGGGATCGAGAGGTCCTGGGTTTGATCCTCCTCTAGACCACTGGTCAAGTTCTCTTAGCAAGACCCACAGCTCCACTCCACCATGGTGTAAAATGGTACCTGTGAGGGCAGTGTCTATTTCTGGGCGCCGCCGATCGATGTTGGCTGCCACACCACAGGAAAGAAATAGCCTCCCCAGGGAGACACGAGTGTAGGTTTCCATATGTTGCCCAATGACCAGGGGAAGTTGAAATGTCAAAGGGTGCTTGAGCGACCTAACAGCTGAAAAGAGCCCTAGAAATTTGGTAAATTAAACTTTTTTTTAACATTGGTCATTCTCATGAATCAGTGTATAGTCAACATTATATGTATTACGTATGAAAAACACGCTGGTTGAACGAGAATGACATTGATGAGCCTTATGAGACTTATGAATAAAGCCTCAACTCCCTCAAATTTTGCTAAAATGTGTTTATTGCAAACTACTTCAGTTCAGACTCAAACAATCTTTGTATCTTACCAAAGCACTTAACATATAATATTGTATATAATCTTGGCAAATGGCACCGGGTTGGTCAGTTAAACTTTTCCAAGCGTCTTTCTCCATTAAGTTCTTAATTAACTAAACGTAGTTTTGCCTTAGTAGTTGGGTGTTTTATGTACTTCATAATACCAAAACGTATTTTAATTGCGTCCAGCTTCATTGGCGAGGATGCAAACTGCAACATTGTTAGTTTAACAAATTGGTTTAAATGTAAAACATGTTAGAATAAAATGTATTTGGTTCACGAAAATTATAGAATACCAACTAACGGAGAACTATAATAACGGATTTATAGAAAGCTAAATGAAATCTAATTAATGAGGCAATTAAAATTTTACAACAATGATCGACGATGTAAATCTACTGTATAATATATTAAATATGAAATACAGATGCGGCTTTTAATTTCGATGATTTGGGAATAATGCCATTATAATAATTTCGCTTTATTACATAAAAGTCGGTTATCCAGACAAACGTATCAAGCCAAGAATAATTATGCTGGGTGACGGGACATTAACCTTTTCGTCAACTCCTTGTACAGCCATACAATGGTTATTTCATGTTCGATTACTCAAATAGCTCGCATTAAAAACCAGCATTTTGGGTTATCCTACTTTTTCATAAGCCGGTTATAAACTGATTAGGTTTCAACTGTATGCCTCTGTGTACTGCATTCAATGCACATGCTTGTCATAACCCCAGTAGGTCACCATGCAGTATGTTCCAAAATCTGTTACCACAGTGTATAAACCAAATCACTGTATGACTTGTCGGATTACTATATAACATTCAACTTGTATCATTTATTGCTACTGAAAGCACATGTAAAATCTGATCAATGTACTCATTATTACTCTACTATATATTTCAACGTGTACTCCTTATTGCAATTGCCGGAAATCGACTCGTTTATACAGAGCGGTTACTGTAAATTCATTTAATTTGGATGAGATGAATTTTTATGGTTGTGGTAAACGGAGGAGACGTTTTTAAAAATGCGTATGTATTACATTTTAAAAATGCTAATGCCAAGGCGATCACCGAGAACTTTAAATTTGATCATATATGTATTGGTACAATAATTCATTGGGGTTTTATTCCGCGGTAGGAGTGAACCCTGAAATCAACGACAACTAGACCACTAAAAAGATTATTATTTACAGTATTAGTAGAGGTTTGTTTTGGTCATTGGATATCACATTATACAATGAGTCAAGGACGCAGTGTTCATAAATAAATTCGAATGTGTAAGATATAATACCACTACTAATTAGTTCACAGATCATGTAATAGAAACGCATCCGATATTGTAAGTAATATTTTAAACATCGGAAGCAGGAAATAGTATACAATGTGTCAAATAGTGTTCAATTCAAACAGAATACGGTGCCAATTGGGATACATATACTTTCATAAGTGATAAATCTAATTAGCGCTTAATGAATACTAGATATATATAGGAACGGTGTATATTATAGTTCTCAAGTCACCGCAAAAAAATAACACAACATAACACAAGGTTGTCCAAGGTGACATATTTAAAGCCGCCGTTCTATAGTTGAACTGCGAACCACCTAATAAAAGTGCGTCGGTGTCGAAATAAAATGTAAAGCGAGTTATCCAATTATGCGGACGACTTAACGGCTAATCCACCGTACCCTGATAAAAACAGAGCTAATCATTGCAAATCAAGTTCACACAATCCCCTTTACCAATTCACTGAGAACAATGATACTTAGTAATTTACGTTCAAACAGCCACCACATCTCTATTGTGTATACCGCCCCCGCAATGGTGTTGTATTACTTCGGTACAATGAATGTTCATCCAAATTTTCCCCGTTTTCGTCACTGGCGCCAAATGTCAATGAATGGAGCGCGCAGCGGCAACAAATCAGAGTCATTCATGCTGCTATACTATATCAATACAGCACCCGATTATATTAACCAATTTGCCTATTATCTCCGTTGCGCTCTGTTAGTGAATTATAACAGGCTACGTCGTAAATTACTTAGGGGATAGCCAATATTAAGAAGCCGGTTTCTAAATTCGACATCGCTACATTTCCGTAACTCACTGTGCCCCATGTCTTTCACAGGAATAAAAATATTTTCATTATTGGCCATTCTGATAAGTAATCACGCAGTTTCCATGATCATTATTGTGCAGAAAATGTCTGCTATATTAAATTATCGTCCCGGAAGTAATCAAGATGTAATATTTATCTATCTTGGGAAAAGATCACGTAGCGAAGATTTTAACTCAATGACAATTTGCAAGACATAATTGACCAATTAGATTGCATCGTCATGAACTGATTATAAGGCATCCGCGACCGTGAACATGCTGCTGTAAATGCTTGGTTATTTGGTCGGAAAGCAATGGTCACAAAACAATGCTCTCTACGTTAATGTTTGTTATAGAATATATTTCAGTTTGTCTAAAGTTTTAATTCAAAATCCAAATCCTTAACCATAACCCAGTCCATGAAAAAGTGACTTAACATTCAAGAAGATCTTATGCCATTAATTTAGGCAGGGCGTGTTAACACTTGACTTGGTTGTTTCTACTGGCCATATTCTAGAAAAGTAAATTATGCCAAGCAAGGATTGTTTCTGCATGCGTTACATGCATGCTTAATGGAAAAAAACAATCTTTTACAACTTCATTTTGGTCAAAATGACAAGTTCCGATTTTCACGAAAATAGGCTCATAATAAACGCTTTGTGACGCAGATTTCAAATATGCATCAGTCTTATGAGGTCGTAAGTAGTAGTTACGACCTTTCCATTCTAAGCCAGCCATATATTGCGTTTCTTTGGTTTGATTCAATCATACCTTCATCCATAGATACAGACAGGACGATGGTTTGAAGAAATTGTAATTAGTCGAGAGCGAAATATGATTTCCGAGTGTTCGTTTTGCATGTGTTTCGTAACTGAGGCCATGGAAAACACGCCACACCCAGCGAAGGATTACAATTACCGCAGTCTTCCACAGCAGTGTGGCAGTTATTGCACCGCCATAACTATTTTACTATATACCTATGATAGAACTGAAATTATTGTTCCAATTCTATTTCATAAAAAACACCTTTATATTTGGTTTGTGTTCATTCAAAGTGTATTAATTCCATTTGCAATGCTTGCTCCTTGGCTTATGACGCACCAAACTTGGAGGTCAAAGTATTTTGTAACACAACCTTCTGTTTCACGATACATGGTTTTCAAAAACATTATGACTATGTAAGCGAATGTGGAAATAATATCATATCTAATTTGTACATATTTAAAGGCTGATTAACATTGCTGAAATATTCTAGCATAAATAACTCAAGAAAGTATGCACGGTGCATTAGATATTGGCGCACGTCAAACAAATCTCCGATCGAACTCTTTGGAATACGTACAGGTGTACCAATGACATTGTAATTGTTCTAAGACAGCATATTGTGAAGCGATTGAGGATGGCAGAAAAAATGTTGATTGTTTAATCACCTGGAAAAGGAAGTCAGTATATACACATAACATAGCAATCATGCACCTATCCTCACAGTACAGTACATTATAAACACTTCAAGGTATTTGTGGAATTAAGGTCGTACAGCACAACCTGTGTTATAGTACGCACTGGATGCCAATAAAGGTGCGAACATTGGGAACAAGCCACATAGGTGGAAAAATCAAACGTGCACGTTGCATCCGTGTTATTTTAGCACAACCTGTGTTATAGTACGCCCAGGATACCAAGAAAGGTGGGAACCTTTGGAACAAGCAACATAGGTGGAAAAAACAAACGTGCAAGTTCCATCAGTGTTATTTTAGCACAACCTGTGTTATAGTACGCCCAGGATACCAAGAAAGGTGGGAACCTTTGGAACAAGCAACATAGGTGGAAAAAACAAACGTGCAAGTTCCATCAGTGTTATTTTAGTATATACATTGACCGTCTGTGTTTATTTAAGTAACCAATTTTGCAATAGTAGACCAATCCGGTTAATGTTTGTAAACATCATATTTTCCTGGGCGCACTATAAAAGATCCCCGACTCTGAGGTGACACATCTTTTTTCAGTCAAATTTTATCTTTGTTGCGCATTTCTCATTTCAAATTAGTTTTTGTCTTCATGGAACTTATACTATTCGATTTGTAATTGTATATACTTTCTAACGATATATTTATCATGCACATAGCACCGTCGGATATTATTCAGTGTGAACTTAATTAACGGCGAAAATCGATCTTTACGGGTTCGAGTTTTGTGCGTTACGTCACAACATATTTGTATGCTACATGAAATCTAGGCACGCTGCACTCTAGTTCTTTCCGAATAGACTTCTATGCTCTTTTGAATTTCATGTGATAAATACAAGGGTCAAAATTATTGTTGGATATGGTTTGGTTTCGTGGTTGAAGGTGAACCACGAAATCCATTAAATTTAACCCCCCTCCCCTCGAAAATAAATGATTTTGTATTGTTAAAATTTGCATCACACATTTGGCACACATGTAAATTGAATATAACAAGTACGTATATGAAGTAAAAATATAGTATTTTCTGCAGGTGAAGAATGCGACAAAGTTAAGTCAGACTCGAGCTTAGTGTACAAATCAAGTAACACATGGACTGGTTATCCATCTGACGACGAATAACTGTAAAACCATTACTTTTCATAAGGGCAATCTTTCGATATACAAAACCCAAAGAATACTTAATCTTTTTAATACGTTGCATAATCCACGAGCTCTTAATCAAACGAAAATGGCATTTTACTTAAGTAATACATTAACGAAATTCATGCCAACAAAATGCAATTATTTTACAAATATCTATCCTATACATAGAAATGAATAATTCACCTAAGCGCATAACGTACATTCCATTAACATGGTCAGATGTCCAAAATATTATAGCCTGCACCGTTTCCTAACAAAAGTCGGTCAAAGTGGCCTTAAAATGTCAGGTTATAAGTGTTCACTTTCAGGATCACAGTACAAGAACTCGGTTAACCCAGAATTTGGAATTGAACCGTTACACAGATGGTGTATTTACTCAGCGAGATCGCCTGCATGTTTATAAACAACTCGTAATTCTAAATCTAGTACCGTGCCCTAAATCCCACGCACAGCAGCACTATATTTATTGTGAACTGAGTATCTATGAAGTTAAAAAAAAGTGTTTATCAAAATAGGGTTTCTCGTTCTAATTTGAGTCACATGGTATAATTAGTACAGTGAAGATCCGCTAATAAGACCAGTCAAAAAGGTGGTCTTAATAGCGAATCGATCTTATTAGCGGACCTATTTTGTTCTAAATTTAATATTTTGGGGCCTAAAACTGGCAACAATCTGCATCATTTCAAAATAATCAAAGTGGTCTTATTAGCAGAACTTTACTGTATTAGCTTTCGAAATTATAGGTGCTTGCTTGGCACATTTGTACCAGGATTAAGAGCACAGTACAGTTTTACCTTTCGCTATTTATTCTACTTCGATTTGGAAATCATGAACTTTCCAAGATAGTTGCAATTTTAATGACCCTCGCTCTAAATTTTAGAACGAAAAGGATCCGCTCATGTTTTAAAGACATTGTCTCTATCAGGACCAGGACCGTCGTTCGTTCCGGTATTAATCACGAACGTTTTCTAAGACTCGAGTCTCGACGCCGTACTTCCTAAATAACGATACTAGTATTTTAGATAATTTGTGATTATGCAATCTTCCAAAATAATTAAGAAAATAGTTGTTAACAAAATCATATTAACAATAACGTTATCGGTATATTAAACTAAAGAAAATCACTGACGACACTGCGGCAAATGTTACAAGTAGCAAATAAAAACGCTAGTATTCGCTAAAAACATACGGATATTACGATGTAGTTATCAATAGTTTATTCATAACCGTATTTTCCTTCTAATGCCATTAAGCATACCAGTATTAATGTCAACTGAATAATAACAAGTACTAAATAGAACCTGACAACATATTACCGTCAAAAGATCATCTAGGCCAGGCGAACGTTTTCGGAAACTTTTTTTTAGTAAAGACGGACTTTTTTATCAAACACATCATGTTAATGGGTTGTATTAATTGAAAATTTGTTATTTTGAGTACAAGGTTCATTATAAATGATTCGTTATACTTAAAGCAATTTAAATAACATAACAAGTTTTGATATGTATATATTGTGTATAAAAAATACAAATGTATGTAATCCGATACCTCATTTGTTATAATAGTTACTAGTAATCGTTTTTGGTTAATCCTTTATTTCTAATTTTATGATAATATTTTTATATTCATATGTAACGTTAGTTAAGTGAAACCCACACCAATAAGTCGTATCAACTCCACGAATAAGTATATCATACGAAATGCACTAATTTATCCGTCATGAAGTAGATAACCATAATAGTTATGTAGAACAATTACCTACCGTTTTCATAGTTAAATCTGTTTTTCTGTCAAATAAATTTCAACAATTAGCAAGTAGTAAACTTCTATCGAATATTTAACATCCACAGTATTTTTATATATAAGTATAATATCTCAGACTAGCTGTATAGTTTCTATCGAATTCTATTAACAAGTGAGGCACTGTGCTATTTCAATGATGTTGACTTCACGAATCCAATTGCTTTTATGCTGGAAAATGAAAGAGTCGGAAGCTTTATATCGCCTTTAAAACCACATGATGCAACTCCCGAGGGCGCCTTTTTATCTTGTGGTCAATTAAGAGACTCGCGCCGCAGTTCTATATATGATTTTATCGATAAAATGAATGGGGCGAAAATTCAGGTCGTGGGGAGTTATTTTTTTCACTGGGATGGGAGCATCAATGAAAAAAATGCGTAAACCGTAAAAAATGTGAATGGTGTATATCGTATAAACGTAATAGTATCGCTGTTAATATCGATGAGTCAGTTAGTTATAACGAGTTTATCGTAGGTATTGCGTGATTAGCAGGATGCTAATTACTACAATTTACCACGCACCTATGAATGGAACGTAAAAGGTGGGTGTCCGTTTGTACGCAGGCCTTATGAATTATATTACAAACTACAGTTGTTACTTCCCCAAGTTTTTATCAATTCAATATAGTGAATATTCTTATATCTAATGACTGGAAATTTGGGGATGTTTGACTCAGCGGTTTTTGCAATATAATTTCTTAAGCCTATTGTTTGTATGGTCATACGTACGCAGAATTTCAAGGTATGTTTTATATACACATGCGTAAACTTCTAGCAAAGCGTTTCCATCTTAACCAAGGTTACTTTCATGCCAAGTACCCGGCTATATCACTGACTCAGAATGAAAATGTCGTTAGTACCACTTACAACCTTATAAAGCTCATATATATTTAAAATCAGCATCATAAGACGCTGCTTATGAGACTATTTGCATGAAAATCTGAACTTGTCATGTTGACTAAACTGTGGTTGAAAAAGCTCGTTTTACCATAAGTAAAGAGTTATTAATTGTCAAGTCATTTTTTCTCGTTTTCGGAAAATATTGATTTTTTTGTAGCTACGACCGCCTCATTCTAAACCTGCCATTTATTTTGCCTTTCGTTTTCAGTTGCACATGCTTTTTATTTCTGCCCGATCTGTTATTAATGAAATAAGTATGTTAGTTCATATTGTTATATAAACTAGACGTACATTCCTACAGTTCGCGTACCTTTAGCTGAATCTAAATGGAACACATAATGGTACTAAATTAGCAATTATAAAACTGACATCGAGCTGCCGTGAGATGTTTTACAGTCGATATTAGTACATAAAATATCCGAAAAAATAAAACTTAAAAAAATACACTGAGCGGCAATGAAAACGCAACACTTTTTAAACTTGAATATTTCTGTAATCTGTCAACTTATAAACTTGAAATTGTGTATGCTCACTTCGATATATATTATCTACAGAGTTAGCTCTTTCCGTAAAAATACTTTAAGAATCATTCGTCCATAGCGGAAAAGCCTTAAACTGCATTTTCCCGCGTGCTGATAGGTGGCTAGAGATTTGCTCGCATATTGTGCAAGCATTTAGGAATGTGGATGGAATAGTCGGGAAAACAAAATAAGTAGTAGAAAACATGATGCATAATGTCAAAGGGAGACTCCGAAAGATCGGTCGTTATGCTCAATTGTGGGGTAACCGGACTAGAAGTTTCATTAATTAAATTACCGAAGTCATTATTTCATTTATTCAACACAAGTTTGAATACATATACACCTGTTAAGAAAGCTAAAAATGCATTAGAAATCATAGGGTGTAAGAAAAATGTTAAAGTCAAGTGCGAAAACTCATGGACAATTATCCTCACTTTCTTAGATTTATCACCAAACTTTTACACTAAATTGTAAAACTTGATATTGCTGAACTAGTCTACGTGCTCAAGTTATGGTGTTCATTAACATTCAGACGTAAATTGTGTTTTGAAAATTAAGCACGCAATTCAAAGCGCATTTTTCTCCATTGAGTGCAATAATCAGTCTTAAAAGAATACCTATAGCGTTCATGAATGCAATTTATTTCCAGTTACAAATGGTGATACGTTCGGCATCCTTGGGACAAATATAATACAATTTTATTTATCTCAAAACGAGCAGTTTCGAATATGCGTTAAGGGGCGCAAGATTCGAAGCAGTGTTATAAAGAAACTGGCTAGTAAGTTATTTAATCATTTTATTACTCCAAGATTATCTCCCTTTGACCATAGTAAATACACCATGGCATATAATAGACCATTTATCTTTATTTTAGTGGTTGTGCGTGAAATAGTGTAAAGGCCCCTTAAAAGTACCTGAACTTCACATAGCCCTTCTGCAACAACGGCACAGCATCCCACTAGCATTCAATGAACGTTTCATACGATTAATACGTTGTAGATGCACACGATGGATTGCTCCTGGCGGTGGTTTTAAAAGATTTAAAAATGCGACTTTCTGTTTTATACTGACCCTAACATAACTGGTAAAAAAACTATGTTGCTAAACATTTTTTTCTGATTCGAAGTGATATTCGTGTGTCACTTGCATATATATATCTGTTCTATGACGAAATTTCGCGTTGCTCACAAACTTTTCAAATGTGTTATGCTGTACTTTGTAAGTGTTGCGTTTTCATTGCCGCTCAGTATGTATGTCAGTGTATGTTTTCGTAGCTTTCAGTGCAAGAAGTGCATTGATATCACCGATTTCTTATAATTCAGGAAAGGTATCGCCAATTTCTTACAATGCATGAAATAGTACCACCGACTTTTTCAAATTCAGAAAATGGTATAATCAATTTCTAAGAATTCAGGAAAAAATATCACCTACTTCTTAGAATTCAGAAAATGGTAACGTTATCACTCAGGACAATGTTTCACATATTTCTTAGAATTCAGGAAATGTTTCCACGAACGAAAACACAGACTCAAACACATTGCTGTCTTTATGAGAGATCATTTACACACATGTCTATTACTTATCAAATGTTTCCACAGTTAGCTAGATACGAACATTAGTTAAAAACTTAAAATAAATTTTGTATTGTTCATTCGGTCAATAAACTGGTGGTGTAAACTTTGAATGGGTGGCGTTACGGAGATCTGACCAATGGTCATTACAAAAAATAGGGTTGTCCAAGACAAAAAAGACGTTACTAATATACTATATGGTTTGACCTTAGTTTTATATTCTACAAAATGATCTTTAATCTATTTAAATCACAAACACGATTTGTATTGTCCTGGGCCCGTATTTATAAAGTTCCTAAGGGGAAAAATTCCTTAGGTTGATATATTTACCTAAGGTTTTATAGGAATTTCTTTAGTTTTATATGAGTTTACCTTAGATATCTGAGATACATCATTAAGAAGGTTTCAGATACCTAAGGTGAAATCATATAAAACTAAGGGAATTGCTATAACACCTTAGGTAAATATATCTACCTAAGGAATATTTCCTCCTAAGGAGCTTTATGAATACGGGCTCTGATTGCTGTAAATAAATTCTTGGATTCTCTTCTTGAACAAAATATATGAGTCAAGAATACGAGCACTCGCTTGCTTTATATTTCAGTGTGAACGCCGCATAAAATAATTATATTTCGCACATTTTACAGAACTGCAACTGTCGATTAACACACCTTTAGAACAAATGGCCACATTGACGTCACTCGGACACATTAGCTGGCAAAATTTACACTATCGAGATCTCGCATCGTAATTCATTAGCGACATTGTCTGATATTTTAGTAATACAGGGTGTCCATAAAGAAGGTGTACACTCTCAGTATCCATTTATCAAATTTCTATGTTCTGCTATCGCAAAGGAAACTTTCACATACATAGATCAAAGATGTTAGTTTTTCTGGCACTATGTTAAGTCCCAAAACGTTACCATGTAGCTTTTGAAATTCTTATTTCCAACAACGAATTCTATGTGATCAAAATGTACAAATTATTCCAAAGTACATGTATACGAAACCAATTATCAAATCGACTGAAGACAGGATCTCAAATTTCAAAATAGAACATTTCGTGATACACGTATAAACAATAGGTAATCCTAAAACGCTTGTTTTGTATCTATCCTATTCCCAAGTACTTAATAGTATATTTTACAGAAATTCACCGGTATTGAACGTGGCGTATGTCTTTGGGCCCCACCAACTTCTGGTACATAAGACATATATATTATATAGTGACTGGTTGTATTGTCCGTCATTTAGTCTGCTCATTCTATAATGTTAACCAAACCGTTAAAGTCGGAATATTGTATAAGTCCACAAATGCACTGCTTTCTATCCTGACATACTCATTTACCACCATATACCCAGTCATTACATTATCAAAGCCATGTAACATTTTAGCATCATTATGGTCACTTATCTTTTTATCACATAACCTGCTGTTTTGGGGAGCCACAAAGCCGTCCCGGAAATGTGGAAATGTTCGGCACTCCCAGGCAGTAACATAAATATGCAAATTAGCTTAATTAAAGCGAGGTTAGCCTATCCATATTTTGGTTGGTGCACGAAGTACCACGCTCCAAGAGCAGGACGGAATAATACACGGACAGAAAAGAGAGAGAGAGAGAGGGACTGGGATGGAAGGAGGGAGGGAGGTGAAGCGGACAAAGGGATGTAGTGTGGGAAAATGTGAGGGTGGCTGGGTGACTAGTGGGCGATAGAAATATATGTAAATTGCTAGGAGGACAAATTCGAGAGGAACACCACACATAGCTAACACGGAAAAGCCACATTGATGCAACGAAGTAATTTGAGACAGCATTTGCACAACACCGGTTCTTAGCACAATTTGCAGACTCAAATTAATCAAAATTTACGAGTTTTAGAGTAAACTGTGCCAAGGAGTTGGGAATCATCACTTATCAACGAGCACTAGTTGTAGTTGTAGGCCAGTAAACACGTTCTCTGTGCACGTATTCGCTCGATCAACCTAGCCTTGAAATCACGGAATAAATCGGTCAGATCGCTGGGGTAATTAATATGTATGTCAAGTTGTTAGGCGAACCATTGCCCTCCCATAGCAACCATTGTGAGTAAATAAATGTTACAGAATTTAAATATTTATACTTACCGAAATGATTGATGTGTCGGTTAATGACCCGATATTGTAACATATGAGCGGTAGTCGCCGAGCATATAACTAACCTATTTAATGATGCATGCGTTTGTTTATCATTGATACAGTTCGATAGCGCCTCGGTGGAGAGTTCGCTGCGAATATGGATGGTCCCTGGTCGCTCACTTATTTGTAATTCCATGCTCAAGACTTGGCAATCTGCGTGATTTCAGCTCAGCTGAAAATGGGTACAGTGTTTCGTATATTTTCTCGTCTCGATGTGTCGATGGGAAATGTAATCGGTCGAGATGCAGTCCACTACATTACATGCGATTTGCAGAAATATTAGTGTTGATACATTTATATGTACAGTACTGTATTAATTTATACTAAGGCGCTATTCACTTTACGTTACTTGATATTACTACCAAATCAGAGAGCCAACGCTATATTATATATATATGTATGTAATATACCATCATAACCCGAGTTACAGGCGGTTCTTAGCGAAAAGCCAGCTTAATTATGTGTGTTTTGTGTATGGCCTATAAAACAAGGTACTCGGTGTTATTATAATTACAATATCATGATAAAGTTATTACGCACCTTATAATAAACACAAGGTCTGAGGCCAGGATCAGACATTAAGACTCACCCTTTCAAAAGTTAATTTACTGCCTGGTTAGTATCATTAAATACCAGGCACAGTGATAACAGGCACACTATAACCAACTGGCGGCTCATCAACTAGCCATGTCAGAACGACTCCGTTCCCAATGGTGCTGCTATAATTATTGCGGTATTTAAACATATATCCAATTCGAAACATTGTTGCAAAACTCTAGCACAAACACTAACCCAGATCGAGGATGGTATTCTAGACTCCCAGAACAGTTGTACCGTATGGAGTATAGACCTTCTTGTTTAAAGATCGTAGACGGCTTTCTTGACGAGACGTCCGCCCAGTACAGTTGTACCGTATGGAGTACAGCCCTTCTTGTTAATAGATCGAGGATGGTATTCTTGACGAGACGTCCTCCCAGAACAGTTGTACCGTATGGAGTGTAGCCCTACTTGTTTACAGATCGAAGATGGAATTCTTGACAAGGCGTCCGCCCAGTACAGCTGTACCATATGGTGTAAAGCCATTCTTGTTTAAAGATCGAAGATGGCATTCTTGACAAGGCGTCCGCCCAGAACAGTTGTACCGTATGGTGTATAGCCCTTCGGGTTTACAGACCGAGGGTGGTATTCTTGACGTCCGTTCAGTACAGTTGTACGGTATGGAGAATAGCCCTTCTTGTTTACAGACCGAATGTGGCAATCGGAACTCCTCGGCGTTTATCTAATTTCTCAGTTACGGAAATGCCCGAGTAGTTACAATTGCGAAGATGGTATTTTTGACGAGACGTCCGCCCAGTTCAGTTGCACCGTATGGAATATAGCCCATCCTGTTTACAGTTCTTTAGTCCCACTTTCTTAACCTTCAACAAGGGTTCATGGACGTTAGTTTGTATATTTATCAGATTGTTGAGTATTGTTTGACAATCATGTAATACAAGTGGGCCGAGTCTTGATGAGAACCGGGTCAGGTATAGGTAACTGACTGAGAAATATGGCTACTCAACCAGATTTGAAACATCAGCTGAGTGATTTGTTTACATTTTCTCGGAAAATAAGCTTACATTCAAGGCTGCTTGTACTTTAGCACTGTGAAAGAGGAAATCATAATCTGGGAAAACCGAGATTACAGTTTATAGCACAATTATTTGAAAGGATACACTTGTTTTACTTTTGCTGTTTCCAATTCCTTCTTTTTCGAGTGCTAATTAAATACTAGTATTACGATGTCATCGCAGTTGATTTTACTGAAATATAAAGTGCTCTATAATAACGAGTAAAATCCTAAGACAGCCAAATTCACACATACTAACATTTGTTGAGAAACACAAATAAATAAACAAGACAACGTTTAGTGCAACGAAACTAGCTTAGTCAATCGACGGACGGACGGACGGACAATCACTATAATGTATGCCTCTGCATCAATATCACTTCACCAGCGGTGTGTTTTCAAAGGCATTCGATGTATAACCTGTTAGCTGAGTGTACGATAAAGTTAACGTGACTGATGGATTGACAAGAACTAATGATTTCGTGATTAATACCATCATCAAGTTAAAAGGGTTGGCGTATGTTATGGCGAATTTGACACGAACCTGACCTTTTGATTAGCATAATTTAACAGTCGATTTATTGCCTGTATTTATAATCTCGGTTGTATGTTTTCAGTCGGGGAGTATTACGAAGACACTCGAGATGTAATTACAATCATAAATTTGAAATATCGATATAACTCGATTTGCTTGCGGAAATTTATATATTCAAAGCAAAAATCCTTGTAATACATTCATGTATTTATATAAAGGGCATGTTCGTGTCAATTCGCCCAGCTATGTTTTATACTATCAAATCTAAACACTTGTTATAGCTTGGCTATTTTGACCTGAACCTGACCTTTGTGCAAGAATATATTACAAGCAAAGGTTCTTGTTTTGAATATCAATTTCCGCAAGCAAATCGTGCGCTAATATCGGTATTTCAAATTTGTGTTTGTCTTCGTGATACTCCCCGATTATGAAAACACAATCGGTGCTGTATCGTAGGTAATATATCGACTGTTAACTTATGCTAATCACAAGGTCAGGCTCGTGTAAAATTAGCCAAGCTATAAAACATCATAATAAACAGTTCATTGACACAGTACCCTATTCATTTCAAGTTTGGTAGTGGAATTTGGCATGGTATTTTATTATGTATTCATACCCAAAAATACATAATTCCACAAAAATAGTTGAGAGCAAAAAATATACAGAAAGAACTAAAAGTATGTAATATAGGTCATAATAGTTTTTTATCGTAAGTTGTAGTAACCAACAAATGTGTGAAAATAATCATGTCAGGTATTATTTTATGATCAGAATAATATAAAATAACTACAAGTATAATGTAGGTCGTTTACCTTGAGCTAAATATATGCTTTGGCACATGCAAACATAATGGTGAAATCAGTGTAGGAATTTCTAGCGTAGCCGTATGAAATATGCAGAAGCAAGAGCCTCGTAAATTCTTCAAATTGATGCCATATTCAACCTAAAATTCTTCACATGGTTTAGCGATATCAAACGGTTGGGTTTGATCTTATCGGTGTTTAATTCCGGCACGTGGGATCACCGTTTTTGTTACTTTTTGTCAAATTGGGTCATTCTGCAATTTTACGACGGGGACTTAAGCTTTTAATCATGTCTTTGGATTGTGTGTGGGCATTTTTTCATTTAGTTGTGTTGTGCTGTGTTGTGTTGTGTTGGGTTGTGTTATTTCTGTTTGCTGTGCTCGGCTGGTTAAGTTGAGTGCTGCCTTAATTCCCTGCCCAATTTCCTCATATCTTTTTACATACAAACTTTAAGTGCGAGACCTATTCGTCGATCTACTGTATTAATCCATTCTGCATTGCATCACATTACGCTCGAAGAACGTGAAATCAGTACCAAAAACAGTAGCAGAGAAAAGAAGAATTATGAATTATCCTGGCGAAAATGAAATTGATTATTGAAAGGATTTAAAAGTTGAATAATATAAGGAAATGATATGTTATTTTAATATGGAAAGGCAATATTGAGGATATTTCGATCGTAAGTCTGATGTTTGAACTTTGTAAACGTGATCAAAAACACAAACCTACCTTCCCATGCAGCGTTACCGATACAATAGTAACCCCTTACTTACGAACTTCACAGGTTCACAATGCTCTCGTTTATTTGTCACCAACTTCGCCCGTAGGTATGTGAACATGACGTGTGCGCCGCCAAAACATTATACGTACAACGGCGCTGACCAGTGTATTCTTCAGCCGTCGTTTCGAATACATTATGGATGTAAATGTTTTGTCTGTAGCCCTTTGTATCACAGACTTGGGATGTAACATTTACGAGCTTTTTGAACGAACACTTACATTGCGATTCAGAGAACGATTGGCTGAATTGTTTTTACAAATTTGCGCGAAATAACAGGAGAACTTGTAGAACCGATGTCGTGTACTGTACACGTACAAAAATGTACTGTTAAACTAGTACCTACGTCATACTAACACATACGTCATGGCATGCTGACGACCTTTGGACACATGCGTGAAATACCCCCATTGTGAAGCAAATGTGATACCACCATTTTTTTATCAAGTGCTGACCCTGAAAGGTCTCCCCGTGCACATAGTCATTCGGTATTATGAACATATCATACCATGACTTCTGTGGTGTGATGATTTGACATTACACCAGTTGTCAATCTATACCCTTTAAATAAATTATAACGGTAAATTATAATCAAATGATCCAATTTGTTAACTTGAAAACCTTCGCCAAGCCGCCTTAGACAAACAACCAGACGGAGCGATCTCTTCTCTGGCGTAATGTCAATTGTTGCGCAACATTGTTGGATTTATTTCGATAGCTGAGTAACTTTGGAGGATTCAGCATTTGTTTTGAATAGCGGTCAATACAAAAATCGGAACGCCAGAAAGAAATACCCAACATTATTTAGGTTATGTATTACATGCTTCATTTGTAATTTTGATAATCGATTACTTTGTTGTTTCTAACTCTTTATTTCATGTATAGTAAAAACTCTCTAATCCGAAACCTCTCCAATCCGAAATCCTCCACAATCCGAAAAAAGTTCAAGATCGCAATTTTTTCCTTCTATATTCTTATATAATGCTACATGAAAAAACTCCGCAATCCGAAACCTCTGCAATCCGAAATCCTCCTCAATCCGAACTAAGATTTCAGTCCGGAATTGATATTTTGTTCATAAATTGTATTGCATGCAAAACTATATTTGAACATCGGTCAGGGAAGGTAACACTAAATTTAACGAGCCATCGCTTCATCCATGTAGATTGTGTTTCGGTAAACTCTGTATGGAATGGTGTTCTATCTGTCATTTTCTTAGACTACTAGTATTTAATGACATTATTCACAGCGGAGTTATCATCAGTTATGAAACCAACATTCCTAAATATTCGCCTGGTATGTCTAGCACATTGTCCTGCATATTATCACATTTGGTATTATACAATGCTTCACACACCGTGTAATGTGTCATATACGTCATATCTGCCATTTGTAGTTGCTCATACAGTAATACCTATCACAGCCATGGGATACTCGGTGGAAGATCGACGACCAATAACAGAGTTCATAGGCAGAAAAACAATTGGAAGAGTCAATAATCATGGATGTATCACATGAAGTACCAACAGGCGTGTATGCATGCTCTTTATTCTTCAAGTCTAGTCTTAGTTATGGGTTAAATAGCAACACTACATAGGTTTTGGTAAAGTCAAAGGCTGTATAGCCCAGTCAGAAACCGGGATTACAAACAACATTTTATACGACAAATAAAACGTTTCAAACACAATAAAAACGCGAGCGCATTAAAAATTACTATCATTCCATTAATGTCAGTTACAAAAAGACTGACAGAAGTGACGAAAATATGAATCAGAAAAGAAAAAAGTAGTTAACACACACTGAAAGATAACAAAGTAAAAACAAGAGAAGAAAAACATAAATATTTCGATGCCTTTATATGCTTATGAGGTAAATGGGGCGCGGGCTTGTTTTGCAGAACAAATGAAGGCTAGCTGTGTGGCAAGCAACACAACTCCGATACCATTTCGTCACACAAACAATGATAACAAAGGACATTACTTCAAGAAAGTATTTTATAAACAGTATGTCGATAAAAGGTTTAACAAAGAGTTATTTGAAGTAAATCTAAAATGGAATCCGATGCAATTAAAAAAAGATATGAATATATTAAATAAATTATGGGCACTACCAAGAATATAGTCCATTACAGCACACGTACACAAAGCGGACATGAAATCCACATCACCGTCCTGACAATTATATAAACATGGACAAAATAAAATCAAACAGTGATTTGGCCAAGGGTATTATCATCAAATTGCAAACAAAGGTGGGGTTAACACAACGTAATAATTTAACAGAGATGAATACATTTGTTATCAATACCAAGGAAATTCTTCCTCGGTTATATATTAAACAGTTTTTCTAAAAGCTAAGGGACGAATGAGATGGCAAAAAAACAATGTATTACTGAGAACAATTTTCAGTTCGTATTGACAATGACAAAGATACCTATTGCAGACAAAGATACAAAACAAAGGGAAAACTCGTTGTCCTTAAGTCGACACTATATGGCAAACATGAGATGAATACTGTAATTAAAAAAAACATGATGATAAATGGACAGGGAACTCAGCACTCTTCTTAAACAGCAAAGAACAAAAAACAACAAAAGAAAATAACGACACAATGCCCAACATAAACCTAAAGGGATGTATATATATATATAGTATTCTTCTGTTTAGAAAACGCTGCTAATACGACGTCGTGGCGACATCGCGATTATACCAACGTCAATCCTTTTTACCTTTAACCGGTTGTGAAAGAGAAATATTTCTCATATACATTGTTCCCCTTAATAACATGATCGTATTCTTAGTAGTTTTGCTATTTTAGGAATATTTTAATGGTTTCCCTTGTATCATTGTCAAGATGATAATGAAGCTCACGGAGGACGTAATTGTAGTATCTTTACACTACTTAAATATTTGTTGAACTCATTTTCTAAGGTACGTCTTGTTTAATAACCAATTAGATGTAACAAATCATCACATTGGCACTAAGAAGCATAACTTTTATTATACGACGGATGTGCTCATCTCATTCATACATCATACCCAGTGAGATGTAACGCTCTTAACAGGCAGTGGTTATAAAATCTACTGTTTCTAGTCTTAATGTTCCTGTCAAAAGATACAAACTGGTCAAATTCTAATGATTTACTGACATTTGATGGGCGATTCTTATACGGTGACAAATAAACCTGAACACAGCAGTGGGACTATTTAAACAATGGCATAAATTGATGATCAAAATAATGTTATACCGCGCTTCGCAAATGTTCCATGCAGTAATATTTGGAAGCTGTTTGGTTGGAACCAATGTGTTGGTTAGTTTGAGGATTTCTACGACGTGACGTAAACTTTGCCCCGGGTAGCCATTACTGACGTAACTATGGTAGCCGTACCATTTTGTACGACTCACCCTTATGCGTTGAATTCATCGCATTATATTTATTATGAATTGTTCTATTTATATGCAAAGTTTGAAGTAATTTGGCTATAAGATGAATATTATAGAGCACTTTTCCCTGAAAGTTTTGAAACGCCCTACGTATAACTAATTTCATCTACCAACAATCCAAATCATGAAAAAGTCAAACTTATTTTTAAAAAGTCCACTCGTAGATCATCATTGAGTTTGATTTATTAAGTCCGTTGTCACGTTCTAGAAAAATGTCAAAAGCGTTTGACGTCATCTTGTTTCACTTGTATATTTACATAAATTATTTCGTCTAACCAAGATCAGTTATGATTTATCAATTTTGATGTTTTCAGAAAAAATGACGTTCAAACGAAACAGTGATTTAAGGTCGGTGATAAAATGAGCTGTCTATTATATATCCATTTATACGTCAAGCTAATATGTTCATTGTTCTCCTACGTCTTGTCCTATACTTCTACAGAACAACAAAGTCCATATTAAAAAGTTCATTGCATACGTATATCAGTAAGGGTTGGATATAGGCTTGCATTTCTAAGAAACTGGTGAATCATATATATAAGTTCGTGGAAAAGCACATACACATAATACATACGCCCCGGGGTTGTTGTGCCTCATTTGGTCGCAGGTTTGGCATGGGTTTGTGCTGTTGTTGCCGTACAGCGGGGCCTTGGGGAACTTGGTTGAGTCTTGGCTGCGTTTCATTCGGTCACTTTGTCAAGTTGGGTCGTCCTGTATTGTTTCGGCGGAACTTGGATTTTTGTTTGTTTCTCTGGCTTAGTTGCAGGCAATGCTCAGGGTAGTTGTGTTGTGGAGTATCTGATCCATGTGCTCCGCTAGTTAGGTTGAGTGCTATCTTCCCTGCCGGATTTTCTTTTACCTTTTCTGGCGAATGTATGCAACCGATTAAAAAACACTTTTAGGAAAATGGCGTAGCTATAGGCGATACAAGCTTACTAGCATTATTGGACTTGGATATAAGATCAGTGCACCAGGATAACATATATTTACAAACATGGGCCATATAAGCTTCCTGTTGCAAAATTGCTTTTTAGTAAAGGCATACGGACACATTTATGCTACTAAAAATCATCACCGATGAATCATACAGACTTGATCAATCCACCATTATGGCTTATAACAAAATTTCCCCGCTTTTCACATTATCAAGCTCCAACTACAATGCCGCACAAAGGTACAAAATGTATATACAAAATGAACAGTTGTTACAAAAAAGGGACAGTGCAATTTTTTTGCGTGTTTTCTCCTTTTTTTCAAAAAAAAAAGAAAAACAAACAAATGTAATAGCAATACATAACCAGAAAAGTATATTTCCATTGTCTGTCTCTACAACTCTGGTTAATGGTTAAACAGTTAATTTTAATGGTTAAATAGATGCTGTTTGATGGTCCTTACCAGTTTTATTATTTCAGTTTGTTACTTGTATCACATGTATTACAATTTGCCCATAAGAAACACCCAGAAATTGCATAAATACCAAATGTATCCGCTGCCATCATCGTCTCGTGCGCACTTTATATTATATTTAAAGAAGGTGCATGGATTTAACGGATGCGCATGGTTTGCAATTGTATCGGCGATTTTAGATGGAAGCGACACCACAAACCGTTTGATAGTTTGATAATTCAATGATATATATCGCTGTTGAATGAAAACATTCTTAGAAATATTCAATTACTCATGTTATACACATACCAATGTACATGTACGTTGTTGTCGTGGCCAAGCAAAGGTGAAGTGTAATTCGATACATATGTTATTAATTAAGTATCTATTACCCATTTGTCCCTATATTTATATATTATGTTATTTAACTTACTTATTAAATTTACTCCATAGTCAAAATCATTAAATTATGTCTGTTTTCCTGTGATGTTTGTACCGTAAAGCTGAAATATTTGTCACGTCAAATGTGTACAGGACTACCGTACAAGTTTTATGACTGAATCGGTTATTAAAAAATATTTTTTCATTGTTTCTGCAGCGCTTTGATATTACATTGTCGGCAGCCTTTATGATCTGTCGATGTCCCTGTCACACGTTTAAAATAGGTTTGATAATAATTACGTGGTTTTTTTCTAAGGAACGTTCCAACGATCCCGTTAGCTGCATATCAGTAGACCACGGGGTGAAAAATCTATGCTTTTCCATCCATGCTACAATGCATGTCCAGGTTGCTATTAGGTTTGTGTTAACTGTTACATACAGTTACTAAGTATATGGAATGTGCACACTGGGTCGAAAAGGGGAAGCGGTCTACTATTTTTAGTTTGTTTTTAATTTAAATGGCTTTATTTATTCATGTGATAAAAAGAATCTTACATTCGTGTCTTTCCATGTTAAATTTATTGAACTCGTTGGATATAAGTAAGAAAATACTCGACAGAGCCTCGTATTTTATCACTTTTATCCAACTCGTTTAATAAATTCAATATGAAAAGTCACTCATGTAAGATCCTCTATATATGGCTATAAGCCGAACTTGCCCCTTCTCAAAGGGCCTAACTAGCACCAAGCTATAGATATAAAAACACCACGACAACTCCTTGCATGGTGAATAAAATGATATACTAGTAGACATGGTTCATTATTTAAGCCCCTTCACATGTTTTGATGCACAAATAGAAATTAAGTTGTAATCTTAACGGATTTCTAGAACAATAAAAATTGAAAAATATGTCCAAAACAATACTCAACAATTGACACATTGACGTTTTGGACCCAAACCGACACATACCATTACAAGGTGGTCATATTTGTATCAAAACAGATAAAATCATCAAAAGTGACGAATACACCAAATAAAAACATTAACTATTTTCAACAATGACAAGAAGTTTATTAAGTATTCACGTTTATTGTATTGGCTCAGTATATTACATACGTTCAGTTGGCAACGCTAGTACATGTATTGTCTCAGTACCTAAACCCACCCAAGTGATCAGATTTGACACGTGCTTTCAATATCAATAAATGATACAAGTTAAATTTTATAGTAATCCAATAAGTAATGTAACAGTGGTTTGTTTGCTACACTGTGAGGTTAGTATTACGTGCGTATTTAGATCAAATAAAAAAAAACCCTCCGCGGAACACAAACAACCAGCATGTTTCTTAACTTTGTAAAACATATATTGTATGTTACCTTTACAACATCTGACTCACGATACGACAATGAACGTATAAATACGTACACCATAACCAAGATAAAACGTAATCAATATAAATAAAGACTACAAATAATTAGTTGGACGAATTGACCTGAAAACAAGGCTTGGAAGGCATTATATTGACTTTCAACAACCCACGCACATTACCTGAGTTCCATTAATAGCCCATTCAAATTATACGTAGACTATGTAGAACTATATATACCAAATTAAGTACAATAATTCCAAATTAATAGAAAGGATATTACTATTTAACAACAAGTATACTCATACGTCATCATCGGTGTTAATCAACTGCTGATTCTGATCATGTAATATATTTCTTTTTTGATAACATCGTAGTTAGAAACTTCTAAAGTTGTGATACCGACTTATGTTTGAGCTATTTTAGTATGTACGAGGGGTGTTTCATAAATAATGCAACTGCCCCGCACACGCGCGTATGGTGCTGAATAAGGTAGAACTGTTAATTGTTTTCGAAAAAGCTATCATTCATTGACAATATCCTTAAAGATTACAAAAATTTGTCGGTATATAAAGCCAGGGTATTACTCTATTTAAGGTCCACTCACACACACAGTGGTAAATTCAGTAATGAAAAGATTGACAAAATCATGCGTTGTCCAGTTTTGAATGACCTTTAAATGATGTTTGCATCGTACGATTTTATTGAAACTAGGCATGTGTCTTGAGTAGTGTCTGATCCATACTATGCAATGTTTGAGCATGCAAAATCGAACGGGATATCAAGAATAAGCTTTTCTAAGAAAAACAAAATCCACCAAAAAACAACCCAATTTTTGAAAAAATACATTCAAAAAGACTGAATAAATATTGAGCACATAGAATTCTTACTTTATTTTATACATATTTAGAAAGCTGAAAATATTTTCAACAATATTCTTAATTGCTACATGCATTTTTTGCACATGCGACCACAAAATGTCAACTATTAAAAGCTACACGATACTTTTCATAGCTTAATTTTAACCATTATTTGCCCCATTGAAAAGCTTTAATAAAGCAAACAAGTTTTCCTGGACTACATCAATAGTTTAAAGTTGTTCATGCTAAAAAAGCATATGGTTTTTTTGATATTTCAAGTTTAACATATCACATGAAGCCCAAAAATTTAGTTTTATGCTACAATTAATGATAAGTCTATTTAGGCATGTACAGTGGCCTTAACTGGGGTCTATAAAATGCACCGTAGCTACCTTAATATTTGATCAAAAATCCTGAAAATTCGCTAACTAGCACTACAAAGTTTGCTTAACATGTATCAATTTACAAAACAACAATGATAGACTGCAAATAAAGTTTACAACTAAAGTTGCATTGTTTATGAAACACCTCTCGTACTATACTGGTGTACTAGGGTTTCAATGGAAACTACTTATTCGTAATAAGTACCTGCTTGTATAATGTCTTATCTAATCATCAATTAAAATAACCCATGTCTGAGAAATGTGTAGATATATTTCTGTTCTCACCAAATATATAGCTTTATTAATAAATACATAGTGCTCAATTATTCTTAAATTCATGAAATAATAGGAAAGGGATGAATTCAGTATGAATAAATACATGCTGTCTATCCTGGATTTAAATGATTGGTCCAAGGTGCGGTGCGTCGTACATAATATAGCAGCATTTCTAAATGCTTTAACTATTTGTAACATTTGATTATGATTTAGAAATAGTGAATTACTGGCAAAGAAGCGAGGAATTGTACCATTTTCTTTCAAATTGATAGTTTGACAGTAATTGGCGGGGCGGACTTTTCGTAATGACTCCAGAAATATCCTATTTATTTTATGACGTTAAATGATTAAAACCAAGCGAGTGCAAAATTGGTTCAATTTTAGAAATAGAAACTTCTGTTTTCAAACGCCTACAATTAGCTCAGTCTATACATATCTATATATAAATGACTGTTGATTCACACGGTACAAATAACGGACGAGACCGTCATATTGAGACTGCATTAAAATGCATACAGATATCCATCACTTTTTTAACACGCATGCAATACGCACATATAATATGATGAGCTAAGATTACACGTGTGTGTTGCTAAATTGCTAAATTTGTGGAGCCTCGTATTTGATCACTTTTATCCAACTTGTTTAATAAATTCAATGTGAAAAGTCACTCAGGTAAGATCCTCAGTCTTTTTATACTCGTACATTGATTATTTCGACGAAATGACATTAACACCTCATTTCATTACTGTCGGCTAAGATGAAGGTTGACCAATACCATTTTAAGAAGGATATGGATATGTGCTTGTGGGGAGCGGTGGCCTAGAGGTAGGGCGCGCGCTTCGGGATCGAGAGGTCCCGGGTTCGATCCCAGTCTGGACCACTGGTCAAATTCTCTGAGCATGACCCACAGCTCCACTCCACCATGGTGTAAAATGGTACCTGTGAGGGCAGTGTCTATTCCTGGGCGCCGCAGATCGATGTTGGCTGCCCCATCACAGGAGAGAAATAGTCTCCCCAGGGAGACACGAGTGTAGGTTTCCATATGTAGCCCAATGACCAGGGAAAGTTGAAAGGGTGCTTGAGCGGCCTAACAGCTGAAAAGAGCCCTAGAAAGTTGGTATTTTTTGTCGTGTTACCATAGATACTGTATGATATGCAAAACACTGTAAGATTGAGCTTTCAATTTTGCTCGATGTCATGAATATAAGGACCGTATCCATATTAGTGAAATAATAGTAAACAGTGGTACATAAATGTGTTAAAAGACACACATACATTTTGTAGTTTGGATAATGTTAATATCAATTTGTCATATGCCACAAATTTGTGTTATTGTACGTTAGTGTTATTGCGAATGATTTAGTATTTGCTTTCATCTACCAAGTGTTTGTCTTTCATAATCACTTACGAAAAAATATTATTTGAATAACCCTGTCATGTAATTTCCGTTTCAATGACGTTCTTAGAAAGTATTGGCACCTTTGCCAAAAAACAATAATTCGTCTTTGTATGTTCTCAGCCACTGGCGTTTTCATTATTCAATCCGATGTTTCTTCAAAATAGCCCACTTGATAATTTCCTAAAATAGCGAGTGTCAGTTGCACAGAACTTTTTGATAAGTAAATGCCTAGAGACTAGAAAAGGCAAACTTAAAAGACAGATATATAGACATAAATATCGTACGACCCTATGACTGTTTTCATTACAATAAGACACGGTGTAATCGTCGAGCTATGTCTATTTATATAACTATATAACAGTATGGTGTCAATTTATTTGACAGTTATTGCTTGAGAAGTGCAACAAGAATAAAAGTATGACTGATTGTAGACCACCGTAGTCTTAACAGTAAATGTAATAATGTTTATAATGCAGGAGATTCCGGCATTAACTACTGTTGGAATACATAGAACCAACGACCGTTCGAATTTCCTAACTATGTGAAAACACTTAATCGACAGCGGACCCTCTTTATTACAGTGTCATATCTTTACAACAGTTTCTCTCACTCCTATGTACTTCTTCTCCTAGTCTTCCTTTATTTCTCTCCCTTAACTGATCCTCTTTGTTTTCTGGCAGTCATTCGACCCGGTCGTTGTTTTTCTGCGTATGTGAATATTTTATGTTTTAAAAAGGAGCGGGATTTACATTAGTTTTTCAAACTTGTTTCCCAATCCTTTATATTTGTATTTGATCACCTCATGTTGTAAAAAGTTGTTGAATGAATATTGTTTAAACTAAATCCTCTGTATGTTTTATAGGAATGATTTAACTTCAAATCCCTTATCGGTTAGTACTCCTACTCGGTAATACAATACAAGAACTACAATACGTGTGTACTCGAGCCTCAATCGAAACAATCAAGTAATATGTATCTGTTTGTTACATCTTCTCCAATCACCAATTAAAGCTGAGACGTCATTTTCACGTCTTCCACATTTTGCGTCGTCACGCGAGTCTATTAAACTCTTACATATCTTATACACCACATGTCAGATCAACTTGAATACGATTAAAAAAACAAAGGAGGTCATTTTAGCTACTAATCTTAGTTGAAAATAAAATGATAGACAAAATAAAAATTCTACGAACTTTTTTAACACCCTGTTTGTAACATCTTCTCCAATCACCAATTAAGATTACCAATGTCAGAGAAATATTTTCTCACCAAATCCATAGCTTCATAAATAAACACAGATTTCTCAGCTATTCATAAAAGTGCGGAAATAATCAACAACGAAGAAGGTCTGTATGATTAAATGCACGTTGTCTATTTTAATGGTAATCCTGCATGAAGAGTTTGGTTAAATGATGCTTTTGTCAGGACAGGAAATCAAATTCTAGCAACAAATAGAACTCTGGGTTTAGATGATTGCTCTAAGGTGCGGCGTGTCGTATATAATATAGCAGTACTTATAAAAACTCTGATCAAATGTTTTTACTGTTTGTAACATTTGATTATGATTTACAGTGAAATACTGGCAAAGAAACGAGAAATTGTACTATTTACTTTCCAATTGATAGTTTGACAGTAATTGGTGGGGCGGAAATTTCGTAATGACTCCAGAAATAGCCTGGATATTTTATGACGTTAAATGATTAATGACATTCGTTCCTTTTGGCCTTTTTGTACCAGGTATATTAAACCTACAACTTTTATGAAGAATAGATTAATGTCAATTATTTACAAAATTCCCAACAGTTTTGCTCGGCTAGTTTTTAAGATATTCTTAGATTTAAGGGACAACTCCTAAAAATTGAAAAATGTACTTTACCGAGAAATATCTAGTTTAAAAGGCATAAAAATTGGCAAACATGAAATTACGCATGTAAGGAATCAAACAGTAAAGTTAATTATATACTTTGTAAGTTATTTGTATTTTAAATAATATTTTAAAATATGTATATTTTGAAAAGTATGATTAACGTGAAAAATCGTTGAACACCATACGGTTTTCGTATATGCAACAAGTACAGTAACAATCATAGAATTTCCATAGCAAATTCAATGACGATTGCTCGGCTAGATTTTTTAATTAAACTTATAGTAATTTCAGAAATGCTGAAATCAGTGGAGTTACAAAACGAATCAACCTTTTTGTATCCATTGCCTATAGATTTCGCGATAATACGTGTTTAATAAATGTTTAGGGGTTTTAAAATATTAACTAGTTTTGATATGATCGATTGCATAGTGTACTACATTTTACAAACGTTGTAACCAATTCGTGAGATTTGGTGTTTAAAACAGTTTGGAATAAATCATTCGTAAGGCCTCATCAGTAGTTTCTTCGATATTTTTTATCAATAAATGTAATGTAAATCAATATTTAATATTCAGAATTATTTCGATTTTAAGACATGTAATTGTACTAACACATCAATATTAAACTTTTGCATACGTTTTGATCATGGTATGTAGATGCTTAAGATAAGTCTAATGGACTGTGATTTTTAGACTTCAGCTCAACTGAAAAGGTACGAATGTCCTTAAAACCAAGCGAGTGCAAAATTGGTTCAATGTTACAAATGTGCACTTCTGTTTTCAAACGCCTTTAATTACGCTCAGTAAACACGTATGTGTATACGTGTATAAATGACAGTTAATGTACAAAGTACATTAAACAATTTTCAACACGAATGTCATATGAGCATATAAAAGGATAATGAGCTTATGCACACTTGTGTGTTGCCAAAGGTTGGGAACTGACAATAATTTATAAATGCCCATTTACCGAGTTAAGGGTATTTATAAGCAATTTCAATACTTAGTATTGTGCGAAGTACGGTCGCACATAGTTTCTGTTTCAAATTTCTTATAAGATCCCGCGCAAGTATACCTTAGGAAAAAACGCTCCTAGGAACGACAGAATAAAAAATTTATGTAGAAATTGTAACATTCTGTCGGATTTTCCATTACCTTTTTTGTTATAAAAAACGAGTACCATTTCATTTTAATTTGTTCTAAGTACTTTTATCCAAATATATTAAAAGAGTATTTGTGTCTTTTTTGTATTTGTAATTGCGGTAAAACATATAATGTTTTTACGCAATAAACTATTTTGATTGTAAAAATATGTTTAAATATAACGACATGATTCATTGTTTCCTTTGGCAGCATTTACTAAGCTATTATATAATTACATTTGTACTAGAAAAACGCAAAGTATCGATACACGACCAGTATAAATGCGACTCTAGTTAATCCAAGTGTTAGTGAGGTACATATTTAATTACTGTCTTAATGTTGCAATGAATTTTGTCGTTATATATTTATAGTACCATAGAGCAGATATAGACGCTGGCAGATGGTTCTTAAGGTTAATCAGTTGTATATAAAAAATTATTGTCACGACATGATAAAACACCTCATTTCGTTACTGTCGGTTAAAGATTGAGATGGGCCATAGGCATTGTATGTAAGGAATGAACTAAGTATTGAATCACGTTACAAAGAATGTTTTTACAGATTGTCTCATTTGTAACGTACAGCATGATTGTGTATTTTAATCCCGTTGTGTGCGTACACGGGTTGATGTTTATATGTTATGTGATACCGCTTGACTGTGTGGGCAGAGTATGTTCAGAGTGCGTTATCGTGGACACTGAATGAAATGTGAGTTACTGTAATGACGAGCATTAATTTTTGATCCATGTCATGAAAATAGGACAATCTCCATGTTATTGTAACATAATTGAGCAGTACGTGGGTCAAAAGTGTAAAAACACGCATATTTGTAGGTTGGATAATGTTGGTATCAATATTTGTTAAATCTGGGTAAATGTACTTAAATGCTATTTGGGGTGATTTGGTATGTGCTTTCAACTACCAAGTGTATGTCTTTATAAACATTAACGAAAATATATTCTTTGAATGACCCTGTCATGAATTTGCATCCTTTTAACTTCCGTTCCAGTGACGTACTTAGAAAGTATTGGCACCGTTGCCAAGAAACAATGATTCGTCGCTGTATGGTCTATGCCAATGGAGTTGTCATTAATTAATCCAATTGTTTCCTCAAAATAGCACCCTTGATAATTTCCTAAAAAAGCGAGTGTCAGTTGCACACAACTATTTTGATATGATTGTGCCTATAAACGGTCAAGCCAGATATATAGACATAAATATCGTACGTCCCTATGGCTTTTTTCAATTGCAATAGCACAGGATAGAATTGTCTTGTTATTGTCTATTTAGATAACATTTACTTAGAGTGTGCTTTCAGTTTATTTGACAGTTATTGCTTGAGAAATGCAACAAGAATACAAAATTACTGGCTCTACCATCTAAATACGAATATTTATATTATATATATTGTCAAGCTACCGTTTATTGTCGATTTAAATAAAATATTAAAGTACAACGAATGGTAAACAGTGTCTGCTTTGAAGGTCAACGCAGCATCAACGTCAACTTAAGTAAACATACGTAACTATACTCAACGTTATATATTTTAAATACGCATTATTAAGTCATGATTGATATACCGATAAATTACTCATTATTAAATCGGTATACACATCGTGTACACATTGTTAAGTTTATGTTTTCAAGTTTATAATCGCCGTTTCTGTACTTTTTCGGTTTTGTTGAACGACCTATTCACCAATAACGTTACAGACTTACCCTTCCGCAACGAAACACGTAACTTCGTCCCACCTGGAGGAAAAATCGACATGTTTGTCAAATGTATGAACCTACAGACATCCGATACGAGCTACCTGCAAGCTCTATATGACTTATCTGTGATGTGCTGATCTAAATGTTTCTACTGTATCGAGGTAAGTTGTAGTATGTTGCCATGTTCTCTGAAATTATTTAATGTCTACATGGTTAAATGGACGTTGTTTGATATTTGAAACATTTCAGTTTCTTACTGTTTTCCCATGTATTACCATTTGTACTGATTTTCATGAAACGTCCAGACATTTAATAAACGGCAAATGTTATCGATTTTCGCATTACCATTTATATAATTTTATATTCCGGGAGGGTGGAATTAACGGATTTTAATTGGTATAAATATAGTGACCCCATGAGGTGTTTGGTATTTTTTGTATTGTAATGATAGTAAATGCTGTAGAATTAAAACATTCTTAGAAATAATCGCTCAAGTTATCAAAAAATACACACGTCAGTGTACTTACTGACCCATTGTTAAAAAGCAATGTATACCTTCACCTAGAGCTTGTTAACCATGATAGAGTATATGTCAGGTACCAAAGTCCGTGTTGGTGTAGATACAAGAAAAGTGCTTTGAATATCATGAACGCTGCGTTTGTTAATTAGTATGGTTGTTTTAGGTAACTAAACATAAGTAGTTGATTAGGAAGAAGTTTATGAACGGGAAATTTTTAAAGGTAAACGCAATCAATTATATACGTTGTTGTCGTGACTCAAGCAAAGACGAAAAGAAATATTGTCTATGTACAATACATTCTATAGTGAACGTAGGTGAGCATTATAGACTGATCTTGTTCATTTGGATCCTTTTGTATTCATTTATGCATATGTTGATACATGCTGCAGGTATTTATAAGTTTGGTTATAATTGTTTTGGGACGTACTAAGTATAAAGAAAGTGCACACTGGGTCGAAAATTTCGACCTACGTTAAGTTATCCGTTCCTTATATTATCAGTTCCTTCCTATATGGGACTAATGGATTAACTGATGAATTGTCTAGTAACAAACTACGCAATTATTCAAATGTTATAATAAAATGTAACTAAGATGGTTGTTAGTTGCTTAGAAACATCATCATGAAAGAAATGCCTTTATGAATGCACTTGATAGACGACAACAATAAGACTACACAAAACACGGACCTAACTTCGGGGTTATATGCCCCTTTTCAGGATGACAAAACAATGTACATGTATTTCTGTTAATATATGTATCAATAAAAATGTTCATTTTTAGTACTTCGTTATTTAGTTGCTTATCTAAATGTTCCGTTTTCTTCTGAAGATGACATGATGTTTGAAAAGCAATGATTCCACTTAGGGCGTTGATATGTACACACTATATGCCTCCAACATTGGTCTTTCAGACCCAACTTTTAACATTGGTTTATGTCACACCCTTCACTCATTGGCACAGCAACGGCAAAATATTGTTTTAAGGCGGTTTTTATAATTCTTAACAACTAGATAAATTTCTTGAAACGAAAATAATACTTCATTCAACATTGGCCAAAACTTAATGCATCCATATTTATTGTATTGGTTGTAGATATGGTATAATGTCAATGCCAGTAAAAGAGACATTAGTTTAATATTTATTTTATTTCCAACACAATTAGAATAAGCTCTACAAGGCGATTCTTATGAGCCCATTTTCATAAAAATCTGAACTTGTCTATGTTACCATAAGTAAAGAGTAAATGTCAGACAGTTTTTCCGTGTTTTCACAAAATATCGATTTGGTAGTTACGACCTTCTTGTTCTAAGCCATCGAATTGTTTTGAGCAACAGGCTTAGTCTATAGTATCATTCTTAAACTAGGGTTACCGACAAAAGCCATAAAATATAAGACAGGTATTACCTGTTTAAAACAAAATATAAGAAAAACCCTGGTCGGAACGGAATACAAGAAGCAGGTATAGCTCTGTAACACTCCTATCCATCTAGTTAACAATGTATGATTTGTATTTTATGTGTAACATTTGACTCATCATTCACCAATATACGAATTAAAACGTATACCGTAACAAATATATTAAAAAAGTAAATAATATAAATAAATACAACTAATTAGTTGGACGAATTGACCTGTAATGAATTATGTTGGCTTACAACCATTAACCCACGCCCATTAACCGAATTCCATTTATAGTCCATTCAAACCATATGTAGACAGTGTAGAATCTATATCTGTTTATACCAAAATTAGTTCATTAATACTCATTATTGAATGATCATTACTATTTATCACACGCAACAGAAAGTATACTCGTATTTCATCATTGGTAATAATTAACTGCTGATTGGATTTATTTTATAACGGAACTTTATGACCCAATATGCAATAATACTTACCGTGTAGTCTAATGTTTCTTTGATGGCCACGTTGTAAGAAACCACTACAGAGATGATACCCACTTACATCTGAACTACGATATTTTTAAACGAACGCAATGTAAACAAAATATATTTATTAGACCGTGTATAGTAATGTGCCATTTTCATATTTTTGCGAGCATATCGAACAATGAAACACTAAGCTTATTCTTGTAACTAAAATGAGTTGTTGCCTTCCAAGAATTAAACAATCCATATTATATACCAAAACCTATATGTGTTTATAGGAATGATTTTACTTCAAACCCCTATTTATAAGTTTTATTGACAACGTCTTTTGTAATACAATACAAGAACTACAATACTAGTGTACTCCAGCCTCAATCGAAATGATAAACCAATATGTACACGTTTGTTACTTCTTTTCTAATCACCATTAAGATTAACCAATGTCAGAGAAATATGTTCTCACCAAATCCATAGCTTTATAAATAAATACAGATTTCTCAGCTACCCATGAATGTGCGTAAAATAATCAACAACGAAGAAAGTCAGTATGATTAAATACAAGTTGTCTATTTTAATGGTAATCCTGCATTGAAGGGTTTGGCTAAATGATGCTTTTGTCAGGACAGGAAATCAAATTATAGCAACAAATATAACTCTGGATTTAGATGATTGGTCTAAGGTGCGGCGTGTCGTATATAGTATAGCAGCACTTACAAATAGTCTGAATGAATGTTTTAACCATTTGTAACATTTGATTATGATTTACAGTGAAATACTGGCAAAGAAACGAGAAATTGTACTATTTACTTTCAAATTGATAGTTTGACAGTAATTGGTGGGGCGGAAATTTCGTAATGACTCCAGAAATATCCTAGCTATTTTATGACGTTAAATGATTAAGGACATTCGTTCCTTTTGGACTTTTTTGTACACTGTATATAAAACCTGTTATTTTTATGAAGAATAGATTAATGCCAATCATTTACGAAATTCCCAACAGTTTTGCTCGGCTAGTTTATAAGATATTCTTAGATTAAGGGGACAACTCCTAAAAAACTGAAATATGCATTTTACCGAGAAATACATAGTTCAAAAGGCATAAAACGTGGCATACATGAAATTACGCATGTAAGGCATCAAACAGTAAAGTTTATTATATACTTTGTAAGTTATTAGTATTTTTAAATAATATTTTAAAATATGTTTTTTTAAAACAAAAATGTTTAACTTGAAAATTGTTGAACACCATAAGGTTTTCGTATTTGTAACAAGTACAGTAACAATTATAGAATTTCCATAGCAAATTCAATGACGATTGCTCGGCTAGACTTTTTTAATTGAACTTATAGTAATTTCAGAAATGCTGAAATCAGGGGAGGTTACAAACCTAATCAACGTTTTGCATCCGTTCTCTAGTGTTTTTGCGATAATACGTGTTTAATAACTGTTTATAATCGAATATGCTAACATTATAAGGGTTGTTTCTCCTGCATTTGCTAGTCAAAATCCTTAAGAAATAAATGCAAAAGATCCTTTTTCTAGAAAGTTCTGGATGCGGTTTTAAAATTTTAACTAGTTTTGATATGATCGAGTGCATAGTGTACTACGTTTTACAAACGTTATAACCAATTCGTGGCATTTGGTGTTTAAAACCATTTGGAATAATTCATTCGTAAGGCCTCATCAGTAGTTTCTTCGATATTTTAATCAATACCTGTACTCTAAATCAGTATTTAATATTTAGAATTATCTCGATTTTAAGCCATGAAATTGTACTACCACATCAATTTTAAACTTTTGCATACGTTTTGATCATGGTAGTTATTGATGCTTAAGATACGCCTAATGGACTGTGATTTTTAAGCTTCAGCTCTACTGAAAGGCACGAATGTCCTTAAAACCAAGCGATTGCAAAATTGGTTCAATGCTACAAATGAGCACTTCTGTTTTCAAACGCCTACAATTACGCTCAGTCCATACATATGTATATACGCGAGTCAAATGACAGTTAAT